>OU611822.1:11210000-11830833 GCA_914767695.1 Ptilodon capucinus
AGGAGGTTCTCAATTCGACCCGTATGTTTTTTTTTTTTTTTTTTTTTTAATGTATGTTACCGCATATCTCCGGCGTCTGTCGACCGATTTCGAATTTTTTTTTTAGGTTTGCTTGGGAATTCTTCAAGGTTGGTCCCATTTCCAAAATATTATCAGAAATCTAACCCCTTGGGGGTGAAATAGGGGGTTGAAGGTCACATAATTTCAAAAATATTTTTTGAACGACTTGAAACTTTGTATATATATTTAACATACAAAATAAAAAAACACGTCTTTCAGGAATTTTGAAAGAAAAAATACGTAGGGGGTGAAATGGGGGTCCAATCCGGAATACAGCATATCTCCGGCGTTAGTGAACCGATTTCGAAAAATCTTTTTTTGTTTAATACGGATTGTTAACAAAGATCGAAACCCACCCCCAAAGGAGTGAAAAGGGGGGGTGAGGGGGGGTGCTTTTTTTTTGGCTGTAAATTTTTACTTTTTTAGGGCTGTTATAAGGTGATAATATTTGCAAATTTTCAACGATTATTGACACTAAAAATCGTGAAAAAAAATTATTTTTAACAAAAAACAAAAACCGACTTCAAAAACCTAGGTGCACTAAAAAGCTACAAATAACCTTACAATTCATTACATATGGAGTCGGTGCCAATTCATGTGTGTATTTGCCTTGTCCGACGTTGATTGGCACCTACTCCAAATGTAATGAATTGTAAGGTTATTTGTAGCTTTTTAGTGCACCTAGGTTTTTGAAGTCGGTTTTTGTTTTTTGTTATCTAGCAAGATAAATGACAATTTGATTCTGAACTCTATGATGTGGAGTGATAAGTTTCGCTTTCCTGCCAGCATTACACTAAGGGTACTGAGATTTGAAATAAGCTGTATAAATTCCCACACAATAGCTGTTAGTAAAGCTTAGATCCTGTAACTGAAACTCCAATAAGTTGTGCGCGCCTGCTTATATACACGGTTCAAGCTTCATTCCCAGAGTGTTACAGTGAAGCTATGGAAATAATATTAGGGCGCGATAGCTACCCCAGTAACCTAATCTAATACTTACAGCCTAATAATACTGTAGTAATGTAGTTAAAGTGGTCAGCAAACGACCCAATTTAGTATTCGATCGCACGGGATGCTTACATGCAATTCATGAGGCAAGTTGTGTTCCCAGATCAGCCCGATCGATCTCAATTTGTGCCCTTCGTAGTCCACATTGTAATATACCTATAAAACACCCATACAGCATTCAACCCCACAACATAACGATACAATAAAACTTTCGAATTCATTAAACGGGTCAATTAAACGGGTCCTAACCAATCAGGACCCCACATGCGTTGATTTAGCGCACATCGACCATGCACTTGAGACTACACTGTTTACAGCAGTTATGTTTTATGGGAGAAATTATTAGAGCATTGAACTTGACTCTTATTGGACGTCTTTGTCTGTCGTACAGATGCACGGGTGGTTTTATAATTATTGTAGTTTATAAGTTAATAAGGCGGTTGTGCTCTGAACAGAACAACATACTTACCTTTGAGAAATATTTTCTCGTGTGCTCAGTATTTGTAAATATGTGGTAATCCATTTAACTATTAAATCCTGTTATAGTCAGTCGTTGAAGTAAATTACAATTACCTATTATTATTTAAATCGACAGAACTTTTATGATCGCAGTCTGCCGACCGAACTACACTTCCAACAATTTCATTGCCCTTTCATTATCAATACGACAGCGAACAATAAACACTGCAACGTACACATCATCGGCTCCCCTGCGCATACGCACATTACATCGAATATAGACTTTAACTGGATAACAATAAGAACTAGAAGTATGTCGAATGTTGTTCCGAGCACGTGCATCCGTTTGGGCCACACATGGCTATCTTTTTTCTTGGCGTTATTTTAGAACGCGGGTTCTATGCGCGCACGAGGGTAGTTGTTCCATGATTTTGAATACAGTATTGTTTTATTTATTGAACGCTCTTGATACCAAGTGCTTTTATGTAGGAAAATAATTGTTAGTTTTAAAGTTGGAAATACAGTTTGAAGATTAATATTGCTTAGTAACAAATTATTATACACGAGTGAGATTTAACATCAATATAGTCTGTAAGTGTTGCTTCGTTAAGTTTAATTATTACTTTGAATAGATCGCCCGATGCAGAAATAATAATATGCAGTATAAATCAGTACTTCTATACTTAATTTATATGTTTTATTATTTCCAAGATATTTTCGTCTTGTGTATCAAATTAAAACGATATTAATTGTGGATAATGAGTGAACTGATAAACTGTCGCGCGTTTGTGTTGGAAATAACAGTGGTACAATTACGTGAGTTTAAAACTTGATCGCAATGTAATCGCTCCATAATGGTGATACTGAGGAAATTTATGGTACGTCTAGACATAAGAAATCGTCCTAGCACTAAAGCATATTCCAGAAAGAAGTGTTCTGAGAAAATATTTCAACTTTTCTATGCATTTATATATTCGTATATAGGTTAGCTTTTAATAAATTACTAGGCTGTAAATACTTGTTATACAATAAGTAGGTCTATTACGTATGAGATACGCATAGTGTCGTATTCATTTCCGTGACCGCATCTCCTTATCTGTACTATTAATCTGTGTCAATAATAAGGACACGATAAGTGTCTATGTCCTCACTTCTCAAACCGAATATTAGACCATCAATATATTCGGTTTATTAACTGAACTATATATTAATCGTCACCATAATTTACGTAATTGGTTTAAGTTTTGATTGAAAACTAGCATCAGTTGGATACCTGGATATCCCATACATCCTTCAGGTCTTGAAGGTCCTAAGTCTACTAATACTTGTTGTGGAATAACTATGACTTAATTTTTTAAGGCATGAAAACAACGTCTTTTATCAATATTACTAGTTTAATGATTTCAAGGTGATGATGTCTAATGCCTGTTCAGATTCTAGCTATCATAGATAAAAATGTATATTTACGCATTAAAATGTGAAGACATTGTGATTCCACAACGATAGTATCAATACACCCTCAAGCACTCTTTGATGAAATTCACCAAAAATAAGTTCATCTATCTTCTGCGTTGTACTTGAATATGAGTGTGTTGTCCGTAGTGCTCAAGTCTCCGCGACGAGCTGTCCGTGGGCGAGGACAAGTGGAAGCAGCGCAGGAACATCAGCTTCGACCAGAACCGACAGCTGGAGGAGGTCACCAGGGAGCGGTGAGTCATACCACCATATCAGACTTATGGAGATAAAACGTGTTACTACTGTTATTATCTAATACTAATATTATAAATGTGAAAGTTTGTTTGGATGGATGAATGGATGGATGGATGTATGTATGTTAGGTACTCTTTCACGCAACACATACTGACCGGATTTTAATTAAACTTTACATTAATTAAATTATTATTGATAATACATCAGAATAATATATGGGCTGTTATTTATAATTTATAAAAATTTTAAGTGTACGCGGACGTAGGCCGTAGTAGAAGCTAGTATTATAAAAATGTGAAAGTTTGTGAGGATGGATGAATGATTGTTTGTTGCGCTTTCACGCAAAAACTACTGAACGGATTTTGATGAAACTTCACAGTATTATATTAACTATTGTTTGTACATTAGAATAACATATAGGTATATAAAAATGACATAATCATAACATGTATCTCTATATATAAAAATGAATCTCTATTTCCCTTGGTCATCGCATCACGCGTGAACGGATGGAACAATTTCGCTAATTATTTTTTTGTTGTGTTTATTATTGTCAGGGGCAGGTAAGGTTCTTATGAAAGAAAAAAATAAAGAAGTTGAGCGGCAAAATAGAAAATTTAAGAAAACTTAACGACAATATTAATTTTACATAATTGTCAGTTGTTTGACATAACTGTCAAATAAGACAGGACAACGTCTGTCGGGTCAGCTAGTAGGCTATAATTTATAACGTTATTGTTTAATCGAATTCTGCGGGTAGAAGCTAGTATGAAAATAAAACGTGTTACTACTGTTAGTGACTATAAATACTGTGTGTTTTGTTGCAGGGATGACTTGAAACGCGTGGCGTTGAGTCTGCACCGCGTGGTGGGTCAGCTGGTGGCGTATTGCGCGAGCGCAGAGGACGAGCTCAACAAGACGGTGCTCGCGCAGCTCTTGGCGCGGCTGCTGCCCGATGGAGATGAGTCAGTCATTACACCTATCTTTATCAATTGCATAATGTAGTTATATGGCTCCTTTAACTGCCAGACTACTAAATTTTTTTTGCCAATTAAGGAGTGTCTAGCAGTGGTAGCCGAGTGGTCGAACTCACGCCTTGCAATCAAAGTGTGCAGCATACCTTGCTCGCAACTCTGGGATTCATGTGTAATGTAGGTCTTTTGGCAGTCGGTTAATTCTAAGTATACTTCAATGTAATCCCATAAGCCTAACATTTCACACCGCGCATGCGTGTTGGAGACAGGCTCCCCTGCTGCCGAAGGTGACATTATTTTAGAGTATGACTCATACGTTTCTTATGATCGCGTCATTCTATTTGCAGTTTTAGAATTAGACAACTTATATTGACTCCAGACCAATGTCAGTGTCTTTAAATATTATTAGAACAGCCACAGGAAGGCCCCGCACGCAATACTACCCCGTATTCCTATCCCATAAAGCTGTTAATTCCTTACAATGTGTGTGATTTATTTTCCAACTTGAAATTGTGACTTTTTGGACTAATTTGCCTACTGGAGTTGATACGGTAATTAAGTAAATTAACGTTAATGTATAGAGCGGTTTAGCGCGTACCAAACGGAGAGCTCGATCTTATTGTAGCTTATCTATACTTTAATATTATAAAGCTGAAGAGTTTGTTAGTTTGAACGCATTAAGATATGGAACTAGCAGTCCGATTTCAAAAAATATTTTTCCACTGTGTAGCCCATTTATTGGCGAACGTTATAACATCACGTTACGTCACAGTAACCATAGAAGCGGGTGAAACCGCGCGGGTACAGCTAGTGTCTAATATGAGGATGATAGATTTGGATTGAGTTGATCGTTGCCTTTACCAGTCATTTTAATTATTAGTATTGCTCTGAAATTGTTTAAAGGAAAACGTCTTCCAAAACATCGTCTTCGTCTTTTTTTACATGCTGTTTTAGTCTGATCCTCGACTACATATCACATACAACATATTTTTCAGTTCAAAAGTGTATTAAAGTTCCCATTTAAATATTTGGTGATATTTGATATTTAGATGCATTTCAAAGGTTACAGTATAATTATTTTAATTATCCGCTCGGCGCCATAAGATGACCTAAACTGAAGCTCAGTGGGGACGCACTGGCGGCTCGCCAATTTGTTCGCGTACCCTTTTAGTATTAGAAGGATTGCTCGATTTTTATACGCGGGTGGCAAAATGTTCTAAATCAAAACCTATACCTAGCAATTACTTATTTATGAACAACAGTTGTGTTTTTATATACCGAGCGACACTTTTGAGTGATATTGACTTATATATATTTGGAATCAGCTAGTTTTTTTTCGTCGAATGAGTATGCTCTCCTGTAAAGTTAAAAAAATGTCACTTGAGTCAAATAGCCGATATTATGACAGAACTACTTAAAGGTACACATTTTAAAGTCTTTGGTCTAAAGAACCTACTCCTTTTTATCCGACTTCAAAAAGGAGGAGGTTCTCAATTCGACCCGTGTTTTTTTTTTTTTTATGTATGTTACCGCATATCTCCGGCGTCTGTCGACCGATTTTGTTTTTTTTTTTTTGAGGTTTGCCAGGGAATTCTTCAAGGTTGGTCCCATTTTCAAAATATTATCAGAAATCTAACCCCTCTTGTATATGTATTTTACATACAAAATAAAGAAACACGTCTTTCAAGAATATTGAAAGAAAAAATATGTAGGGGGTGAAATAGGGGTCCAATCCGGACTACAGCATATCTCCGGCGTTAGTGAACCGATTTCGAAAAATCTTTTTTTATTTAATACGGATTGTTAACAAAAATCGAAACCCACCTCCAAAGGGGTGGAAAGGGGGGTGAGGGGGTGATTTTTTTTTGGCTGTAATTTTTTACTTTTTTAGGGCTGTTATAAGGTGATAATTGACACTGTAAATCGTGAAAAAAAAATTGGTTTTTAACAAAAAACAAAAACCAACTTCAAAAACCTAGGTGCACTAAAAAGCTACAAATAACCTTACAATTCATTACATTTGGAGTCGGTGCCAATTCATGTGTGTATTTGCCTTGTCTGACGTTGCACTAGGTTTTTGAAGTCGGTTTTTGTTTTTAGTACATAAAGTTGCTGGACCATCCTGAAACAACGACGAAAGGGACGTGAATAATATGGTCAAACTAAATATAAACTTTTAACTGACAGACAGAGAGACAAGCAACGTTATGGCCTACCGTACACTAGAGCGTCAACGCTAGCTCCCGTACACTAGAGCGTATTTTTTTTGCCATGGCAATACGAACTGTATTGGCACATTGAAACAGTTCATTCTACAATGAAATAATACTGACAGCGCGATCGAATTTTGACGCGTGGGGCCGTGGCTTTTGCGACAGAAGTTTAATCTGTATACGTATTACAACAGAGTTCGTTTTGGTACTGGAAAACATCACTCAATGTTGTTTTGCCAACAAGCGTTGAAGCCCCTGTGTGCCGGGGGCTTAACACAGCATTATAGGGTTCCGTCTGCACCCTCTGGGTACCGTAACCGTAAAAATAATTTAAGTCGAACATGCAATCTACTTGTGCATGTTAGTGCCAACTTCTTGTTTCGCTTTACCTGATGGTCAAGGCTATTGGATCATTGTTACAGTACGTTTATAACGGAGGATGGCTCCAGGCCGACCACGCCGAACCTGTCGTCGGAGTTGAACACCAGCCTGGTGTCCCGCGGCGGGAAGCACGTGCACTTCGCGCCTGACCTCAACGCCATACTATCCGATTTGGATGAGGTACGTCAGAATCAGAATCTGATTTTTTTTGTTCATGTAAACTAATACAGGCACTTATCAATCGTCAATAAACAATAATAATAGTATAGAAGAAAAAACATTCGACACAGACGCAAACAAAGCACACAGAGAGTATAAAAATTATACAATACACAGAAAAGGAAAGAAAAAGAGCTCAGTGCGAACTGTGGCGAAAAGGTATTGGCTCAGCACATGCTGGAGGGGAACTAATCTCCCCTAAAGCTTAACATACTTCTCTACCACCCATTCGAAATGCATTTCCTATGGAGAAGAATGGGAAAGAAACACCATGGTTGTTTTTTTCCAATAAGAATTTATATTTTTGTGTGTGTTTTTCTTAATTAACAATTATACAATATAAAGTTACCTAAACATTCTGATATCTTTCCGAGGTAAATATGGCCGGTATAAAATATAAAAGGCGTCCTGGTGACCAAGCTGCATCTAACTAGCGAAAGCACACGTAACATTAAAAAAAAAAACATCTGGCTCGAACAAAGCAGTTATGGATAGTCCAAATCTATCACCGATCCTAAACCATTTATAAATTAAATTATAACGTTCATAGTTAAAGTTCGTGACGTGTAGTCCTTTGTAATAAAACCACAATTAACTGTACGACTGTTACGTTATGTTTTAAAATTTTCCTGTTCGACAGACAATATAATAAGTAGCTCTCGTTATAAAGTTTATTTTTAAATGACTACATTAATCACCATTTGTTTCATCACGTAAGGGAATGAATCTACTATAGTAATATTTTACAGAAAAATCTACATTCAAAATGAAAATAGACTAGAATGAAAAAATAGACATTGCTGCTTCATTAATTATTAACAGAGCTGAGGAGGTATTAACTAAATGTTGCATTCAAGTATATTTTAAATATGAAATAAGTTTAGCGTTTATAAAGGTACAATACTTAGCACGCTGCTGCAGTTCCTTCTGGATCCTATCAGTGAAGGTCGTGTTCTGATTCGGTTGTGGATTACTTTTGATATCGATTTATAAGCCTACATAAAATAAAAACGATTTGAATTTACCTTTGATACTTGCAATATTGCCGGTAGTCTAATACATCTACGATTTTTTTTCCAAATGTCCCTGGCAACACCATCCCAAATGGCTTGTATTTTAACTGACATCAAATAAAGAGGACTAGCATTTTGTTCATGTTTGACATGAAATGTATAAATCAATGTATTGTGTTGGACGTTAGGATGGCATCGTGCAGTTCCTGCAGCAGCAGCGAGACCTGAGCGTGGAGATTAAGCGCGAGCTCGAACACTCCCTGCGCCGTCTTCGCTATGAAGCGCACTCCTTGCTCGACCTCTCTGCCAAACTTGCCACCAACAGTGAGTGAAACACTACACAACAATATACAACAGTACACAGCACTACACAACAGTACACTACACTACACAACAGTACACAACCCTACAACGTTCACACTCAAGCCTACTTTGTTTGTC
This sequence comes from Ptilodon capucinus, assembly GCA_914767695.1. Taxonomy (NCBI): domain Eukaryota; kingdom Metazoa; phylum Arthropoda; class Insecta; order Lepidoptera; family Notodontidae; genus Ptilodon; species Ptilodon capucinus. The sequence goes on from OU611822.1 coordinate 11,218,479, forward strand.
GAGTTATCTATCCACTTCAAAAATAATTGATAGGATATTTATTTCACTTGCAAGGTAAATATATTTTTCAAGATACGCATCTGTACTCGTGGACGATTACGTAGTAAAAAGTTGTGATTAATTTCAGAATCCCGCTCCGAGTCCAAAATGTTGGAATCGAGTCAGGTCCAAATAACGGAGCTTGTGCAAGACATAGAGAATCGGCAGAATAACTGTGACAACTGCGAGCTGCATAGGAAGGTGAGACTTTTTATATTGCAGCCGAGCGGCGAAAAAATTATTAACGTCACTCTTAGTGAATCTGAGGTTTTGCGTTCGATCCCTACCGTGGTCATTGTACTTTCTCGCACAAGTATTGAACGTAGTTTGAATGGGTTGATTTACTACTAGCGATGATATAAAGAAATTTGTCCAAAAATTTACTTACTTTCATAGATAGTCTCCCGTACGTGAACGTCAAAGACACGCACGTGTCTGTAATAAAATTGAACGTCTAAAACCTTATAAATTAGTGTGAAAATCATATCCTGTTATGTGATAAATCTAATCTCATAATACTCTCATATTTTGAAAAATATATTGTAGGGACACATAAGTTAAGTATAAATTAACCTATGTCAGCGAAATAATGTAAGCGCCCGACTGGCCAGTATGTTACGCCAGTAGTCGCCTACCATCTGCGTTGTTCAGTCGAAATATAATGGTAGCTACCAGTAACACAGTGAAACTTAAGTATTTTATTTATACCAACACTAAAACATCTTATACCCCTTTCTTGTTTGTTGTAGACTATGGAAGAAGCGATGGCGGAGTGTCTTCAGCGCGAGAATCTGTTGCGATCAGATCTGGAGGCCGCCATGATCAAAATAGCTCAACTCATGACCAGCTCCGACATCGTTGTGGAAGGGTAAGTGAGAGAAAGTTGGCAACAATAACAAGATTATTTGATCATGTCACTTGTTCTGTTATTTTATAGATATTTCGCGGCAAACGAATTTATCCAAAGTCTTGCAGGGCAATTCTCACAAGATCGAAACATCATAGACAGAAAGTGGAAATGTCGTATCTCGAAATAATCCAATTTTACACCAGTGTCGAAAAACTATTACAAAAATTCATAACTCCTTAATAAAACTATAAAAAATTAAATGCTGTATAATTATTTCTATAAATTTGAGGATTAGTTCGTATTCGTCTTGCCCGGCAATGATGCTGATGTCGTTGGCATCAAACTAAGTGCATTGCCGTCCTTCTCACCGTCGTAACGAATGAGCGAGATGTTCGCTGGGTTTGAGTGTATATGTATACGTGTAGATACGGCACGGGCCCGCAGCCGGGCTCGCTGCAGGGCTCGTGCCGCGGGCGGGCGGCGGCGCAGTCCGCATCGCAGTCCCTGGACGGCTGCGGGTCCGCCTCGCCGCGCGCGCTGCGGCTGGCGCACGACATGGACTCGTTGCAGCGGGAGCGGGACGACCTGCACCAGCAGGTACCGGACATACGCACACACTCTCACGATACACTTACACACGCACGACCCATTCACATGCGAATACTTGGATACACAGTCGGTTACTCAAACATCTCCACGATATTTTTTACTGCAAGTAATTTATTGAAAAAAACTGTTTTCCATCATGAATTAAAATCGTAATTAGTATATATCGTATTATTATGTCGATGGATCGTACACGCATATACTTACCAGAACTCGTAACAGGGAAATTAAAAAAAAATACACGAGACCGATATTGTTCAAAGTTCAACATGATAAGTAAATATTAGAATACGCACATAAATCTAATTATCAATATTTATTAGTGACACACCTTTTGGATATCTTCAGTGTCTGTAGTCGCGTTAAAAGCCTTTCATGAGCTACAAATCGGATTAATTATTTAATAAAAACGATTTAAAACCATTTTTACGGTAAATATATTTACGACCACAACAAGCACATGCACAGTATTCTATGCTAAATAAATTAATATGTACCTGTATTTTGCAATTGACACGCGCACGCGCAGGTTAAAAGGATGACCGATTCACCCGTACATAAGATATGCTGCGAAAAGGTAAACACGCACAACAAGCTTATATATTATGTATATTTTATTTATATGGTATTTTTATAAAAGAAAAATAGATTTTTTTGTTTCGCCAAAGAAGCTTACTACTCAGGGGCGTCTCTAACTGGGGTTTTGTACATAATATTATTAAGAACCTATTGGGTCCCATTCCTGTTGATGCTATAAAATATTCAGATTTTTCTCGTATTGTTTGTTGTAATTTTATTGTTCTTTAAAACTTGGCCCGGAGACGTGCCTGGCATATAAAATTGTGATTATATTTTAATATGCATGATTTTATTTCTGTATAAAGTATTTTTAATTGCTTTCTATTGAAATATTGATCATATTTGTTTATCATTGTTGCATGAAACATTATGTATTATTATAATTAAATAATTAGCTTATTTATAATTAACTAGTATCCCTAAAGTAATTTAAACTCTAAGCCAATGTGTTATAAGTTATTTTCGATGTTTCTTGCGTAAACCATGTCTGACTAGGAGTGAGCCTATTGCTATAAACATGGAGACATTCAGCGTGGTGAACTATGGCCCAAATCTACCTCGTATTGAGAGGGAATGTGCCCGGTATGGCATTAGGCTCGCATCGGGACCAAAATACAAAGGCGAAGTGATTCGCGTGATTATTTGTTATAATGTATCATTTCTAGTTGTCTGCCTATATACCTGAAGTCGGTATTGTTTTATATAAATTTGCTCATATGATATCTCAGTTGGAAGCTGCGAACCGTCAGCTTCGCTCGACTCGTCAATTCGTTGAAGAGCAAGCGAGCGAGCGCGAATCGGAGCGGGACGAGTTCGCGAAACGTCTCTCAGAGATGCGCGACGAGAACTCCCGCCTGGCCACCCGTCTGCAGAACAACGCGAGGATATTGAACGAGGTATATCCATTCATCTGTAATGTTATCTGTAGTGGTACTTGTATAATACACGCATAGTATTGGCCGGTCAAACCACGATGACGCGTCCAACCGTTTATCACGTCCAGTAAACGTAAGGAACAGGGAGTGGATGCGTCTTCGTGGATTGATTCTACAGGGCTACCACGGGTTTGACGCATAACAAGACGAACTTACATCACATTTATAAATAAATACATATGTATTTCAAGTCGTCATGGTCGGCCGTGGTAGCTCTGCACATTGGATTTCGATGTAAACTATCACTGATTGTCGTGTTCTTGTGTGTGTTGCTATGCTAATAACACCTTAATTAATCAGTTTCTAATAAAAATACTTCCGGATTAAGGTGTACTAATATTACAAAAAATCTAAAAATAGGCATTGATAAAGATTTTCTGTGTAACCCTCACTGTGTTTTTTGGTATCAGCTTTTTATGCACTCTTTTTAATCTACTCACTTATTTGTTGACTTGACAATACGTCTAATTAATATTTCAATAATCAGTTCTTATCCACTAAATAGGGTCCTTCGCTATGTAAGTGATAGTGGCTACTGTGGTTTACTGTGCGCACGCGCAACCAATACAAGAACTTGCGCTTGCAACTTTATTATGAATAAAGCATAGCACATGACAAATGGACAATATATTAATACAATTTTGTATCATTGGTTGATTCCACCAATTTTGTTGTAAACAAACTAAACTAAATTGGGCAAAACTTAACTAATATTGGTATTTTACTCTCGCATTATGACTTGGAGAAGAACGGTAATATAATTATTGAGTCCATACAGTAAAATTGAACTATGTATGCAAAGGCATGTGATAAAACTGATTTACAATAGAAATGTAAAGTACACTCACTCCACTGTACACACCTTGTGTACAGGTAAAATGCCTGCGTTAGTTTAGTTTGGTTGAACAAAATGAGTCGTATTGTCATGTCGCAACATAACTAACTCTGGCCCCGGTCCCGGCTCGTGTCTGCAGATGCACTGCCTCCGCCTCTCCTATTGCAACTGTCGCGAGCACGACGCACATGTAAGTGTACGCTTTGTTACCTACCTGTATCTAGGGTTGTCAACTTTACAAAAAAAAGTATAATATGGTGTGGATAGGAGAAAAATAAAGAATTTAGAAGAAAAAAAGTATTTTTCAAAATTTATATTTTTTTTGCTATCTTTAAATATTTCAAAGCTTGTTTGATAATAAAAAGCACCACCACACACCATACCACATCTAAGTGTGTGTGTGTTTAGTAAGTTTATATAGTTTCCATTATCCGTTATCACTCATGTGTACCGTTAAATAGTTAAGTACCCATAATGAGTGTTTTGTTTTAAACACAGTAAAGGTTGGAAATAAAATATTTTCACATACTTTATTGGTATGCAAAAGTATAAAGCATAATTACCAAAAATAAAGTAGAATACTTTATAATAAAGTAACCCTACCTGTATCCAACATCCCTTCTAGGTATAGACTTTGCACACCTTAAGGACTTGAAAGCAACACGACTCAAAGTTTGAAATTTGAACTTTATTGCGGTGACATGCTTCACTTTGAGTCGAATTGGCGCTGAGTCGCTTATGTATGGATACTACTTTACGATTATAGATAGTGTTTTATAGAATAGTTTTTTATGTAAATAGTATGATTTTCACGATTGAGGTTTTCTTCTAGAATTAACTCTACGCACTCTTAACAGCATGATTAGCACTTTGTAATTGCAATTTTGATGTGTTTAGTTGGTTTAGGATTTGTAGCTAAATATGTTTGAGTGACAATCTGCCTTCTTATGTAACAACTATTTGAATAGAGTAACTAGTTTCACTGACCCTCCATAGGTTATTGTTGAAAGGAGTTTTCAATCATCAAACAATTAATTAAAAATTCCGAATCACGTAACGAATCTGTTAACTTCATCGCCCATCACTAATTCTCTCAGGTCGAACAGCTTGAAGCACAAACCCGTGATATGAACCAAATCATCACTGAACTCGAAACGCGAAAAGCCTCCACGGACGACCAATTGAAAGCCTCCGAAGAAAAAGTGTCCCTACTACGAGACATCATCGCGAACTTAGAGGCCCAACTCGAACAGAAGACCGCACACGAAACTGAGATTCTGGAACAGTTGGCGGAAATGAAGAAGACAATTGATGAGCGCGATTCGAAAATGAGGACCTTGTTAGGGGAAATGGAGTCGCTGAAGATCGAGAGAGCGGAACAGAGCGATGTGGTTTGCGTTAAGTGCGGGCAGGACGACGATAAGTATGAAGAGTTTACAGAGAAGGTCTGGGAACAGGTTCGTCTGAACATTGTATAGTGTAAATATACTTTATATGTATATACTGTGTATAATAATGTTTGGTATTTGGTTCGTTTGGTGTCCTAGCACACGTTGCATAATAAATTGACGTCAGCTCGACTAAAAGTATTCAAAAGTGCGCTTTATATCGTCTAAGGTACGGTTCAATTTTTAAAACCCAAATGTCACGTTGAGACCGCGCATCGTGTACTACATACCCGTATACATGGAAAATTGTATTAAAAGCCATACGTCATAAAGTTCAAATTTCAATACCTTACATCAATTCCTGTCGCTGTTGATTTATAAGACGTAGACCTTTACAATAAATAAATCTGCATTGATCTTTTTCATTATACCAATATAATGTAAGCTTATTATTTTTTGTGACAGTGTCGATACCTAGAAGACATGATACACCGGCGCACGCGCAAGCTGGAGCGAGCTCACGAGATCTGCTCGACGAGCTGCAGCGAGCCCAGCGAGGATGTCTCCATCAGGGACCAGAGACAACGGCTCGAGGTAATGGCACTTTTCCGTACACTGGCACTGACAATATAAATTATAATAGTATAGCCTCCTGCACAATGGGGCGTCAGAATATTCGCCAATACCAAAATGAACTTTATGTCAATATGCATAAAGATTCAATTTCTGTGGTATAAGCCACGCCCTCATGCGTCAAATTAGCTCGCGTTATCATTGTCATTTAGTTGAAGAATGAACTTTTCGTTAGAATGCATACAATTTGTTTTGGTATGGCAAACAAATTAACGCGCTATGTTCAACGCCGCAGTGTGGCTACTTTAACTGTTGTTACTATAGAAAAATATTTTTTGGGCCGTTTCGCATAAGCCACATTAGTCGATATCAGCGAATTGCGGACGTTAGACGTATGGAACCGTATTAGGTGTGTCAGGCAATGGTGTCCGTCTACCCCCGTGGTATATACGAGTGAGTGTTGGCTCCCGTGCAGCTGAAGTCGCCGGACACGGGACCGGAGAGCAGGTCGCGGCCGGAGTGGGCGTGCGGGCTGGCGGCGGTGTGGGAGGGCGTGCAGGCGCACGACCGCGCGGAGGACGCCGTGCTCAAGCGCGTCGCCGACCTGGAGATGCAGCGCTCACAGCTCAAGGACGTCGCTCAGGTCAGTGCTCACACAGGCTAACGGTCCTTAAGCCCTATTTACATTACGAAACTAGTGGCGTGAAAGTAGTGTCGTGACAGTTCTTAGATACATATACTCACGCCTGTATCCCATGGGGGTAGGCAGAGACTACCGTTAGCCACATGCTACGATCCTGACATACCTCTTTCGCTTCATCCACAGTCAGACATCTTTTCATGCACTTCCGTCGGTGGAGGGTGCTACGGACTTGACCTTTCTGGAGGAGACCGTTGATCTGGTCGTGAAAGGTCCTCCTCGGGCGCCCTCTTCCGACATTTCCACCCACGTTCGCCTGGTATATTTCTTTCGTCAGTCTACTTTCACTCATCCTCTCTACATGGCTGAATTTATTAGTTTTATTTTATACATTATTATTATCAACGCCATCTCTGAATGTCTTGAAGTAGCGCTCAGTCTCAATACTCGATAACAGATGGCGCTATAAGATTGAAACTTTACCATCGGTCGCATGCTCTGTCAGAGGAGTGCCAATGAAACTTACAATTTTATCATCTTAGAATAGCTACACGCTTATGATGTCATCTACGCACAACGAATACGTAATCCACACGAACTGTTTATTATAAAATGGACCGTGTTGACACATCCGATCTATGTGCAAATGTAAGCTATTTCCTGGAGGATCGTCCAGAGGCGCCCGCGGGACCTTGGCGCGGCTCGTCTCTGGCTGGCTCGCGGCCAGCTGTTGAAATAACGCCAAGCTTTCACAATGACTGTGCCGCTAACACAAGGGACACAATACGATAACGCCCTGCATTGTGGCTAGCGAAATAACTTTACTTTTTTGTTTTGAAAATATACTCTGTGCTAATATACATAGAGAATTAATTTCTTTGGTGAAATCACGCGAGCACGGGTCAAAATTTACTCGCGTCACTCGTTAATATTCCGTTGCAAAATATGTTTATTTCATGAGTGATTACAGTTCATTTTCGTTTTGGCAAAATTAATTGTCGCGCTCGTTTTGTCGCACCTATAGGTGAATGTACTTAATATTAACTCGATATCGTGGTCTGTCTACATTATTGTCATTTTTGGATAAGATCTTCTCAAACGAGTGGTTGTCTCAATAAACACATCAGTGTGCAGGTTGTTTGTTTCGATCAACTGTAGAATAGCGGGCCATAGATTAAATTTTGGATTTTATTCATGTTATTCTTTCTCCCTAGTGTACCCACTGGGATTCAATACTGTACACGACGTCTTCCACATTGATAGATGTAAACCTTTATAATTTGGTGATTCGCATAAATGGAATTTCTTTAATATAAATGAGTTTTTTTACCCAATCCGAATAAATATTCATACAATAGGGTTTGAAACCGTTCAAGTTTTGACTGTGCAATAATGTTCGAGGTCGTGTTTTCTCCTTCATTTCATTGTCGCAATGGATTTAATTGGCTAATTGGCTAAGGTCTTAAACAATTATAGGTACTCTTACCAACGAATGTTAGATTTAATAAACGGTGGTACTTACTCATAACTCATATACATTTTACTATCGGTAACATTAAGACTACAGACGTATCAAAGGCGAACATAAATATGAACTTATATTTTTTTCTATTTAAAAATCTATTTCTGTCGAACCACACGCGTGCCCTCACTCAATCCCAACCCTCCACTCACCATAATAGCTATAAATAAAAGGTAAGTACATACATTCTATCATTGAACTTGAAATCTTTATTTTTAATCATCAGAACATCATTCATGTTCGATTATTATTCATTGTTTATTTGTGGTGCGGTACGGCGGCGGTCTGCGGGGCTGCCAGCCGCCATTGTCGTGCACTCCACGGAAATAGAGCATTATCACATACTATACGTGTTTCTTTATATTAGTATGACATCATCGTATCAAAGTGTTACATACTTTTATATAATAAAGATAGTTCTGGAACTTCCGAAACTTTCAATGCAGATAACATCATCGTATGTCTGTAATTTCCAATTTTCGCGCTAATTAGTAGCTACTAGAGCTTAATTGTACATGTCTTGTTCTGATACTCGTTTTATAGTGACGAAGCTGTACGAACGACTCAATAACAGTGCATCCTTTTCGTCTTATCAGTACAGTTAGCACGCGCGCCAAGCCTGGATTTACGACACGGATTATGTCGCACCGAGTCGCTCTCACACTTTCGTATTTCATAGAGGAGACAAAATTGACATATCGTACAGTTTGTATTGTCACGATCGGCTGTGCTACTAAACGTGTGTATAACTCAATATTAGTTAGGTATACAGAGACAAACAACAAGACGTCAACTCGAAAATAAATCGTGCTTTTATAAATGTTCAAAGAGGATGGTTTAGCTCGTAGATTATATTTTATGGATGTCACAGGAATTTGATGGCGTAAAAATGTTCTATTATGTTTGAAATACATCAAATGACTCAATTATTCTGTTAGAATCATATTTAATGAATGCTAAGAAACGATTTGAATTTACATTTTATTAGCAAATCCGTTAAAAAAAATGTTGCCGTATCGTAACAAATAAAATACATCATCATCACGCCTGTATTCCCCGAAGGGGAAGGAAGAGGTGCACCGTAGTGCGCCCACACTTCGCCGATGTATTTTTAGTCCCAATGTAATAGGGGGCGAGCCTATTGCCATTATGCCAAATGTTAGAAGTAGTGATTGTGACGTAGTACTAAATAGGGAGAAACTTGAATTCTTTCATGAGACTGTTTTCTTAGGGATTACGCTTGACTCAAAGTTACAATGGGGTCCACACATTAGAACTCTAGGAAAGCGCCTCAGCGCTGCTGCCTACGCTGTCAGAAAGATCAGACAGCTAACTGATGTAGACACCGCGAGAATAGTTTATTTTAGCTACTTTCACAGTATCATGTCGTACGGTATTGTATTGTGGGGTAGGGCCACTGATATTGAGTCCGTTTTTATTTTACAGAAGAGGGCCATTAGGGCCATCTATACTTTAGGTAGTCGCGACTCCCTAAGAGAACTCTTCAAAGATATCAACATAATGACGGTCCCATGCCAATATATCTACGAGAATATCATGTACGTAAGGAAAAATTTACATCTGTTTCGAAAAGTAGGTGATGGCCATCGTTTTAACACTAGAAATAAAGATAAATTAGACCAACCACACTTTCGACTGGCGAAAATTCACACATCTTTCATGGGGTACTGTGTCAAATTTTATAATAAAATTCCCCCTAACGTCATTAACCTAAATGAAACTAAATTTAAAACTTGCATTAGACATACACTATGCAGGCGCGCATACTACACAATAGGTGATTATTTAGAGGATAAACACGCTTGGTCAGGCGCTGGTCCGGCTCCACAGGAACTAGTTTAAGGGATTTTAGCTATTTGTCCCGTTTTCCTCCTCCTTCCTACCTTTAAATCTTGTCCAACATGTAGATTGTTTAGTGATTTAATTGTGTTTTGAGAATGTATAGCCTCATTAACTTTATATTGTATAATTGTTAATTAAGAAAAACACAAAAATGTAAATCCTTATTTGAAAAAAGCAACCATGGAGTTTCTTGCCCATTCTTCTCCATAGGAAATGCATTCCGAATGGGTGGTAGAGATACTACTATTATTATTTATTGACGATTCATAAGTGCCTGTATTGGTTTATATGAATAAAAATTATTCTGATTCTGATTCTGATTCTGATTATACCGGGCACATTCTCCCTCAATACGAGGGAGATTTTTGGGCTATAGTTCACCACGCTGGCCCAGTGCGGGTTGGTGAACTTCACACGCCTTTCTATAGACGTGCAGGTTTCCTCACGATGTTTTCCTTCACCGTTTCATAGCATGTGGTAATCTCGGATGAAATGAGACATCAAATAAAATAACATAGCTTATACTGTAATCTATGCAATGTTGATATTTGTGTGATATAAATGGCGATGGTGTTGGTGCGGCGTCGATGCCTGTTGCGTGTCTTGACGTCTCGGCCGATTTGCGGGCCATACATCATGGGAAGGATTTCGGTAGAGGCCTGCGATCGGTTCTTAGAAGTGTTTCTGGTCAATGTATATTAGGTTGTCTTGTTTTGTGCTTTTAAACACGTATTTCTTGATTGAGATTAATAGTTGTGTTTCATGGAATATCGTTCCTCTGTTTAGACATTCTGTATACTCGATCTTTGAAACTCATCTTTTATAGGTTTTTTTTATGTTAGACAATTTGGCTCCACCTTGATCTGATCTATGGAATAAGTATAGTTTTATACTAGAATATCAGATGAGTTTTTGTGTAGGTATTGGGTGAGTCAGCCCCCACTCACGGCCGGTGTCGTTTGGCGCAATTTGCGGCGACCCTAATTCACGGGCGGGATGAACTCTCTCTGCTGTCTCAATTTGTATTATGAGGTTTTATTGACTTGTCACCCAGGGGTGGCACTGCCTACTTTTTCCTGTCATAAAGACAAATTTCAAAATATCCTTTAAACACGTATTTTTATAAACTTTTCAAGTTAATAGTTAAACACGATTACCAAAGCTAAAATTCTCATTAAACACGAAAATACCACACCGTTTTTCTATTGTAATTCGATCACACCATTCTCGACTGCAACCCAATATACAAAGTTTTAAGTCGTGGAGTTGTTTAACACAACAATAAACGCTCGTAGCGCCGTTGTAACCCATTTAACGCGACGCAACGCAATTAACCCCCGGTTACACAAGCAGGAAGATAAACACTCGCCAACAGAAATAGATGGCAACCCTACGCGCCGCGCGTGTGTGCGTAGGCACATACGCTCGCTTATGAATCAATATGTGTGTGCGTGTGTGTTTAAATATAAGTAATACAAGGTGCGGATTTTGGATAATATACGGAGGTGGCAAGTCTTGTCTAATGGATGTGAATACTGAATCGTCTTTATTAATGTCGTGTTCTATTTCACTTACTGAATTATGGTCCCGAATTTAATGTGCTTGAGTTGTTTCAATTCAAATTATGTCTGAAATTTATTTTTGTTTGTTATAAAAGAGTTTTTTTTTTAATGATGATACATCATTAAGTAAATTTTACAAAAATGAAATACTATAGTATTGATCCTCTTGGAAAATTCTTGCCCATTCTTCTCCATAGGAAATGCATTCCAAATGGGGTTCTTTATTTTATTTTGTGTTTACCTGTATTGTTTTACATGAATAAAACTGTAAAATAATTACGATTCTGTATTAAATACATAGGTATAATTTCTCATTTTATATCGCCTATCGTGATAAACGACAATATCGTAACTAAGCATTACCAAGCTATAACAATTACACTGACCTTAATCATTTAAGCACGTCATATACCTCCAAATTGACGCTCCTTTCCCTTACAATATTAATTGTACACCAGTTTTTAAATAAGTTACAACTACCGCATCCAAATCTCGCCGCTGTATCACATCCACGTGTCCGCCCACATCACAGCTGTGCCGTCTGACTTCAGTCTCTCTCGATGCTTCAGAGCGTGTTCTGCTGTAAAAAGGTTTCTCTCACCCCCGCGACAATATCCCACTGACACGTTCCATCGCACGCCCCGTTCAACATGTAACAACAACATTATGTAGTTAAATAACAATGTATTAGTGTCATATACAGTCCATCAATGTTGTGACGAATGTGTAATGTCCCTTTGGAGCTACATTAGGCGGTACGCCGGTATGGGGTTGCCGGATCTAACGGTGAGTCGATACTCAAGTTAAGCTTCTAAAAATTCTCAAATCAATACATCATACAACGAAGTAATCTTTTTTTGATTCAATATATACATTGAATATCGCTATAGATCGTTGCTAACAATCGTATCGGTGCGCGTTAATCGCGCCCGTAGGTTAAAAATGTTGAAGCGTTGCGTTACTTCGTTTCAATAATATTTGAAATGTCAATAGTAGGAACTTTGATTGGTAATTACGCATTTTATTTTTTAAGTTGGTATACAATATTTGCTAAATGTTGGCGTTAATCATAATTTTATTCGTTTAAGTTTGTATTTTACCATCATATACATATATATTATTATTTTTTTCTCGACTCCTTTGCTCTCTTTGCATGTCACCCACTTAGTTTGTTTGTTTTTTCCTCTCTCTAAATTACTCTAAGGTTGGCTGGTAGAAAATGCCTGCCTTTTTACTCATGTAGAATTGTGCAATAAATAAATAAATAAATTGGCATGAGTTGTATTGAGTTGCCTTTGTTTCACTAACACTAGTAGACGCCTTAACTGCTTAGCTGCTTAATGTTATAGCATTAGGCATTTCCTAGTGTTTGTGAAAGAGGGCATGGCTTGTAAGAACAATTTCAATTGGCTTTATAATCGTAAGTTAATATCAAAATGATGAATCATGGACATGCAATATAAAAGGCTAGCGCAAGAGTTTGGTTGTGTGAATCATAAAATACTGACTAGTTAGCAATAATACAGGAACTTAGAGATACGGACTATAAGGTCACTCATCCAGCACCATCCATTTTATACTAGCTCATAAATTGATTGGAAGGTGTCTATTACAATAAATCGTTTCCGATTTACGTCTAGATAAACTTAGTCTGCCCTACAGATTTAAAACTTAATTATTTCTACCAAAATAATAAAGGTTAAACATTTCTTAAGTGCATCTTCAGTTTGGTAAACAACATTGCAGACTGGCTCGTAAATAAAGCGGAATTAATTGTGTTCCCGGGCCGCGACGCGCGTCAGACGCTTGCCAAATGCGACACCGTGGCCGGCGGCCATTATCTACATGTCAACGCAGTTTTTTGTTTGGAAACATAACAGACCTATTAAAAAAGAAAACAAATATAGAGATCAATTATACTATACTAGCTTCTACCCGCGACTTCGTCCGCGCAGACTTGGATTATTGAATATCACTATAAATTATCGCCTATATGTTATTCTGATATATTAAACAATAATACAGTTTCATCAAAATCCGTTCAGTAGTTTTTGTGTAGTAGTGTAGTAAAGTAACAAACATCCATCCATTCATCCATCCATCCTCACAAATTTTCACACTTACCTATGATATTAGTAGGAAGTAGGATTACCTAGTAAGAAAGAAAGAAAAAACATTTATTCGGCACAGACAAAACAAAGCAAACAAAGCACACAAAGAATATGAAACTTATACAATACACAGAAAAGGAAAGAAAAAGAGCTCAGTGCGAACTGTGCCGAAAAGGTATTGGCTCAGCACGTGCTGGGGGGGAACTAATCTCCCCCAGCGCTGATTTTCAGCCAACCCTCTTCACCAGGATAGTAGTGATAGTAGGATGTTTAATCAACGACTGTTCATACTAAGGGGATGTAGTTACCTTAATTTCATGAAACAAATCGTTCCATATAAAGTGTGTAACTAAACTCAAATCTAATAGGTGTCGACATACATCTTTTAAAGTGTAAATCATCTTATTTCCATTTTGATGTTTAGTCTCCCGCAAGTCCGCCATTCTGACGGGTTTGAGTTTAGTCAGTAAGTTGATTCTGCTGTACGTTAACTACAACTAAACTATATTTGACAGCAGCAGAAATATTGCCATCTTTCTTATACATTGTACACGTAAGGAAGACGGCAATATGTTTAGTTTAGTATGGACCACAGAATCGACACCAATATTATACATTTTCATGTTTATGATATTGAGCGAACTAGGTATCCCATTTTACAGTGAGCAAACATATTATATGTCTCCCATTGTGACCATTTATCAGCTTTATTACACCAATTGGCGGGCCAATGTTGTTGGCATGCACACGGCGCGTGGTAACGCATTGATTCATTCTAGGAACAGGTTTATATTATTTTCAAATGTTCAGAACAGTGTTTCCATAGGTACTTGTATCATTTACAGTTAAATTCTATTTTTAACCGACTTCCAAAAAGGAGGAGGTTCTGAATTCGATCGGTATGTTTTTTTTTATGTATGTAAACCGATTACGCTGCGAGTTATGATTCAATTTACGTGATTCTTTTTTTGTTTGATGCGGAATAGATGCCATTTGGTCCCATAAGAATTTAAAGTTGTATGGCCAAGAAGTTTTCATTTTATGAACATTTTTATGTTTATTATGATTATTTACGTGGATGATGTAGTTGTATACGGCTTTTTAAGGAGTTTTCATTTAGGTTCATTCATCGGTGCCAATTCATGTGTGTATTTGCCTAGTCTGACGTAGATTGGCACCTACTCCAAATGTAATGAATTATAAGGTTATTTCTAGCTTTTTAGTGCACCTAGGTTTTTGAAGTCGGTTTTTGTTTTAACAGCGTGATTACAAAACATTAAGTATAGTTTGAAGAGGGAATACAATTTCTATAAATTTGGCGGTTATTGTATCTGTAACGATGCTACAGACGATATTATGACTATTATCAGCCGAAAATTGTTAACTTCCATTACATTTCGGCCACTAGATAAAACGTTGTCTCCACGCGCGCGATCCATTTATTTGCCAATACCTAAACAAGCTTTACTAACTCATAGAAAAAGCACATTTTTCGATGAAAAATCATCTATGACGCTACCGAATTTGGTCGCCTGGTCTCATGACTTTTGCCACAGGAATTCAATCTTTATGTATATGGACAAAGAGTACGTTTCGCCCAAGCAGCGCGTAGTAACAATATTATTATACTAATCTGTGTCGCTTTCTGACAGATAATGACTTCCATAGTGAGATCTAAAATGAGTCTCGCTTTCGCTAGTCGATAGCGTCTACTTAACATCTTGTTTTACCTATGCACATAGAACAGAATCTGGTTATACTACCTCATAGCAGCCAACTGAATACTTTACAATTCCACATACATTTTTTACGTAGATGATAGTGTTGAAAGTTGAAGAGTGATGGAATGAATTGAACTCTAAGCGACTTTAGTACCGCATACGTTGGGTGAAATGTGGTTAAATTTGAGATAGAAATTAGGAGTAATTCGCACCCATTTAACCCAACTTGACTATCGGAGAGCATGTGATTCATTCATTGATTAGAGTGATATAATCGACCTAATGATCTTTGCGGACCTGTTCACTCACGTACACCGGTAACTGTGTCGAGATAAATATAGTTTCTGGTGACTAATGGCGCTAAACATTGCGTTCGGGTTGTTTTAACTAAGATTTTAACGCGCGTTAAGTGCGTTACCCCTAAATAAGTACATTTGCCCCTAAATTTATAGATAATTATCAAGTCTATACAGTGTCATTGTTAAACACGTCTTATATTGAACATTTTCACAAAAAAATTAAAGCTTTTTGGCAATACTAAAACGGTATTGGCTTATAGGAAAAGTTCACCGAAGTGTCGCGTGGCTTTTTCCACAGACATTCATCCATGTATATTGCTACTTCGTTTATAACATAAATGAGACATACAATAAATAGATGGTACAGATATTTCACGTCAAAAAACTCGAGAGAAATGTTACTGACAAGACGACATCACAACACAACGACAATAATCTATCCACTTCAGTCTTCTGCGTTTGCATAAAATGATTGATTTTGTGCAATAATTTTTAGAAACATTACCTTTTGTCTAACGTCCCAACTACTATTGATAATTTCTTAATTTATTGCATGGACTTTATTTCGTTTTAGACCTAGTTTGTGTGCAATAAGATTGACTTCAACCTTTTGCCCCTTATGTGTAGAAGGTTGTACTTTTGTTTCTAAGAGCATAATTTATAATGATTTTTTAGATGTGTTGAAATTTCTGTTAAATTGAAGTTTATTGTGATGTATCAAACAGGAGGTTCGCGCGGAACGCGATGTCCTACAATCGAGGATGTCGGAGCAGGCGCTCAAGATCTCGTCGCTGTCGGCGCGGCTGCAGCAGCAGCGGAACGACGCCGACGCGCTCTCACACCAGGCCACCAGCCAGCTCACCGTGCAACTGCACGACGCACTGGCAGAGGTAACCACCACCCCCGAGACTCCCCACACACACACCGCCCCCGAGACTCCCCCACCCACACCACAAACACATTCACATAAATGGGTATACTAACCTTTAAAATATAGGTTTTCTGAGTCAGAAATATTGTACTGTAATTTTTACTAAGATTGTTCAGGTGTTAAGTTTTCCTTAAACTTCAGCGCAACAAAGCTCTGAGATCTGCTGTTACATTTAAACTCATTTGATTTATAGATTACTCAGCAGAAGGTCAACGCGATCTAACTGATCATTGGTTTCATTTAGTGGGAGAAAAATATTATTGAGCATTCGATATTCTGTCTATATACAATTATATCACATATTGTACATACGTTGCATGCTATTTATACCCATTCTGAATAACATTGTATATTGACACAACACACACAGATACCACGACTACGATCAAATCCCTATTAAAACGTATATTTAAAAAAGTTACAATCTCGTTGTATGTTCGTTGTACCCGATACATTGCGATTGCAGAAATATCTGCAGATGTAGGTTTACTGCATCGTAACGTTATACGTGTATTTAGTTATCTTTTCATATTTAACATGCTTGGTTTACGAGATAAACGGCGATAATTTTAGAAGTTACTTTCGTTTGAACCGTATGATCCAGTGAACGCCATAAATAAGTTTTGGCAATAAAAAAAATATTTTGTAAAAAAAAACAAAATTCTTAATTCAAAGGTTCAAAGGCTTAACGAAGAGGTGGAATCCAAGGACAAGCAACTGGCTCGGCTGAAACTGAACTTGGATGAGAGGGACAAATTCGACGAACAACACCACTCGCTCTACGGCAACTCATGTGAGTTAACACCATAGTCCCTATGGACTAACATAACAATTCTAAGAAAATAAGATAGATTTGTTTTATTGTACTATTGGAAATTAATTGTACTTGTGTACACATTTGCGAGTTACTTTGCACTAGCTAACGATTACGCGATAAGTCGCCTCGCTCAGTTCGTTTAAATAGTGTTAAGGTAAATACTCCGCTCATGGAACGTAGTTCAAATTTTTTATATAATTTATTTTTTTACGGATAACACGGTGACATACTGCATAGCGTTTATTGGTATAGTAATCTTCTTACAAATTCGCAAATAAAAATTTGGAAAATAAATATAGAATAATATCGCCTCTCCCGCCTCCCTCCTTTTAATATACACGCTTAAGTTACGGGAATGAGTAGGTCCTTTATGTGTATGGTACAGGTAACCCCAAAGACAAAGTGATAATATTGGAGCGCGAGGTGTCCGTGGCGCAGACGCGCGTGGCGCAGCTGGAGGAGGAGGCGCGCGGGCTGCGCGCCGACCGCGCCGCGCTCTCGGCCGCGCTGCTGCACCACCGCCGCGCACGACCACACAACGAACACCAGCTCGACGACCTCATGGGTCAGTACTGCCTATTCATCTTAATCAAGATGGTCTTCATTTTCCTTACCTTTCCCCATTACTTGGGTTCGGCGCAGTATGCCTTTTTTGCACTCATCTAGCTTTTCCGTCACACTGACATTAACTCCGAGCTCATTCATAACACCTTTTATACAGTCCATCTATCTTTTCTTGAATCCTCCTCTCGCTCTGTATCCATCCACTTTTATACTTATCACTCCTCATCATTTTAATCGAGGCGATATAATAACTAAATTTGTACGTGTTTTTCTGCCGTACTTCACATAGATATTTTTCTAGTATACAATTAATGTCCATGCTTTTAATTTCTACGTAGGTTAAATTATGTATAGCAAAACTTCTTACTTATAAGTTCAAAGATACAATATTACAAACAATAGTTTGGATTATTGGTCACCAAAAATCCAAACTATTCTTTGTAATATTCTTCCCTTGTTAAATTAATAACAATGTTTCAATAAAATAACAGAACAATTGCAAAGTGCTGAATGTTCAATCTTCCTTTATATTTGGATATGGCAAGACGATAGCGCTAAACAGTTATTAATAAACTCTTATAATATACTCCCATGATTCATGTCGCTTGAACTGGTCTCCCGTTTTGGAAACTACACCAGTCTAGACGCGGCTAGTACAACACGCGCTTGGATTAACTCCAACTTCCTCGCTATTATTTAGGTTAACGCTCGCGGGGCCCGCCTAGTTAACTGCGCACACTTAAATATTATTCCCTATTCCGCAGCGTTAGATCTGGACGAGGTCAACCAAAAGGATGAAAGGAGCGACGCGCTCGAGGCTAAGGCTTCCGCCAGGACGCTCAGCGACATCGTCTCCATATCCGAGTTCGACGAACAGGACCTGCAGATGAGAAAAGCCGAACTAAAGTCTCAGAACGTCAACGTATCGGGCGCCCCGTACGCCGACGTCAAAGATAAATCCCTCAACAGGACATTACCACCCGAATTCGACAAACCCAACATGAGTTCGCTCAACATTGAATACGGCGACCACTTTGACGTAGGCTACACGCCTAGAGCCGATTCGCTACCGGCTCATTTGACGTCCACACAGGACAAGGACTTGCTCAAACAATACAAGCGTAACGTGAACGAAACTACCATGTTTGGTATCGAGAACGCCAAACATTCCACTGCTCAAATACCAGATAATTGCTCAATGTATCCCAACAGAGATATTAACGTCAGCAAAGACATAAACGTCGAACCGAAAAAAATAAACTTCTCCCTGGAAGCCGGCGATAATAAAACTACCGATGAGTTCACATCATTGAGAGAGTTAGGGATAACGCTAGACATTAAACAGGAAAATTTCCCTGACATACTGACCCAACTGAAACATGAAATCAAACAATATAGGTCAGAGCTCGAAAATTGTAAATCCAACCTCAAAAACGCAGAAGAACAACTGTGTGAGTTTCCAGCTTTGAAAGAAGAAGTAGAGGAACTGAAAGGTCTACTAGAAAATACAATGGCTACCATGGAAAAGGATAAGAAATTTTACGAGACGCAACTGGATAATTTCTCGTCTAACAAAGAGTTGCTAGAACAGCGACTCACGGAGCTGACTCAAGAAGTTAGTGACAAATCAAAGGACCTGCATTTACTCAAAGAAGATATACTGCGGCGGGAGAACATGATACTTGAACTCGCAAAAGTGAAACGCAACTTGACAAACAAATTGACTGAACTAGAAGTTAAAATAGATGAGTTACAAAGCAGAAATAATGCTTTGGAGAAATATGAAAATGAATCGCATCAGATGAGAGAGAAAGTCAGCGAATTGCAAAAGTTGGAGCAGTTGGTGTCTGAGAAGAACCAACAGATCGACAGCCTGAACCAACATCTGGACAGGTTGGACGATCTGCAACGAAGTCTTGACGACAAAACCGAAGTGTTGGACAATCTGAAGGAGGCGTTCGAAGAAAAATCCAACGAAGTCTTCCAACTGCAAGACAACATTGAAACTTTTAAGAGTGAAGTCGCAAAACTGAACGAAGACAATGACAAACTAGTATCCACCAACAAAGACTTGACATTGAAATTGACAAAACTGGAGAAAGAACAGGAGAACGCATCGCTCAAACTACAAAACAGCGAGAGCGAATTGGAACGAGTGAACTATTTAAACAACGACCTGACGATCAAAGTAGAAGAGTTAAAATTACTGACGGACAAATTGAAGGAGAAGGAAACGGAAATTGAGATACTGCAGGAGGACGTGAACGCGTTCCACGAGGAGATCGCTTCGTTGAAGGAGCAGCTGAAGATGGCGTCGCGCAGCCCGTCGCCGCGCGCGCCGCCCGCCGCGCGCCGCCCCGACTCGCGCGCGCGCCAGCTCGCCAGGATCGCCCGCCAGGTCGCGCTGCTGCAGCACGAGCTGGACTTCCACAAGAAGGAGCTTAACGATAAGGTCAGTGGGGTATGTTGCTGCTGCGGCTCTTAAACACAATAGATGCCGTACTTAACATCCTGTATCACATTAGCCCTCCATTATTTCACATAGTCAGTCAACATTGTTGAAAAATTGCTGTGTTTTTCATTGTTTCATATGCTTATTTAAAAAAATACTTATTTATTTATTTTTTAACGAAATGAGCGAAATGATGATATTTAATGGAGTAAGATGAGGAATGGCATTATCTGCGACTAGCGCGAGTATTTCGCCAATGTCAAGTAATTCATAGCAAGGAAAAATTCAATAAATACACATTATAAATAAAAATGGATAATGACAGTGATAAAGATGGCGGATGACTCCAAAAAAATATACTTATCTATACCAATTATTAAAATTGAGATGTATGTTTGCATTGTATAAATTACAGCTGTTTACTGAATGCATATGAAAGTATACACGGTACATAAAATGAAAACACATTTTATAAAAAAAAAATCTGTAATATCCGAAACAGCTTAACCTATTCAGACGGGACTTCCACTGGCAAATAAAACATGTTATAAGATGTAACCCAGGCTACTATTATTTTAGGGAAATAATTATCGTTCCTCAATTCATCAGCTAGTTCATAATAAACTGTCTGTAATAATAAAAACTTGAGAGGTGTCAAGGGACACCCGGATGGAACAGCAAAAAAAAATTACATATACATACACACACACACGCACACATCGAAATCGGAATTGAAATCGGAATCGGAATCGGAGTCGGAATCGAAACCGAAACCGAAATCGAAATCGAATTTTATTGTATACATAAAAGTGTCGTAAAATAAAAATCACACACACATGTAAAAGTGTCGTTACAGTCTTAATTTTTAGGGTTCCGTACCCAAAGGGTAAAACGGGAACCCTATTACTGAGACTTCGCTGTCCGTCCGTCCGTCCGTCCGTCTGTCACCAGGCTGTATACCATACAACAAACGTGATTTTTTGCCGTTTTTATAGATATATATATATACGGAACCCTTCGCACTTGGCCGGTTTTTCCGTCTAGCCCCCTTTCGCAACGCGCGATAAGGAACTACGTTCCAAAAATATGAAAAGCTATCATCTATATCTTCTGTACCCAGGCATTTGAATTAGCGAAAGCGAAACTGGACGTAACGGAACTTAAGAACAATTTGAGTCAAGCGACAAAGCAAGTGGCGGACAAGGACGGTGAAAACGCCGAGTTGAAGCAACAGGCCGAGGGCTTGCGAAGGGATATGCAGCAGCTGACTGCAGAGAAACAGCAGTTGAGCGAACAACTCGAATTGGTCGTAGCCAGGTGAGTTGGGGCCAGAAGCCTTTATACTGTGCGACAAAGGAACTCTGGTATTACCGAAGAAGTAGCGCTACATAGTAAAAATAACACCGCACGTCATTCTTAGTTGAAAGGCGATAATCGCAACGTACCTTTGGCGCGGGGCAATATTATTTGAAGGGTACAGGCAAATAACAGGGAATGTCACATTTTTTTTTGTTTTTTTTTAAATCATTTTTTGTGTAAGGTATTTTGAATTCTAATCATTAGAATTTAAAAATAAGTTAACAGATGGCGCCAAAATGCAGTTTTGTTAATGGCTAGTTAATTCTAGAATAGTTTAACTTTCAAATTGTTTTTTCTCAAAATTCATTAATTAGAACACTCCCTGTTATTTGCCTGTACCCTTCATTTTGTACAGAAGCTACACTTTGTACAGTACACCGTGTAGGCTTTGTAAGTACTAAGACTCATCCTATTTAAAGGTTTCGTTCATCTGAGCTTCTTGTGACTTTACCCAAAAATTAAGAGCTTAGTTTCTTTAGAGAAGAATTCTAAGCTCTTAATTTTAACTCTATAGTTTCTATTTATAAAAGTGGATTTACATTGCTATGTTAGTTGAAAGCATGTTTTCCAAAGATACATTGGAGATGTTTCGCCGATGGTTTTAGATTCCAATGTAGGGGAAAGTCTAAATCCTTTAACCGGTTATTAGTCAGTAGTAATTAAGTACCTAAATAATTGTTATTAGAATGAGGGAAGAATCAAACGTAAGCGAACTGAAGAGTAAACTTCGTCACAAAGTGGAAAGATGTCAAGAGTTGGAAGCCGAATTGGAGAGTATGAGAGAAGAAGCGGACAGGTGGGTTACTGACAAACACTTCATGCTTTTCTTCGTCTATTCTGCACGTTATTAAATACAATTTTGTAAAAATATGATCTTACGACATATTCAATGCAGTTCTTTTTATTTTATACAAATACATCATCACGCCTGTATTCTCCGAAGGGTTAGACAGAGGTGCACTGCAGTGCGACCACTCTTTGTCGATGTATTTTGGTCCCAATGTAATAGGGGCGAGCCTATTGCCATTATACCGGGCGCATTCTCCCTTAATACGAGGGAGATTTTGGTTCATATGGTTTATATTTGTTTCCCACGCTGGCCCAGTGCGGGTTGGTGAACTATAAACGCCTTTCCATAAACGTGCAGGTTTCCTCACGATATTTCACTTCACAGTTATTTTTATTTTCTGTTAAATTTGGTCATATTGGAATGTGTTTCGTGTTCCCAACGAATTTGGGTATGAATTGTATGTACATGGGTAGTTTATGGTCGTGCAGAGCGCGCACGTGCTCGTCCCCTTCGCGCGCGCTGGCGGTGCGCTCGCCCACGGCGGAGCTGGAGCGCGCGCTGCGCGACCAGCTCGACTACTCGCACACACTCGACGAGGACATCATGGAACAGGTCACACTCTACAGCACCTTAATCCCTTTATTATATCCATTACTAGTACTAATATTTTCAAATCCAGTCCTCTCTAGCCCTGAATTATTTAAACGATCGATTTTATGTTGTTTAGTATGTGTAGTGTGCCCAAAAGGAATAGGCCTTTCCTCAATAGATTAATATTCTCTCGGACATTAAGTCAGAAGACTAATGTTACTACATTCTTACATTTCCGATTAGAATTAAGTGTAAGAATCCAAGTGATTTGTAATGTAGTCCTTTCTTTTAACGTCTTAAGATAGAGACGACGACATTTTGCGGTCTCCAGCTAAGTTCATTCTATAGATTGAAATTGAAATTACTCTTCTGATAGCAATACTTTATTGTGTCTCACATACATAGATAAATAGATAACTCTTAATTTTTCACAGCTTAAAATAATACAAGCACATAGCTACGATATAATTTTAAAGTGTTACAATGGGCGACCTTGTCACTAAAAGTGATCTCTACCAGCCTCCCATACATAGTTTATGAGGATGTAACGTTGAAGCATATCCCACAGATATTATCTGCGAGCAGCGACGAAAGAGAAGATATACCGAGACTCGCGTTGAACACATCAAAGTAAGTTTATTTACTACGCTTTCAACACATAACTAACCATATTACAAGAGCGCCTAATGTGTTTTAACTCTTGATTCATAGACGGATATATTTTTCACACACGAGTAGGCGTGTTTACAATGTAATTTATATAAATCTGTTACTCACAGATTTGTAAGTCAATATAAATCAATAATTTTATATTCATACGGAATTCTAAAATAAGTAAGCAGAATAAAAATAATGCTAACACATGTAATTCACATGAGAATGATCATAACAAGTTAAAAATATAAATATAACCGTTAATCTATTTATATAATTGGTGTGTGTCCATTTATAAATATACCAACTGTTAGTAGTGACTCTGAGCGCGCGATACGCGCTTAAGAAGACATATACGAGCCCTTATAATTATTACTAGTCCTTATAAATTAGTGATGGATAGGAGATAATTATCATGTAATACCACTTACCGTTTCTCTTAATTAAATTCGTGTAGATATCAAAACAAATTAACTTTTCCCGGGACTCTAACTTCGGCGTATTTATTGAAAATCGCTGTAAATCCTGCCTTGTAGGGAGTAACAGTGGTGGGAGTGTGTGTGTCTTAGAAAGAGGCTTTATATTATATTTAGTGACATTTTCTTCTGAGTGCGTAAGATCCGTTTTTACAAACAGTAGCAGACACCTTAACGTGATGCTTAAATAAAAAGCAGTTGTCTGTTGCAGTGTATTAATATTTACGCATCACCAACTTGTTATTATATCAAAAAGGGAGGTTTTCTTGACATTTGTCACGTTCACACGTCCAAGTGTGTGCGTAACTTTGCCGTCTACATACAAGATGTACAAGACCAGACGGCCGTGGCATCAATGAGACCATTTTCGGTAAAAATATTTTTGGACCTCATTTTGATAAATTTAGGTATCTTTACTGTACTTTCTAATATCATTGGGCATCACGTTAAGGCTTCTCCTAGTGTTAGTGAAAATATGCATTAATGACAATAGTGTGTGATACCAGTGATTTGTTAAGGTCATCAAGTTCCATCCACTCGTCGTCGTCTGACCGCATCAACCGGCTCCGCTCCGACAACGACAAGCTGGTGATGCAGGTCAACAACCTCGAGTGCAGGCTCAAGGACAAGGACGCGCTCATCACCGAACTGAACAGGTCAGTCAATGTCTCCACTAACGCTCATTTTCTACCGACGACTTCCACCCTATTAGTGGTGCAAGCAAAGTCAAATCATTTATTTTTGACTTTGCTTGTACAGATAGATTAGACGATTTGCTCTTAGGTATGAGTTTTAAAGTGAAGCGACGAGCCCTTAATAACGCCAACATGTCTCTAAAAGGCAACACACTGGAGCTATATCTACTTATGTATTTGAAGTAAGTTTAAGCGATAAAAAAAGGCAGTTAAAAAGTGAAACTGCCGCTGATAATTGTTTGTTAATTAAATGAAATTTTACTTCGTTTGTTAAATAGGGTAAGAGACAAATTGGTGCAAGACTGGCAAACGAGCAAATTACGCTACGAGACTGAAAGGGACAACTCCGGGCGATTACAACTACTACTGGACACGCACAAGGAGACCTCCGAGAGTTTACAGGTACATTTTTTTGGCTAAACATTCTGTCAAAAATCAGCTTGTAGTTCTTAGACACGTTTGTCCTTATTCTGATATTGAATTGTATCCCAGTGAAATGTATTGTCTGAAGAAAACCGTCTACAAAAAAGATAAGCTCGGTGGGCTAGTGTTTATTTATCTATCATGTTTGGTTAATAAGGCCAAATAACAGGGTCGATATGTTAATTTTATTATTGTTAAATTTTATATTGTCGTGGAATAGTCAATTATGTTACTTTTAAGTTTAAGTCACTACTCTATCGTATTAGGTTGCCTGTAAAGATAGTAGTAAGTTATGATGATATAAATCAGATAAAATACGAAATACTCTCGTAACCATGTAGCATCATTTAGCTTGCATGAATGTCGATATAGTTGAAAGTTAACTTACAGAATCAGGACTCCAACATGATCCAAATCCTGAAGAAGCGTCTGGAGAGCGCGATGGTGTCGGAGCTGGAGCTGCAGCAGCGCGAGCAGCAGCTGCGCGCGCGCACCGCGCTGCTCGAGCGGCAGCTGCTGGCCGCGCCGCACGACGACCAGCCGCTCAAACTGCAGCTGCATCACGAGGTTACTGCCCGCTCACCTTTACCATTTCTTATCCTACATGTACCCTTCTGTTCACCTCATTCCCTCCATCTCCCATGCCTTTAGGGTCTTATACTAATACTCACTTTCTGTAGTACTAAATCCTATCAAAAACTTTAATGTGAAATGAGAGCCAAGTTCAATATTATGATATATGCCTTGGTTGTTGACTTCAAACAAACAACTGACAAAATAGTGAGATTTATTTATAACAACATAAATGTTTCATAACAACCTAAACATCATTTATTCCTTAATATATTGAAGCATAAGGTCTGGGCGGTCGCGATAGAATCAATACTTGGCGTGGCGTTGAGACGTCTCCCGGTGTAAGTGTATCAGCAACATTTGACGATTTCGTCATGAACTCAGATGGAGAGCAACGAGCGCCTGAAGGGCGAGATCTCGCTGCTGAAGTCCAAGCTGGAGGTGGAGCGCACGCGCTACGGGGACCTGCAGGCGGCGCTGGAGCACGCGCGCCAGCAGGCGCAGCGCGAGCTGGACGCGCGGGCCGACCACTGCACCAGCCTCAAGAACCAACTCGCCGACGTTAAAAGGTCCACTACCATTCTCTTGTTACTGATTATAATAGTCTGCGAACATCTCCTGCATGATCTACGCTTAATCTTTTATAAAAAAAAATATCGAAGTCGCAGGTCGTAAACGAGATATGTACGGGAGGGCGATTCTCGCCTTATCGACATCATCTCTAATTCGACATAATATGTCGAGACAAAACGAAAAATAAAGCAATTTGACGTTTTGTTCCGACATATGTCGAATGAGAGATGATGTCGAACAGGCGAGAATTGGGTCTCTGGACGCGTACCAAAGGCAGTAGCCATCAACCACGGTTGGAAGAGTGTACGACCGTTGCCCAACATCGAGACATTACAACTTTTTTTAGCTTCGACTACCGTAATACCGTTGACCGTCATCAGGAGTCAAATTTATGTGTGTACACCTATTTAAGTCCATATCGAGGGGTGTACGGCTATTTGACTTAAACGACATTTTTTTTAACTTTACAGGAGAGCATACTCCAGAAAACTTCGCTGTTACCAAATAGCCCCTCCTCCTCCCCCCTCCACTCCTCGATATGAATGACAAACTCTACTATCCAAAATCTAAACCTGTTTATGATGACAGACTGAAACACGAGGCGGGCGTCCAGCTGCTGCGCGCCAAGGAACTGATCAACACGCAGGCCGGGACCATCTCTGAACTGGAGAAGAAGTTGACGAGCGCCGCGCTCTCCCATAGACCGGTCAACGATGCACTCGTGAGTATACAATAAGTTGTTACAATAAGTGGATACATTTTTATAACAACTCCTCCTACACCTGCGGGTTCCAAGACAATTTAGCTTATCCCCGGGACTCGTCGAGGGTCAAACCTCGGTGTCTTCAATGGAAACCGCTGTCGATTCTGGCTTACAGGAGTAACAGTGGTGGGAATGTGTAGCGGGCTTAGTCCCAAGAAAATTAATTAAAAATGTTATTGAATTGTTAATTTGTATGCGATTTTGTCAAAATGTGTATGTAATTCTAACATAAAATATTAAATTTCGACCATTGTAGCGTCGGGTACGCAAAAACCTCTATTAAACTCGATAAAATTCGTGAAATTATTCATCTTCTAATTCGATAATACTTTGGTGCACCTAGTAAAGTTATTTCTTCGTCAGCGAAATTGCGCCCGAAATGCAACGCGTTATTTCTTTTATAGACGGAAATAGAATCCACGAAATCTGAGCTCGCTCGTGAGATCGCGACATTGAAGAAGTGCCTGCTGGACAGCGGCAGCACCGAGCTGCAGTCGCTGCGGCGCGACCGGCAGCAGCTGGCGGCCACCGTGCAGCGGCTGCAGCAGGAGGCAGGCAGCGCGCAGCGGCTGCAGCAGGAAGCTGCCGCGCGGCCGGCGCAGGCGCAGCCGGACGAGCGCGACCACGCCGTGAGTGACATTATTATTAAATGGTTCACTTGTTCTGTGCAGTTTTTTTGTTAGAATAGTGCCGTAAGGAAATATTGAATTTGGGCGCTAAAAATTTGATCGTTGCTTGCAGGGAGTGTGTCTATTGTTGTATGTACCAACATGAAGATATTACTTTAGTGATCGATTACAACTTACAAACCAACTTTTAAAACTTTCATACATACATAAACTCACGAGAGACTTCAGTTTGCCACATGCTACGATTCTGATATACCTCTTTAGCTTCGACATTCATACATCTTGTCATGCACTTCCAGCACTTAAAAGTTCTACGGACTTGACCTTTCCAGAAGAGACCTAAAGCAACATTAAAGGAAATCTACATTGAGGATTTCATTATTTATTTAAGTCTTCAATTACATTACCAAAAATTTATTCCACTCTAAGTCTACGTCCAAAACTTAGTCACTATTTAAAACTGGCATTAGTCTTGCTGTTGACTTCGTCGAGGTAATTGGTGACCCTGGCCTCCACGTCGGGCACGCTGCGCTTCTCGTCCAGCTCGGCGCAGAGCGGCTCGATGGCCCACAGCGCGACCGCGTAGAGCCCGTAGAGGCAGAAGTAGAGCGCGTAGAGCGCGCCCGTGACGCACGCCAGCGCCACCGGGCACACGCGCTGGTTCATCTCCGTCTCGCACTTCCACGAGTCCTCCGTCCACGTGCGGAAGTACTGGCACCCTTTCCTGGAAACAAAACAAAAGCGCATTCAAAATTGGGCGTCCGTGAAAATATTGCAACTGGATATCTATCCGCGTCATTAAATTTACTACAAAGAAAAATACCATTAGTATAGCGTAGATGCTCTTCTGTCCACCTCTGCCTACTCTTTCAACGAATGCGGTTGTAATGATAATAGTGTATGTATGCGTCGCGAGTATTATGAATAGATTAGGTACTATAGACAAGGGTGGGTTGACGCAGGTAGTGAAAAGAGGACGGTATTAAATGTGTGCGGTACTTGAGGGGGGGCAGGGTCCGCTCCAGCATGTTGACCGTGCAGTGCAGCACGTGCGTCACCACCAGCACCAGCACCCACACGGCCAGCAGGTACGGCGGCCACCGGAAACTGCCCAACGCCGCTGACGACACAACAAACTATTATAATTTGTCTAAATAAATTAGCTCTAAAATCATTCTGTATTGTCTCTTACAATATCTAGATCATAATTTTTAGAACTGGCTTAAAGCTCTATATATATTGCATTTGGTTAGAGAGCTTAGCAGTTAATATAATTAAATTACTTTCTTGGAAGTCTGTCATTACGGATAGGTATTTTCTTTCAACCTAAAGTACTCTAAATATTGTGTCCAATAAATTCGTCTTGCCGCGTCGATAAGTTCGGTATCAACGGTACGTTATTAGTGTTATTATGTTGAGCTCATAGTTCGTTCATAGCTTTCCCACTCAAAGTAACAGTCGAACAGAGGCTGCTATCGCTCAAATAAATCTATGCAGAATCGTTACTATTTAAATGTCGTGGGGTACCCTGTACAAGCGCCCTGTTCCCCGGCGCGGCGGCGTCAGCCTCCGGGCGCTGCATGACGTCCATGGAGTGCGCGCGGCGCCGCGCCTCCAGCAGCCGCAGCGCGTGCTCGGACGTGCCGTGAACGCGCTCGCCGCGCTCGCCGCGCTCTCCACGCTCGGTGCGAGACGCCTGACCAAAATAACAAGAAGCCATCAGTCTCGTCTCGGTGACCACGATATTGTACGATGGATTTTATAAATAACTTTGACTGTCAGTATTCAATTGAAGGCATACGAACACGGTACGAGAAAGTGATCATCCGAATCCTAACTCAAACTGCGATCAACCGACGGTATAAACATTCCGGTAAATGGACTCGTGACAAGGAATTCTCACACTAAAATGATGCAGATGTAAATCGATCTATTAAAGTAAATGGAACTATGGTGTCTCATACCGAGGGTGAGATCCTGGCATACGACACTTTCTCCTTAGCCTTCTCTTTCTCCTTGTCCTCCATCTTCACCTCCTTCACGATCGCTTCGGGCTTAGTGAACGAAGGGTGGTCGCCGCACATGCTGACGAAAAGCATTTTTGTTATATTCAATTTATTTTTTATTGTCTTTTATATGGTATATTTATTTTGAAATTACTGCGTTTTTGCGGCGATATATTAATCAAGTTTGTGAAACACAGTTTTGTATTGATGCTATGTAATAATACATTATGGAACAATGTATGAGCTCGCTAATTGTCGCGTATGGTTTGAGCGTCTGTCCAAATGCATGAAAAATCTTTCACCTATATTTTTGAGGCTTTGTATTGGTAGTATAGTCGGTTATGACAAGACAATATGAGGAATATATCAATTTTGTCGCATTTCATCATATTACAGTGAAGGAGCGACAATTTGTGACATGTCTCTTCTTGCCGCAAGATAGACGTGCCGGTAATAATTGTGATTCTCAGAACGATCATAGGGCCAAATATACCATAGTAACTAAAAGGTGTGGATGTCGTGTACTTACACCATATCGGGCAGTTTAGGCGCGTCGCTCTTCGGTGCCTCCATGACTGTGATCTGTGCGGTCGTCAAATCGTTGTTATCATCATAAAACAGCGGGATTTTAGATTTATACACGAAATATGTACGCGCTTACAATGTCACATAAACGTGACAGAACAATGTGCTGTCATCGGGGATGTTCTATTTTTAATTTCGAGAAGACAATGTTTGATGATAAGAAAGTTCTGTTAATTTGAAATGAAACTTTTTGTGAAGGAATTTGTTTAAGTATTTTCTTCTTATGCGACTGTAACTATTTTGGTACTTACATTCTGATATGCGTATCTTAATAACGGTATAATTTATTTAAATTGTATGTGTTTAGCTGACATGACGACAATATAGTTATCAATTTATTCTACATACAATAAAAATAACTAAAAAAAGGAGAAAACATAAAGTCAATAATGAAAATCGGACGTAATCTCTTTATTCGTGTAAAGGCTATAAAAACACAAACAGGCAGAGACGTGAAATTTAAAGCACTCTTGCATACGCCCAGATAAAAATAAATAAACGTTACCATCTCTACTTTAAGCCTGCGCTTCCCTAATAGACAGGCAGAGGGGCCTCATCAAGTGATTTAAGGAAAATGTTATTTGGCTATCAGATTCGTTACCTGCACGGCCGTTGTCTGCGGCTGGAGAGCTGCCGCAAGGCGCTAGTGTGGCAGAAGCGATACCTGCAACGAGTACTGGCCGGATACACGGAGCTGGAGAGAAACTTGAGACTACCCTCGTCCAGGACCGTGGAAGTCAGCACGGGGAAGAAACGGTTCAAGTGAGTATGCATAACCCTATATTTTAATAAATAAAATAAATGTAATCGTTATTCATGATATTATAACGAAACTCTTGTAAGAAATTTCAAGGGGAAGTGGCTCCGGAATTACTTATCACTGTTAACAATATGGTGTTTATTATCGTGTTCTGAAAGGTACGTAGGATTCATCCGCCATCTTTATGTTCATAATTTATAATGTGTATTTATTGAATTTGGCCTCGCTATAAATTACTCAACATTGACATAAATACCGCTAATCGCAGGTGTAGCCTTTTCTTATCTTATTCCATTAAATTATCATCATTTCGTAAAGAAAAGAAGAAAAGTACTAGTTCAACAGTATCAGTAATAGTTCAACTATCAATCCGTTTAGTTGTTATGTCTTCGAGTGGCCTAAAGAATTTGACTCATTCCGACCTTGGCCTCTTCTCAATTCGTAAACACTTAAAAATAGCGTCCGAACGGTATTTTAAAAAAGCCGCGTTGCATTTAAATCCTCTAATTGTCGCCGCCGGCAATTACGAGCCAGACCCCGCTCACACATCATCAACTCGTCGCCGCCGTCCGCGCCACGTGTTGATTGATCCTCCCGACACGATCACCGCCCTCCTCGACCCAGGTGTTGAGAGGGCCACCAACACACCTACACCAGCCTTAAACAGACACCGATCTCGCCAGCGAGGTCGAGGAACCCCCTTTTCCGCTCGTAGGTGCATCTTTGCACCTAGGAGCGCAGTCACTACCTCTCCCCTCACGGTAACTGCCCAAGCCGAGGTCGTGCCCTCTGTGGCGCCCTTGAGCTAGTTGCCACCCCTTTCCGCCCTTAAGGCCTTGGTTGGAGTGCACTCTGCGCTCGCCACTCCTCCGGTAAAGCTGTAAAGGCCACCTCACGGCCAACAGTGTAAGTCCTTAAAAAAAAAAAAAAAAGAATTTGACATTAAATTTGGTTACTCACTCAAGTCTTATTGAGGCAGTAAAGTTGGATATAATTAGTATTTATTTTGGTTTGTGGTGCAGGTGTGTGGTGAGCGTGGTGGTGGCTGTGCTGCGCATGGGCTTCCTGGTGCGGCGCCGCCAGCAGGCGCGCGCGCTGGCCGCCGCCTGCGTGCTGCGCGCGCCCGACCACTCCGCGCACGCTAGGAACACGCCGTGAGTACAAACACATACAACTTTTGACGAGACCTCCAAAGAAGCTCGTAAAGCTGGAAACAAACTATCGGACGCGGCTTACGGACGCGGCTGACAGCCGCGACCGAGCAGTGTGCGCAGACGAAAACATCCAGCGCGCCAGATTTCTCTCGGTCGTCCGAACGCTCAAGGTTACGCTCACTACTTACGTCCGATAGTTTGCACACCCCAGTGTCCATACACTAACATGATACCATATAAGTCGCGGCTGTTAGCCGCGCCCGTCAGCCGCGTCCGATAGTTTGTTTTCAGTTTTACTCCTCATTCTAGTTCTATTCATTGCACCATGTATCACGTCGTATGTTGCACGTCGAATTATTTTAAGTTTTTAAATGATAATTTATTACTTTACTTCAATGTTTTTTTTAGTGTTTATTATTAAGTTAGTGTAACATCTCTGTGTCGTAGTACAACGCAGTACAGCGGCACGTCCCCGCCGTCCCGCGACCGTCCCGCGCCGTCCGCCGGCCGTCCGCCCGCGCCGTCCGCGCCGTCCGCCAGCCTGGCGCGCCGCGTGCTCAAGCAGGAGATGCGGCTCAACCTGCCCGCGTCGCCTGGACGTTAGTATTTACTCTAGTTTATCTTACCTTGTATGTCAACTATTGAAATTTAGAAAAATCCTAAATATTTCCATTTCAATATAATACGAGAGGGGTGAATTTCTATTTATTAATAAATTTGAAATACTATTAGCTACTAAGTTGTACAAAAATATATGGGGCTTTATTCATCAGAGATCTCTCTGTAATATTTTTTTATAGAAAATCCATGTTCTTTTACATAATCAATAGCATTATTCCTCTTTTCACGGCTCGCTCAGACAATATTGTAGGCATCCAGCCTAAACCGCTATACTATTGGTGTATTTTATTTTTATTACATGCTATTCAGTAGCAGTCGGTGACTTTGTTCGACGATCACCTTACGCAGCAAATTCGCCGCACGACGATCCGTTTATACTGAGGTAAATATTGTCCCTAGTTCCTCTAATACTCGTCGTTAAATACCTATAAACGATGACTTCAAATATTTACTTGTAGTTCACCCCGCGGCGAAGTAGCCGCCGCCTACCTTAACAAGTTGGAGCTGGTCAGTCGATGCCTCAACCACGCCATGGACGCCTCTAGGGACGTGCCTTGACTGCACGCCTCGTCACCTCACCCTTCACCCCTACTCGCACCAACATAGGTACGAACTGATTCTAAGTCGATACGGAGATGGAAGAATATTGTTGCAGTATCTGACGTGATTTTATCATTTCTGTACGAGAAAATGCACTGTACAAATATGGACTAACACAGCCTAAATTTTCTAAGTTTTCATTTCAAGTATTGATGTAATTGACGAAGAATGTTACTAATTTGGAGAATTACATTAAATTGCTCGGTATAAATAAAATAATAATAACATTTTATAAAGAAAAACATTTTGGTTGAAATGTTCTATGAAGTTGTTGATATGTTTGTATAAATGTTGTGTACGTACTAAGATTTTGTGAATGAGGCATTTTAAGTAATTATTTTGTCAATGCATTTCCTAAAGGTCGGGATAGGATAGCGATAAGTATTAGATTAGTGCCAAATTGATTAGTTTATTTTGTGTTACTTAATTTATTGTTTATATTATAGTTATATTGACGTTACGTTCACTGTAGAGTAACTTAGAGCTTTTTAAATGGACTTCATATAAATGGACCCTTAAAACATACCACAGACTTATGCCCTAAGTACAAGCCATATTTATTTTGATAATTTGAATTACGAGTGGATACTCGTAAAATGCAAAACGATTTGTAAAAAACAGAGGATCGTTCATATCATAGGATATTATTATAGTTACTTTATGATGAATGCAATTAAAGCTGATTGGAATGTGTGAAATAGTTTATTAAAAGCAACATTGTAAGTGTTGGTTATTTTAGACGCTGCTTTATCAACATCGAAGGACCCAATTCCACGTTTTGTTTCGGTTGTTACCACTCCGCCTAGTTACTTCATTATGTACGAATGTGGGACGTGTATAAGATATTTGTACGTCTGTATTTGACCACCTTGCCTTACATTTTTAACCACTTTCAATAAATTTAAGGACATGTAAATAAAAATTAGATGTATGTATTTTTTGACACGATTAAATTGTATACTGTAGAAACGAACACTTAATATAAACTTGACGCGTAGTCTTAACAAGAACGATGGCAATAATATGTGACTTGTCGATACAAGTTTGTATTCCGAAAGTAATTAAGATTTTTGGGATTTTAATTGTGACTAAAGAGAGCATTATATTGAAATATTTATCTAATTGCGTCTATTAGTTACAAATAATATATTGTCCCATTAGTATTATTAGACTTCCACCTATGTACACTGTTTATAAGATATTTTTGAGAATGTATATTAGTATTTATAAATTAACCATGCAAACCACGACCCTGCTACGTAAAGCGTGTGATGCCAGAATAAATAAAACTTTGTTCGAGACTGACTTGTTTAGAGGCACGCACAATGCCTCGTTAAGTCTATAGGGTTGCTCTTATCATTCGATGCGTATTAATGTGACATCCTAATATTATATCGAGCAACTTTTCTCATAAAAGTTGTGGGTGTAAAATATTCTAGAGCTGTTATACGATATGAGTAATTCTGTTGTTAATTATTGGCTTTGAGTTTTGACCTGAAATCGAGGCAACCTCGAATTAAGTTACAATTTGTATATATTAACAGGCAATACACCAGCCCATGCCATCTATTTTTAACATTAGCATATTAGTTTAGTATTATGTCTTGTGGTATTTCGTTTAGCTTTAGTTTCGAACGCACAGAGTACAAGCTAGATTAAGTTAGTTAAGTACGCGACACGAAGTCACGAACCGAACGAACGTGCCGTAGCCGACTTGTAGCGGCGGACTCACTGAGTTTGTACGTAACATTATTGGACAGTGATTTTTAAATTGAATTTGGTATTGCAACGGTATTTTATCGGTGGACTCTTTTATAGTAACTTTTTGGGAATGTAGCTTTTGGAACTGTTGATTTTCAATTACAATTTGGTTCCGTACAAACGAGTGACATCTGTTCAATACAAGTTTTGTTGGTGTTTGTAAAACAACTGCTATTGTGGACGGGTTTTTATTTTTGAATATTTTATTAAACTAGTGAACTCTGTGAGCCCTATATCTGGATTCGTGCCTACCCTATAGCTTGGATAGATCGTGAAATGGTTGAAAGGAGATTGCCTTATTGATAATTTTTGATTTGTTGTTTTTTCGAGTTCCCGTCAAACAAGTAGCAGTTGTTGCAAAAACGATGGACAATATTGTGTAAGCCAAAGCCAACGAAAGTATTACGAAGCTGTGTTTATATGACGATTCCAATATTATTGTTAAAATCTTCGAAAGTACATAATTTTAGTTCGAGTTTGTTTTGTTGAGCTGCGTGTTGATTGCACAACAAAACGTACACGAAATTGAATGACAACTTTTGTCGCCCAGCGAACACATGGCTTTATCATTCGACCATAATAATTATAACTGTATATCATATTATAGTAGATAATCTCTAATAACAACATACTTGTCTACACTCATCGCGACCAAAGATTTAAAAATTAAGATACTAGTTTAGTTCAAAATTGTTATAGTTAAGTGAAACGCAGTTTGGGACCGAGACAAGCTTTACTACAAAACACGTACAATTTGAGACCACCAATATTCTAGTCACACTCGAGTATCACACGCGTGCCATAAATCGCTCTCTAAACAGACCGACCACAGGTTGCGGAATTAGTTCAACCGAATTATTCACAGTGAAAAATTTAACTTATTTACCTACTGCAATTATTAGAAACTGTATTGTACGTGGTAAACATCTTCTGTAGTAATAATGTTGAGCTAAGTCGCAACCGTGCAAGCGATCTTTACAAAACACATTCTAAAGTTAATAATAATTATGAATAAATAAAGAATAATAATATTTTCTAAACATGATCGTTTTATTAGCTCCTCACTTCTTCAGTATGCATCGGCAGTCTTTGGTTTTGCATGGGACCACTGAGATTACGGGCAGTGACAGATCCGACTAGAACAATAAATTTCAATTATGTAGTACAATAATACGGCACGCTACACTGTCAGTATTATCACGTGTCATCGAAATTCTTTTTATACCCCATAATATTGTGTCACTTCTGAACAATGGTTACTACTATCTACTCAACCATTCCACACGTTTCTGTATCCAGAAGATACCAGAGTATCCCATTTGATAATGTCATGGCCGTGTCAATTAATTGCCCTTAAAAAGAAACAATACAATTTCATTTGAGATTCGTGACAAGAGCAACTAGGTTTTTTTTTAATGGACTACGTACGCTGTTGGCCGTGAGTTGGCCTTTACAGCTTCACCGGAGGAGAGCACCTAGGTTCTCCTACATTCTCCGTATCGTACCGGTGGTAGAATCTGTCGATTTTTAAGCGTTTTTTAGCCTATTTATACGATTTTGTTTGTTATTTTGATAATTTTTATCATCATTTTTTGTGTCTGATCCATCTTATGATTTTTTTTGGGGTAACAAAAGGAGGGAATAATGGTTATATTATTCACCTGTGAGGGTTGCCTCTGTAAACCGTTGGCGGGGGCAGCTCGCTTGTAATCACCGGCTTCTCCTTTTTCTTTAGTTTCCTTTGGTTTCGAAGGTCCAGTCTAAAATAAACAAAAAGACTTTAAATTTATGTATATTTCCATTCTGCTTACCTACTGCATTGGGAGCAGAATCATTAACCCCGCATGTTTAAATTTAACAATTTCTTATGAATCTTCAAAAATGTAACAAAGGTATGGATCTCAAATTTATATAATTTACAATCGATATACAAATAATTTACAAAGGCATTTTCAGTGTTTTACAATGCATCTACATATGATAGGTATGCTAAATTTTTATACATTTTCAGACTATAGGTACCACTTATTGGTGATGCATATCTTGTGGAGCAGAATATGCTAGAAACGATGGTTACTAGTTTACCTGTGGGATAGCCTGTAGTCCATCCCTCTTGCGGTCGTCCCCAGCAGCAGCAGCAGGTGCAGCAGTGGTGGTGGTGGTGGTGGTGGTGGTGGTGGTGGTGGTGGTGGTGGCGGCGGGCGGCGGCGGCGGGCGGTAGGCGGGGTCGGGCTGCGAGCGGTCGCGGGGCGCGTACCGCCGGAAGTGCTCCTGCATGGAGCGCGGCAGCTCTGGCATCGGGTACAGCCGGTTCAACTTGCAGTAGTGCTGCATCACATACCATTCATTTTGAACCCTACCTTTATTGCTTATAAAGTCTCATTTTGAATGCCTCAAACGAAATTTGGATTCCTGTCTGTATACATTTGAAAATTGTGTAGTCGTCTATTGTAAATGGTACAGTTGAAATCCATATCAATCCTTTTCGCAAAGCTACTTGAAGCATTTCTCAAAAAATGACAGAGCTTCTGGTATGGAGGCGTCTTAGCGATTCCTGTCGAGTCCTTTTCGTTGCAGAGAAGAATAAGCCTGATATTTGTATTGAAAGGATTAAGATTTTTAAACATTTAAGCTGTGAATAGTGCGGTGGTATTGTACTGACATCGATGGCCCTGTGCAGTGCGAAGGTAGGGCGGTCGTTGTCCCGGGCCTCCTGCAGCAGCAGCGCGGCGTGCGAGAGCAGCTTGTTGTCGGCGTCCCGCAGCTTGCGCTCGGCCAGCTCGCCGTAGAAGTACCGCGTCTCCGCGCGAGACCGGGCTTCGCGATCATCGCGCTCTTTCTGACGAACAACACAAGACAACTTAGATTTTTGTACCTTTTTAATCGAATTCAGAAAGGAGGAGGTTCTTAAGTAGACCCGTATTATCCTGTTTTACAAACTAAGGATGATAAATCCTATCAACTTGGCGGTAGGCATGCTTACAAGTCCCTGTGACATGTTTCAACTTACCCACAGCTTGAGAATATCAACTTTGTACTCGTCGATCTTGCGCTGTTTCTCATCGCGAAGCTTCTCCTTAAAGTCGTCATAGAGTTCTTCATTTTTGAACCTGTTAACAGCAATTTTAGTCTTCTGAAGAGACAAAGACTGGAAATCACACCTCGGATAAGAGCCAATCCTCTTAAGATTGAGAAGAAGAGACGAACGAAATCCCTGGACCTTGTGCCATGTCCACACTTTTGTAAAAAGTTCCTAAGACAAGAAATCCTTTTCGCAAAAGATTCCTCACACAAGAAGTCCTTTTTGCGAGAAGTTCCTTAAGTAAAAGTTCCTTTAAAATTAGTTTCTCGTTTGTGGATGCGAGTGGTATAAAAACTTGTTGGGGAAGATCTACGGTTAGTAGTGGACGTCCACCGGATGATGTGTATAGATGGTGTCCGATTCTCAAAACGTGGTATGTTGTGAGTGGTGACCTGTTCATGATCTGCCACTGGTGCATGGTGTTGAAGTCGCGCAAGCTCTGGTCCTGTTCGCGCAGCCACTGGTCGCGCGCGTCCCGCCGCTCCTGCCGCAGACGGCACTCCTTGCGCTGCTTGCTCTCACGACGAGCTTCGTCGCTGCAACATGGGAGAGACGACAGTATAAAGAAGTTGAAGAGAAAGTTGATCGGTAAGTAAGGTTCACAATCAATTCAATATGGCATGGCTACATATTTATAATCGCGTGAAAATAGTATCATTTATCTGATGAGTATAAATGAACAATTTATACATTTGATATATTGACGACGGCTTCGTCTAGAGCAACATTTGCTACACGTACTTACGATAAACTTTTCTTCAGTGAATTCCGTAGGTTCTACCTTCCGGTTATATGTCCATTAATAGTATTGGAAGGCAATACATCTTCACATAACTACTTTGTAATCATACTGTGTGCATAGTAAGATGAAACTCACGCTTCCTCCTTCTCCTTGACCGCCTTGTTGAGTATGGCTTGTTCCTTGGCCTCGCGCGCCGCGTCGCCCGACTCCAGCTTCTTACTGATCGACTCTAGCACTCTGAGCTTTTCATTCTTTATCTGTTATTTACCAGATAAATAAATTATAGGTTCACCATAACAATATGGTAGTAGTCAATATCGCTCATCAATCAATCCAGGCACGGTTATAGATTAGCTGTAGGTACCTACGTTAAGTCAATTTCGTAAAAAATAACTTCATTCTTTCCTCTGGTCTGCTGGTTAACGAAATTGCCCTCAGTCTAATATACAATAGGAAATTAATTACAGGTTAGTCATGCCATTAACTTTAGGAAACGCCTTACCTTTATGCTATGTGTGAAGCAGTTACCAATGGGGTGGTTACGTAATTAAATTGCAACAAGTTTCAATCAAGTTCTGAAATTACAGCTGTGAACATGTATTGAAAATCCGCCATGTAGCTTGGGATCTAATGATAATTGATAGCAATAAGAGTTACGTAATAGCCTAGTCTAGCAGTTGTAGTGTATTAATATTTAGGTATGACGTTTCAGCGCGATATAATACAAGCGTGACTTTGAAAGGCCCGTACATCAGCCACAGTCTTCTTCCGCCTCCTCTCGATCCTGTCCCGGGACTGCAGCAGCACGGCGATGAGCCGGTCGTCCATGCGGTCGCGCGCGGCCTGCTCGCGCCGCCGCTGCCCAGTCTCCTGCCGCGCGCGCTCCATGTCCGACCAGATGCGGGCCTTCTCCGCTGCTTTCTGGAATAATGACACTCTAATATACCCGAGATAATAGTTCGTTTTGGTATCGGAAAAAAATTAAAACGTGAATTTTGATATGCCCATTCATTTGCGCAGGGCTTAAGGCTTCCTATACTATACCTATCATAACACTTTGAAGGGTAATTAGGCATTTGATACTACCTACATTGCATTGTAGAAATGTTAAAGAAGTTAAAAAGAACTAAGAACTTCTCAGACACGAAGAAGTTCGTAATTTTTTAATCACTATAGCAAATATAGCAATAGAATATCAATTTGGTTTTAGTATAACTAAACAAGAGTAGGTACATTGAATAGTTTTATTTCAATGTACCTACTCTTGTTTAGTTATTTTACAGATTTTATAAAATAGTTTTATTTCAATGTAAAGTATTCGCGTAAATATAAGAAAACAATAAGAGTAGGTACGTTATTTATTGAGTGACTCACATAACTGTCTTCAAATTCTTTTATCGTTTCGATTTGCTCTTTGGCCTTCATATTGTCCATCTTCTGGAGGTTAAGTTCCGTTTCGTATTCTATTCGGTTTCGTTCTGAGACCTCGTGTGCTCTGTTAAAAAATAAAGTTATAACTTCCACAAGCAGAGGGATTTCTTCTACCAGCTTTTACTAAGATCGTTAACCTTTAGTTGTACACTGCTCTTACCGACTTGAGTCATTTAAGGGCATCAGGCCTGCATTTATTATGAAAACGTCATGTGACTAAAAATACGTGAGTTTATAATATGCGGGCTATGATCTTTGACTCACTGATCAAGTATCTCCTTCTGATGTTGCTTGTTGACGTCGAATCTTCTCTTCTTGCGCAGCGCCATCAGCTCGTGCCACTCCTTCGCCTTCCTGGTGATTTCGTCGTCGTCTCTCTTCTTGGTTTCAGTCTCGTAGCGACGCTGCTCTTCCAGAAACTTGAGCTGTTCCATGCGCTCCTTTTGAATTGCTGTTTCAATTACCGCGCTAAAATAAGTCAGTCGTAAAATATTTTCCATAATCCCCATCTCATAGTTTTAACAAATGCGCAAACTAAGTTAGGGTCACCCATACATAGAATGGGACTTGTATGTGGAAATAATACGTACATAATATACTTTTGGACATCTCTTAATCTGTAGGTAAGTAAGTAGGTTATATAGTTACCCCCAAGAGAAGTAGGTAGAGATATTTTTTACGAATTTCGCATATCATCGCTTAGCAAATATTTTATCAGGCGCTAGCAAAATCTTAGCAAGTTAGAACAAGCTATGGGTAGAGCCCAAGCTCTGTATACTGCCATTGAGGTATAGCTTACTAGTTTGACGCTAGTATTCATCATCTGCGGCAGGCGTGTTACCTGAGGAGTAGTTTTGGGGCGTCTTTATTCTTGAAGATAACGTCTCTGGCGCTGTACATGAGCCGTTCCTGTTCCTCCTTCTGTCTCTTCAGATATTTCTTGTAGAACTTTGTGTTGGCCTGTTCTGATATCTCGATCCTCGCGCGGCGCATTTCCTCGTTACGTTTGTTCACGTTCTATACAATTAATTAGTAGGTAATAACATCGTAAGTATGCTAGTAATACTACTATACATCACAAGAGCATCATAAGTCATAAGAAACCTACTTTCGCCCTGAAATATGTCTGTTGTTTGAGATGAGAAATTACTACTATTAGCTGTAGAGCCTTACTTACTTGGCCAGCTTGGCGGATTCTCACTATCATTCTATTCGTGCAAAAGTACTCACTTCCGCTTACCTCTACTGAATTAGGCCAGTTCTTAGTCATCTCTTTACTGGATGCGTTCAAATACTTGACATACTCTCTTCTGCGAGTGACCTCCGGGTCTTCTCTTCCGGGGTCTGTCCACCTTGCTATTCGGGACCATTCATCTTTACTCATTGCAATTGGCATTTTGGATCTTTATTACCTTTTTCAGCTTTGCTTATTATGATTTAGTTTTACCTTGGTGACCGTAATGTTATTGGGACCTCAATATCAGCCCAAGAATTTAAAGCAAGCCTATAGAAGCATATGTAAAGCCAAAGAGAATATCTTCTTCTTCTTTTCAAATGATTCCTTTTAACTGCTAGAAATTTGACAGATCTAGGTACATTTTTGATAGCACCTTCTTAAATATCTACGCAAATTATTATAGATCTATAGAATATCATTGGATCTAAGACAAAAATAAATAAATAACTGGAAAAAAATGTTAAATAAAAATTGCAATAATCCACTAATCAGTGATCCGTTTGGGGTAAAATAAAGTATTATTGTTGCTATGGAAACTAATTGGAACCGCAATTATAGGAGAGTCACGTGTATAATGCTTATTTGTTTAACGCCTAGTTTGGGACCGCTGTAAACCTCTATGTTATGGAAACTTCTGATAATAAACAATTTTGAATATGCATAAAATATTTCTACTGTCGTAACTTTCCAATCCTGAGTTCCGAACGCATGTTATAACTGTCAAAAGATTCGATCAACTGTCAAATCGAAAATATTTACGTCAGCCACGTTGGAAGTGCCAAGTTGGTGTTTTTATGGTAAATATCATATTTTTTAACTAAAATATCTGAAAACTGATCACAGAAACATTTTTTAATAATAGTTCTATGTACTGAATTTGTAATATAGTAAATTTGTGTTGTGTATTAACAGTGGGAAGCGTTGCAAAACTGTGACATAATTAGGTAAATAAATGAGATTTTTAGTGTATTTCGTATGGTTTTGTGATTTTTATAGTGAGCCAGTGTTGTAAAGATGAAGGTAAAAGAGTTGAAGAGGACGGTGAACGTGTGCTGGTCGCCGGCGGACCATTACCCGGTGACACTTGCGGCCGGCTCGGCAGCCCAACAGGTCGATTCATCGTTTAGCTCCAGTTCGTCTTTGGAGTTCTATTCTTTGAATTTGGAAGACCCTGGATTCGATTTAGAGCTTAAATCCAGTTTGCCGACACAACACAAGTGAGTATCTTTATTATTATTTACGAAACTTGTCTGAAGGTAAGGTAGTGGAGATGACTTATCCAGAATGTATGAACTGTAGCAACATGGATATGTTCTTAATATCTTATAGATTATTACCTAGATGGTTATCTAGTTGTAGGATTCTTGTTTCACAAGTCCATGGGGTCCAAGCACCCAAAATTTAATGAACATATTAGGCAAAAATTGGTCGACACAACCGGCGACCCAAGAGCATGCCATTTTATCGCTCAACGAGTGGCCCTAGCCATTCAGCGAGGGAATGCAGCCAGCGTCTTGGGTATGCTTCCGCATGGGCCAAATTTTTTATATATTTTATAAATATATATTTTCCTATTAGTTTTAACTTATTTTGTTTTGCATTGTAAATATTTTGTAAATAGTTGTTCAATAAATTATGTTATCACCAGTAAATGTTTAGCCGAATAGTTATGTCATTTAAACTAATATGGCAATGTTATGAGCTTAAAGTTATTAGCTGTTGTAAGTATGTAAATACTATTTGAAATATAG
This sequence comes from Ptilodon capucinus, assembly GCA_914767695.1. Lineage (NCBI taxonomy): Eukaryota > Metazoa > Arthropoda > Insecta > Lepidoptera > Notodontidae > Ptilodon > Ptilodon capucinus. The sequence goes on from OU611822.1 coordinate 11,262,022, forward strand.
ACATGTGTTCCGCAGCTGAGCATTCTGTAAAATTTTGAATATTACTGTTGTAATAAAGTTGGTTTTGTAACTATTTGTATTGTTTCAGATTTCAGAAGATAGTATGGTCGGGTGCGGGTGTGTTGGTCGGTGGCTGTGATGGGGGCCTCCTACAGTTCTATAGCTCTGAGAAATTACTGAGCAGTGCTAGTGATGCACTGCTTGGTAGTAGCACTAAACACAATGGTGAGGGTCACTTAATTTAAAAAAAAAATGAAAGGAAATTGTTGGCTATAACAAAATCATCTTGTCTTTGATATAAATGCCTCATAATTTAGGAAAAAAAAGCTGGAAAAGGGGTAGTCAGCTACATTGTTAATAGACTTAAAATTCTTTATACCTATCTAAAAAAAGGTTAGAATGTAACAAAATGCCTATCATACAATAGTTTACATTGCAATATTAGAATTATTGACCTACGAATATTATAAATTATGTTGGAGGTTTAGTTCAGTAGTTTTCTAGTCAAATGAAAAATTAAATATCTAAACATTTTCTTCCACTGAACTTATTTTTGTTGCATTATCAATGTATTTTTTTAAACTGTGGTAACTGCTCTTGTGTTATCTGTATGTTGCTGCCATAATAACTGTCAGTTAAAACTGCTGATAACCCATTATCAATGGTTCAATAACCAGTTGTTACTTAATTAATGCATCCTCCATTAACTTTATTTAGATAATCAAAATATTTTTATGTACATAATATATTTTTCATAATTATTAAAAAGTTATTTCAGTCTGCTATTACACCAAATCAAATGCAAATCTTAAATTAAGTCAATTTTGTTTGATATTTTGAAATTGTTCATGTATTTGTGATTACCCAGCAATAGGTATTTTTGCCATATAATAATCTGGTCCTTCATCGAGTAAAATTATTTGTTCCATACAGAAATGGGTATGAAAGTTTATAAAACTGTATTGCACCTGCATATAACATGCCCTCACTCCTCTAACAGGCCATGTATCAGCGCTGGACATCAATCCATACCAGAAGAACCTACTTGCATCTGGTGCATCAGATAGCGAGATCTTCATTTGGGACTTGAACAACACAAGCCAGCCAATGGCTCCCGGCAACAGGAACCAGCCATACGATCATGTGCAGGGGCTAGCATGGAACCAACAGGTATTATAAATACTGATTAACAATGACTCTGACCAATTGAAATGGACCAGCTTTTCAGAAGCACACTCCACTGCTGAATCTCCATCACTTTTCTGCCATATATAGTCTGTGTCAATGCATAGAAGTTACCTAAGCATGCCATTGACTGCACCAAGTGTGGTTTCTCTATTAATACACAAATACATTTAAGATGATGATGAAATAATTATTAAGGCATCATGGCAAGATGTTAACATAATTAACAAATTTAAGATTGATGTTTTTTTTTTACTATAAATAGGGGAACCTATGTGGTGTTTTTTATGTTTATTTTTCCTCTTGTTAGTGTGATGGAAGATCTTGGGCTTATGCCAGCTCTGCCAGGAAGTTCCCCAGCGGTCTTTAATGTTGTTTTATTTTATTGTAGGTCCAACACATACTTGGGTCTACATTTGCGACAAAATGCGTCGTTTGGGACTTGAGAAAGAATGAACCTATCATGAAACTCAGGTGTGTACATTAACATACTATATTTTATTCTGTTACAAGAAAAATCTCAGTTAATATTAGTAAAGGCTTCACACATGGGAGCTATAATGTTCATAAAGTTATATTAGATCACTGAATGTATATTTTAGCACATAATGGTGCTGATTCCGTTGGCACCAAACTACGACTAAACTTAATTTGGCAGCACTACAAATACTGCCGTTTCGCTTACACAATAAGGCCGCGAGAAGGACGGCAATAAGCTTAGTTAAGTGTAGTTTACTGGGACCAGAATCGACACTAATGTTAATTTCTGTGTAATTTTATATCTTAGGATAGTTGTAAAAATAAATATAATGCTACTGCAGTTAGTAAATTCCTTAATAAATGGCCTTATTGCAGAGTATACCCAACATCTTAGGATTTGAAAAAAATGTAGGTATTTGTGTAGTTTTCTGTGTATTATTCTTCTTCTCTTGTCAATATGGTTCTAAGCCTACACCTTATTCTGTTGGAATTTAGCTACATCAATCGCACTGTGAGTGGCCACGTACAGATCCACCCGGTCTGTGTCTTGTGATATCTTAGGATGAATGTAAAAATAAATATACAGGATGTATCAGAAGTCCGAAATAATAATTTAGGTACATATACGGCAGCTCATATGTAGATGCATAGTGAAGGTAGATCATATCTAACTATCATAGTTTTTGAGTTACAGACCTATGAATATTTGACACAGGTATCGTGTTGTGGCCTTAGGGCACATCCAGAAGCATATTCAACAGTGTTAAATTCATCAACGAGAGGTGAATACTAACATTCACAAAACAGAACTTGAAAATTTCGCATAGGACTCAAGATATTTAACATTAACAAAAATTGTAGACGTAAGAAATTTGAAAAAACCGGCCAAGTGCGAGTCGGACTCGCGCATGGACGGTTCCGTACCATTATCTATCAAAACGGCAAATTAAATCACGTCTGTTGTATGGGAGCCCCCCTAAATATTCATTGTATTCTGTTTTTTTAGTATTTGTTGTTATAGCGGCAACAGAAATACATCATCTGTGAAAATTTCAACTCTCTAGCTATCACGGTTCATGAGATACAGCCTGGTGACAGACGGACGGACGGACAGCGAAGTCTCAGTAATAGGGTTCCCGTTTTACCCTTTGTGTACGGAACTCTAAAAACCATGATCGAATTTGGATGAAATTTTTATACCATTCGGTTGTATATCCGATACTCGTGCAAACGGCCAAATATTATTTCGGACTTCGATAACGCCCTGTACACTGCAATTAGTAAGTTTCTTACTAAATTGTAGAGTAATAAGTGGAACCAACCCGCACTGGGCCAGCGTGGTGGACTATTGCCCGAAATCTCCCTCGTATTGAGGGAGAATGTGCCCGGTATAATGGCAATAGGCTCGCCCCCTATTACATTGGGACCAATATACATCGGCGAAGTGTTGGCGCACTGCAGTGCACCTCTGCCTACCCATTCGTGGAATACAGGCGTGATGATGGTGTATTTATAAGTGGAGTAGAGTAGAACTTAAGGTTCTAAAGGATATATGAGTGTAGTTAGTAGATATGTGTATATATCATTATGTTTATTGGTACCAGTGACTCTCAGTCGCGCACTCGCTGGCGCGCGCTGGCGTGGCACCCGTCCGTAGCCACGCAGCTCTGCATCGCCTCGGAAGACGACCAGGTGCCGGTGGTGCAGCTGTGGGACCTCAGGTAATACATAAAGTTATATTTTATAGATTTTTTTTTCCGGACCTCTTTCGGCCCGGCCCGCGTGCTCACCTCTAATGTGGGGGTCAGAGTACTTAAAATTAGCCTTAAGTTTAATGTGTGTAAAATATTTTTTCCAGCCTGGATTGTTTTATTATATATTTGTAGTTTCATTAAATTATACTAAACATTCTTTTAAAATTCACTTTTTCTTCAATTTTTAACACATTTCAAATACATAGTTAGTAGCTGTAGTATGTGTCGTGACGCTAACCATAAGGCGTCGCGACGCTCACCATAAGGCGTCGCGACGCTCACCATAAGGCATCGTGACGCACACTATACGGCATCGTGACCCTCAGTATAAGGCGTCCCGACGCTCACCTTAGGGCGTCGCGACGTACCCTATACGGCATCGCGACGCCTTATGGTGAGCGTCACCAAGCCGTATAGTGAGCGTCGCGACGCTTTATGGTTACAGTCGCGACGCCGTATAGTGAGCGTCGTGACACCTTATGCTCAGCGTCGCGACGCCGTATGGTGAGCGTCACGACGCCTCATAATGAGTATCGCGACGCCTTATAATGAGCGTCACAGCGCCTTATCGTGGGCGCACAACGCTGTGTAGCGTTCGTTGCCACGCCGTATTGTGAGTGTCGCGACGCCGTATGGTGATATATATTGACACAGAATTTGAATAAGTATTGGCAAAAAAAATACGCCCGTCTTGACGCCCCAGTGTGTGCGGCGTTTAATAGTGGCATTATATATAGGACACTTTTTTTTCTATAAAATATCAGTTAGGGATTTGGAGATGGATTTAAAGTTCTGTACATTTTGGGGTTTCCCTTTAAAGTTAGGTCAGTAAAGTCAGTATTTTTCACCATACAACCATTTCGACCCCTGAAATCTTTTTTGCCTACAGGATATGCTATGGTTATGTATATTATGGCCTCTAGTGTTGATTGGAGTGTATATTGATATAGGCTAGCGGCATCGCCCCTAGTGACGCTGGAAGGCCATCAGAAGGGTGTGATGTCGTTGTCCTGGTGCAAGCAGGACTCGGATCTGCTGCTGTCTGCGGGTAAAGATGGCAGGGTTCTGTGTTGGAACCCCAACAATACTAAACCTGTGAGTTTTAATTTGTGTCCAATCATGTATTATTCGTGTATGGCCTTTATAGATAGTATCACCAAATGCATTTTGCAGTCCATTAGTGAATGTAGTTCGTCATCTCTCTGTATCTAGTTTTTGCTATCAACTTTCCATAGGTTGTACATTGCAAGCAGTGTGTCCATTGAATGCTGTCCTTGTCTAAAAATTATGATGTTTTATTATTATTTCAAGTATTTTTATGCTCTTTTTTATTTGGAATTGGAATGGTTTGTTTAGCTTATCATACTTTGTCTCTTTTTTGAAACAAATGCTTTATTTTTCTTTCTTTCTAAGTGTATATATTTATAATTCGTGTAGCAAATAATTCAACGTTCTTTTCGTCTTAAACACGAGAAGCAAAGAGTATTATGATTGTGTGGGTAGGGCGGCGAGCTGCTGACGGAGCTGTGCCAGCAGCAGCAGTGGGTGTTCGACGTGTCCTGGTGCTCGCGCGACCCGGGGCTGCTGGCCACGGCATCCTTCGACCAGCAGGTGGCCGTGCACTCGCTGCTGGGCGGCTCCCGTCCGGAGATGGTGAGTCTTGTAGGGACCCGGGGCTGCTGGCGTTCTTCAACCAGTAATAAGAAAATAATCATATTGTATACATAGCGTTCTCGATAAATAAGTACCAACAGGATTATCCTTTCTGTAACGAAGAGGGTTTTAATGTTTGCCATCCAAATAAAACCTTATTCGAGTCTCGACATGAGTAAGCGTACAATAAATAAAGGTGTGTGTGTGTGTGTGGTTGCGCAGAACAGCCACAGCCAGAGCAACATAATGGAGTCGTTCGGCGGCGCGGACTCGTTCAGCCAGCTGCCGCAGGTGAGCCGCGCGCCGCCCGCCGCGCCCGCCGCGCCGCGCCTGCCGCGCCCGCCCGCCTGGCTGCGCCGCCCCGCCGCCGCCCACTTCGCGGTAACAAACCATCTTCTATATATACCTCCAAAATTATTTACACACAGTGTACCTACTATGTTATCCTTTAAATTCAAAAGTGTGCTACGTTTCAAATAGATAATTACTTTTTATATATTTGAAGCTGAGTAATTCCCTCCTTCCTTCTCTTTGTCGTAATGTACGAACGAGACACCTATATTTTTAGTTCAGAAAAATTGGGTTCCGTTCTAGTTGTGAACATAGTAAATCGACAATAATGATTATGAGTGGTACTGTTCTATTGTGTAATCTAAATGAATGATCTGTCATGTTTAATTATGATTATAAATGTATTTTTTCTTCGCAGTTTGGGGGCAAATTGGTAACATTCGAGAAGTGCCCACAAGAGGCTGGACCACAGAAAATGGTCTATATCAGTCAGGTAATTTAACGTTGCAATTTGAACAAATGTATTAGAGCAGGGTTTGAAACTGTTTTTGAACGGTGGTCAGTAACAGTCAGTTTTTTCTGATAATAGTCAGAAATGTCAGTATTTTAAACACGAAAAAACTAATTTTCGTTTAAAATGTCTGTCCTGAAAGAGATATATACGCACGCTTCTTTTACTACGGATATTCTTTCTTCATGCCTGACAGTAGTACTCAATACTACAAAGCCGCTATGGGAGTGGCAGGCCTCAAATATTCGTAAATTTTAGATATTCTAATATTCATTTTTAAGGTTTCGTACCTCCAAAGGAAAATAGAGACCCTCACGTTGTCCGTCTATCTGTTTGTCAAGCGACTATAATGCGTCGTGAAGCTCAATATACGGCGTCGCAAAGCTCACTATAAGGCGTCACGACGTTGCCCGTACAGTGAGTGTCGCGACGCTTTATAGTGAACGTCGCGACGTCGTATAGGGAGCGCCGTGACGCCTTATAGTGAGCGTCCCGACGCCTTGTAGTGAGCGTCGCAACGTCTTATACTGAGCGTCACGACGATTTATGGTGTTGTATTGGCACATAGCCATATAGTATAGCCAGGACACTTCTTTTCCATAAAATATCTGTTAGGGATTTAGAGATGGATTTAATATTCTGTAAATTTCGGGGTTTCCCTTTAAAGTTAGGTCAGTAAAGTCAGTATTTTCGAGTCTCACAGTCAGTTAAATCAGTATTTTTTACCATACAACCTGTTTCGACGCCTGTTAGAGCTAAAATACTATCAGACAAACTTAAGCTGTGATGCATTACAATGCGGCCTATACCATTGGGGAATAGAACCTTCATCTATACAAATAAATAAAATTGGAGTGTCTGTTTGTAATATCAAAATAACACTTTTTTAATAAATGCGATTGGGCTGTCAGGTGGTGAGCGAGCCGGACACAGTGGAGCGCGCGGCGGGGCTGGCGGCCGTGCTGGCCTGCGCGCTCAGCGACCAGCCCACAGCCAACGAACAGCTCGCAGAGTTAGTGCCCAACACTACACACTACACACTCTAACTGTCAATTTTTTGACAGATTTCATACTGAGTTGACTATCGAAAACTTAAACTAATATTAACCCATTAAATACATGTTTTTCTTTTAACCAAATGAAACTGCAAAAATGGGTTGTCCCAAATGGGAACATTGATGTTTAATCGGTTTTAAACATTGCTGTTAGACAGGTGTTGGTAGGCTTTTTTACCTTCATCTCCCATTTTTGTATTTGTAAAGTGTATTTATTGAATTTGAGAATTATATTAATAATTTTACGCCGGCAGATTTTCTTGGTGCAGCTATCTCTAATCGTATTCCATTATATTACATTCATTTATAAATATACTATAAAAAAAATAAGATCTATCTATGTCTACTTTTTTTTTTGTTGTCTCGTAAAAATATTTAGCTACACTTGTAAATGCCATCGTATTTGTACGAAAAATGTTTTTTCGTACTTTCGATACACTCCGTATAACTCTAGTGTATGTCGCTCGCCAGGTACTGTCGGCAGAAAGGCGACTCGTCCCTGGATCAGAACGAAAGATACACGTGGTTCTTCTTGCGCGCCAACTTTTTGCCCACGTATAAAAGTGAAATGCTCAACTTATTAGGTAAGATTCCAACTTCAATTTCCCATATGTTTCATCATGAACATGTTTAAGAATAACATCAAAATTATTTTACATCTATTTGTCCTGTACAAATTACTACAACAATATACTTAACGAATTTCAAATTCCAGAGATATGTTATTGAACTTGCAACCCTCGTTTTCAAGCCAGCTAGATTGCAGCTGCTTTTGTAATAGATCATTAAATCTCCATAATATGGAATCATTTATGAAGGATGATGTAGTGACTAAGTTTGAGAAAAAGTATGTTGAGGTGGTTTGGCCATGTAGAGAGGATGAGTGAAAGTAGACTGACGAAAGAAATATACCAGACGAAATGTCGGAAGAGGGCCCCCGAGGAGGACCTTTCACGACCAGATCAACGGTCTCCTCCAGAAAGGTCAAGTCCGTAGCACCCTCAACCGACGGAAGTGTATGAAAAGATTTATGACTGTGAATGAAGCGAAAGTGGTATGTCAGGATCGTTGTATGGGGCAAACATTAGTCTCTACCTACCCCCATGGGATACAGGCGTGAGTATATGTGTGTATTTATGTTATAAATAGGTTTCAAGCAGGATGAGATCCCCGCCAAGTTCCGTCCGGCCGGGGAAGGCCCGCCGCCTGACGCCGCCAACTCCGCGCTCAGCAGAGTGAGTATACTCTACACATCTACTACAGCTGCACTCTCTATACTAACTATGATGCCGATTCTGTTGCCATTAAACTAAATTGTAAGATATTTTAGTGCCATCAAAATTTTGTGTGTTTTGTTGTCCTACTCGCGGACGTAACGTATGAACGAGACATCAGTATTTTGGCGGAAAAGGGAGGATCCTCCGACCAGACGGGTGTTGTGCCTGGTGGGCTACTGCCCGACGGTTGTTGTCGGGTTCTTGTATATATGTACAATCGCTCGGATCACTTTAATATCGCGATGCAGGATTAGTTCGCATGCGGCGAGGTAGATGTCGCTACAGTATTTTTAGTACGGTCAAATTTAGTTTGTCTAACACAGAATCGACACCATTATTACACTCTGTAACATTTACTATGTGACAGCAACTGTTTTTAACTAAATTTCTTATAATATACTACACTTTTTAATCTGCTTTTATGTTTTCTTGGAATAAAATAAAATACTTTCATAATTACTGAGACATCACATTTCCGTTTTTCAATCTTTGTGAATATCTACAACTATGCTTAAACAACCTATATAACACGATATACTTACTCTACCACTGACTGTCGCGTTGTCTGTGTGTGACTAACCCGCGGGCGCAGGGTGAGTCTACGGAGACCGACGCGGAGCTCTCCACCGACACCAGCACCGACCTGTCGGTAAGTTACCGACACCTACTGACAACAACTAATGATATGACAATATATTCTGTGCATGCATACTATTAAGATCTCTTTTTATTAGGGTTCCGTACACAAAGGGTAAAACAGGAACCCTATTACTAAGACTTCGCTGTCCGTTCGTCCGTCCGTCCCTCTGTCACCAGGCTGTATCTCATGAACCGTGATAGTTAGATAAGCGAATACTAAAAAACAGAATATTTAAGGAGCCTCCCATTCAACAAACGTGATTTTTGGCGTTTTTATAGATAATGGTACGGAACCCTTCGTGCGCGAGTCCGACTTGCACTTGGCCGGTTTTTAAATCTAGATCTTCATTTGCTCGGTTATGTCACTTCTAATTATTATAGTGTACTACATAGCCTTGGGCACACTAAGCCGTCAAGACGCGCGCTGCAAAAGTTATGCGAAAACGAACTGTATTGACTCAAAGAAAAACTTCATTCTTCATTGAAAGCGCGAGAGAATTTTGCAATTTGTTCGCGTCGATTATACCACATCAATTCAAGCTTTATGTATATTGGCACAAAGTTAGTTTTGGTATTGACAAAACGTTGCAGCACGCGTCTGGACGCTCTTGTCTGCCACCGTAATCGAATCGTAACTTTCAAGGTATTTAGGTGGAAATAAAATAAAAATAATTTGTTTTAGAAACTTTTCATGATGGCCACGCTGAATGTATAGTTTTATGTATGTTCAGGGTTATTGGTAATTCGACGTATTCCCGTTAGGAGGTGATAGGGGTGGCTATTTGCGATAATTTTAATTCCCATATGCATTATGCAAAGGTGAACAACATTTCAGTTATCATGTTTTTAAGCTTTTTCAAAATAAGCCAAAAATGCAACAAATAATAATTATTTAAAAAAAAAAAACCAGGCAAGTGCGAGCTGGACTCGCGCACCAAGGCTTCCGTACCTACACTATGAAAGCACCGAACATTGCTCTAACGAAAAGATAAACCGGACAGAGAGGCAAACTTAACTTTGCTGTTGGTATACTGGTGTCCCCATACAAAGTAACTACAAAATAAGTTTGTAATCGCAAAAAAAACATTTTCTAACAATAAATTTACAGTTTTCGGATTTATTCCTTTACTTGCGCTATAAGACCTTGCTTCTTGTCAAATTCCATGATTCTAGGTCAACGGGAAGTACCCTATAGGTTTATAATTCCCGTGCAAGTGTACTGAAAAAGCAAACATAAACCGCCGTATCTTTTGATTGCGTAAAAATATTAAAATTATATCGTTTTTCGTCTCGCATTTTTAAATTTGGACCGATTATTGCTGTTTTAATATTGATAAATAACCAGTGTTTAATCTTTTTTATAAATCAGAAGAAAAAATGAGATTTACATTGATACTTTTTTTTAATAATTATTTTATGTTGCATTTTTGACTTATTTTGAAAAAAGCAAAACAAACATGATAACTCAAAAATGGTTTACTATTGCATAATGCATATGGAAATTAAAATTATTGCAAATAATCACACCTATCACGTCCTATCGGGAATGCGTCGAATTACCAATAACCCTGTATATACAATAATAATATACACTTGTGAGGGGTGTTGTCTGTCAGGACGCTCACACGCTGATCGAGAGGAAGCTGGCCAACTTGGACCTGACGCCAACCGTCACAAACGTCCTCATACCCAAAGGAGAAGGTAATTATAACGCAATAACGACGACAGAGAGCGGGAATGTCGTATCTCGAAAACCAAATATCTAATTTTACACCAGTGCCGAAAATCTATTGTCAAAATTCATACTACTACAACCCTTTTAACGCCCCACTGCTGGGCACGGGCCTCCCCTCAATGCGAGGCGGATTCGGGCCATAGTCCACCACGCTGGCCCAGTGCGGCTTGGCACACTTCACACATCTATCGAAAACTAGTCTAGTTCCCACAGACGTGCAGGTTTCCTCACGATGTTTCCCTTCACCGTTTTATAGCAAGTGATAATCTCGGATGAAAATAAGATTCGCACATAAATCCCAGAGGTGCGAGCCGGGGTTTGAACGTGCACACTTCGATTGAGGCGTGCGTTCGACCACTCGGCTACCACTGCTTACCCTAAATTAAACTCCTTAATAAAAACACTAGGAAACATTTAATGCTGTATAATTCGACGCGGCTTGTTTTTCTGATCAATTCTGTATCCATAAGTCATTAAAACCAATTTTCGAGTTACGTCATTTCCGCTTTCTGCCGTCGATATGGTAAATTAAAACTTAAACTTAGTGTAAAACCTCTATCAAAATGAATAATGGTGCTAATTCTAATGTTATATCACTAGGACTAAACTCCAATTCACAGGAAGATTTTTTTACTTTATTTACTTGTTGTATGATTTAGTTTTGGTGAAGTGTATGTAATAGTATAGTGTAGTATTCAGGTATAATATGTAGTTGTACTGTATTTTATTGGACAGTAATAAAGTAGTGACGTTGAAATAAAACTATATTACGGATTTTATCGCGTTTATTTACTATTTTATTTTCCCGACGTTTCGGCTGCTCCGTATCCGTAAAATAGTTTTATTTCAATGTATAGTATTCGCGTAAATATAATAAAACAATATAAAGTAGTGACGTTTAAGAACCGACGTGTTTATATTTAGTACTGTCCAATAAAATACAGTACAACTACATATTATACCTGCATACTACACTATACTATTACATACACTTCACAGGGCCAATACAGGAGGCGCTATTATTTGTGTTTCAAAAAAAATGAACGTAATTAAATTGACATAGCATCTATTATGGGCGAAGAATGTTCTTGATGTTGTTGTCTTTTCAACTTTATTGTTAATATATGCCCTTTATTAAGGTCTGAAAATGGGTCTTACAATCAACCACCATTAGAAAAAGAGATGGAATATTTTAAAATGTTTCGTTTTTAGGGTTCCGTACCCATAGGGTAAAACGGGAACCCTATTACTGAGACTTCGCTGTCCGTCCGTCCGTCCGTCTGTCACCAGGCTGTTTCTCATGAACCGTGATAGTTAGAGAGTTGAAATTTTCACAGATGATGTATTTCTGTTACCGCTATATCAACAAATACTAAAAAAATACAGAATAAAATAAATATTTAAGGGGGCTCCCTTACAACCAACGTGATTTTTTTGCCGTTTTTAGATTCCACAAGTCTTATATGTCGCGCTCTGGTGTGCGGTAACTTGGAAGAGGCCGTGGAGCTATGTCTGGACGCTCAGAGAATATCGGATGCCATGATTATTGCTTCATTGGGTAAGTTTTAAACAGACTTGTAAACAAAATTTCGGTAATTCTATACATTTTTTATTGCATTTTTACGACATTAAACCTAGACATTTTTTTTTCATTTACAAATCTTTAATCGGTTTAATTAATAAATTATTGTATCAAAGAGGGAGCTAGCTGCCAGTGTTAAGTATATAATAGTTACGAAAAATTGTTTGTATCAGCAGATCCGAGCGTATTTAGTCGCGTGCAATATTTAATCTTTATTTATGGTGGCACAGAGTACATTTTCATAAAAAGTTAAGTGAATTAGATCATCCCAGTATATTTAACCAGCTGCGTTTTAATACAGACCAAACGAGAGTTAATTCTCAACAAAACGTCCTTTGGTATATGATGATAGGCAGCCAGGAGCTCCTGTACAAGGTGCAGCAGTACTACCTGCAGCAGACGAGCAGCTCGGCCGTGTCGCTGCTGTGCGGCAGCCTGCTGCAGTCGGGCTGGGCGGAGCTGGTGCGGGCGGGCGCGGCCGCCAGCTGGCGCGAGCTGCTGGCCGCGCTGCTCACGCACTGCGACGACGACGCCCGCCACCACTACTGCGGTCAGTACTAGCTACCTGCAGCGGACGAGCAGCTCGGCCGTGTCGCTGCTGTGCGGCAGCCTGCTGCAGTCGGCTGTCGAACTCATTATGCCATGACGGAAGCCAACTAACCCACCAGTTCGATAGGAGCGAAAGAACCTAGAATTTTGTACAGAGTTCATTAAGGTTTTACGTTCTTAATTTAAATCGTCAGTTTCTTTTTTTGTGATTTAATTTTGACTATTAGTTTTGTTTTCGTAGAAAATATTGGAATGTTTTGTCCTATTAATTTTTATAATCAGAAATTACGATGGAGATAAAACCGGGGTTCGTATATTTTTGTACCGAATATTTTTAAAGGGATCGTCCCTTTAAAAATATTCGGTACATCACTTGTTATTTTTTGCAATTCTTAAATTTTTTCAATAAGAACGTTACGTATATTAAAAATGTGGTTAAAAATAGCTGTCATAGATTTGTTATTTTCAACAGAGATGCTCGGCGACAAGCTGTCGAAAGAGTCGGACCCGGCGCTGGCGGAGGCGGCGACCATCTGCTACCTGTGCGCCATGAGCCCCGAGCCGCTGCTGGAGCGCCGCGCGGCCGCCGTGTCAGCCGCCCCCCCCTCGCCGGCCGCGCTGGCCGGCCTCACCGAGCTGGCGCTGCTGGCCCGCCGCGCCGCGCGAGCCCGGGGCCGACGGCCGCAGGTACCCTACATTAAGCCCTATTTACATTACGAAACTAGTGGCGTTAAAGTAGTTTCGTTACATTAGTTTCATCAACAGTTTCACGGTGCTTCATGCATTCATCGATGCATGCATCGATTTCACGACACTAAATTAGTTTCGTGTAGCGATCGATTTTTGGATGAAACTGATGTCATGCAACTTATTTCATCGTGTAAACACGACGCGAAGGTGGTGTCGTGAAAGCGCCTATAGGACGTATGTTTTTTAGTCGCGGTGTGGGCTTTGGTAGTCGAAAAAAAAGTTGAAATATGTAACCAACTGGTAAAAATATAAAATTTATCAATTCACCCTCGAATCAACTTTAGAGACAACCTATTTTTAATTTTGTACAATAACAGTTTTGATGTTGGCGGAGCCATGAAAACACGTACTGTAGATGTCACCACACTATTATTTTCGATGAAACTAGTTCCACAGGGGTGCTACTCTTGAAAACGATAATCGATATATCGTGACATTTGTCGTGTCGAATCCTACTCTAAGTTCCATCGTTTTTAATGTCGTATCGATGACTGAACGAACGATACATAATCCGATATATCGAGCTTAACCCTACTCTTAGGTTTAAATGTCGGACACGAATATTCGAATTTGACAACGACCAACATGTGATTTTTGCGATAATCTCAACGACACCTCTTAGGACGTCGTCGGCATTATCGTGTAGTGAATTTCGTATCCTATCAATATAAAATATTATTCAAATTCGTCTAAATATTATAAAAGTAAGTGATATACGGAATAAAATAGTTTATTTATTTAAAAACGACACACCAACAGTATAAGTACCTATTAACAATTGGGTACGTAAAATATTAAATAAAAACTGTTGCACGATGTGATTATTTATAACTTTTATATCAAGTGTAGCCATGAGCTCTCCTGCTAATTTCTGTTAACGTTTTCAGAAGTTTACAATGTCAAGACTTTACTATCTTTGGAAGCCTTATGATCGTAGATAGAGAAGACTGTAGTTAAAGCGAAACGGCGCTATACAAAAAACAGCGAGCGTGAAAGAGCTAGCGAGTCTTATGTATCTTAGATTCTCAATCTATTTTTGTTACAGAGAGGCCCCACAGATTAAAAAATGAGGCCATAGAGAATATTCAGGTTTTCAACAAACTTTGCATTTATTATTCGTATCATTCACTCCGAACATAGTCTATGGATACGATAAACGACAAGGAATTCGAACATTTGTTAGAGTAGGGTAAGGTCGATATATTCGAAGTAATGTCGTGTCGTTTCGAATGTATCGTTGTCGATTTCAAGAGTAGCACCCCAGGTAGTGAAAGTAATGTCGTGAAACTAACTTCATCATATTTGAAACTAAGTGTCGTAATGTAAATTCAGCTTAATAGATGCCATGAGTGCGGGACTCTTTGATGCACATCAATTGTGACATGTGTGGTGTTGTGATCGTTCGCCAGCCGGGCGGCAAGCTGGAGGGCGTGGTGTGTGCGTACGCGCAGCGGCTGGCGGCGCAGGGCTGCCTGCAGGGCGCGCTGGCCGCGCTGGAGGGGCTGGAGGGGCCGCAGCTCGCCGCGCTGCGGGACCGCCTGCTGCACGCGCTGGGCCTGGCTCAGCCCAGGCGGGCCAGCCATCAGCCGCACGTGAGCATTCCGCGCCCACCGAACAGTATACACTCTATACTATTCGCTATCTTCAAGAAACGAGCATACTCATTCCTTAAAGGCCGGCAACGCACTTGTGATGCCCCTGGTGTTGATCACTTGCCATCAGGTTAAACGTCTGCTCGTTTGCCTTCCTATCTTATGGAAAAAAAAAACTCCCATTGCGCGAGAAAATGTTGTTATGAAACACTTATAAATTAGGTCATCTACATATCTAGGAAATAATTAGATTTCAATAAAAGGGATTCTATTGACAATCTGTCAGTTTTGAAATGGCTAGTGTGATGGATTTATGGGCTGAATGATAATCCCCTCACATTGAGGCGATGGTGGGAGGGTTAATGTTGTATGTGTGTGACGCAGCAGCCGCAGCACGCGGCGGGCGCGCGCGCTCGCACCGCCAGCGGACACTCGCAGACGCGCGGTCACCTGCTCGGACACAACGATGTTTCTAACACATACAGCGCCGGTGAGTACTACCATTCCTTTCTAATTTATATTTTGTCTCATCAAAAAAACATTACTGATATTTTTTTTCTGATAGTTCCAATTGCATTGCTTTAGGTGAATTATGAAGTCCATTATGAACATTTAATAGCAGTACTTATTGTCGTAAAAGTTTATGATTACTGTTAAATTTATAACGAAATTACATATTTAGTACAAGTAGCGGCATCTACCATTTAATATGTCAAACTTTGTTTTAGCTGTCATTCATTGTATTGTCTGTCAAGTGACATTAAAAGTTTCACAGTCTGTAACAACTCCTCGTGTGTTTTAATAGGTTATGGGCCCAGATTTGCTCCACTCAGTATCCTTATCAGCAATTGATAGGAAGTTTGCTTTATTTGTCAATACTTACCCGTCCAGACATATCTTATGCGGTTTGTTACCTCAGCCAGTTTAATAACCGTTTCAGAATGCTGTGGTAACATCAAGATGAGTTATATCTAGGTTATATTTGACACTTAATGCAAACAAAAGTCTTAGTGTTGATTAACGAAGCACCGGGGAAAAAGTCTCTTTATAGTCTATTCCGGCTTTCTGGGTGTAGCCTTTAGCTACTAAACGCGCACGATATCTCACTTTTTCACATTGGTCTATTTTTTTTTTGAACACCCACTTGCACTTGACCACAGTAGCTTGATCTGGCTTATCAACCACTTCCCATGCTTTATTTTCTTCAAATGATTTTAGCTCTTCTTCCATAGCCTTATTCCACTCTTGCGATTCAGCACCACTTACAGCCTCTTTGTAGGTTATCTGTATTTATATTATTTGTCATTTAAAAATAGCATCGTAAATTGATTTCGGTAGAAAATAAAGTTTAGCAGTGGTAGCCGAGTGGTCGAACGCACGCTTTGCAATCAAAGTGTGCAGGTTCAAACCCCGGCTCGCACCTCTGGGTTTCATGTGCGAATCTCATTTTCATCCGAGATTATCACTTGCTAAGAAACGGTGAAGGAAAACATCGTGAGGGAACCTGCACTGGGAATTTAACTGGTTCTCGATAGATGTGTGAAGTCTGCCAACCCGCACTAGGCCAGCGTGGTGGACATTGGCCTGAATCCTCCTCGCATTATGGGGAGGCCCGTGCCCAGCTGTGGGACGTTAAAAGGGCTATAGTAGTAGAAAATAAAGTAAAAGTTACTATGCTTGGAGCTTTATTAAAAAAAAAGTATTACGTATTTAGTACATATTAAAACATGATTAGACGAAGGTAAGTATATAGTTGTAAATGACAGGAAACCTTTAAAGTCGTCGCTCGCACGTCAACATGTTTGCTCATAACGAACTCTGTGTCAATGTGCATAAAGATTCAATTTCTATGGTGAAAGCCACGCTCACACGCGTCATAATGTGCTCGCACTGTTAGTGTTATTTACTTGTTTTTAGGGTTCCGTACCCAAAGGGTAAAACCGGATCCCTAATACTAAGACTTCACTGTCCGTCCGTCCGTCTGTCACCAGGCTGTATCTCATGAATCGTGATAGTTAGACAGTTGAAATTTTCACAGATTACGTATTTCGGTTGCCGCTATAACAATAAAATAAATACTGAAAACAGAATAAAATTAATATTTAAGGGGACTCCCATACCACAAACGGTACGGAACCCTTCGTGCGCGAGTCCAACTCGCACTTGGCCGGTTTTTTAGTACAACGTTAATTCAACATTGTTTTGTGTGATGTAATAGTGTTTCTTGTAATATGTACGCAGTCGCCCCCGGGGTGGAGCCGGCCCCGTGGCAGCAGGCGTCAGTGCCAGCCGCCCCCGCCTTCACGCCGCGCGCCGCCTACGCGCCGCCCGCGCCGCAGCCGCAGCAGCTGCCCCCGCAACCGTTGCAGCCGCAACCGCAACTGCCCCCGCAACCGCTGCACCAGCAACCGCAGCCGCAACCGCCGCGGCCCGGCAGCGTGGGACCGCAAGCCGGTAACTACTTCTTACTATACATACTGATTTTTATGACGCGTCTATTTTTGTTGTACAACCTTTAAATTTATAGAAATGTTCATACCATTGTAAAAAAATATTGTACTTAGTTTATAGATAGATCGTCATTTCTATAAATTTGAAGTGAGCATGATATTTTCTTATTCGGTTTTATTAAAAATTTCAGAAATTTCGATCGAGCAAGGTAAGAATTTGCGATATATAGCTAGATAGAGTGAGGAAAATCATCCGAACTTTATGGGGAATAGGGAGTCAAATTGTTATCGTGATTACATGAATTAGGTATACTTTTTAGCGTTTTTGTCTATGCTAGTTCGTCGTTCGCACAGAATATTTTTTGTCGGTTTATAAGGTATCTAGAAAAGGAAGAAAGTGGCATATTACTATCTACTTTCCAGGTGGCATCTCGACCCGTTCCAAATACAAAGTGGACCCGTCCGTGCAATCGGCGCCGCTGTACAATCAGTACAGCTTCACCAACCCGGTGACGTCGCAGCCGTACGGCGGGTACAACAGCCCGCCGCCCGAGCAGTACGCGGCGGCTCCGAGCCCCGCACAGACCAGTTTTGAGCCGGTCCCGAGTTTGGCCCCGGGCGCGTACAACGGCGGGTACTACGCGGGGCAGGCGCCGGTGGAGCAGGCGGTGGCGGCCGCGCCGGCACAGAAGCCGCAGTCCGGGTGGAACGATCCGCCCATGATGTCCTCCAAGCCTAAGGTAAGGACCAGCGAGTTATTACAACAAAGAGGGAGCTTTTCCTAATGTTTGACAGTCTCACACGTCCAATTTTATGTTTGTCGTGTACGTACGTCGAATATGTCGAGATGGATATGACTATATAGCCATGGAATCAATTCATCCATTTAGGAATTTTTTACGTTTTTTTGGCACATATACAGAGTGTATCAGAAGACCGAAATAATATTTTAAGTATATATACGGTAGCTCATATGTAGATGCTTGCTTGGTAAAGACAGATCATACGTTACTATCATAGATTCCGAGTTTATAGACTTTGAATATTTGTCACTAGTATCGTGTTGTGGCCTTTGGGTACATCCATAACCCTATTATGCTGAGTAAACCACATTTATGAAGGATGGCAAATAATATTCACAAAAAAGAACATATGACTTAGAACTCGAGATATTAAAAGTTTTTGAAATAGGCAATTGAAAAAAAGTTAAAAACCCAAGTACAAATTTCGACATAATTTATGTTTTTTCATTCAGTTGTTTACCCAATACCCATGCGAATGTTAAAGTATTCTTTCGGACTTCTGGAACACCCTGTAGTTATCTATACTCTTTAATATCATTGGATTTATTTATAGTAGTGTTATAAAATAATATTGTTACAACTCGGGACCAATATCCGCTTGTTGTGTACCGCCCAAGTTTAACAAATGCCTGCGCAAACGGGCAAGTCAAGATGCGCGTCAGTTATTATAAGCCAATAGTAATAATCGACTATATTAACTTGTAGTAGAAGCACAATTTTCAACGAAATGTCGTCGACGGCAAAAGGCACGTGTTCGCGTGGTTTTGCCACAGACATTTAATCTTTATGTATATTGGCACAGAGTATTTTTTTTTTAAAAGCAAGTGAAACCGCTCCTTCCCCTTATGTTCCTGGCTATAAGCCGTGAGTAAGTCTTATCCGTTTGTTTGATATTTTACATTTCTATTGTTAATTTACAACGGATTTATGAAGCATTTTTTCATTAAAATAAAACTATTTTACGGATTTTATCGCGTTTATTTACTATTTTATTTTCCCGACGTTTCGGCTGCTTTACAGCAACCATGGTCACGGGGGGACTGAGGTGTTAGACGTCCTGATGTCATAGTTAATAACTGGGTACCCCCATATTTAGTTGTTGTTTGCGATCCGATAATAGTAAATAAACGCGATAAAATCCGTAATATAGTTTTATTCCAATGTATAGTATTTGCGTAAATATAAGAAAACAATAAGCATTTTTTCGTTATAATATTGCTTTGTAATGATGTATGAAGTATAATGTTATATATGGCAGTTTGTGTATTTATTAAGCCTCACATATAATCCTTATACCTCGCTCAACTTAGCAGTTTCAAAAGTGATCCAAGGATTGTTTGTTATGATAGATTATTTTATTTATACAAGTAGTATTTGATGTACCGTTGGGCAGGCCGACATGTCGGCGCTGCACGCGGGTACACGGCAGTGGACCCACATTATAGAGCACAGACGGCATCCTGACGAGGTAACCGACAACTGTCTCGCAGACAGTCGTCGAGGTCCCGTGTGGTTGTGTGATGTACTTAGTATCCGCCTTTTTTCCTCTAGTGTCATACCCAGAGTGACTGCAGACTTCAGACTGTAGACCGCAGACGTCAGACCATAGACTGTAAAATTAAATCTAGAACTATGCATGCAATAGTGTCGCCTTGTCACAGTTATTTTCTAGTAATATATACCAGCCTAGTGTCACATCATATTTTAAGAAATGAAATTGAAGAAACAATAAGAAACAAAATATTATATGAATAGTGGGTATTCTATCAGTGGTGTGGATTCTGCTGGCAACTAACTAAGCGTATTGTCGTCCTTCTTACCGCCGTAATGTATGAGCGAAATGGCAATATTTTAGTGCTGTAAATATAATAGTTTAGTGTGACATTTGTGTACAAAAATGTACATCACGTGTCAAGTATTGAATACTAACAAAAGCAATCACAATGTTTTAAATAAGACTGCGGTCTCAGTACGCCTGCCAAGATAAGACATTTTCTCACGGATCGTGACGTCATTTTTGTGGCAAAATCGTTACGTCTTATTAGCTAGCATGAGGTGCTGGATAAAAATATAAAATTGGTTTGACAGTTAAATAGAACGTGGTTGACGTATGAATACGGTGTTTTCTCTTAAGTGCCAGCATGGGTTACCAAAATGTACCATAGAGACACGAATTTGACAGGTCAACGTAAAGAAATTTGTCACGATCGAAGGCCGGTGATGAGAAAATAATTAGGCTGTAAGAAGTACATAAATATAGCATACATATATACACTATTATTACGAATAATACTTATTTTACTCCATCCTTCGCCAATATCCAGCGGACTACATGCAAAATTCTGCCGAAAACGAACACGTAAATTTACTTTCGTGTTCGACAAACAACAACAAAAAAGTATTGAGATATTTCTATCTGTTTTATTTTCTTCCGAAAATCCCCATAATCCTTTTCTACATGATTTAAAATCCATATTATACAAAAAATCAGTATGTTAGAGGTTAGGTTTTGTTTGGCATCAAACTTTGCGTGCTTTTTGCCGTTTTACAATGTAAAGTTATTCCAATTGGCAAATAAAAATAGTATAGTGCCCAAGAAATTAATTTTAAGCATAATATCACCGACCAAATGATAATACGTAAAGCTTCCGGCATAATAAAAAAGAAGCAATGCGCAAATATATTTTTATCTGTGCATAAACAATCTAACATAATCTATGATGTGTATGCGACATCTTATTTCTTTGTAAAGCTCCGTCTCACTCTATTTGTCATTTCAATGAACGAATGAACGAACGATCTTAAAATGTGAGAAAATTTTAGCCAGCCCCCGTAGCATGACCGCGTAGACATAAGTTATATCTATTTCAACTGTCGAGAAAATGACGTCACCGAGCCATGTTCAGTACAAACTGTTCGAAGTGACGTCATTTTCTCAACAGTTGAAATAGATAAAACTTATGTCTACGCGGTCATGCTACGGGGCCTGCTGTCTAATTTTAAACATCTTGTAAGCCATGATAGCAAATAAGATATGGGAACGCAAGTTGACAAGATGTTTTTGGGACTCGTGAGAAAACATCTTGGCAGGCGTACTGACACTGCTGATGATGGGTATAACCAAATGGTGGAAGGTCTCTCCAGCGCGTTACACTTACGGCCTACAGTCTGTAGTCACTATCGTGGTGATATCTCAATCATATGTAAAGCACTGCACACCTGGCATGTTCGTCAAGACTCGACTTATGTCACGAAATATGTCGAAATTGTCTCCTTCTCACCTATGTAAGTGAAATCACCCACAGAGAGTGAGTGATTGAGTACGTCGCAATTCGTGACAAAGGTCTAGACAGACATGTTAGTCCGGCAGACTCGGTATGACCGCGTAGACATATGTTTTATCTCTTAAACCTGTCACATTTGTCGAGAAAATGCCGTCACATTGAGTTTTGTTTACTATACAGGTCAATGGGACGTAATTATCTCGTCAA
This sequence comes from Ptilodon capucinus, assembly GCA_914767695.1. Lineage (NCBI taxonomy): Eukaryota > Metazoa > Arthropoda > Insecta > Lepidoptera > Notodontidae > Ptilodon > Ptilodon capucinus. The sequence goes on from OU611822.1 coordinate 11,283,819, forward strand.
ATCTGACAGTTGGAAGAGATAAAATTAATGTGTACGCGGTCATGCTAGGTCTGCTGCTGACATACAGTTGAATAATAATCGCTATGTTTATTTTCATGAACATAATATAATTGTTTTAAATAGTGTGAAATTAAAATAACAAAATATAAAATCATAAACGTCTCAGCGATACGAGATTTGGCGGTTCCTCATACAAATTTTGTTTTGCGTTATGCTTCTGTGATCACTAATAACTATAATAGTTAATTAAATAAAATTACCTGTTTTTATATCGTAAAGTATTATATTCTCGTTCTCAACATAATAAACGATGTACCGTAATATATTTTATTAATTTCATCTTTCCAAAAAAAAAAACATAAGTATAATAATTTAATTTAAAATTTTAACAAATATATGAAAGGAAAATTACAAAATATACACAGAAATGCCCCTCTACAACGTCGTCGCAACATGGAATACAATACAGATTTTTTAAAAAAATATTTTCATTTGATATCTGACCACATCCCTAGAAATTCGCCAACCGTCTCTATGCTCATCCCATATTAAACAAATATGTCCTTTACAGGCTAAGCCGCAAGAAGTGCAATCCCAAGCGCCCATAACACATCCCCTATTCGGGGTAGAGCCGCCCCAACACGTGCCGCTCGCGCCCGCGCCGCACTACGGCGCCGTCGGACAGCTGCCCGGACAGCTGCCCGGACACCTGCCCGGACAACTTCCGGGACAGTTCCCGGGCCAGCTGCCTCCCCACCAGCAGCAGGAGCAGCAGTATATGGGCCAGCAGTACCAAGGACACTATCCGGCGGCCATGGCGCCCGCTTACACACCACAGGTAACTTTGATTCTACCAATTATTACTATGTCCATACAGAGTGCCATGTGTGTAAGCGCCGGGTTAACCCTCCGATGATAGAAATGCTGTAAGCAAGCTTTTATTTAATTGCCCTTAGTTTTCGTGTTCTCCTCAGCAAGCCCTTTCATTTGATACCCATGCTGTGGTAATGCAGAAAAAATAAAATTGGCAAAAAAAAAACTCAGCCGTCGCGGGACGCCTGGCAGATGTGAAACAAAACATAGTAGTGTAGGCGGCGAGTGAGCGGAGTCAGCCGGTGGGCGGAGTCTAAGCGGCGGAAAGAACCGAGGAGCCGAAGAGTACGAAGCGTGGCCGCATTTAAAACTATACTTTATGCATTAAGTAATAAGTTTGATTTCATTTTGTTGTGGCGAAGCGCTCGCCACGCCAAAAATCAGGTTTGCCTCTTGCCTATAGATGTTTCGTATAGATGAATGAAATAAAACGTTTAAACGAATTGTATGTATGTATAAATAGAAGTGTTTGTGTAATGGTCGTAATGTTGTGTCAGGAGAGTCGGCCCGCGCCGCCGTCGCCCGCGCCGGTGCAGAAGCCGCCCATCCCCGAAGAGCACGTCGTGCTGCAGCAAGTCTTCGACTCCTTGCGGAACGAATGCTGCAATAGGGCGGTCAATCCTGTAAGTGACACTATTATTGCCCAGTGTAAATAACTAGGATTGTCACTTTTTTTTATAGAATCATATTTTGGTACAGGTAAATAACTGGGAATGTCACTTTTTTTATAGAATCATATTTTGGTACAGGTAAATAACTGGGAATGTCACTTTTTTTATAAAATCATATTTTGCTACAGGTAAATAACTGGGAATGTCACTTTTTTATAGAATCATATTTTGCTACAGGTAAATAACTGGGAATGTCACTTTTTTTATAGAATCATATTTTGCTACAGGTAAATAACTGGGAATGTCACTTTTTTTATAGAATCATATTTTGCTACAGGTAAATAACTGGGAATGTCACTTTTTTATAGAATCATATTTTGCTACAGGTAAATAACTGGGAATGTCACTTTTTTTATAGAATCATATTTTGGTACAGGTAAATAACTGGGAATGTCACTTTTTTTATAAAATCATATTTTGCTACAGGTAAATAACTGGGAATGTCACTTTTTTATAGAATCATATTTTGCTACAGGTAAATAACTGGGAATGTCACTTTTTTTATAGAATCATATTTTGCTACAGGTAAATAACTGGGAATGTCACTTTTTTTATAGAATCATATTTTGCTACAGGTAAATAACTGGGAATGTCACTTTTTTATAGAATCATATTTTGCTACAGGTAAATAACTGGGAATGTCACTTTTTTTATAGAATCATATTTTGCTACAGGTAAATAACTGGGAATGTCACTTTTTTATAGAATCATATTTTGCTACAGGTAAATAACTGGGAATGTCACTTTTTTTATAAAATCATATTTTGCTACAGGTAAATAACTGGGAATGTCACTTTTTTATAGAATCATATTTTGCTACAGGTAAATAACTGGGAATGTCACTTTTTTTATAGAATCATATTTTGCTACAGGTAAATAACTGGGAATGTCACTTTTTTTATAGAATCATATTTTGCTACAGGTAAATAACTGGGAATGTCACTTTTTTATAGAATCATATTTTGCTACAGGTAAATAACTGGGAATGTCACTTTTTTTATAGAATCATATTTTGGTACAGGTAAATAACTGGGAATGTCACTTTTTTTATAAAATCATATTTTGCTACAGGTAAATAACTGGGAATGTCACTTTTTTATAGAATCATATTTTGCTACAGGTAAATAACTGGGAATGTCACTTTTTTTATAGAATCATATTTTGCTACAGGTAAATAACTGGGAATGTCACTTTTTTTATAGAATCATATTTTGCTACAGGTAAATAACTGGGAATGTCACTTTTTTATAGAATCATATTTTGCTACAGGTAAATAACTGGGAATGTCACTTTTTTTATAGAATCATATTTTGCTACAGGTAAATAACTGGGAATGTCACTTTTTTTATAGAATCATATTTTGCTACAGGTAAATAACTGGGAATGTCACTTTTTTTATAGAATCATATTTTGTGTATGGTATTTTGAATTCTAATCAATCAGTGTACATACATAAAAAAATACCAATCGAATTGAGAACCTCCTCCTTTTTAATAACAATTGTAGAGAAAGTATGTATTAACAATGGATTTCCCAATTCTACCAATTATCTTCTCCTTTAGGAAGTCGGTTAAAATAGTAAAATATTAAATGAGGTTGTGTTCTCAATTTTTTACATGCTGTCTTAGTTCAGAACTTGAAACTTGTATTTTTTATTATGTTGAATTCCATTCAGTTTCTTGCCGGCTTTTCTCTGTGCAAAACAGCATTCCGAACATTCCGGTAGAAATTCACAATTTGAAAGTGATTTTTGATCGACATCAAAGCGTTGATGATTTCAATATTCGTTTTAACGTGCAGTCTTGTTTAAATGTTTTGAAGATTTCGGAAGTATTATCTCGTTACATTTTGATGATTTTATTGATGTTTGTAGCAAATGAAGAGGAAGCTGGAGGACGTGCAGAGGCGGCTGGAGACGATGTATGACCTGCTGCGAGAGTACAGGGTGAGCTCTTATTTATTTACCTACTTGATCCAGTCGCATTGAGTTGAGAATGAGCCTTCGAAAGATACTCGAACTCGTTTTAATTTACGACAAAGCAACTTCCGTTTTATCATTCATTTTTTACTAGACGATTTCTATTCATTGTGACACCTATCGGTCGGGGAACCGATATTTTGCGCTTAGCGATCGCTTAATACGTAGGCATCGCATTATGGAGTCTCTTATTGGTAGCGAAAACACGCAACGGTAGCATCGAGCTTGTATAGTAATAAGGAGTCCGCGCTGCGTTAAATTATCTGCCATATTAGAATTTGATTGTTATATTTCAAAAAAATTGCCGCAGAGCATTACGAAGAGTGGGGTCTTTATCGGTACTCTCGGTATACTATCTCGATGATCAGTAGAGATTTCCGTGCGTCTAATACGTCCGTAGCTACGGTCTAGCGTGGTCACCGTCGGTGATGTGTACTAAACATGTCCCCCGGCAGTTGTCGGAGAGCGCGCTGGCGACGCTGCACGCGTGCGCGGCGCAGGCGGCGGCGGGCTCGGCGGCGGGCGCGCTGGCGGCGGGCGCGGCGCTGGCGGCGGGCGCGGACTTCGCCGCCGCCGCCAGCTTCCTGCCCGGCCTCAAGGCGCTGCTGCAGCTCGCCATGCAGCTCGACGTCTGCGCCAGATGATGCACCGCCACCCATAGCCGAACGTATCTCCTCCACCATCCTCCTCATTTATAAACCAAATCTGCAACGGTATTTCTTTGTTCGATCGATTGGTACGGTGGATTCGTAACTCCGGACCGTTTGGCCGGATGTTAGTAGCTTATTAGACGTTACGTTTCCTCAGCATAAGTCCTCCCGCACATTGCGAAATCGACGCTAGTGCATTAAAATGTTTGCCAGTACCTAATTACAATGAATTCCTGTCGTCAAAGTCACGCCCCCACGCGTCATAATTCGCCCGCTCTGTTGGTGCCATTTACCGGATAAATTAACTTTCTCTATGAATCAAAAGAGTTTATTTTGGTATGGCAAAAATTTTGACTTTACGATCGGTTAAGAATACGTTTGGAATGTTATCAGTTGAGACATGCAGGAACGAGTTTACAAGACACCTCCCGAGTATCACATTACGATCATTCTATGCACATTATCTTTGCCGTTAGGTCGTCTAACTTCTCGTGTTTATATGCCGCGATACGCTATTTATGACTTACCACCCAATATATTAATGGACGTATAAATAATTAGGTAAAATATTAATATATTGTATAATTAGATATGTAACTTATGAGTGTCCACCGAAGCTACTTAAAGGTTATTCTATTTCAATGGACATAAAACGAACCTAATTTATACTACTTAGGTCATTCCGGCCTAGTAGAATTTCTAGGAAGCTTAATGAATGTTAAGATGCACAGTGCTTCGTAAATTCACAGTAACATAACTACACCCGAGATTTTTTTAAATGTACGTGACATTATCGATTAAATATTGACGTATTGGAAACCGACCAAATAAAATCGGCCAAATTATGTTCAGACACTTCGGTTAAACGTTTTATAGCAAATAATATTGTATGTACTTAGAGAGTGTGTTGCAATTTTACAATAAGATTTTGTCAGGCGTCGTCACTATTTTCAGGGCGTCAACGCTGAAAATAGATATTATCGACATCTTTGCAGCTTTCCTAGTGTGTATCTTATTGCCTGTAGAATTTCCCGCTCTCAAGTAATTCCTTGCCCTCCTTGAAAACGACAAACGTTATAGTCTCCCTACTATTGTTAAAATAATAATATTAATCAAGAAGTTTCCTCAATATGTAACTAAACTGAGTCAAAGGTAAATGCGGTAAGTAATTAAGTCTTAGGATAACATACACGCTAGATATTGTAGTAACATTGGTTAATAGATTAATACTTAATTATTATAATGAGTGCGTATATAATTAATATAACATATTATACGATGTAGCGTGTGTTTATTGATTTTCGTTGGGGGCATCCATTAATTTCCTTAGACAATTTTGCCAATTTTTCGACCCCTTCACCCATAGTGAGATGACGTGAGATTTTGCTTTACTCCACCCCCCACCTCAAATCTCACGTGAGATTTTTTAAAATGCTTTCTGTAATTTATTTATTTCAGGCATAGGTACCCATATCATACATTATTTGCATTGGTTTACATAATCGCTGAAAAACATGCCTCCCACACATGTGTTCCATCAGGAGTCCCTCCGTTTTGCTGGCAACAACAGACAGGAGACTAATGCATATAAGTTAATCTGAACTTGATTGCATTAGATTTACTCATTCATACTTTAGTTTTCTTGCAATTGTACAGAATAAAAGTTACGTGATTTTTGCCGAGACTACACCGTCCCTCACGTGAGATTAGGTGAGGTTTGGCTCGACACCCTCCCCCCATAATCACCTCACGTAATTAATGGATGCCCCCTTTATTCTATTTCATGTACAAAAATAATACTTACACTGTAATATTTAAAAAAACCACGAAATATTACTGCAATAGGTATTTTGTCAACTAATAACATGAATACTCTTAATCTGGCTGGCTTCCGATATGACTAGTTTTATTTTTCAGGTCAAAAAAGTTAGTTTTTTAATAGCGTCGACATAGGTAATGGATACTGGTGCATTTGTATAATTAACGCATAATAATGATGGTGGCTCCATCTCTTGTATTTTGTTAGCTGTGGTATGTCCAATGCGAATACAGATATAGTATTTAAAACACACCTATACTACACCGATATTGATATCTCCAAAGACGATTGCGAATGGGTCAGTTTGTTTGAAATGACTTTACGAGTTAAATGTGCATTCGATGTAACTAATATATTACATATATAACTTAACATGAATGATAATGTATTATACATAATTATTATTATTGATGAAATTATATTTTTTAGAAAAAAAAAATAGTTTTATTTTGTCGCGCTATCTATTTACTTAGTTGCTGCAGCGTGGTGTCAATTAATTTTCAGATTTGTAACAAGAGCCTCCATGTAGGAAATACTATACTGTACTATACTATACTATACTATACTATATTGTACTGTACTTTACTGTACTATACTATACAATACTATACTATACTATACTATACTATACTATACTATACTATACTATACTATACTATACTATACTATACTATACTATACTATACTATACTATACTATACTATACTATACTATACTATACTATACTATACTATACTATACTATACTATACTATACTATACTATACTATACTATACTATACTATACTATACTATACTATATCATATCGTGCGAAGCCGGGACGGACCGCTAGTACTTAATAAAATTAATATGTCACATACAAAATTGTTCACAAGTCATATATATTAAATTTTGTATTTGAACATCAAGTGTAAATATTAAACAAGAATATTAAAGAATTTCAAAAGTAAATAATACATAATGTTACGAGACGAATCTACAGCGATATTTTAATGACGTCACAATAATTCCGAAGCATTTGTAAAACTTAAAACGCAGCGTTACCCCGCTCCGGCACTCACTGCGCCGTTATAAATATCTGGCAGTACTACTATCTGCTTGTGTTCGTTATTCGCGAGCGTCTACGTAAAGTATTTTAACTACAACTCGAATATCGGTTACACGACAATACATAGGTATTGTATGTATATCTATTACCGTTCTTCCTTTTCAAATTAACTATTATTCGAGAGCGTATCCATTGACGTTCAACCCTTAACGTTTATACTCAGCTACAGGAAATAAACGTAAGTGGGTTGATCGTCGTCAGTGTGTACTAACGAGAAAGAATGGCAATATTAAAATCTCTGTATCTTTAAGATGTATCGTGTTTAGATAATTAGAGTTGAGTTGTTTTTTATTCTTTTGTTTCATTAGGATAGACAACGTTTTGTAGCAAGAATTTGCCGTACGTATTACGTGGTCGTTATCGAGTGTCGTCGGCTAGCGAACGTGCAGACTCGTGGTAGAGCGACTGCACTCAGCATTTGAGTGCGTTCGTCGTGAGCTGTGAGCAATGAGGAACTCTTTCGATAATTACGCATGATGGCTTTAAATTGCAGGAATATCAACCAACGCATCTGCAACCAAATGTACAAGAATATCTTTTTAAATATATAAGTTTAGTTCAAATATAGTTTTTAGGTTAAAACGGCATTATCATTTATTTAAGAGTAGATAGCTGTGCGCGCTGCTACCCGTGCGTTGAATTTGGGAAAATAGCCTGCGTTATACCTTGTGACATCAGCTATCAAGGTTTGGGAGTTTACCTCAAATAGACAGATAGACAACTATTGAAAAAATCTGTTTTCGTTGTAGGTATCGTATATGCAGTCATATGTATTAAGTAAAAAGCTTTATTTTGGCATTACATACGGACATTTCAATATTATTAATGAGGGTTATATTTAAGGGTAATATTTTCAAATTTATCCAAACAATTATGACAGTAATAAAGAGGCTCGCTCCCTCTTACATTGTACCTAAATATATTGGCGAAGGGTTAGTGACTGCAGTGTTTTGTCTACCCTTTGGGGGAATAGAGGCGTGATGATGTATTCTTATTTTACTTATGTGCTCCTTAATGCTGTTGTTAGTGAAGGGTGTCGCGGCGCCTGTGGTTCTATAATCAGCATAATAATATAACGTCACCAATTCATCACCATGGGAACTGTGCGACTGACTCTCTTTACTGATTTTACTTATTCAATCTCGTGTACCACTAAAAGGAGCCCAAGTTAATGGGTACAGTTTCCAACCCTCTGGTCTACCACCGTTTTGGCCCTCCTAAACATGACCTTAACACCACTGCGGCCCATCCGGACCCGCAGCTGAGCCTCCAAACACTCCCCTACAACTCTACCCTGCCACCAGGTACTACTTGGTGTTCATGCCCATAGGTACTGTGCCCCGTTCGTATACTAGCTACGAAGGCGGTTGCCCCTTGCGCATACTCGCTACGCAAGGCGGCCTACTCAAATCTCTAACCATAGCCCCTCTAGAAAAGACTATAGCTCGAGTGCAAACTCAATCGCACATTTACCGTAATGACGAGTCAGTGCTCGTATTACTATTTAATAATCTCGAATAATCTTTGTCGTAATAGTAATAGGACTCACCCCGATACTCTAGGTAGCATTGCCTCGTGCATCGTGACTCCACGCCTTGCACGCAATTACTTAAATTGTACTTACACGCTCTCTGTACTGCATTACTACCTCCATCGTAGCAATGCATAACTTACAACCTTTCGTCGGTCTTCAATCTATGAAGGCTACACTCACTTTTCTTGTAAGCACTGTAGGTAGATGTGGGACCTTCTTTACCACCTTTTTTCTTAATACAACCACCCACATGTCGTAGCGTCCCCACGCGTACTCACTTCCTGTATATAAACGCGCTCGCGCACTGTCAAAAACTATTGGCATTGACACTCACCTTGACACATGACAATAACAGATAATAAATCGCGATGAAATCCGCGACAAAGGGATTGTTATTACTATAATGTGGGGATGGCCAATACCATCACGGATCTTTGAACACTGCTACCCACCTAGTAATTAAACAGTGTCTAGTTTGTCTATCAGGCCTTAGTACTGAGCTTGGTCTGTACAGTGCGCGAGACGAGCGTTGGGATGCTGCATGCATCTGCATGTGATGAAAGACGCGGGAACAATGTTATCCGGTAGATCGCTGAGTTGAGCGGTACCCTTGTTCAGGTGTGCGTCTCCGTTGTATAATCTACCACGTCAATGCTTCAAAAAAAAATAACTCTGATTCTTGTCGTAGATACTTCACTTGTAAACTTCCCTATGTTTCTTTATTTGGAAACATCTTGTCAAGAGTCATATGGGCTTGATGATAACTAAATTATAATCTACATAGTATATATAGTCTTTCATGTATTTATGTCTCACGAGATGCAATGAGATCTCATCTTGATGAAATTTGAACTTCTACATTTTGTACACAGTTATCAGGGCACAATACGCTTACCATGAAATCTCTCATAGCTCTTACGTGTATATAAATTAGAGCTATATTAATTGGTCGTGTTCTTTTAAGGATTATACGATAATAAATTCAAAAAGAAAGAATGTAAGCGACATGATTATGGCTACTGGTGACTGGTAGTAATGGCTTTTGGCTTTGTTTGTAAAACATCAGGGTAAAGTCTTGGCACAGTCCCTTAGAGTGTCTTTATAGCTAATAATTGTCATAGTAAAGTGGACACAGTGTTCTAGTTGTCTCAGATTAGCGGCGTGGTCCCGGATTCGCGGCGTGGTCCCGGATTCGCGGCCGCGTCTTCGCTGCCTGCACCTATTGTCTGATTCAAATATACGGAACACGGAGGTAGGTCCTAAAGATAAGCCATAGCTATCCATGAGCCTGCTTTTTATGTTCTCATGGGTAGTTAGTTACTTTATGGCGGTGGGTACAGTTTTAAGTAACTAAATAACCTAAATCATATATCATAGTTTACCAATACAAAAATACGGACAAACACATTATTTTCTGATTAGATTATAAAGATAATGTTGAGATTATCATATTTATAGAAATTTATACGACGACGCGACGATATAAAGATTGTGTACAAACGTATGTACCGCCCTACACCTTAGTTACTAAGGCTTAGTAGGTACCTACGTATGCTTGCTAATGTTCATAGCCAGAAAAGGTAATCGAAATACCACATCGAGATATATAACGGAGATAGCCCTTTCGACTCCGCCCTATCATAAATGTTATTTTCATACTGCATTATAATAGTCGCTATTTTTCTTGTAAAAGTTAATGTAATTATTTCGTAGACCGCCATCTATTGGGCGAATTTCTAAACCTTCGCAAAAATTCCAACCCTGAAACTAGCCTTGATTGAAACACAAAAGGTCAATTACAAGCATTTATAAAACCTAAATTGACCTACGTTGAAAATTTTATTTTCTCAATTTGTTTCTTAAATATTCGTAGCTTCCAGCATCGCAATACATTTTTATATTCTCAAAATATCAAATGAATGGTTCCGTACCGAGCTCTGCCTTTTGTTGAGTATATCGCGAGCGCGGGTATTGTAACAAAACTACCCGCATTTCATTCCATGTTAATTTATTGTTGAGTGGATTTGAACATTGAAATAGATAGTATTGTGCATTAGTCTATTGTGATATTTGTGATATTGTGTTGTGAGATTTGTGATATAGACGTGTTTAGGAAGTGTAAGAGTGAACTATTTAACCATTGATTGCCGTGATAATGTTGGTGCTAGCGCGTGATTCAACACAAGCAGGGCAGCAGTGGGTAAGTACACTATTCTATTACATTGTACCTAAGTTGATACTTACGTCTCCTAAATTATGTAATTTGTTTGAAGGTATATGACGTTTGAAGATTTCTAGAGCGTTTACATCTCCTATTCGGACATTACACCTGATAACGGTACAAACACCGCTAATAAATAATCCACAGGTGCAAAGATTTCAAACTGTGACCAAACCTAAAAGATATGACGTCTTGACTGCATTGCTTTTGTCTGCCGCGTAGTTTAACTCATACACCTCTTATCATGAAAATATGTATCTTACTTTCATACACTCAACTAACTGTAGCGATTTACTTCCCAAAGAAGCGACATATATTTCAAACGCATCCAAGAATTTAAAACAACTCAACTTCCAACTTAAATGCTTTACGATAGTATAGGTATAGTATAGTATATAGGTATAGTATAGGTACATTTAAACATTTGTAAATGATTTATACGTAAGTATTCCCAAATTCACTTCGGCAGTTACGCGTCGGTCGGCCCATTAAAGCTGCCAGTAAAACCGCTCCGTTTGTTATACTTTCTCTGTGTTGCTTGACGCAAATATTTTTTGGTAATTGTACGAATACGCGGCCAGTACCGGCTGACCTTTCAGCGATATTAAGCGACTACATCCTCACGCTCGTATTCCTAAAAGGTGTAGGCAGAGCTTTAACTTCACCTATGTATTTTGCTCCCAATGTATTAAGGGCGAACCTTTTGCCACTATACCGGGCACATTCCCATTCAATACGAGGGAGATTCGGATCATAAGCCACCACACTGGCCCAATGCAGATTGTTGAACTTCACACGCCTTTCTATAATCGTGCAGGTTTCCTCACGATGTTTGCCTTCACCGTTCAGCAATGTAGGATTATTTAGTCCGTTCGTGGCGATAGGTTCTGGCCCTCGGAGTCTGGCAACATTGTCAGCTGTAAGCAATAAGCGATACTCGTTTTACGAGAGCTGTTTCAACTTGTTCCTAACACCCCGGGGCAAATGTAGTTGAAGTAATTTGGAAATATCACAATATTAACAAAAGTTTCGGGTGAAATGACAGCGGGTATAATACTTAATGAAAATAAATTTTGTTTTTAACTGATTTCAGAAAGGGAGTATTCTCTGAATTCGACCGTTAGGTATGTTTATCTTAAGGTAGGTAATAAATAATATTAGGCTAATAGCTATATTATATCGCGGGGTGAAAAGCTATTTAACTTAAGCGACACTTTTGGGCGATATTGAGTTCTATACATATTTAGTATCAGCGATTTTTAACCGGCTTCAAAAAGGAGAAGGTTCTTAATTCGATGGGTATTTTTTTATGTATGTACACCGATTACGCTGCGATTTATGATCCGATTTACGTAAGTCTTTTTTTGTTTGATGCGGAATAGATGTCATTTGGTCCCATACAAATTTAAAATTCTATGGCCAAGCAGTTTTCATTTTATGAACATTTTTATATTTATTATGATAATAAATAATCCGGTTTATTTACGTGGATGATGTAATTGTATACGGCTTTTTTAGGAGTTTTAATTTAGGTTGATTATTAGTTTTTATTTAATACGGATTGTTAACAAACATCGAAACTTACCCCCAAAGGAGTGGAAGGGAGGGTGTGGGGTGATTTTTTTTTTGGCTGTAAATATTTACTTTTTTAGGGTTGTTATGAGGTGATAATAATTGGATATTTTCAACGATAATTGACACTAAAAATGTGTGTATTTGCCTAGTCTGACGTGGATTGGTACCTACTCCAAATGTAATGAATTATAAGGTAATTTTTAGCTTTTTGGTGCACCTAGGTTTGTGAGGTCGGTTTTTATTTTTTGTTAATTTTTTTTTCCGCGTCGAATGTGTTCTGATGTAAGTTATACAAATGTCGCTTAAGTCAAATTGCCTTTCACCCCTCGATATGGTATAGAGCAGGGGTCGCCAAATGGCGGACCGCGGGCCGCATCCGGACCGCCGCCGACCAATTTAGTGCGGCCCGCGAGAACACAGCAACTTGCACTACAGAGTACGTAATTTAATAAAAATGTATCCTTCGCATTATTTTTGTTGAAGTCAATTCGACCGGGCGACATATTGTTAACAAAATATTTAAAAATTTACAAATGTAATTACGGAAATAACAATTTTTCCTATAAAATTTTAGGTGCGGACCGCGATGGTCATTTCATTTCTGAAAACGGACCCCGATCGAAACTAATTGGTGACCCCTGGTATAGACTACAGCTGGAACTTTACTGTTGATTTGTATTTAGGTAGGCTCAGTTCACACGGTGAAGCCGGCTGCCTGAAAATAATTGGTTGAAAGTTCATACTAGAACTTTCGGCTTTACCGAATGCGAATGGAGCATGGGTGATTTTGACGCATGTCATTGGTCAGGACACTCAGTACCTACGATTTGATTTAGCTGTATGCACTTATGTTTCATCGTTACTCCTAAATGGCTAAACAATGACTAAACAACACAAGTAACGCTTATCTATAAGTAATCTACATTAGTACTAGCGATAGGCTATCTTGAGAAATGTTGATTTGTCACGTAGTGAGAAGGTCACAGGTTTGATTCCGGGCCGCGGTTTGTTTGCTGGAAATCATGTGCACGTGATTCGAAATAAAGTTATCCCTGATTGAGCGTCAAGATCAGTTAGTTATGCTCAGGTAGGAAGCTACGTCATGACAATAAAGCTAAGTATTTACATATAAAAATAAATTGGACGTTGAAATATAATTTATGATTTAGTGTATTTAAATTCGTTTTTCGCTATACAAGAGTGTATAGCTCCTTGAAGCAAAGGGGTAGGTATCGGTTCTAACCCCGGGCACCTCTTAAAGGAGACGGATACGCTTTCATACATTCTTGGGCCCAGTTGTAAAAATATGGAAGTGGTGTCAATTAAGAGCTTATATATTATCAAACCATCTCCGAAAATTAAGCTGATCTTGGCAGTCTGAGAGCAGAATTATTAGAGATTTAGTAAAACAAAGTGACAACAACCTAGATACTAAACAGCTGATTTTTAACTGTGATTGTTATGTTGTTTTAATATACAGTTTTGGTGTTAATTCAACCACTTTGCTGTATTTTAAAGTATTTTTTTTATATTTCAAGTATTTTATGTTCAATTGTTTAAATCATTCACAGTAATCGATTATTGTAATCGATACTCTATTTCTTCAGTGAAATAAACTTATTTTTATGATTTCTCGTCTCCCGGATAGTGAATTGAGCTGATTTTTTTATATTTTGAATCAGAAAAAAATACCGCTTTTTTTAAACCATATCTCAACTTATTACAATTGGGCCCAGAGATCCCCGTCTCCTTTTATATTCGAATCTAATTTTCAGTAGGTAGGTAGTTATTTATTGTACACTTATTGTACGGTGATGGCTTACCACAGTACAATAAGTTTAGTAACAGAAATTTATATCGAAAGGCTCGCAGTGCACTTCTGTCTACCCTTTCTGGCATTACACGTGTGATGATGAACATTCCAAAGGAAAATCAACTTTTCGAAAGCTATCTACAATGTACTTTTTTGCCGATTCCAATGCGATTACGTTCGTAGCCCACCACGCTGGCCCAGTGCGGGTTGGCAGACTTCAATCGTTTATCAAGAACTGGTTATGTTCCTTCGGACGTACAGATTTCCTCACAATCTTTTCCTTCGCCGTTTTTAGCATGTGATAATCTCGGATGAAAATGAGAATCGCTGATTAAATCCGCAGGTGCGAACCAGCGTTTGAACCTGCACACTTTGATTGCAAAGCGTGCGTTTGACCACACGGCTACCACTGCTTCTCTAGAAATCAATCCTACAAAAATAATTGAGTATGTGTACGAACATCGCTCTAGCTACTCGCTTCATCGCGATGCTATCTCAACAAACATTATGTTAAATTCGGTACATAAATTACGCCGTTTATCTACCCGGGCACCGACAGAGACTCACATGCCGGATTATTTATTGCAATACCCTAATTGGTTCCCGTTTTGTACTTTTTTAGGATAACACGTTTGTGAATTAACAATGCGTTGATATGATACTGATTATTGTTTCACTAAATACATTATGAATATAAGCGGTTTACAGACGGACATTATTATTATGCCTTACTGACTCGGTATACAGAATGATATAAAGATTATGGATCACGTCCCTACGACCCCCGACTACGACTTCAAAAACCTAGGTGCACTTAAAAGCTACATACATCCTTATATTTCGGTACATTTGGAGTAGGTGCCAAACTACGTCAGACTAGGCAAATAATCCTCCCTCTGTTTGGAAGTCGGTTAAATATAATGAATGGCTGTTTGTACAGCGCAATGTCAATCCGTGTTTTTTTTTTAATTAGTATTTTTCATCACAAATACTAAGATTTGTCGAGAAAATTACGTCACTTCGTGCTTTTTGCGCTGACATGGCTCGGTGTGACGCCATTTTCTCGATAAATTGACAGTTGAAAGAGATAAAACTTATGTCTACGTGGTCATACTAAGCCTACCTACTGCCGAACTTGTCTTGTGGTAAGGTTATTGGTGTCGTAGAGTTTTATCCAGATTACTACCATATTGTAGAGTTCCTCTGACGTGTAACTGTCTCTACTATTATGGGCATCATCATCTCCCTGGGTGAGCCAGCCGCACGTCCTGCCCCACTACCGCGCAATACATCACGCGCGGACCGACACAGAAACAAAGAGTCCACAAAACGTACTCTTTTGTTTGTTGTTTAGAAGCCAAGCCCGGGGCGGCCGAGAAATTGTTTTCAGAGCCGGTAACTTGCTGCGCCGCGAGATTATTACTTTTTTTTTGTTTATGTTCAAAAGTGTTTGGAGGGTTTGTTCTTGTACCAAGCGCTCCCTTCGTATCCTCATTAAATTCACTTGTGTATAGCTGTAAGGGAGCACAATGTGTGTACGCAGCCAAATACTTGAACGTAATTTTTTCGAGTCTGTGCGCCAGTCATTGTACCAGCAAGCTTGTGGCGGCCCATAGATCCATAATTACATCTTAAATTATGAAACACTCGGCCGTGACAAGATATTTTTTCAAAGTTGAGCGTCTGAGTGTGACTTGATCGTCTCGACTGAAGCCTCGATGGCGATAAGATCCGTTTTATTTACACCCTTTGCTGAAAACCGATGGTGGACGCAGGTTTATAGAACTATCCCATTTAATAATATGGCCCATGGTACCTCGGGATAGCATGTGGTACATTCAGTCATTGAACTCTTAACGCAATTGGGAAACAGTTTATTATTACCACAAACCCATATCTTTAACGGACTGTTGAAACCTGAAAATCGTGTTCATTATGCGATAAATAAAGGCAATATACGTTAATCGACTACATTTAGGTACATATATAACGGATTATTTGTCGCTAACCGTTAAGCCGTTATCGTAACGATAACTTACATGCGTACTTATTGATTATTCAATACATAATTACAGCTAGATAAACATAGCCTTGAAAAGGTTATATAAGGCTTATTGCAGTTTTGGTGGCTCTAGTCAACCGAAGCTTGTGCACGGAATCTTCGAAAATGGTGTCCGACTTTAGAAAGAAGAAACTCCTTCACGTCTTCAACGCTTTCTTCGATACGAATCGGAGCGGCGCCGTCGACAAGAAGGACTTTGAACTGGCGATCGAGCAGATAACTAAACTCCGGGGGTACGCGCCCGGCGACGCCAAGTACAAGGAGATCCAAGACACTTACCTGAGCATCTGGGAAGGACTCACAAACGCCGACGCGGACAACGACGGGGAAATATCGCAGGACGAGTGGATTACACTGTGGGATGAGTTCGCTAAGTATCCGGCTTTGGCCGCCAGGTGGCAGAGCCAGTACTGCAAATTCATCTTCTCGTTAGAAGACGCCACCGGCGACGGTGTGATCGACGTCGATGAGTTCTCCTCGGTCTATGAGTCCTTCGGCTTAGATAAGGAGGAAACGATCGAAGCGTTCCACAAGATCGCTAAAGGGAAGGCGACGGTCTCCTGGGAGGAGTTCCAGGAGTTGTGGAACGAGTTCTTCCAGAGTGAGGACCCGGACGCGCCCGGAAACTACATATTCGGGTGTTACATCTGCAGTCTCTCGAAGCACTCTCATTCCCATTCCCACTCTCATTAGAAAACTGTCTTGACGTGTAGAGGAAATATTAGGCAAGGTATGCCTTAAAGTTTCGGAAACTAACCTACTTAGTTGACTATAAAAAGAGTTGAAGATCGTTATATGCCATCGATGTATCGCTGGGAAGCAGGTCTCCCGCAGCGAGTTGTCAACAACATTATTTTCTAATTGCATTGTGATATTATTATGTAATAGCTCGTGTAATTAAATTATTTTTAATTTTATTTTCATTTTATTATCTTGTATTGCTTTGCCGTGGTCAATTTATATGATACATAGATAACCTATCAGTTACAATCTATTACTCAGCAGTAAC
This sequence comes from Ptilodon capucinus, assembly GCA_914767695.1. NCBI lineage: Eukaryota > Metazoa > Arthropoda > Insecta > Lepidoptera > Notodontidae > Ptilodon > Ptilodon capucinus. The sequence goes on from OU611822.1 coordinate 11,301,132, forward strand.
GTATAAGGCCCTATCCACGTCCTTACTGTGCACTGTCTTAAAATAAAAGTACCTACGCTACGTCTTACAAGACGCGAGACATAGGTACACCTATTGAAGAGAACGAAGGAACCACCCATGTTACCACCTTATAAAAAAATACTGTAAAATATTATTTGCAAGCGACTTCCTTAGTTAAGTTCAGCTACCTAGCAAACAACGTATTGCGTTAAGGTTGCCGTATAATTTAACTGGGCCGCGCGTTCTCCTATCAAACCTCTTAATAGTTAAAGCAAAGATGAATTAGTAGTTTTACTTTGTCTGAATGATGACGATTTTACATTTATTTTCCAAAAAAAAACATATTTTTTCTACAGATCATTATCATCTTGTTTTGACGTATGTCATGCTGTTGCTGTTGCGTGCATATGATGGGTACTTACCTAAATACCTATCTACGTACCTTGCAGGCACCCCCAACTTCGTGCCTAACATTACACCATTAAAACACATAAAACAAATCGCATCAAACGTCCAAAGTTATGGGCTATCATTACTGGAAGATGTACATTATCTGGCGCCCACGAGTGGTGATACATCCCCACTGGCGTGGACAATTTGGCGAGCCCCACACGAGGGGAGCGTCGGTACTACTCACTTTTATCGCATTAGTTGGGACTTGGATGTGGGAAGACACGTTATTTAGATAAGGAGAACAGGGAAATACGCCAAGTGGCTCAAAAAATAATTCACAAGGCTATAAGCACGTTACAAAGAGTATTAGAGTCGGTACACATTTCCTTTAAATATATTTATAGAAACCTATTATATTGTATTTATGGTACTGAGTACTTATCTATCTTTATATTGAAGGTGAAGGTGACGTGATTGACAATAATGATACCATTAATAACTAGTTAATTAATACAAAAATATTTGTCGTGTTTTCTTCTGTTTTTAGCGTTGATTTCCATTATCTGCAGTAGATAACTTGGTCAATTGGTAAGAATTTTCTGAAATAGTCCATGCAATTGGAGTTCGCGATGCACAGCGACAAATATGAGGTCGTTCAACAAATAATTTAGGAAGCGGATAGAAAAGATTAAGAGCGGCTTACGTCAGTTTACGCGTCAAAGAAATTAGCCAACTCACAACGTACTATACGAGATGAAGGTGTTGTAACCAGTGTCTAGAGATGGCTCTACAAAATTGTACCGTATCCAAGATTCCCGGCGATAATGTTGTACTCGAGAGGGTGTGCCCCCGTGACGGATGCGTGCTATCTGTCAGAGCAGGAGCAGCACCAGCGCGGCACTCCGCACTGCCGGCACACACATTATATCTACATGCGTCATTATAATAAAAGAATCAGAAAAAAGTTGATCGTAAAAAATATAAGATAGAGTGTCTGAGAATGTGGTATCGATCTTAAAGTTCTTGGGTTTGGTAATCGTGGTTACCTACTTGGCTCCACCAGTCATCTCTTTCTGATCTAGATAACAGTCAAGTTCGTGAAGCTGCCTTGATGAAGTCGTACCTCGCAGATATATGTAATTACTTTACCCGTGCGCACTGAAATGCTAACAAGAGGCAGCTGGAGTTTACGATCACTTTTAAAACATGGAAGGAGAACAAAAATCATGTGACTATCTACTTGTTAATAGTATGAAACTACCTGAGAAATTAAAATAATTCTGTCTAATTCTTAAACTAACACGGAATTAAACATGCTACTTTACCGACTGTTAAATTCGTACAAATGGACTATTTATATAATATTTTTTTATCGTAAACTGAACAAACAGTGATTCCATGGCGGCCCGCATTGCAGTCGAATAGATAGCGCGATGATAAGGCAAAGACGTCAAACAAATAACTTGAGAGACTAGCGGTGTACAGATAATTGGTGTTATCAATACATCCTACACACCTGGCTTCGTTTCCTGTATTTAATTGGGCAATATAAAATCTAGCTCTCTAGATTGAAGTGTTCATAATGGGCAACTTCAAAATGTACCTACTGTTCTATTTAAGTAACTTTCCAACTAGATAGTTACTCAAATAATTATCATACTTTTTTTTGAAAGCCACCATTTCAAGGTCCTACAGACGGGGGTCGTCAACTGCGTGTGAACTTGTTGCCGTGTGCAAACGACTTTAATTATTAAACCGACTGAATAGCGTTTTATAATTTTCACATATTTTTTTTTATAGCCTATTGTATGTCCCACTGCTGGGCAAAGGCCTCCCCCTCTCGTCTCCACATGTCCCTATCCTGGGCTTGTTGTGGCCACGTTTCTCCCGCAAAAGTGACCAAATCGTCGCACCATCTTCTCCGTGGTCTGCCACGATGCCGGCAACCACCTTCGGGCATCCAGGTGTTGACACGATTTGTCCACCTCTGCGGGTCCATTCGTGCTACGTGACCGGCCCACTCCCACTTCAGCCTTGCCGTCTTCCCACCCACGTCAGTAATACGAGTAATGGGGCGTAGGGTGGTGTTTCTGACGCGGTCCATCCGTTTAACACCTAATATGCTACGCTCCATTGCACGTTGGCAAACCTTGAGTTTAGATTTCTGTAGCTCAGTTAGTGACCAGGTTTGAGCACCGTAGGTTAGGACAGGCAGGATGCACATGTCGACGAGTCTGCGTTTAAGGCATACAGGAAGGTTACACTTCATCATATCCCCCAAGGAACAGAAGCTCTTACAGGCGTTTAAAATACGTCTCGCAACTTCTTTGTCTTGCTGGTTTTGAAACGAGACAATCTGGCCCAAGTACGCATACTCGTCGACATATTGTATGTACGTAAAATATTAACAGACAAAATTAATTAGTTATTATTAGCTATTGCAGTTTACATTGCGGAAAGCACCAGTATATATATATAGACACAACATTACCAGACACACGCACACATCACAAGGAACAACAACACAGTCACAATGGTGTCCGACTTCAGAAAGAAGAAGCTGCTTCACCTCTTCACCACCTTCTTCGATACCAACTCCAGCGGGACCATCGACAAGAAGGACTTCGACTTGGCTCTCGACAAGATCGCCAAAATACGAGGCTGGTCGGCTAGCGATGCTAAATACAAGGAAATTGAAGACTATCTGAACAAGATCTGGACCAGTCTGCAGAGCAGAGACGCCGACAACGATGGCGAAATCTCCAAGGATGAGTGGATTTCGATGTGGGATGAGTTTTCCAAGAACCCGTCCGCTGCGTCCGAGTGGCAGAATCTTTATTGCAAATTCGTGTTCGCTGTTGAAGACGGTAGCAACGACGGATCCATCGATAGCGAGGAGTTCTCTACCATCTATGCATCGTTCGGCATTAACAAAGCGGAAGCGGTCCAGGCTTTCCAGAAGATGTCGAAGGGCAAGGCCGCCGTGGCCTGGCCCGAGTTCCAGGAACTCTTCAAGGAGTACTTCTCAGCCGAAGATGCGTCCGCCCCCGGTAACTACATTTTCGGTAAAACTAGCTTCTAAGCGTCAATGCGGTGTGCTGTAGACAAAATTCCTATGCATTTATTTTGGACAATCAAAGTGCTTATAGTGAAGTACTTTAGGTATTATTACTGTTATGTAAGAATAGAAATAAATTAATTATTGCATAATCTGGTGTTTATATATTTTTAAATATTCGGTCGGTCGGTTCGGTCGGTCGGTTAGTTGTTGGTCAGGCGCAATTTGGTGTATTTTAATCAATCCTAAAAGATTATTTTAAAAAGGGCTATAGAGTGGTAGATATGCCATTGGGGGATTTTATTTTTGACCCTTATATTAAATATTTAATTACTTACTCCTCATACAAGTTGATTAACAAATGTTTACCTCAAATTTCTGAGATCTCTTTACCAGGAAGCTTCTAGAAAGGATCAAGGTTGATAAGAACAATAAGTGCATACAATAATCTGTTTACACTGCAAACACGCGGGATTGATAACGTCAATAATTTTACCCAGTTTATATTATGCGTCATCTATCACTCAACGATATAAAACCTATTTTTAGGGTTCCGTACCCAAAGGGTAAAACAGGAACCCTATTATTAAGACTTCGCTGTCCGTCCGTCCGTCTATCACCAGGCTGTATCTCATGAACCGTGATAGTTAGAGAGTTGAAATTTTCACAGATTATGTATTTCTGTTGCCGCTATAACGCCTACGTGCGCGAGTCCGACTCGCACTTGGCCGGTTTTTTTAAAACGGCATTATACAAAACAATTCGTCTCTCTCTCTATTTTCAAACAACGTTCTTCTCAACATTAATTAAAAGTCCAAATTTGAACTATAACAAATGTATTACATGCATATATTATCTTAAAGAGTATCGTTATTACCCGCAAGTTGTAATACAAAACATAGAGTACATTAATTACTAATTTATCTTCACATAACTAATAACAACTTTTATATCGCATCCTGTAGACATGATGTATTTCAAAAGTTTTGCTTTATTAAAATTGTATACAGAATAGTTTTAATAAACGCAAACATTTGATCCGGGGCAAGTATTCCGTAAGCGAGACTGTATTAATTATAATAAATTACAGCGTGATAATAAACTCCGGTAATATTATCAAGTCCGCGGGGTCTAAAATGACCACTTTAGCAATTCCTCTTACACGAAGTAATGTTTCAAATTAAGTTACTAAATTTGAATTAGGTAATTCATTTAATTTTCGCGTGAATTACTCAAATAAATGTTTGCGTCGTCTATGTTAATAGAATAGCTGTGGTTCGGGTAAGATATCAGGAAATGAATTGGTTTAAAAGGACTGGTTTCATGGCCATTTTAGACCGCCAGGTTAATATTATAAATGAGAACATTGTATTTTTAAACGGGCCATCAACGGAGGAGGGTTAACATAGATTTTGCGGTTATTTAATAATAAAGCACATAAGATAATAATCATGATTTATTGACATCAATAGAGTAGAGTGTTATTCGTTCCTGTGGGGCAATTCTGGCAAGGGCCATATCTTTTCTAATTCGACATATGTTGAAACAAAACATCAAATTGGTCGTATTTTTTTGTATCTGATTCATTGTAAATTAGAGTATAGCCCAGATGGTAGAAAGTTTGCCTTGAACACCAGTGGTGCAGGTACAAACCCCGGCCTCGCTCCGCTGAGATTTTTGAATTATGCGAATGTAATTTTCAATGATCATTAAATAATGTAACTGGGATCGCCCCCGCCCATTACACTGTACAGGTACAAGTACAACACAAGTGCACATAGTACAAGCTTTGCTAAGTTTGGGCTCATACTATGTGTTGTCTGGTGATATTTATTTACTTGTAGGAAAATATTACACGAGGAAGATCGCCTATGAGGTGGACTGACCAAATAAAAGCGGCAGTAAATAATTCATAATCACTACACCAATTCACGAGGAAGGCGGCCATCAGAGAGGAGACGCGGCGTGTTGTGAAGCTTGCCACCAACACTTGAAGTGATGACCACGATCACTCTGACTAGAGTGATACCGACAAAGAAGAAAGAAGGAAAATATACAATCACTAATTAATAGAAGGATACGATCCACATACAATTGCATTGTCGAATGCAATTGCCTCTACATAGAGCCTATAAAATACTTGGGGGAGCTTGTAATTAAACCTGTACATAAGTAGGCGGTCAGGTAAGATCGCTGTGCAGATTAAAATGCTCGTTGATCATAAGTAATGTATAATTTCACAAAACATTTGGTATGAAGCGGACATTTTTGTTGGAACACGACGAGTGCTAATTACGCCGTGAATTATCGCGTCGAGACCCCGCCGGGGACTTGGGAGGGGGACAAGTCTTACGAACAAGCGTTTAGATAGATAACTCTTTATTGTTCCACCGCAAAAAGTATTAGAATATTACACACAATTTAGACAGAGTGTCACAAGGGGCGGCCTTATCACTAATAGCGATATCTACCAGGCAACCTTAGCATGGAGAGGATCTAACGAAATTGTTAAGACGAGGATGTACTTAATAATATATACAAACAGTAAATAGTTTCAAAATGCACACATATAAATACAATATAACATCCTACATACATATAAACAATAAAAGTTAAGGATTTAAGGATTCACAGTTGCACGCCCAAAATAGAAACATTGGCCCATTGACAGAATAAAGCATTTTTCAGTTATCTTGTAGAAGCTGCTAGCAAGCGCAAAACTCATGGAAAGCCATCATTAGCTCTCCCCACCTTTGGAGTTGCTAAAAGTTCAAGTAGGTACAATTGGTAAACAAGACTAGTGCAGCATTCTTAATCCGTAAAATAGTTTTATTTCGATGTATAGTAATATTGTTATAACGCGATGTGGGATTGTACGAAAAAGCGTGCATAATAAATAGCGAATTGTTCAGCGCCATCTGTTAACGGAATGTTGTAGTTCTATGTGAAGTGAGATTACAGTGAATGCTGCACTAGTCTTGTTTACCAATTGTACCTACTTGAACTTTTAGGAACTCCAAAGGTGGGGAGAGCTAATGATGGCTTTCCATGAGTTTTGTGCTTGCTAGCAGCTTCTACAAGATCACTGAAATAGTAAATACTAAAATAGTAAATAAACGCGATAAAATCCGTAAAATAGTTTTATTTCAATGTATAGTATTCAGGTAAATATAAGAAAACAATATTACTATATTTAACGAGATTAATTGGAATACCAAAACGTATTATTTTCACTGTTCACTGACGATAAGGCTGATCTTGTAGACATGATCCGATGAAGATTTGTATCGTATTGTATATCAAAATCATTTTTTATAAGCACTTACAATAATCAAATTCTACCAACCTGGTTTAGAATGTTGCTTCCACTGTGAAGAGCTAGTATGTGACATAATAATTGTTACTCTTTTCATGATAATGAAAATTACAATTACTGACAAACTGTCAGACAAATTTTCACACCTCGGCAATATTCCCTCGCGCCGCCCTTGTCTCGAGCCCCGTCCAGAGCCTGCTCGAGGGTTACCTGAAGTGGCTTCGCGATATTTATTGCGGTGCTATTACATGTAATCGCCGCTGAAATCTCCCGCTTTATAATGTGATCTCCGTGTTATTAACCCGCCAAGTGAATTGTTGCAGTGACCTACATTACACTAGGAAGTGCTCTATTGTGTTTTACTTCACGTTTAAAAAAGATATGACTACCATCTTTTTTAGTCGATGATTTTGCCAAAGATAGAGTTTAAGGAAACATTCCGTCAGATGGTGAGACTTTACAAGATAAAAATGTAAATATAATTTTTTTCGAAAATAATTTATTGTTTGCCAGTACCAAAACGAACTTATTTCCTCATGGAAGAAGCATATTTCAAAGAAATTATAAAATCAAAATCAATTTTTTTTTATTCGTATAGGCCAAAAAGCACTTACAAATAGTCAGATTCTACCACCGGTTCGGAATGCTGCTTCCACTGAGAAGAGCCGGTAAGAAACTTAATGGTTACTCTTTTCAAAATGATAATTGCGAGTAATACATTCTCAGGAGCAGCAATGCCTTGAGAGCAGACAGCACCTTTGCCACAATACTAGAGAAGAATTATACTCACGGCAGTCTAATATTAAATACAAATATAGTCTTTACGCTTAGGAAGCTAGTACTGTAAGGTGCGTCAACTCCCATTTACAATGAAGGGATTATTCTAAACCACAGATGGTTATAGAAATAATTGCTTTAGTATGATGCCTTCAACGCACTATGGGAGAGAAGATAATAAGTCATTAAGAGGAAAATGGTTGGACCAGTCCTCTATATCAAAGACCCGAGTGACTATAGGCGCGTGGTCGCATGGCTTTTACCAGACATATTCAATCTTTATGTTTAATGACACATAGTACATTTTCAAAAAAGTCAACTGCATTCACTCGCGTCAGTATGTCCAGGAATTTAAAGTTTAGTGATGGATTCGGCTTTTGTTACGGTGACGTTTATTTGAAAAATAAATAAGACTACAACTACGCTGGAACTAAATATATTTTTATTACTTAATTTTGCTTGAAACTTAAAGCTGGTAAGCCAAACTATGAGTGTACTATCTTGATGTCTTAGCACACATGAGGCTGGTACTATACATATTAATATTGGCTCGCTACAACATTTCAATGCGTGTAGTAAAGAGATGATTAAATATTAAAATAATTCTTTGTTTTTGTCTCTGGAGAGCCTGACTCTATGTATATTTAAAGGGTAGAGTGCGGGGCGGGACACCTGCCGCTCTTGTCAATCCCACTTCAATACTTTATGAATAGACAAACACATTTCAGAATTTATCGACATGGCGCGTTTGCTTGTAGCGCATCTTGGGTAGAGCAATTTGTTTCCTTTGCAAGTAGGCCTGCAGTCTTGTCATGAGGGGTAGTGTCCACGGGTGGACGACATGATCGCTGTATAATGTTCTATAAAATTATTTTACGTGTACGCTATCGACTATCGCATGGTAGAGTTACTGATGGTACATTGATAATATTGCATTTTAATTGAAATCAAGAGTTTATGAAAGAGACTACATGAGCTTGCTTACGAAGATAGCTGTCAGTGTGATCGTCCAAAAACAAAAAGTTTAAGGTTTGTAATTTTGCTACCATTTCATATAGCAGTGTTAATTTAACATTACTTTTCAACTTTTTGAAGCAAACTAAGTGTCAATAAGTATTATCATAAGATAAGTAATATTATAAGACTACTCGGAAAGAGATGTTGGTAAGGCTGATATTTTTATTTCCATCAAGATTACCGTATGACAAAAGGTCTGAATCAAGAAAATTTTTAATCACCGCACACAACTAGCTAGTGCACACAGCGCCGCGGTAATTGGCGGATCGTTCCTTTGATGGCGCCGCGCAACGAGATCAAAGCTCACCGCCTGATTACGCGGCGCGCAGCTAACTATGTAGAGCCGTGGAAAATTTTCACTTAACCCGACACTATACTGCAGAACTTATTGATCGCTCAAAGAGTGCTAAATACACAGCATGTAGGCGACGCCTATCGAGGAACTCATAAACATAGCACTTATTGGTCTATAAATAAATAAATATCTCCAGACAACACCTACTCATCGTAAGATCCCAAACAAAATAAAACTGCGTTACCGTACAATGAACTGGGGGTAATCTCAGTTATACTCGAAAATGCCATTTCCAAATTTTGGTCTTGTTGGGAATCGAACACGGAACCACACGGTTCAGTGAGACAAGCGGCCTACCCTCAAACTACTAGACCATGCCTTCATCAAACACGAAGTAGGTACTTAAATACCGATCTTGAAATGTTATTAGTTCCAATGTTCTCCGAATATCCGGATTATCCAAAAGTGTCTCTAAAAGCAGTGGTAGCCTCGCGGGCAAGAACGCCCGCCTTAACGTAAGGGGTGCAAGTTCAAATCCCAGGCCCGCACCTCTGAGATAATTTTCATGTGCGAATATCATTTTCTACAATGATTACCACTTGCTGAACGGTGAAGGTAAACATCGTGAGGAAACCTGCACGTCTATAGCTTTCTATAGCGTGTGAAGTTCACCAACCCGCACTGGGCCAGCGTGGTGGACTATGGCCCAAATTTCCCTCGTATTGAGGGGGAATGTGCCTTGTATAATGGCAATAGGCTCGCCCCCTATTACATTGGGACCAAAATACATCGGCGAAGTGTGGGCGCACTGCAGTGCACCTCTGCCTACCCCTTCGAGGAATACAGGCGTGATGATGTATGTATGTATGTATGTATGTCTCTAAAAATTGTCTGAAAATGGACAATCCATATAACGTTTCGAATCATGACGTCATTATCAATTTTAAATGGAATAATGTTACTGAGGGTAGGACTCAACACTTCATATCGATTGTCAATTTTGCGAGTATATTCAGATTTAATTTGTCGAGTTTAGAAAAGTCATTATACAATTCTGAAATTAGTGTTTGCGCATTGTAATTTGGATATCCGTACGTGACTCAAATTCTAACAGATCAGTTATAACAATATCATCTATCTGTGGCCTATTTACTCTCAAACACCTACTAATAAATGAAACCAACGCAAGTATTCGTCGTACTTCTTTATATTTTAGCACATAAAAGCCTACTTTTGTAACCTAGCTTCATAATCCTGAATAAAATTATTGCCAGCAATTAGGGACTAAAAATTACCATACGCGTCTAAAAAAATTAGCGAAAAATGAGTCTTATTAGCCCGTACTGAGATAGGTGCGGTTAATCCCTTTTACGTTAAAACGTCCATGGATGAATTTATTAATGGCCGGTGTTTATGTCAAAAGGGAGAGGTAAGGTTGGGGCAGCGGTGACCGCTGGCACGGGGGCAGTTAACCACTTCCAGTGAAATATGCAAAGTATAAGGACACGAGGTATTCGGCCCTTAAAGTGATTATGCATTTTCGGGGAAGCGATTATTTAGGGGCACACGTGTTTTAAGGCTTCAGCGTGTGACGTCATCAACATCATCATAATATTATAACTTTAGAAGTACCCACGAGTTAGCCAATTGTATTATGAAAATTGTTTTCTTATATATAAATAGTGTTAATAGATCAGAATTTATATAAACTTGGAAGATAGGATTCTCACTTAACACACCCGAGTGGGAATGCGTGACAATCTCATTTCATGTGTTTTCTTCATTTTTGTATAACAGGCAAATATAACATTAGAAAACCATCAAAAGTAGATCATCATAGATATTGTAGAATAAGCCAATAACTCCAATATAGTTGTACTCCAAATCCCTGCGTTAAGACATGCCTTTCAATAAGTTGATTTGCACCCCGTACATAAATGCACACACTCGCTAACTTTTTTTTCTTCTGAGATGCTATTATTTTCCCACCTCTTCTCAATGGAAGCAGTATTCAGAGCCGGTTGTAGATAGTAAGTTTTAGGAATATATATAGGAATATATATATATATATATATATATATATATTTTAGCCTATTTTGTGTCCCACTCCTGGGCAAAGGCCTCCCCTTTCTCCCTCCACCGATCCCGATCCTATATCTAGATCATCGCGCCACCGTTTCCTTGGTCTTCCACGGCGTCTTGTACCTGCGGGTCTCCATTTGTTACTTATGTTGGCCCACCTCTGCGGGTCCATACGAACGACGTGGCCAGCCCACTCCCACTTTAGGTTTGCAGACTTTACCCCTTTGAAATATGTATCGCTATTTATTCCACCCGAAATACGTGTGAGGATTTAGGTTATGTAGCCCAAATATTTAACTTCAAGTGTCCACGAGTCTCATTTTTGCATCAAGTGACGTAGATCGGATACAAAAAATATTAGCCGTCACTGACACTCGCCGCGCGGCGCGCCAGGCGCCAGCTGACAGACGGATATTGGATGCAGGGCAGACAGACACCTCGGATTTTTATGTATAACTATCGGGCCAAGTTAAAAGCGATGACATTTCAGTATGTATCAGTATTGAGTTCATAAAAATACATATGTGGTGGAATTACGGTAGTTTGATCACTTAAAGAACACACTTCTGTGTCGGAATTGTCATTTTGTCCCCATTTTGTTTATAATTGATTGGGTAATTACTCCAAACAACCAAGTTTTACCAGTGAGTACTTACAGAATAACATGTATTTGTCTTTACTGCTCTAAAATGCTGCTAACAATTTAAAAAATATTATTTTTAAAAAATAAACAGCTTAGACTATAGTTTCAAGTTCACCTCTTAAGCTTGTGTTTTGTGCGGTGCAGTTCTCACGGTCGATTATTTATTGAATTGTTATATATCTGCCACACACGAATGTACGCCTTGATGTTGAGAAAAAGGATTGTCTTATTACATTTTCACACCCATTTCGTGAGGTGTTGTTTTTGTGATTCAATTTACCACCTGTATTATGAAGTATTTCCTTTGTGGTCTAGTTTTTATTATATTATGTATGAATGGGATTACTTGATCTAAAGGCAGGAGTTTGTATAGGTATTAAACATTTTAAAGGTGCCTATATTAATATGTACCCTTACAGCGACATTGAAGCACAAATTCCGAAGTCTTACTAAGCGTAGACATCAAAAGGGTTCGTGAAATTTTTAGGCTTGTGAGTCAAATATGTTAATCAGTTTCGCGATATTGTAAGGGCTAACTAATTCGTAAAGGGAGCTAAATAACTAACTTTAAAAGGGCTGGGCTAACTTCATTGCAAGGTCGAATTACTTTTCATGTTTCAAAGTGTACAATTTCAAAGTTTTTACGTATCTGTTACGTATATGTTCTACTGAAAAACTCTGAAATTTGATGTTAAATTGTATAAACTGTTTTACCGTAAGCGTGACCATGATATATAAATCTTTAGAGAGTCTTAATCCCGTAGATGACAACTGCGATGATACATACATAATATGCCTCGGCAATCAAGGCGGGACGAGGCGCGAGGCGCGAGGTGTCGTTGATAAATAGAAGCAATCACTCATCTGTCAGCCATGGCGAGAATCCTTCAATATGTATGCTGTTATCGCACGAAATACTGGCGGCGTGGTGCTATTGTGAAATATGATCTTGTAGGTGAACACGTTTAAGAAATGGTTACACGGAACATCCCAGTGGTTAGGGAAAGCTATGAGACTCAAAACTACTTAATATTGAACAAACTTACAAATATAATATATGTATATTGATATATACAATATTATATAAAACCATACAATCGGACATTACTTCTACAGAAAAACAAAAAATACATAAACGTATTTTAAGAAACGCACAAGATATATACCTTCGTCCCCCACGCACAAATTATGGAAAAAAGAACCTAACATATGAGGGTGGACGAATATATAATAAATTACCAAAACATATAAAAGAAGCAAACGCATCACAAACATTTAAAAATAAACTAAAGATATACATTTTATCTGAACATGACAATCACGCCCACACGCTAACAGAAGTTGTCGATTCCAGTAAACACAAATAATTAATCTCTGTGAAAGCAAAACAAAACTACCCACTAGTGAAATATATTATTGTTTAAATTATTTAGATTTGTGTTAAGTTAACCTAATTGTTATACGATATTTAAATGTTATACTTCTGTACGTTCGTTAGTGTAATATAGTGCATTACTTATTAGACTTAAGATTCATTAAGTTTATCAAGTAAGTGATTTTTTGTAATTCTTTTGAGAAATAAAGATATTCAAACCTAAAATATACAGTGATCAAGCTAGGTGGCTATAGTGTGTCAGCTCTTCAAAACTCAACTGCTAAATGTCTGTACTTGTCACTATTTTAGGCTTTGAATGAACAGATGTTAGATCTAATATGGATCACAGATTCTTTAGTTACATTTAAACTAAATTAACTATTAAACATGTACTTTAAGTACCGTTATTATTTGAGTTTTACTGCTTTTAGTTAGTTTTGTACCTGTTTCTAATAGGTGTTTGGATTATATACGAAACGGGAGGGTAATTATTTCTAAAAGGATAAAATAAGATTAGCGAATAGACTTTAATTTGACTTAGTGAATCTTTTCCCCGGGAACCCACTGAACTGTATCGCAGTTATCTGCCGAACGGAATCGATGGGCGAAGTGAAACAAAACACAGCTGAAAAGTAAGTTTGATTAAATAGAGCCTTTCCGAGCCATTTGCTAATTGGAAACCTTCCAAACCTTATTTCTTGCGTTATTTATATAATTTCGCTTCTGTAACGATTTTGTTTAAAGGGGGTTATAGGGTATTTGTGGGAATTGAATTGGAAATAAGTGGGTTGCTAAAACTAAAATATTGAAAATGGTTTAATTTTGGAGATATTATAGAAACTGTTTGGAACTTCAATTAGTACTGACCTTTATTTATTTATTCCAAGATAATGAATAAATTTAGTAAATATTGGTACTCACTTACTTGAACAAAAAAGAAAGTTTATTATTATCTAGTTTAGCACGATATAATATGATGGAATGCCCTTTTTAGTTGACTGAAGGTTATTTAGTTAACTGAATAAGTAACGTTTTAGAATATTAGAACTATCTACCTGATAATTCTCCTTGTATTCCTTTTACAAGTCTGCACCCAAATCATGTAACAGAACCAAATAAATCTCAAAATTAAATATGTCAACAGCTGCGATCCGTTTCAATGTTGCAACGCCAGTCAAATTAAACGCAATCTGACTCCCGCAATATCTTTGACGTGCGCTCACTGCGCGTGACGAATGATGAGTGACGTGAAGCGCGACGCGAGGCGCGAGCTTGCATCAGACCCCCCCCCCCCCCCTCGCACCACTCAGCTGTCATGTGGTTCAGCTATATTAAATTCTTTAGCATGCGGTATAGATTTAATAAGATTACAGATTTCAGTTATTTAATTATGAGCAAATCATTTGGGTTAGGAGTTCAAGGTACATCTAATTCGGTGATTGTAAATTAGAAGTATAAAACTTTAAGAAAATAAATAAAAAATGCATTGTAACTGCTGACAATCAATACTTAAATCGATTTATTTGATTAACTCTATTTGATTTTTCTCTCTATTTCACCGAACACCGTATTATGTACTTTGTCCAGTCCGATTAAAGTTGAATTTAAATTGTGAGCTCGCTATTGGGAGTTCGCGGTGTTGTTAAGATTTCAACGTTGGTTGAGTTCAAGTTGGATTCAGTCTTGGATTATTGCAGCTAGGATTAGTAGAAGCAGTTTATTAGAATAATTTCTCAGAATAAACATGTGACATACCAAAACTTACTTATCCTGTTGTGTATGATTTTTTAGACGAAAGAATAAGGTCGCAAATAGGGATAAATTCTTATAATAGTATTCCAAACTGGACGGTTTATAAATTGACTTCTCATATAGCAACAAGCATACACCGGGCATCTATGTTATTTCTATATTCGTATTGTATAAAAGTATTTTAGAACTCTGTTCGGTAAGTATTAAATGTTGATGTAATTTATTATTTCATTGCTATTCAGCGTGGTTATGCTTCTAACTTTCAGGGCACATTGCCGACATTTTTTTTTCTTTAAACGCTTGTCTCTTGAATCTACAATAATATGCACATTGCTTTTTTTAATCAAAGATAATTAAAGGATCCGAGATAGTTATTTAATAACTCACAAACATTAAATCGGCATTCTTAAAACCTAAAAAGAGGAAGGTACGATTTCTCAAAGGGACAATGGTATAATTTTCTATGTCTATCCAGGGTTTTGTTATAATCCAAGCGCTGGCCCCGCGCCAGTAGCCTGAACGCGTTTGTCTGTATTGAGATTTACTGTCCGAATGGCTTCCGAAGCGCTACGAACAGTTCCGAACTAGCCGAATTGCTACTCGCCTTTTAGTTTCTTATTGTGCTTCTACTGCTCTTCATGGGCTATAAGTTTCATTGGGGAAGAGTTCAATAAAACACATTTGTTAAAGAATTCACTATTTGTGTGTTTTGTGAGTAATAACTGATTTTCCCCAAATAAACAGTTACTTGAGCACACTCTTTCAACGATATCGTATCATCATTGAGAAGGAATGGTCTCACACTGTTTAATATTTGGAATATGGGTGACTTTAAATAAATTCAATCTTTACATCGCCGCGTTGACGATAATTAATCATAAAAAAATACTTTAATAAATCCCCCATTAATTTAATTATTACACCAGTTTACGATAAATGTTATACACATTGGCTTCATTAATTAATTTATATAAAAAGAAACGAATTAAGGTTGGTCATCTAAGCGAGGCGACCTGCCGTCCACCGATACCCAACTTTTTAAAACAAAAAAAAAATGGGTTTTAACACCCGGATCATTATTAGACTAGGAGCTAAACTTAAAATGGTAGGCTGTAAATTATATTAACCTCACCACCCCAAACACAGCGTTCCATTATTACTCAAATGACAATTTATTAAATCGCAAAATTAATCAAGAAATATTATTTTCACAGTCGAAGCGCCGCCGCTCACAATCACTCACATCTCTATTATTCCCCAATCACGTATCGCGCACTGAGCAATTAATAATCGTCATTTTCACTCTTTGTTCTACTATACCGCAAATTAATAGTTGGCTGTCTCCTGGACTACTTTGCGAGGCGTGTGTATGAGGTGTAGTGATGGGAAATTTCGGTCTCGCAATGTAATCGATTATACTAAATGATTTGTAAAGTCGAGTTTTGGACACACTTTTAAAATGGTGTAACCAAAAGTCAAGGACTTAGGCTCTGTATAAACGATAAAGCAGGCTGCGCTGAAACGGGGCTGGACTGTTTGAAAATTGTCTCAACAGGCTTTCACACTAGTTGTCTGAAGACACTTTCATACAATTGTAGGTACTTACCTACCTATATGCACTTCAGGACACACCACTTAAGATCATATCATACGGACCATATGCACTTAAGATCATACAATTTCTTGAATTGTCTTGTTCACTCGATTCTAATCGAGTAACTCGTGTACCGTCACTAAGCCCTTATGACAAATGGCTAGCTACAGGGTGCTCCGTTATAATTCGTTTTTAACCGTCGCACGTCAGCGCTCGCGTACCTGCCTCAATTTAGATAGATATAGGTATAAAGGATGGTGAGAATTTGGTTTATGTGAGTTATGTTGGCATTGTTAAACAATCTTTGTTTGATTGTGATCCAATTACATTTCTGCTGTATGGAAAAGTGTTGAGGAAAGTAACTTATTTATTGCTTCTATATACCTACTACAGTCGTCTAGTGACTATTGAGCGATGTCCATCGCTTCGTACTTACTTGTATGCTGGTTTTTAGTCTTCAGATTTATGAGCCCTCTGGAAATAGATATCTACGCCAATTTTAGATACGGCATTTCCACTTTCTACCGACGATATGTGCCTAGACATGTCTTATCTGGACCAGTCGGCTTAGCATGAGCGTTAGACATAAGTTCTGAAGACTGCGAGCTTCTTGTACTGGACATGGCTCGGTGTGACGTCATTTTCTCGACAAATCTGACAGTTGAAAGAGATAATATTTTATGTCTACGCGTTCATGCTAAGCCTACTGTTGTATAGCACCCTGTATACCAAACGGCGACTACAAGCTCTGATATTGAGGGATGGTGGTTGATCACGCGATCGCTTCATTTGGCTGACCGCCCGCGCCGGCCGCGGCCGAGCGAGACAGAGTTCTCTTCTCCGCTCTTCTTACGGAAGCGTTGCCTTGTTGTTTTGCGTATTTGAATAATACGAAAATATTAAATGTAACACCATAAAACGCTACTTTTGGTTGTAGAGTTGACACATTTATTTTTACAAATTAATACCTTAAAAAATCTAAGTAAGTAATATTAAAATAATACTATTATAGAGTTTGTACTAAGAGAACTCATTTCAATTATACATAGAAAAGGAATGGTTAGTTCTAGAGCCAATTAATGGTATTGGAAGTTCCGCGGCTTACCTAGGAATTTCAAATGGTCCCATTCATTGGTAATGAGTATAGTTCTTCGTGGTTCTTAATCACTAGTAACGTACCGATGAAAATGATGTGGCAAGATAATTCTAAGGATATACAAGATTACGACCTACACTCACTGACTGGACTTAATTGAAAATATACTCTTGAACATATTCAATCTGTGAACATGTACAGGACCACACCCGCCATTATATCAGATTTGATAAACCGCATATCCTCGCAAAAGAACACCGACTCTGACCAAGCATGATACTTGAGGCCATTGAAATTAAAAAACATCCTAACTTCAATAGGGAAGATGGCTGGGTGCTACCACCAACTTGAGATCCAGTAATTAATATGATTAAATCCAAAACCAAGTGTTCCATTGCAAGACCTCAAGACACTGTGAGCACTTTCTGCGTGGATCGGACCGCAAACAACAACTAAATATGAGGGTACCCAGTTATTAACTATGACATCAGGAAGTCTAACACCTCAGTCTCCCGTGAGCATGGTTGCTGTAAAGCAGCCGAAACGACGGGAAAATAAAATAGTAAATATACGCGATAAAATCCGTAAAATAGTTGTATTTCAAAATATACTCTTGAGTGAACCTACATAAAGATTTAATTTCTTTGGTAAAGGCCACCACACGACTACGCGTCAACTTGCGTTGAAAAATGTGCTTCTTTTATGAGTTGATATAGTTCATTTTGGTACTGGCATAAAATAGGTCGCACGCGTTTTGTCGCGTCTGCTGACGGAGAGCTTTACAAGCTTTCTTTTTCAAATGAAAATACGTAAGCAATAAATGTACGCGGTGTACAAAGACTTGAGTCGACGCAAATTATAATGTATTCGAATAAACATAAACATTATAAATATTCCGAGCGTGTGCGTGCGACGACTATGTCGTTCAGCAAGAATTAGATGAGACTGGATGCTGCCATCTATGAGATTTATTGCTTGCACTCTTGCCAAGAGATTATAATGGGCCGTGGAAATATTGATGTGGTTTTATAAGATGGAAAACCAGTTATTTGAATCAAACACAAAGCCGTTTGGAGCGTATAATCATTGAAGATCTGCTTAATTGTGTCAATAGTTTACTTTTTAATAAATGAGCACTGATTAAATGAAAAGGGTTGTAAAATAAATTTAATCCGCGCTGCTCGGTACGGGTAAACAAAATATCATCATAGATATTATGACAATAACTATGCTTTATTTTTTGCTCAATATAAATTATTTCTTGTATTTCTCTCGTTCAATAATAATTCCATTCCAAAATCTGGTTGGTCTATTGTAAACATTACTTGCGCGATGTAGATAATCGATCATTTTTAATTAACGCCATCTATGTTTAAAGTGCGTTATCGTGCGTCAGGAATACTGTTTGCCTATCCTAATAGATGGCGTTTAGATCATTAAACACACGTCAGCTTTGGCTAATGTCGCGTAAATACAAAAAGGCCTGAAAGGGACGGGCCCGGGGCGGCGCGTGTGCCCGACGTCGGGATAATAGTGGGAATTGCTTGCCGCTAATAGGGTCACTCGAGTGCTTCCATAGACGCGATGTGACTCGCTTGATTGTGCTGGGAAAGCGCTGCCTTGCTTATATTTTATGCTGAACATGTTTTTATGAAAATGTCTTGGTTACGGTCGATGTTGCAGCTGAAGCGCTGTTTTAGCAAACATCGCTTTTATTTCCACTTAAATTGAATACTTGGAAGCGTTTAGTAAGATAACTTTGCTTTTTGTCATACAGTTGAAATTAAGAGATATTTTAAAAACATAAACTAGGTTGTATTTTTTTTGAATATTGGTCATTGATGTTATTTGAACCCGTAACCCGTTTTTAGTCGCACATCGCAAAAGCGCTTTGTTACCGCGGAGATAGGGCCCGGTGGGGGCCAGTGACACGCCTCGCTGATCAAAAGAATCGCCATTGACTCGTCCCTTTTAAATTCTGCAATGCGGTCAACTTTCTTCTCCAATGATTTGTGGTTTCTTGCGATGATATTATTATCAAAAGAATTTTTTTTTTGGCGTAAGGGTCTTGTTTTTGAAGTGTTTTGTCCATAAAAATGTATAGATGTTTTTGTTTTTTAAGCTTTTATGGGGGTAACGTTTTCTCGTTCATCGCATAATTTGTAATAATATTATTTATTTATTGGCCTTCTATTAGTACTTACTTACTCATTTTAAGAATTTATCTTGACCTATTTTGTAACGAATGGACTTCCCTTGTAATTATTTCAACTTAAAATGTTATATTTCGTAATCGTGTAACTGTGTACGTTAACAGTTAAGAATAATAGATGGCAAATGCGTGCAAAGGCCCCCTTAGATTAGCCTATAATAGTCCCCATTAACCACATTCGGCAACAGAATAATAAAGTTTAATCTTCGTTAATTCACTTTGTGAAACCTCGTCCAGTTGACCAGTCCGTCCGCAGAAGCATTTTGCTCATCAACATGCGCAATTAGATCAACGAGCATATTGCATGCGTGGCTGAGATATTACGGCCCGTAGTGAAATTAGTGGACGCTACGTAGCCGTGCTCGTAGCCCGCGGCTACGAGCTACGTGCTACGACCAACTACGAATTGCGTAGTGATATGTAGCCGATTGCGAAGATCATAATTTGGATAGATGGCTATAAACTGTAACATAGTTTTGTAGTGGGAATATGTCAAATAAAATGGAGCTTAGTTTGCACTGTGATTAGAGTCCACTTTTTAATTCCCGTGCTTTTAAAAATACTCGGTTAACGTTTCTTAACATAGAATAGAATATTTTCTTAAGTCCGTTACAGAAAACGATCACTGAATAATTTAACGCCTGTTGGTGGGGTCATTGCACTGAAACTAGTACTTTAGTTGTAAAAAGATTATTTCCTTACTTTACAGCTAGCTGTTCTCATCACCAATACTAAGTAAATGTTGATAAGTGTCGTCTGGAAAATAAGGGTATACAGGTTCGATGTTCGGTTCACAATTTTAGACATTTTGAAATGTATGTGCAGCTATATACTGTGTTACAAATTTATTTTTATAATTTATTTATTTACGTGGAAGAAAACTTCAAAGCCTGAAATAGTTTTATAGGTCTAGTGAAGTCTGTATGTATGTATAGCATGGCATGGCGGTTGGCACCCCTTTGCGGCCATGTAAATAAAAGGGGTAAACATTACAAGATTAAAAATGATCACACTATGGCAATGACCGTAGCATTGCAATTGACCGCATCGCACCACGTGCGAACGAAACTTCCTATCGTTATCTCACTCGCACCGGCGCGATTCCCGCTCAAGCATTTTCTTCTCTCATTCTGACGCGGAAAACTGTAGGGCTGATTGGAATATCTCAGTGTACGTCGCATCATTGCGGCGGGCGGACGCTTAGAGGGGTGGCGATTTTCTCCCTTTGAATTCCTCTCGTGAAGTATCCGCTACGAAAGTGCGTAAGTTTTAAAACTCAAAAATGTATTTCAATAATTTTTACAATTATATGTACGTGCATAGTGATGTTTTAAATAATTATTAACAACAAATTAAACCTCGTGCTGTGTGTTTTAGTGACAAGGATTTAATGTGATAAGTGCAGTGATTTTTAGTGGACTAAGTAATAAACTTTTGTTTCGTAAGTATGACAAATATTTTGATTATACAAAATTGTACCATAATGAGTGAGGAATTTATTCTATTGTTATTTTGTCACTGATAGGCTCAGTTCTAAATATTTAAGACATTTAAGTTACAATATTGTTTAAGTAACTGTGACAGTTTAGGCTGCAAGAGTCGTACAAAAAAGCAGTGGGAGCCTAGTGGGCAAGAACGCCCGCCTTGGACGTAAAGGGTGCAAGTTCAAATCACAGACCCGCACCTCTGAGATAATTTTCATGTGCGAATGTCATTTTCAACAATGATTACCACTTGCTGAACGGTGTAGGAAAACATCGTGAGGAAACCTGCACGTCTATAGAAAGGCGTGTGAAGTTCACCAACCCACACTGGGGCAGCGTGGTGGACTATGGCCCAAATCTCCCTCGTATTGAGGGGGAATGTGCCCGGTATAATGGCATTAGGCTCGCCCCCTATTACATTGGGACCAAAATGCATCGGCGAAGTGAAGGCGCACTAGAGTGCACCTCTGCCTTCCCCTTCGGGGAATACAGGCGTGATGATGATGAGTCGTACAAAAAATGAGCTAAGTCATTAAAAACAACATTAATCTAATTGTTCTTCAATTTCTGCTTAGTAAAATTGGTTTTTCTACTTGTTAGAGTACTTATGTGTGTTGCGCCGTTTAGTAGAGGTACATGATAAGCCTGGCATCGAACCCGCGACGCTTGGCATTGAACGCGCCACTGCGGTAAACAAACAGACACCACAGTATACAATATAGTTAGTGCAGCGGGGCTTCCATATCGCGTAGCAAATACTAGAGGTCTACTCACCAAATTGATAATCTATACATTTCGATTCCCACAGTTAGTTCCATCGTTTTCACTGTCATAAAGATGACACAACGAACGGAATAATACTCGACAGTATCAACTTTTTGTTCAACTTCGATTTAATTTTTACTAAATAAAATAAATTTAATAGATCAAGATAAAGAATGGCTGCACCTGCAATAAGGGAGTATTCTGTCAGTGTCAAGTAGTATTAAGAATTTGTTTATCAACTTTGGGTTGTAAATGTCAGTATACCGAATATATGAATTTGACAACGATACTTTTCGAAACTTGTTTCTTAAATATAGACAATTTATGTATGCAAGATCGAATATTTAGATTCTTATAACAAACGATGTGTTATAGTCTATGAATATTTGAGGTAAGGAATCCGAACATTTGTTGGGGTAGATGCGATACAGTCGCAGTTTCTCATGTATCGTAGTTGATTTTGCGAGTAGACGCACTTGATGCGTCCGATCGATGGCGGAACACTGCAAAGCGGAGAATATTTGTGATAATTGGACCATTTTATATTCAGTAAGAGTTGGAATAAGGTTTTAGCCCTCTTGTATTGAGCAGAGGCTTATGCTTAGTAATACGGCCGCAATTGACTTGTACGTAAAAAAATCTTCCAGTTACAGAATGTTAACATCGACAGATAAATTAACCTATTGCATACGTGGAAAAATTAATGGTTCCTATCAAAAAGAATCTTTATGCGTATGAACAACGATTCTTTTTATAAGAATCGAGTAATAAACCGTTGCGAGTATTTAATACGAAACTTTATTCATAAGAACAATTTGAACTAATATTTTCTTTGACAATTTACCTGTCCGTAAATTAAATATGGCAATGAACATTAAGCTATAGTCATGACAATGTTACTTAAAATGAAAAAGTTAATTGATTAATTCATATGAATTAATTACTTAAAATAAAAATGTGTTTACATCAACTATAATTGACTCGTGAGAGCAATTACCCTTAGACTGCCTTTAGACCGTACACCACCAGGGGGCGCATCACACGCACATCGATTTTGTTTCCAGTCGATTAGCATCGATTAACTGCACGCATTCGATTAGCAAGATATCGATTATATGGAGATGAATTTGTGTAACACATTTACTAAATATACAGATGAGTTCCATTTTTTAAAACTTTGTACCCATCGTGACGAGAACACATCCAATGACTATTTGATATTTTATTAGCTTAGCCTGATTAATATTCAGTTTGTTTTAACTTACCACGCAACAAAGAGTACAATTTAAAAAGGTCTTCAAGGAAGTTATCTTGGATTGTATCCATGTAGCTTAGCATATAATTATAGTGATTTATTATCAAAATCAATGGATTCGATGCCCGATTAGTAAAGTATATCATAAATCCCGAGACTCATTCGGCAAATTTTGGTTACACTCTACTACTACTACTACAGCCCTTTTACAGTCCCACTGCTGGGCACGGGCCTCCCCTTTGTATTTGATCATCGATGACTACTTAAAATTAATATCATTCTATATAATAGACAGAAAAAAATAATTGAAACGATAATCTTTAACTTATACACTTAGAAAATATTAATTTATTTCAATGTAAATAAGTAACTTTACCTACTTTTTATTTCCGACCAAGTTCCATGACTTTTATAAGAACCCGACGGAAATAAATGCTGTTATAAGTATTTGCGGTGCGTTGTTAGAGCGAGACAAAAACCTAATCCTTCCGATGGAGTTATCCTAATCGATATTATTAATATCGAGTCGGAAATATTCGGATCGGCTTCTTAGGAATTATTGGTGGCGATACCTCGAGCCCATCGCCCTAGTGTAGGTAGGTTATTGGATGAGGTGTACATACAGTACCATGAAACTTGATGGACGTTCCAAGATACGTGGATCCGTATAGCTCGTAATAGATCTAACATTACTGGTACCATTCGTACATAACATTAACTAGATCTAGATAGCTTTAAATTTTAAGTTTTTGTCTTAAAATATTTTGCATGTATGTAGAGACATTACATTACATTATCATTACCCGGGCATGTAGAGACGCGTCAAAAAACTTAGCAATACCAAAACGAACTCTGTGTGAATGAACATAAAGATGAATTTCTGTGCTAAAGGTCAAGACACTAAAATACAAGATCTACTATCAAAACTTCAAAGTTATATTATCTTACTACTACCTGACCGGGCGAACTTCGTACCGCCTTAGAATTAGTGACATACGAAAGCAGCCCCACCTACCGGGTCCAATTGTGAATCTTAACCATCTAAGGCGCAACCCAAACGCGTACGAAAAAAATCCTTCAAATCGGTCCAGCCGTTTAGGAGGAGTTCAGTGACATACACACGTACAGTAGAATTATACAGGGTGTATCAGAAGTGCGAAATAATACTTTGGGTACATATACGGTACCTCATATGTGGATGCTTAGTGAAGACAGTTTATACCTAACTATCATAGTTTCTGAGTTATAGATCTTTGAATATTTGTCACAGGTATCGTGACAGATGAGTACCTTTTTAAAGCTTTGTACCTTACATACATCGTAACGAGAACCCATCCAATGACTATTTGATATTTTATTAGCTTAGCCTGATTAATATTCAGTTTGTTTGGGTACATCCATAACCCTATTCAGCAGTGTAAACTACACTTATGAGGGGCGACTACCAATATTCACAAAATAGTACATGCAAATTTCACATAGGACTCGAGATATTACGAGTTATAGAAGTTGACGACGAAAAAAAAGTTGTAAAAACATGGTCGAATTTAGATCAAATTTTTATCCCATTCAGTTGTATACCCGATACTGATGCAAACGTCAAAGTATTATTTCGGACTTCTGAAACACCTTGTATATATAAAGATAAGCGGCGGTGGTATGATCCCAGTATATTGCACGGATAGCTGTCCGCATTTTAAAGACTCCTTAAGAAAATGTGATTTAACTGCACCAAGTCCTACTTCCTTATTCATAACTAGGTGACAAAACGAGCAGCAAAACAAACGCTTTAATTTAGCGAAATTACAAGAAGCGTGGTACGCAGCTGTTTGGTATTTTTTGCCCTAAAAATACTTGATTCCTAGCGTTGCTTGGTCCTTGTGTTATTTCTCGAAATAATAAGCACAGCATTGTGCCCTAGAATATTAAAAAAACTGTATACTACATTGTTAATATTATCTATTCTGTCATATTGTCTGTACAAATAAATATAATTGAATTGTCTGTATGTAATTTAAAAAATACGAATTATAGAAATTAGAACGTAAATTTGGTGTTTAGCAAATATAAAAGAAACTATTTTATAGGTTTTCATGTTTTTCACGAGATTCACATTGTTCTCTCATAACTCAAAATTATTTTATATGTGCATTTTTAAACAAATTAAAAAATCCGATTTCTTTGATATCAAACTACTTCTTCATTAGGTTTTTAGGGAATATTTTTTTCAGATTACGATTGACTTGACGATTATCGTAAAAAATAACAAAATACACATCTCCTTTCTCTTACCAACTATCTATATATCTCAATGCCCGGACGCAACATAACCCTCGCTCCACCGATTTGGGTTAGACGAAAGCCTCGGGTCGGAAACGGCAGCCCTCCCATTTTACCTGTTCCAGATATTTTCAGGTGGCAAAATGGTGCGTTTCTGTTATGCCACATATTTACCTGTGGAACCAAATGTATTCGGAAACTTTGACAAAAAAGGATGTTTAAGTGTATTTTTCGAGGTTTGAATTGTTAAATTCAGAGGTAGATAGTTTGACTATAGAGGTGCTGTAGCTTGTCGATTGACTAGCCTACCCTCATACTACCACTTAAGCGTTATTATAAAATACTTAGGTTTTGGAATACTGTTTTCACTCACGAAAAAAAAATACATCAAAAATACATCATCACGCCTGTATTCCCCGAAGGGGTAGGCAGAGGTGCACTGTAGTGCGCCCACGCTTCACCGATGTATTTTGGTCTCAATGTAATAGGGGGCGAGCCTATTGCCATTATACCGGGCACATTCCCCCTCAATACGAGGGAGATTTGGGCCATAGTCCACCACGCTGGCCCAGTGCGGGTTGGTGAACTTCACACGCCTTTCTATAGACGTGCAGGTTTCCTCACGATGTTTTCCTTCACAGTTTCATAGTAAGTGGTATTCTCGGATGAAAATGAGATTCGCACATAAACCCAGAGGTGCGAGCCGGGGTTTGAACCTGCACACTTTGATTTGCAAGTCGCGCGTTCGACCACTCGGCTACCACTGCTAAAAAAAACTAAAAAAAAATAATAAATAACACTAGGGTGGTAGAGGTAATTATTATTTATTGACGTTTCATTCGCCTGTATTGGCTTACATGAAAAAAAATCTGATTCTGATTCTAGACCAAATACTACTCATCGTATGATCCCAAACTAAGCAGAGCTACTATGGGTGTCCTATATTAGATTGGGGCAGATCCCAGTTACAGCCAGACTAAGGGAAATACTGAAAAGGCCCTTTAGCATCGAACCGGTAATCAGTAGATGCAGTGCAACCACCCAAGCAGTTGTCAATTGAAACCTCACATACTATTTCTAGAAAAAATAATTCAGATTACACCTCATTCTTCGTACAGGTTTTTTCTTTGTTGTTAATATTGTAACGTCATTCTGAATCCACAGGCGGCTTTCGTGCAATATCTAACCCTATCCGCGCCATATCCGTCACAATCCAAGGTACGGCCGCCGCCGCCCCGCGCGGCTGAGGGTTAGCTGTAATAGTTTCCGCCCCGAAGGACCGAGTTATTACATCCGTTTCCGGTCGAACGGTGACCGCCGAGATGATAATCCATTACCCAGTGACTTAATTGAAAGTATTTCCCAATCAATTCTTCCGAGCGTTAATTGGATTAATGGATTAAAAGAATTGGGTTAGATTAATTTATTGATATTCGTTTACTTATTATTAACTTTTTGGTTAGATTTTTTTTTTTCTATGAACCACCTGCAATGGCGTTTTTCAGTAACTTCAATAATATTTTTTTTACGTAAAACATTTTCAGTAATTAGAATGTTGACATTCACACCGTTATTAAGGATAGGTATTGTTATGTTAAGTATACGCTATGGGAGTCCTACGTAAAGTCGAATAGGAGCAGCTCCACTACGATCACAGAACATTCGCTTCATCGATCAATTAGTAGCTCGAACTTTGATACTTGACCAGGAACTGAAGATGCGGTAACTTTTTTACAAGACTTTACTAGATACTAATGTGAGGTTATCAAATTTCTAGTGTTCCCGTTAGCGCCTCCAACTAAGCTAGATTCTAGCAGTTGGTACGCCTTATTATTATTTATCAAAACCATACGAAGTTGAGTTGTATCGTTGGATATCGAGAATACTCTTTTTTATTCCGTCAGTGTGCCAGCAACCGTTCAGGAACGTTATGTTTCAGCGGTTAACTGAAAACTACCAACTGTCAATTAAACAAGTCGACGGATGGATGGTCCGCTGCGTTAGAATACAAACTCTGTTCTTTACTCTGCTGTGCTCGTCGAGCCTTACTATGTTTTAGTTTTATATTATTAATTATGTTCATACCTTAGTTTTAAATTTCTATGTTCTATTGCTATACGTGGAGACCTGTAATTGGCTCTCAGTTATTTTTCCTCTGCTATTTATACCTGTTACCATAGCTGTTGGTCTTCCATTAAATAAATAAATTAAATGAATTAAATTAAATTAAACATTGTTTTTGTTGTCTGTCCATCCAAGGTGTGTACTACTTTAGGTACAACTATAAATAGAGATACCTGCCATTATTTCAAAAACCATAGAAAGCACAGCTCCACAAGAAACTATAACGATTTTGGTACACCAAAGAGAGATCTTTATGAACAGATATCATCACGTCTGTATTCCCCGAGGGAGGAGACAGAGGTGTATTTTTAGGATTTAAAGACCTTGAGACATACGTAATTTCATCAAGGTACATTTAATAGGATAAATATTGCCTAACAACCCTAATGAGTGTCGTCTCAAGTCGTAATACGTGTAATTACATCAATACGTCGATTAGATGTCTGTGATTGCGTATTCAGCGCGTGAACCAGATATGCACGGCGGGCGCGGCGCGGGGCCCTTTGATATCCGATGTTAACTACATTATTAGATGTACAGTTTTGCTTCGTGGCTTGAAATGGATCGAAGAACAAGCGAATAGCGACAAGAAAAATATATTTATACTACATGGTCATGCCTGCATTCCGCATAGAGGCAGACAAGGGTACGCTGCAGTAAACTCCGGATTTCGTCAAAAAGTTTGAATATAACTATGATTGTTTTACAAGCGGTGTCGGGTTTCGAAACAATACTTGTAGTCCTTAGAATCACTTCGTCTTTAGTCCCTTTCAGAAAAGAAGAAATAAACTCTCATAAATATTCATATAAATTTAGTTCAAAAGTAGGCCTTCCCAAACTACTCAGTGATGTATTGAAATCTTTCGGAGCATCATGCTTTATTTTCCTCCATAACAATTGGGGCTACATATTTCAAGGTAAATCCAATACTAGGATTATACTAGGCGTGAAATAATAACATTGATAATTCTGATAGGGAACTATTATATAGGTATCTTGGTAAGAGGGACATAATATCATGGACGTACTCAAGGGCAGTGGGTAACCGGTAGGTTACCGTTAGGTTTTTTAATATCAACCCTAATTACCGTACAAATCCTTTTAAAATATCGCCAATTTCCCATAGCATGGATGACGGGTAACTCAAGACAGTATCACTGGCATAGACGCACGAGTTATGAATATAAATCGCGTTAGATATTGAGATGATAATGTGACAACTATTCGCGGGCTCTCAACCGTCACTGTGGGTAGCACACGTAGCTTACACACACACATTTATAAAAAGTTACAATCTAATTTGCCATTTCATAACACTCGCACTGCTCTGCCATCAGTTTATATGTTCCTAGTCACTAGCGTCTACGTACAATATTTGTGCGGCAAATTGTTAGTTACTCGAGTGGCCTATTATAGGAGTATGTCTCCACTATACGGTTTTGGGCTTTATTTTGACTCGGAGAAGTTTCTAGATATTATAACATATTTAATAGTAAAACTATATATTTAATAAACTTTTATGCAAACAAGTCGTGTTTGGCAAGCGGCTTCATTCACAATCTCCCAATCAGACCGCCATCGATCGCTTGTTTGACACGATACATAATACTTCTGCAATATTATGAATTCCTAGTACCTTATACCAGAATAGTATCCCCAAATGTTTACAAAGTGCTGAGTCATTTATAGTGGCATTGTAGAACACCTTGGTACAGATCAAATACCTTTGTAAGTCATTTGTAGATGGATGTTAATTTCTATATATAAATTTTCATAGTCTTTAGTAAGAATATATTTTATACTTGTGGAAGCATTAAGAACGTACTATATTGTGTACTTCAGACATTTTTCAGGCTAACTTTCAAGCCTTTTCATGCTAAAAACATACGAGCTATGCGAAAAAAATACAAAGAGATAAAAAGTTATTAATTTTCCTGCAATTTATATCTTGAAAAGTAAACGGGGCAGTTAAAACGAACTTCATAAAGAACAGTTGGAAATATTAAAGAAAACCAACGGCCCCGTATGCTATTAAACGTGTCGTTAAAAATTTTCGCTTTCAACTTCAACTGCGTGGTAAGTTACATTACGAGTACCGCACAGTTAACTGGTAAAGTTAATTTGAACAGTTCTATACTTGTAGTTAAGATATTTGACTTTAGTTGGAAAAGTTGGACCGATATACAGGCTGTATCAGAAGTCTGAAATAATATTTCAAGGTACAGTATGCAACGTGATGGAAGCATTGGTACCTGCAGTATCATTATTTTCAAACTTGTCACTGAATATTCGGCCAATTGCAATCAAATCTCGTAAATACAATGACACCGATATTAAATTTATAAAAGATGAAATAAAACAACTTTTGGACGATGATGTTATTGAACCAAGTAATTCTCCATGGCGAGCTCAAGTTCTAGTTACGAGAAGTACTACTCATCGCAAACGTTTAGTGATTGATTATTCTTTGACTATTAATAAATTTACAAATTTAGACGCGTACCCGATTCCAAATATAGAAGCCATAGTTGCGAAAGTCGCCAAGTACAAGTTATATGCTTAGTAAAAGTTGACTATAGGTACTATTATAATTTATAATTGACTGAAAATAAAACGACCGTTTTTCTTGGCAGGATGACAAATAAGAATTTTATTTAATACCACAGACAATGCAATAAGTAAAAGACATAAGACCACAGACAATAAGTTACACAAGATAATCATAGATGGCATTAGTTGGTTTATTTAATGTTTCTCTTATTTAATTTCAACATATACGTTACTTACTATCATAGTTTATGAGTAACAGACCTATCAGTATTTGTTACAATTATCGTGTTGCGGTCCTAGAGCATACTCTTGACCCTTTTTTATTATAAGCTATATCTACGAGGGCCGACTGCTTGTAACCCCAAATCAGAATCTGAAAATTTAGAGATATTAGAAGATTTTAAAAGAGGCCGTGAAAGTAACGGTGTAGTAATATTTCGGACCACTGATACAACTTGTATTTGTATTGAAGATTCTTGATTGTGTTGTGAACATAACAAGGAACTGGAAAGTAAAAATCGATAGTTAAGTAAATAAATAGGGGTCTACTATTGTCTCTCAAGTAAAAAACCTGTCATAGACACACCTCTTCCGAACGGCAAAGACATGAGCCGTCTCTGTAACTCGCACAATCCAATAATCTGTCTGTTTGGCCGGCGCAAATGAAGCGGACACAATCACGTATTGGTTTAGGACTGAACGTGCGGGCCCCGCCATCGCGCCAGTCCCCGCGGTCGCTGGGGGTACTATTGTTTTACGATATTACACCTTGATAATACGAACTTTTTTTGTTAATGTCAAGCATGTTTTGAATTGGGAAATGAAAAACACAAGTGCACATGAATTACGACTATGTTAAACTGTAATTAAAATATATTTTACTGTGTTGTAATAAATATCAAAGTCCGAAAAGTCATCTCTATTTGAACACAGTTGCAGATAAGAAAGCAACCTCAAATGAAAAAGATTGGCTACCATTCCAGCTATACCAATCTATCTCTTCTAGTATTATATTTTTGTAGCCTAAACAAGACATCCGGTCACCTGACAATTCCTAAATTTTACGTTAAAATGTGTCAATAAAAGTTTCATTTCGATGCCAGAATATTTTTTAACTTTTCGATTGACAGCGTTGGAAAACAAGTTGGCTCGTAGTATAGCCCCAAGATGTTCGGCGATGCGTGGTTGCCCACATCGAAGCCGTCCTCTCCGCTCGTATTGCTCTGTTTAATTTCTACCTGTATGTTATAATTCCGTGATTAACTTGGCTATTTGTGTTTGACGGTTTAAGTTGGGGAAAGGATTCCAGCTGAATTCGAGTGATCTATCCCTCGCTACTAATACACGTAGGCGGGGGTACATCGTTGTTTGATTGTAGTACATTCACTTATGTCTATGATAAATACTTGTGTCACAGCGAGCGAACATGTCACAAGCCGCGCGACAAAATCTCTGCCAATACCCAATACGTACTCTTTATTAATATAAATAAAGATTGAATTTCTGTAGTAAACGTCACTTTGTTGAAATTGAATGTTTTTTTTTCTATAGTCAATAATTTTCGTTTTGGTATTGGTGAAAAAATAGACGTGCGATTTTTGACGCCTCCGTGTGTGTGTGGGGGGGGGGGGGGGGGTTAACAGAACCTCACTTTTGTCACACTTAATATTAGATCCATACATTTTGTGAAAACGCTATTATAACTTTTGCGTTTAAAAATACACCGTATATCTATCTGACTCCGAACTACGCAGCGTATCTAGTTTTTTTTTTTTTTATGAGATAGGGAGACAAACGAGCAGACGTTTCACCTGATGGTAAGTGATCAACGCCGCCCATGGACACCTGCAACACCAGGGGCATCGCAAGTGCGTGGCCGGCCTTTAAGGAATGAGTATGCTCGTTTCTTGAAGATACCTTTGTCGCATCGGTCCGGGAACACCGCTGCAGGAAGTTCATTCCACAATTTGGTGGTGCGAGGGAGAAAATTCCTGGTAAATCGCACTGTACTGGAACGCCATTCATCCAGATGGTGAGGATGGTAATGCAGTCTGTGGCGAGCAGTGCGATGGTGGAATTCAGTGGCAGGTATAATACCGAACAATTCCTCGGAACACTCTCCATGATAGAAGCGGTAGAAAATGCAGAGGGAGCCTACATCTCTACGCAACGCCAGAGGGTCTAGCCAATCGGTAAGCTTTTTGTCATCGACAATTCGAACTGCCAAACAAATAAGGTCGTACATTTTGACCAACATCATTTTACCAAAAAAAGTAAAAATCTTCGTGTGACCTTCCATAAAAGACGTTTCACAGGCCACCAGTCATTGGAGTTAAATATTCCAAATTTAAATTATTCCATCCGAGTTTCCCAATTAAAAAGGGGTTTTCTGCAAGCTTTCGGCGCGAGCAGGCCTCTAAACGGATCGGTATAAAAATTGAATGGGAATGAAGCGACCCGTAACGATTATTTTGATGGAACTTCAAAGGAACGAATTTGTATTAGACGGAATGCGTTCCATTCTTTTTTTTCTCGTATTTTGGTGATTAAAAGGGAGGAAAAGTTTGGAAGTAAAATCTTGGGATAGCTAACTTATTTAACTTTGCATAATATAACCCTCACTGTAAAGGATTGCAACTAGGGTTCTTAGATATGATTATTTAAATTTTGAATATAGATTTTAAGTATAAGAAAGTTGAACCATTCTAATTATACTCTAGAATAAAAATATTGTTTGCAACATTTTGTTCAAAAACCTGAAATAAAAGCTACATTCTCTTTAACATCAATATTCTGGAATGTACGAAACTTTCAGGTTCCAACTCGTAAGTACACCATTAACGGGACTAATGTACCCGATAAATTCGTCCAATCAAACGGAAGGAGATAATTGAAAAGATAAGAGAAGAATTATCTCCTTTTATCTCTCGCTCTGGCGGTGCGCGATCCGCTGTGATTGCCAATATTACAGTGGCGAGCTAATAAATAGGCCGCTTAAAGGTGCTCAGTGGCCGTGTGATGGCGAACTACCCACATTATTTACCTGTGGCCATCTTTATTACTTTTGGGACTGTCTAATAATTGCGGCACTCCATTATAAATCATAATATAATATATTTACGACACACTGTACAATGTGTTAATGGACTTGCTCGTAAACTGGAGGCGAAATAAACTATTTACTTATGGAAATCAAACGAACAGTGTAATCCTAGTGCCAGGTGACAAATTATTTTACGTTTTTTCTGTAAAAAAATGGCACAATACTAAAACCTTTTATACTTACATAACCTGTGCTTTTGGTTTACAAAAGAAAGGTACTTAATAAAGAAAATAAATAATACATATCTCCAGACAATACCTTCTCACAATATGATCCCAAACTAAGCATCGCTTGTACTATGGGTACACGCAGACCAAAAGCCATTTTATTTTATTTTATTAAAAAAAGTGTGTTTGTTATGACGCCCAGTGTGCCCGGGGTAATATTGACCTAAAGTATATATTGAGTGTTTTTAAATGAAATACTTTGTTGAGTATCGGTACAGTGGTTACTGGCTCACAAATGAACAGCAAGTGTGAATTAAATAGCGAATTCTCGCCGCGCCGAGTGGATTGCGATGTAATCCGATCACAGCCGATTGCGAACTTCATCCCGTTAATTTTATAATGCGAAAACATTGCTTTTTATCGCAACATTTAGCGTACCGTGGTTTGGTGCGTACACTCCATTGCCATAGGGTCCTTATTTGTTAATCCAATCGTTAATCCATTGCATTCGATAAACTCATGGTAAAAATAATTGAAATATTAGGATAGTAGTTTTTTTTTGTTATTAGTATGATATAAATTTATTAGATGGTTTTAGTTAAAAAGATAAAAACAGTTCATTCCGAAGTCACCTCCCATAGAAATTCTTGTTTGTCCCTAAATAAGATACTTTTGGGTCATTTACTTGACTCTAAGTGGGTGATCTAAGTACCAGGATAGCATAAAATCGTAAGGTATCTACAATTCAACCCATTAGCTGTCAGTTTTGGACACAAGAGCATTAGTGGTGTACAGGAAAATTACGCAACAACCAGACACACAGAACGTCGCATTAACCTCTACATTATTCATGACCGCCGCTGCAAGTTTACTGCGTTTAGGCCGTGTTCAGTTACGTCGTTTTAGTTGATATGCATGAACTGACGCAACTACAAAATTAGACTTACGGAGTATTTAGGTAGGTATTACCATGGAACAATGACCCGCGAGCGAATGAGGTAATTAATAACTCGCTCTCAAATCTGCGGGTCACTTGGGTTGTGTTATTTTAACGCGGTAATCGAATTTCAGATCTAAAATGAGATGAGCAGACTCTATAATTAAATGTAGATTTTTTCGGCAGACATTGTGTTACCACACTTATGATTTCTTAGGTCGTAATAAATAACTACTAATAAGGCAGTATTTAACATTTTTAAATGTTCTAACAACGAGTTATTATATCGAAGATGGGGCTTTTTCTAACATTTGACAGTTTCACAAATCTTATCTTGTGTGTGACTGACATCCACGTGCGTCATATTGTCTATGTCCAGACGTATAAGCCGTGGCATCATCGACACCAATTTTGGTAAATTTTTTTATGTATTTTCGGCACTTTTCTATATCACTACGTTCTTATATCATTGCGTTCTAAGTACATTTCTTGAACAGTTTAAGCAAGCTTAGAGCTAACAATTTGGCATACAAATATTTTACTTAGTCGACTAACTGATCCTGACGTATGAACTCATGGAAGAGCTATTATACTGGGTTGATATTTTTAACTAGCCCTTCGCTGCGACTTCGTCCGCGTGGAGTATGGGAAAAAAAAATTAAACTAGTTACTTCTTATAACATTAGCTATCTGCTAGTAAGAGTCCTGTCAAATTCGGTTCCGCCGTTCGAGAGATTACCCGAAACAAAAAAAAATACAAACAGACACTTTAATTTTATTTATTAGTATAGATTGAAAGGTAATGACTTGTCCCCGTGAAATACTTACCTTTATTTACCATATCAACGATATGTTACTTAAACGCTAGGTAAAGGTAGTAAGCGGTATTCGTTAATAATGTATGAAGGCTCGTTTAAAACCCGGTTACGGTCCGGTCCGGTAACAACGGTCATTATCATCATTACGGTTACTTGCTGCCCGGTAATGATATGCTTACTGTTGTTGAATAATGTACGAGGTTTGTCTGTTACTGCTATTTTATTGTAACTGCCTACGTCTGCGTTTTTGGACTACTGCTTGGTATAGTGCGAAGGCAGCTCGATGCGCGAAGGTGTGCGTTCGATTTCCGTCAGGGTAAATGCCAAAAGTAACTCTTTCGTAATTTTCCTAGTCTTGATATTACAGGGATTGTCCCTAGTATAAGCGCCCGCCATTATATCAGATTTGATAAACCGCATATCCTCGCAAAAGAACACCGACTGCGACCAAGGATGATACGTGAGGCCATTGAAATTAGAAAACATCCTAATTTCAATAGGGAAGATGGCTGGGTGCTACCACCAACTTGGGATCCAGTAATTAATATGATTAAATCCAAAACCAAGCGTACCATTGCAAGACCTCAAGACACTGAGCACTTTCTGCGTGGATCGGACCGCAAACAACAACTAAATATGAGGGTACCCAGTTATTAACTATGACATCAGGACGTCTAACACCTCAGTCCCCCCGTGACCATGGTTGCTGTAAAGCAGCCGAAACGTCGGGAAAATAAAATAATAAATAAACGCGATAAAATCCGTAAAATAGTTTTATTTCAATGTATAGTATTCGCGTAAATATAAGAAAACAATATAGTATAAGCGTTGCTTAGTTTAATACCATACATTTAGTCTGTTTGAATGTTATATTTTTTTACTTTAGAGATAAATTTGTTGTAAATCTAGATTTTAGACCGTGACTTTGGTTTGGCATTGAAACCACCTTAACATCTTCATAACTTTTAAACTTACAATTTTCATTCATTATTATCGTGGGTAAAGTGGTGCTAGTTTCCAAAACGAATAACTTACATTTATATTTATAGATCTCAATTTATGTTAAACCTAGCTATAAATAATTCTCAAAATATTCTTCTAATACACCCACCCTCAAAACACTTTAATTAAGACAAAACGCAGTAAATGACTCCGGCGTCTGTGCAGCATCCATAATCCCATTAAACAAGTAATAAATGGCAGGACATTGCGAAATTGAACCCCCTCAAAGAATTATGAAGACTCTGACTTCATTATATAAAGCTGTTCAGGGGTGGTAGTCTTATTCAAATTTTCTGCAGATAAAGTTTTGGTCACCATCACCGCGAGATGGATTTCATGAGAAATTATTGTTAGGTTAGCGTTGCATATCATACATTTTTATTTGATTATTACAATTTAGGAGGTTATAAACTCAATTTGTTAGTTTTTTAAAGGGTTACTTTTTAGCTTTATTTATTTAGGATAGTTTTATTGCTTATATTTCAAAATATATTGTGATTCAACTTGCAGTGTTTGCTTAATTTTCAAACAGACAGACAGAGTAGTTAAGCACCTAATCACCAAATTTATAGAATGCTATGATCCAATTAGAGTGTTAAAAATACAGATGTAGATTTAAATCCTCACATACCTCTAAATTAGAGGTATGTAAGTATATAAAGCATGTACCTAATACTATTTTCCGAAACTTGCGAAATAAAAAACATTCTCCACTAACACAAAACGGTTTGGAACAAAGTTGTCTCAAGACTGTCCATAATAAACTCACAAAGAGTCCTCTCATAAATGGAGCAAGATCTATTGCCTCTCGAATTATTGCGATAAAAGCCTGCCTATTTTATATCTAAAACGACAATTTGGAGGGCCTTTCAGGGCCATTACGGGGCAGACGTCTAAACTAATATTGGATAGCAAGAAGTGAGAGTTGGCAGTCGACTAGCACTAAGTCAGTATTTTGGGAGCTATTATTTTACACAGTGACATGACTTTAGGAATATTTCTAAACAAACCTTGTCACTACAGAGAATTAGTCAAATTAGCGTGGACTCGACTAAAACTCTGATAAATTTAAAAAGGATTAAAAAAAAAACTGGGTGATGAATCGATTGATAAATGCGATGTTAATGGAATCGCTGATAATAATTATTTTACCCCAGGTTGACCTGGCAGGCTAAACAGATCTTCTACTTATCGAGGTGGGCGTAAAGTGGGTTACTATGAATATAAATACGTATCTGTAGGGCCTGTAATTAATATTGCTTGTTGTTACAACCTCAAGTTTTAGAAAGACTCGTTAAAACTAGAGGTATATTCATAAGACGCTCCTCACAAATAACAAAATAAGTACTAGGATATCATAAAGAGATATACCATAGACCGTTAGGCATTAGACGTTGCCGTAAAATTTAGTTAATTGTACGAATTAACCTTCCGCCAATTTCTTCAATCAAATTATTCGTCTCGTTGGCCCACTTGAGTTACTTACCCCAATTTGTTCCAAGACCCGCCTAACATAATTTAACTTCATTTTAAATTGTTAGTGACTTGAACTGTCACAATACTCACAATTTTAGTTGATATCAAAGTACGTAATTAATTATATATTTCATCTTTACAGATAGACCTGAAATGGAGTCCAATCAGCCCGTCTTCCTCTAACGCGGTCCAAGATGGAGAGGCGAGAAGAGCTTCACCGACATGGCTGCAGCATTGCCAAACAGACCATCCTGACCACCCATCCGAGCGGACTCCAAACGCGTGTGTCCGTGGAATTAGCCAACTTTGACGCACTGTGCTTACACTCAGAGTGCAAAGGCAGTCCAAAACGACAATGGGACAGTCCCTTTGCCTCTCGCAGAGGTATTTTAGGAGGTGTTTCTGCCCATGCTACGCCAGTCCTGGGTCGAAGGTCGGATGCGGTGAATGAGGGTAGACTGTCCCAACAATGTACTCCCGTGATGAGGAGACGGGAGGTCTTGGACAGTCCTGGTGGGTCTCCGCTGCTGTCCAGGAGATTGGAGGTGGACGAGGAAGAAGGGGGGGTGGACAACAGTGTAATCAGCGGCTGGCTGAAGTTCCGAGATAATAAGAGGGTAAGTTTTAAGATGAGTTTTAAGATGAGTTCTATGAGAAATGGTTGCATGCATTTTTCAGGTACGACAGAAACTGAAAGAGTGTAGTGTTAGAATATTTGATAAATTGCGTTTACATGTTAGAGTTACCTATATAATTACAACAATTAAAGTAACGTTATATAACTACGGTCGCTATTTGGTTATCACGAATAATCTTTGTACTTAAAAATATTCTAAATATGTACTTACTTTCAGTGTGTTTTGTGAATAAGAAGATGCTCGAGTACACACAGTGTTTTCCGTGAAGTCTTTGTCAAATAATTGAAAACACAATTTAACGATTATAAAATCCAGTGTCGGCCTTACTTCTATTTTTCTCGTATCGCAAAAGGAGACATGCTTTTCACACAAAAGTACCTAACTTCAGTACCTATTTCCACCAAAGAGACAGCTTACATTACTAAAACTAATACGTATTCCATATTTCCTCCCACATTTTCACATACTTTCATATCTTATCCACAGCGTTTGTCAGATTAGTTTATATCAAGCCTGTACCCACAAGGGCGGAAAAACGCGCGCGTTTTTTTCTGCTAGCCAAAAATGAAATGTAATTTTTTCTCTCACTTAATTTAAGTTTAACTCTTAAATAAACACATTTTTTAAAGAAATATCATCAAAGATAAGGACAAATGTTGCATTTATCATATAAATTTAATCTTTACCTATATCGAGGGGTAGAAGGCTATTTGACTATAACGGGAATCCCGTAGACCCGGCTGCCATGCCTGGTGACTGTGTCGTATCGTC
Organism: Ptilodon capucinus; assembly: GCA_914767695.1. Classification (NCBI taxonomy): domain Eukaryota; kingdom Metazoa; phylum Arthropoda; class Insecta; order Lepidoptera; family Notodontidae; genus Ptilodon; species Ptilodon capucinus. The sequence continues at coordinate 11,340,112 of OU611822.1, forward strand.
GTCAGAACGGGAATCCAAGATGCGCGTTAACTCGCAGGAAACGTTCAAATAAATGCACCGTAACTTAGATACTCCACTGTTTTAATTACACAGCCACTTAAATTACTTTAACAATTAAGGATTGCACTAATAATTATTGATTTAAGAGAGCCAATGGGTTTGCGCATGAACACGTGCGACCATCGTCCATCTTTTCTTTTTAACCGACGAAAAAAAAAAAAAGGAGGAGGTTCTCAATTCGACGCGTATATTTTATTTTTTTTATTTTTTTTTATGTATGATCACGCATATCTCCGGCTTCACTAAACCGATTTCGAATTTTTTTATGACGTTTGCTAAGGAATTCTTCGAGGGTGGTCCCATTTTCAAAATATTATCAGAAATTAACCCCCTTGGGGGTGAAATGAGGGGTTGAAGGTCACATAATTTAAAAATTATTTTTTGATCGACTTGAAACTTTGTATATGTATTTTAAATATAAAATAAAGAAATACGTGTTTTAGGAATTTTGAAAAAAAAAAATTATAGGGTGTGAAATGGGGTGATAAAGTTTGCATTCTTTTTTATGTATGATCACGCATATCTCCGGCGTCACTAAACCGATTTCGATTTTTTCTATGACGTTTGCTAAGGAATTCTTCGAGGGTGGTCCCATTTTCAAAACATTATCAGAAATCAACCCCCTTATGGGTGAAATGGGGGGTTGAAGGTCACACAATTTCAAAAATATTTTTTGATCAACCTGAAACTTTGTATATGTATTTTACATACAAAATAAAGAAATACGTGTTTTAGGAAATTTGAAAAAAAATATATTTAGGGGGTGAAATGGGCTGATAAAGTTTTCATTCTGGACTATAGCATATCTTCGGCGTTAGTGAGCCGATTTCGAAAAATCTTTTTTTGTTTTGATATTACGTTCGCCCGAAATCATAGACGCAACTCCATTCGGGGTTACCCGCTCTCAAATTAAAATTACCAATGTTCGAGTACAAAAAATAATCTGACGTTAAAAAAATAACAACAATTCCCCTAATCATTGAAAAATTACAAATAAATTATGATTCTAAAGTTTAACTGATTGTTTTCTTATTAAATACTATCATGCGCCGTTATACATATGTGGAATCAGCCATATTTGCTGCGTCAAATGAGTATGCTCTCCTGTAAAGTTTCCTGTTCAAAAAAATATACGTTAATTCGCTTACCCCAATAGATGCAGGGCGCGACGTGGTATATTACGGCTAGGTTCAGAGTGCCGGAGTAGGCAGGCTACACTGTAGGTATGAAGTATTAGGAGTACAAGGACTCTAGGAGAGCTTGCGCCGCAACTGGGCTAAGGGCTTTCCACCTTACGAGTAGAGTGGGGGTCGTGTCGATGGTAATTTTATCGATAACATTATTATTATCTTAGGTACTTTTGTATACCTATTTAATTCAGCTCCAGGTAGGTCAACTTGAAAGTATTTTTGAAATGATTTGCTATAATTAATGTTATCTTGTTTTTCTAAAAATCAACCTGAATAAAGATAATCTACTCATATACCTGAAGTCTCTAATAGTTAATGACAGATTGGTTTACAAGGGTTCCGCGTTCGTAGGAACATAATGAACCTAAATTTTTTTGGCATTTTAAGTGAGTTATCTTTTTGCTTTACAAATAGAGCGGAATTACCTTATCCAATTATAATTGTATCTATCGATACACTACGTATTTGGTCACATCACTACAATCACATCAAAGAAATAGGTGGGTACAAGTATTTTGTACTTGGAGCTCCGACTCGCGGTTGTACTATGCCACTAAATTACTTCGCCGTCTTGTAACAAACTTTAATCACAAAATGTTACCTTCGTTGATACGTGGTTTATACGCTTGGTGTAAAATATAAACCTTCTTTGGTACGAAAGCCTGTCTCCTAAGCCGCCTATATGCTGTAAAGCCGGCTGCTCAACAATTACAGATCTAACTAACATAGATAACGGTGCTATTGGAGCTGGTGCTCCTAGTAATTAGTTGACTAGACGCTTTGTGTAGTTAATTTATTATTAACAATGTTTTAGTCATCTTTTCAACTGTCTTTTAAGCTAACTAAGCCCAGTTAAAATATACAATTTTGTAAACGCGCGGTTGGAAGAAATGTCGTGAGGCGACCATAATTTTTTAAACGCTTCATAAACTCCGGGTCCTATTATAATGAGAATTTTTATTTTTTTACGTCATGAAGATGAAGAGACAGGATAAGGTTTTTGTGTTCTTCAGTGACACAGTTTTTCAAGGTTATAAAGAGCAGATGTATATACGGACTTCCTTAAATATACCTATTATTAAAAGAAAAAAAGATATTGCACTTTTTGATCAATCATACAATACTAAGTAATATCAAACAAGTTACTATAACAATTTTTTTGTTGAAAATTATTTATGTATGTTATATTTTTTACGTAAAATATGATTAACATTATCCCTGTGTGGATACAAAAAGTGTTTCGTAGTCACGAGACACGAAAACGTGTTCACGTACGGGCTGGTTGTTTATTATTCCATTTAATAAACGTACTTAAATTAGCACAAACAAATTGAGACACGACAAAAACATGTCCCTGATTCAGGACATCCCGCGTCCCGCAGACCGAACCAATTTATATGTTCCGTACTTTTTCTGGGGCATTAACGCACTGAGTGGCCTCCGTGAATTATCGGGCCACATTTACTAAGGCCCGGACAAATGCCGGGACAATTTGCGCGGCAGAGACATGTCCCGGGGACGGCGTAAATCATTGGCACCCCCAATAAACAATGCTATTGACAAAGCGATGATCGCTGTTCTGTTCTGTTTCAAGTGGATTGAGTTTTGTTGAACGATTATTACCTTCCTATTTACTTTTATTTTTGGTGTTCGTCGGAACGTAAAAAATATATAAAACAAAACACAACTGTCAAAAAAAGAAAAAAAATGTAGACCAACTGATCAGACACGAATAGAAAAGTTATATTTCACCGACTGGTTTGGAAGGCTGCTCTGATTATACGTAACGATTCTTTATAAGTTCACAGAAACTATCTAATTAACGTCATACATTTAGCCTAGGTGTTATTTATTTCGTTGAAATATTAGAACAACATGAAAGCGTAATAAAATTTTGGCGAGTGTATAAAAATGTTGTTATTATTGCTATTTATGAGCCGCCATTTCGCGGCTTCATGCACACGGATTATTTTGAATAATTCCCACGAGAAAACCAGATAATTTAATTTGTAGAGCAAGACATGAGTGATGAGCGATTTTCGTATTTAATATAGCTACTGCATTAAACGCGCGACAAACTGGGGCGAGCGGATTAAGTTGACTATAATTGAAAATGTACGCTATGTCAATATACTTTATTTCTGTGGCAATGTCCACGCCTTCAAAATTCGCGCACGTCGTCGATGACATTGAAGAATGAGCTTTTTCCATGAGACAATACAGTTCGTTTTGATACGGGAAAAACATTAGTCGCGCGCGAGGACATTGACCGCGCCTGTGAGCGTAGGACTTAAGTGAAGAAAAAACAAATGAGAATTTCACTAATTTCATATTTAGAACTATTTTGAAATCTTCGTACTAGTTGATTTTCTACGTAGCAACATCGTATTTATAGTAATATTCTTGAGACGCTCGTCACTTCGAACTTCCGATATTTGTCCGTGGTCGTCGTATTTTTATGCTGTGCCATGAAACATACTCGTGACGGTATGGCTGGAATGTTTCATTGAACACTCAAGGACCAGCGCTAAACACTAGGTAATATGCTTGTTCTGTATTTGAGCCACGTTCGAACATGTTTGCGATTTCATAAATCAGTGTTTTCATTTTCGCGCAACACATAGTTTCCTTTAATTCTATTTTTTTCGTTCCTTAATCGCACTCAGAATGTTACCTGTGGAATCGCCTCATAATGACAATGATTAGACTATTAACTTGTATAAAGCACACTTACCGTACGCAAATAATGCCATTTTAACATCATTAAAAAAACATTACATTTTGAGGCCATTTTGTGACTAGTCTTGGGACCTGGGGCCCAATTCACGCATGATGGACATCATCCCAAATATGACACTATGTTAAAATTTGATATTATGTTTCGACATTATCGGATTAGTGGTAATGTAATAATCTTGTGTGAAATGCCCCCCTCAGTTGTATATCTGGAATCTTAGCGTGTCTGTGTTACAACGAAGATACAAAACTATTAACAGTTATACGACAAAATAACTAATATAAAATTCTTGCCTTCCGTACCCCATTCATGATGGTGACATGAATAGATGATGCGGTCCTTTGAAACGCAAAACCTCAACCCACATCAAAACACAGAATTAATACGGCACACAATGGCGTGAATCTTTCACGGTTGCGTCAAACGGTCCGAATCGCTTCATTTTCATTCGCATTTTATACACCCAATATCGTGTAATTTACACGAATTTCGACTTTATGCGGTAAGAGATTGGGGTGGCAGTGACCGCAATGTTGGTTGGGTAAAGGAACAATGAATGAGCATTGTATGATAAAGGCTGCAGAGGTCCGAATGACAATCGTAACAATAGAATAGTGTTGTGAATGAAATCCTCGATTCAAGTTTAATCGATTTATATAAGCCATCGTTTTAAAGATTTAATGAATATAAACCGTTTCAACTTGGTCTGCGCATAAGCTTAACAATGGTACTATAAAGTGTTTTTAAAGTTGATGTAACTATGGAAGAGCAGGTTAAGTTGGCTTACTCAGTTTTGTCATATTGATAATTCTTATAGTTACAGGCAGTAAGCATTCGAAAAAAAAGGTATTTATTATTTAAGATCTTGAAAATGATATAACTGCCACTTGCGTAAATTATATTTAGGGTAGAGTAGTATGAAATGCAAAAGAAATAGGAAAAAGATAATATACCTAAATCTCAAGCTTTAAATCTTTTTATTTTATTATAGGCAGCTTATCGTTTAAAAAAGTAAATTTTATCGATATTCGAATTTCAAAATGTTTATTTTTATAATATATCAAATGTTATATCGTGCACATCACTACAGCACTGACCTCTTGTGTTGTCCCCACTCACGGGCTGGTGACGTTTTTGTCTCCACAGAATTATGACGCTCAGCGGTGAACGTCACATTTTAATATTGTTCTGTTGTTTGGACCCATGGACCCATCATCGGGCGACCTCCGGCGGCTATTAATGTAAACACAAAGCTTTATGTTTTTTACTTCTGCCATTTCGGATTCAGGCTGTGATTGAAAAAAAAAAAACAATGTAGCATTAGGTGCTGATTTTCATAGACAATGGTTGAACTTTTTATTTTTAAATGTGGCTACTGCCATATATGGGGCCTTTGTCCAGTAGATAGTAGGACACAGTTTTTTTTGTTCTTTTTCCAAAATGTTGCATTTGGAATTCGAGAATATTAGATGGTGAACTTTGTATCACCCATAGATTTTAAGTGTGCAGATTTTGGGTCTGTGGTACCTATCATCTACAATATTTTTATTATTAATTACTCAAACCTTAAATCACCCTTATTTTAATGCATCAGTCAAGATGTTTCTGAGTTTTAGCGAGAAATGTATAAATATAGAATTGACTGTATCAAAAGTCTGAAATAATACTTAAACAGTATCGGACAAACAACTGAATGGTATACAAATTTAATCGAAATTAGAATATGTTTTTAATTTGTTCGTCGCCATTTAAAAATGTTTTTTTTTTAATATTGTTTAGTCGCCCCCGTATGTAGTTGGCACTGTTTAATAGGGTTAAGGGTGTGCTTTCAGTCACGGCACGATACTTGAGACAAATATTCAAAGGCCTGTAACTCGGAAACTGACAGCTACGCAAACTGTCTCACCTGAGCATCTACATATCAGCTAACGGATATGGACCTAAAATATTATTTCGGACTTCTGATACACATAAGGTGTGTAATAAAATGTAACAGTCACTATCTAATGGTAATTATGCCTTATTACGTTACGAGATCTTTATTTAATGACGTCACCACAACGCACCACATGGCTGCCACATTTCGGATATTAAGGGCGGTGGCTCGGTCCTATGGGTGGATTTATTTTAATAATGGAGTCGCCTAGTCGGCCTGGTTCGGACCCCACGATATATTAGATTTGTTTTTATATAATAACCTAATATTATTGTCTTGGAAACTAGATGGCGGCGTTAGGTCAATACCCCACTGGTACTTTTCGTATTTAATAAATATCTACATACGATTTATTTTTACAAAATGAATACATACAATACAAAATACATAAATAAATGTGTCGCAACTCATCAAAACCGAACTTCATACAATATGTAAAAAAAGTGTATTTTAATACCGCCAAATTACAATGGTGCGGTAACCGGTAGCAATTTGAATAAATTAACTTACAACTCGCCTATTTCGGTAACTCGCCCAAAAGTGTTAGAATATTTATTTAAAACACGCAATTCTTAGAAAGTTGAAAGATTTATCAACCAACTCAGAATAAGTTGATGAAGCAAAACTTCAAAGAAAGCAACTCTTTGTAATGGCACAATCGAATTTTGACTAAGTACCATATTTGAACCTAATACCTACATTAATTAGAAAGCTTCCAAGACACGTCGATAAGAACATACGTGCCATCAAAGTGAATGTATCGATCTATATGCGCCTGAACTGAACCATACTACCTAATAAGTGCCACGAAACAACGACGATCGACTGACTATGATAAAAGTGTGTGCGAGTTGACTTACTATAGGTGCTTCATTTATTGTTTAGTAAGATTCCATCTGACCTCTTTTATAGGTCTATGCATGCTACCTTTTTAGAGAGAATTTTACTGTAAAAAAAATGTTATTTTGGCTAATGGCAGCTTGTATAGAGCTGTTCCTAATACAGAGTAGTTACCTCCCTAACGATTCAAAAATCAATTTCAATCGTCATTGTATCCAACGCGGAGTGATTTCTTCATATAAATGTAAATGTATGGGGTGTGGAATAACCCCGCTTAGATTACAATGGGGTTTGATTTCCCACAGCCGCACAGTCCACGGTGATTTTTACCATTTTTGTTCCTGCAGTCAATTTGGTTTGCGTCCTTCTCGCACGTACTAGGATGTGTATTTGCGTCTCTATCGCAATTTAAATTGCTTTTCGTTGCTTGGCGTACTTTCGTGTGAGATAAGTGGTCTAGCTTTTTTGGATCCTTTGGATTGTACTTTTTGTTTGATCAATATTCAGTCGTATTAGCTTGTCTTTTATCACAGGTCCGTCATTGGACCGAGTCAATTTTGGTTCCAATCAGAATAGTTTAGTCTATTCAGTACTGTGTATAATATTATCTGATATAATATCACATTTTTATGCCTTAATAGTGAGGGCTATTTACTTTCAATAGTTATTTAAATGTTTTAAAATTTTCACCCCTAATATAATTGAAATAAATAGGCAGTAGTGAGTGGCAGTAGGCTCCAACATGAAAATTCCAATAATTCGAAACTCCTAAAACAAATAACTTTTTTATTATTCTTATCAGCCTCGAAGTCGTATAACATAGTTAAAATCTAAAAGATCAAAACAAAACTTTGACTATAACATAATTATATCTGAGAACATTTGGTTTCCTTCTCGTAACTTTTCCCAAACTATTCCTCACCCCACCCGGGGGGTTTAAAATTACTCCCATTAAACTCCCCGTGGTGTCACATTGGCAATACTCGCTTGATTGAAAATTACTACTTTTTAATACATTCTCGTCACATATCTTAACGCCGTGACCCTCGGAGGGTACGTAGAAAGGCCTTAATTGCTTGGAACGCGTGATTAAAGCTTTTGATGGGCAGTGTCGTGGAAGGAATTCAGTGAATACTTTCTGTCGACCTCGTTAGGGCGGTAATTATGTTTTGTGTGATTGCAGGTTGTTGATCACGAGAAAATAGTTGGTTAATAATACAACATCATGACTGATTTCTCTGAAGGGGTAGAAAGAGATAGCATTCGAGCAGAGGGCATACAATTTGCACTCAATTAATTTTAAATTGAGGGTAGAGGAAGTAATTATCCTTTTTTTAAATTTTTTTAGGATAAACTGGATAACCTGGAGGGCAATTCTCGCAAGATCGACAACATCTCTAATTCGACATATTATGTAATATTAGAGATGATGTCGATCATGGGAGAATTGGGTCCTTGTACTATTCGAGTGACATTCACTCGAGAGAAATCTCGTAGTACTATTCGAGTGACATTCACGCGACATACATCACGTAAATTATAATAAAACTATAACACCTATACAAAGTATAATTAATGGAGTGATTATAACACAAGTGTTATATTTAATTACCATACAACAATTGTGGGTTGGGACTGTTTCGATAATATTTGCCGAGCCCATAAGAAAGACCACAGACAATACATAATGCAGCCGCAGAGTATGTATTGTAAACGTATCGTGCGCACATCCGACAACGAATTTCAATTTGGACAGACCGACCGACGACAACGACGGTGGGATTAACAACGCCCACGTTGTCTCCGAGCATAGAGACACTAAAATATGGATAAGAATTATTTTGAATTAACAAATGGACCATGTTTTATGAAACCATCCAAATGTTACAAAATGGATGCTGACAGGGTTGACTTAGCTATTGACTACTAAGAGCCTAATGCAATATTATTTTTACAAGCTTTTTATTAACTTGCAATGTATGTATGTCCGGGTGGAATCTTGCAACTGAATTTTAAATCAGTTATCTTTAACCGATTGATCTGATATTTGGTATACACGCTTATTTTGGATGACAATGCATGTTATGCTATGTGACGTCATTCTAATTCCAATATGGCGGATCATCCAAGATGGCGGAATAGCTATTTTTCCTGCATTACCACAGTGTGGGTATCAAATGAAAGGGCTTGCTGAGGCGAATACGAAAATTAGGGGCAATTAAATAAAAGCTTGTTTTTAAAACGTTTTTTTTACCATTATTTTTTTATAGTGATAAGCGATAGTAAGCAAACTGGTATTATAATTTTGACATTTATATGGATAACCAAAATGTCAGTTATCATCAAAATAATATTTTGACTATCGCTCAGGCAACCCTATCCATGGTAAATAGTGAACTGGGACGCAAAAATACAGAACATAGACAATTTTATCCCTACTAAGGCAAATCCACATGTTAGACGGGATAAAAGTTTTCGCCGTAAGAATACAATAGAATGTAACTTTGGATATCAACAAGAGAAGAAATACATAATTAATAAATGATCTATTACAGCCCTTTTAACGTCTTACTGCTGGGCACGGGCCTCCCCACAATGCGAGGGGGATTCAGGCCATAGTCCACCACGCTGGCCCAGTGCGGGTTGGCAGACTTCACTCATCTATTGAGAACTAGTCAAGTTCCCTCAGACGTGCAGGTTTCCTCACGATGTTTTCCTTCACCGTTTCATAGCAAGTGATAATCTCGGATGAAAATGCGATATTAAATTATCAATAATTTAATAATTATTTATATCTCATAAACATCTCATAAGCCTATAGGCTTGAGCATATAAAAAACTTTTCAGTTGACTATTTGTTTACTAACTCGAGGAAACAATTTTAAGTGTCATCATTGCAAGTCGTTTCTTATCTGTTGGCACTAACTTACGACTGGTCTATATTTGACAGCACATTATGGGAAGGACTTAGTTAAGAGTAGTTAAGTTTGTGGTCAATATAAGTCAAATCGGGCTCATTAGATTGTGACTGGTTTAAGTACCTATAAATCTGTAACGTAACTACGTAAATTACGTTAATACACAAAAGAGTGTCAATACCTACTCCCTTAGCATTAAATTAAATTAAATTTCATGCCTACTCCATAACATTTCTATAGTCTGTACTCCCATTCTCTTGATATGTTAATTTCTTCTCTGAATAAATAATTCATTTGTTAAGGCGTATCACTCAGCATTGTTGCAAATTACACGTCATGCTAACGCTACATTTTATCTTATTAACAACGATTTAGAGCTCATATTGCCGTAGCGAATGAGTTCGCAACTGTGATTTATTTCGCGCACCGTTTTAGCTTGATTTGGCTCGCGGGTATTAACTGGGATTTGGAATTTTCATAATAATTTATTTCGGGTAAAGGTTTGCAGGTGGAAATTATTTCACTTTGCTGTAGGCTCTTAAAACATATATTATTATTTAAAATTACGTGTTTACATTTAGGTCTGGCTACTGGACCTTCATATTGGTTTGGAGCTGATTTTCTTGCCACTAAACTTAAGTGTCTTGCCATCTTTCTCAAGGTTGTAATGTTTAAGCAGGACAGCTATATTTTAATTTAGCCTAGTCGTAGTTTTAAAATGGTAAATTTAATTTAATTGTGTAATGTTTTTAACTAACAACTTAAAAAAATCTTCTTGTTTATATTTATAAATCAAGCGAATCGATTCTGATCCGAATAACATGGATTTTTATTTTTTTCACAAAAGTACATATATCCTTCACGGTTGCACAAAAACCTTAACACAACACAATTAATATTCCGCACGATCGGCCCACCCGTGAACCTAACCGGTCCCAATGACCCAGTGAGAAGTGAAATAGGCGCCAAATCGGCCGGAAGCGGCCCACCTCGTTCCAAGATGGCGGCGACATATTGACGGGCGACCGGAAACGACAGTGACATAACGCGATGGCACGCGACGAGCGTTCCGTTCCGTCCGGAAATGCGTTAAGGACCGGGGATTGTTAAAAAATATTGATGGGAGGCCATTTGACTGTAAAAAGGCAATCAAGTGTGTATAGAGAATATTTAGAGTACTTTTTTGTGAATATTAATTTGACGACTTCACCTACTGAAAGATTTTAACGGCTTTAGAAGCTTTACGCAACCTATGATATTTATTTTGAATCATGGAGGAGGTTATTAAATATTAATATATTCGTCCAGATTATTTTTTTGTTTAAAAAAAAAACTATTCTTTTAATTATAGCTAATTTAAAATAGTTTGTAAAACAAAAGTAATCCGTAATACAATCATTATATAAGGATCACATGTTTAGAGTTATGATTTTGTAAAAAAATTTTTAGTTGAAATGTTGATGAATGTGGAGGTTAAATTAATTCACTCAGTTATCATGCCAGCCCATAAAACTGATTTATTATACATCGCCCACTCTGCTTTGTGTGTATAGTATAAAAACATGGCATACCATGGCAACTTGTATTAAAATCATGGTCAACAATCAACTGGTAAATGTGACAATAAAATGTCGAAAATGCTGAGCACAGCAATTATTTTACTAGCCACTGCCAAACACCTGAATTGTACCAAAAGTGCACAAAAAGTCGATGATTTGTTAGTAATTCACTGACAAAGTCCAATCAGCGCTGGCGTACTCCACAACGTCCGAAATGCCGGATATTTTTCAAACAATCCTACTGCTCTATTTGTCAGCTTCACCCGTCTTCATAAATGTTTCATCACAGTACGAATAACATTGCTGGCACTCTCCTGGGAACACTTTGTGTACCTTCGTCTTTTTGCTGTACTTACAATCCTTATCGTGTAGTAGTAAAGTTGATTATTACGTGTATCAACTGCAGTTGCAGCCATGTAGGACCTAAGGTATTGTTGTATACTTGAATGTGTACTTTGTCAGGCTTTTTGAGTTAGAGCTTGATACTCTACTCTTGTTTTTGTTAGACAAATTTTGCTAGGATGCCTAAGAATTCAGCACACAGACTCGGTCTTACGAATTTTATGAACTTGTTTCAAAAAATATAACAACGGTGACACTAGCAGTTCGAAATGTATTACATTGTACGCAACTTAGTGGTTACTGAATTTCAGACATAAGTTCTGCAAAATTGCATGGATTAAAAAAATCCAGACAATGCCAGTAGGCATTTATTCAGCCACCTAAACCATTATATTTTAACGGCACACGTAACATAACCATTTCTTTCCACCTGCCCCTCAAATATGAAGTCATATTCAAGACAATTGTCGGGTAATTTTCTTTTTATTGCGCCGTCCTCACCTGGTTACGTAGGTACCAACATGCCTGAATATAGAAGCGTTACTTTAAATTGTTAATATGGCGAACATTCTCATATTTTACGTGAGCTGTGCCCGACGCTAATAAATATTAATATCCTACACAAATGTACCGTTTAGGCTGTCTTATTTCGTGCAAACTCGTTGTTAAGATAATACCTTGCGAGGAATTTCTTGATGCAGAAGTGACAATAGTTTAAAAATCGAGGTATTTTGGGAAAACTTTTATAAACGTTTTCCTCAGGCTGATTTAAAAAATTACTACGAGTTTACAAATCAGTCAATTTAAGAATTTCAAATTAACAATTTTTCATAAAATAAAACTATTTTACGGATTTTATCGCGTTTATTTACTTTTTTTTCCCGACGTTTCCGTAAAAAAGTTTTATTTCAATGTATAGTATTCGCGTAAATATAAGAAAACAATATAATTTTTCATAAATTAAGAGGTAGGAGGTAGGATTTTTGTCAAATATTCAACTATTTATTCATAAAAGTCTGACTTAGATTTTACCAAAAGCAATGTACGACTTTTGAGAGAGCTAATATTAAAATCCCACGCAATTATATCCTCAATTTTTCCTAGTAGTCTAGCAACTAGTTGCGTAACATGTTCATCAACAATATCATCCCTAACTCTCAGGTACTCTAAATCTGGATGCAAGTCCTCATATTGATCGTCAAAACACCGACCGCTCTCATATTGATGGACTAATCCGATCACCAACGTTACTTTATTGTGTCGCTATCCCGTGGCTCTAAAGTGTTGCAACATGCATTCAAAGTAAACTAAATTGTCTGGCACTCTCTTCAGGATTCTCATTGTCACTCGTAGTCTGTGAAAGTGTATAAAGCAATTGTTTTTTTAGATATTGTCCGATATCATATGACGGACGTTTGATGTAGTCTTATTTAAATTAGTAGCGTATTATTGCCAGATTATCTCAGGACAGTCCCTCCATGCAAAAAATCATGCCGGATGAGAGTAGAAGAATCCAAAATAATATATCAAATCATATTTACTTCTTATATGGCACTATAAAGTACTTGTGCACGGCAAAAATCTTTGTGTAAACACAATTTACAACCTTTTGGGAGTTAAACTTAGCAGAGTTTAAAGCTTGGTCTGAACCTGTAGTTGCGAGCCAGTAACCTTAAGTGAATAGCGGTAAATTCGCACTCAGCGGAGATCAGTGCCGCTTGCCACGAGGCTGGGTCGCATCCGCCACGGACAACATCCGCTACTCCCGCGGGAAATCTGGGGCTATGCTGAATTTCATCTGGATATGTGCCGCAGTGTTCGGACTTAACACTGGGCCAAAAGATAAACTTCCTATTTTGTTGAAGTTTATTTTTCTTGTTTAGAAAAAATACCAAAATGGCTGCAATGTTCTGAAACAGAACAAAGGATTGTAAGCTAAGATAACATTTTTATGTGGCCAAGAAATACGTGTAACGTTCTAAAGTCCAAATCTAACTCAATTTTTTGGAGAACTTTTTCACTATTATATAGGATTACACTAAGTTCTACCCTTGAATCTCTATTTAGACTTAGCTGAGTCTTAAAAAAGTCCAACACACTATAAAGTAGTCCTTTCAAAGGCTCAACGATTCCCGCTGTAATACTGTCCCAGTGTCGATCTATTAACAACCCTCCCTTCAGTACAAGTGGCGTAACCCGATGAAACAGCCATCCAATAAGCCTCAGGTCTCCCCTCTTAAGGCTGGTACGTTTTTAGCGTGGAAATATCCCCCCTTTATGTCCGCGAGCTCCCAGCTACAGCGGGTGACAATCCCGTCACTCAGCCGTTTTAATTGCGAGTAGTAAAACAAACGAGGGACGCTGAATCGCGCGTGTGGAGTGCGCGGGCGGTCAGACGGGCGGTTATCATGGGGCATGCAATTTTAGTTTTCAATAAAAAAAATGAATACGTGCCAAAAACAATACCAATCTTTACTGGATATGTATATATTGTGGTAAGTCTAAATACGCGTGAAACCACGCGTAGACAACTTGCTTATTTCATAGCAAACGCTTTCTAACGTAACGAATTTCTTTTGTTCCAGGTAAGTGTTATCCCAAGACTTCTGTTAGCAGAGGTAAAATTTATCAATTATGTAGCGAATGTTTAAACGTAGCAATTTGTTCGCTCGTCTACATTCTATCACTCAGCGTCGCGACAGTCGCAGCTCATGCATATACACATACATTACGTACATAACATACCTCATACACTTTTTCTGTACACTTTTAATCCTTCGTTATACATCGGATGACGGCAATACAGTGGTGTGTTTGTTCGCAGACAATAGCTGGACGTTTAAATTTAACGATTCTCGTTAACGGAACACGCGGAACTAATTGTTAACGTATCGGTTTGTTTGTGCGGTCTTTGTGACCGATGCGGGCCCGATTTTAATTGATTTCCGTTATAAAGTTGTCCCAGGTAATGTTAATACATTTGTTGATTTGGCGTAGGGATTGCACATACCTAACTATCCTCCTGTCATTTATTTTTGAGTCATGACTAAACGTTACTCTCGGAAATTTGTAGCAGTCGATAGTAGATTACTACAGTCAACTATTTTTACAAACGCCTATAGTTTTATCTAGAAAAACTGAGTCACTTCATAGTGGGAGAGTGTTTCAGTAATTTACTTATCCTTTTTTTGTGAGATGCATTTCAACCTGACCCTCTAGCATGACCCGGTAGACATAAGTTTTATCTCTTTCAACTGTCAGATTTGTCGAGAAAATGACGTCACATTGTACTTCTTGTAATGGAAATGGCTCGGTGTGGTGTCATTTTCTCGACGAATCTGACAGTTGACAGAGATAAAACTCATGTCTATGCGGTCATGCTAAGGGGGCTAAAGCATCTCGTCCATCCTGTACTGGTTATTTGTTTCGTACCTGCACGTAGATCAATAGGAGGCTCATCGTGACTTCTACAGTGATGTCTACTTCACTCATACATGAGTTATTTCATGTCCAATAAAGACTAGAGATACTCCTTCAGATGATTTGTAAGCTACACTGGTATCTTACGATACATCGAGGGGTAAAAGGCTATTATTGGACTTAAGCGACTTTTTGGGCGATATTGACTTATATACATTTGGCGGAAAAGGGAGGATCCTCCGATCAGACGGGTGTTATGTCTGGTGGGCTACTGCCCGACGATTGTTGTCGGTTTCTTGTATATATGTCGCTCGGATCGCTTTAATATCGCGATGCAGGATTAGTTCGTATGCGGCGAGGTAGATGTCGCTACATCACTCCCCTCCGATTGGTAGCCGGTTAATAGCAGGTTGAGTCGTCGATACATCTTGTGATGCTAGCCGGGCCAGTCTCCGCGCCGTCCATGGATGCCGCATAGTTCTTGGTCGGTCGGAACAATTTGCGGCGATGCCCCCAGGTCGGGGTGCTGCTGGCTGGCTGTTCGACTGACTCGCTGCTCGAAGGCTTGAGGAAGTGATGATGACGTCACGATGGCGTAGCTTGTGGAGGTTGCGTGTTCATATCACGTCGGGTACATCCCGTCGGGTGGATCACGTCGGTGTCACCACTTTGGCGGAAAAGGGAGGATCATCCGACCAGACGGGTGTTATGTCTGGTGGGCTACTGCCCGACGGTTGTTGTCGGTTTCTTGTATATATGTGCAATCGCTCGGATGCAGGATTAGTTCGTATATAGATGTCGCTACATACATATTTGGAATCAGTGATTTTTTCTGCGTCGAATGAGTATGCTCACCTGTAAAGTTAAAAAAATGACACTTAAGTCAAATAGTATTTCACCCCTCGATATCATCTCATCCTCGAACAAGTTGCCACGAACTCATAAGCGACACTCAATTTGACAGACGGTCCAAGTTATCTACTAACCGTATAATTTGTGTGGAAACGGGATCACTGACCAGCAAGTTTGAACCCCAGTTAGCGGCGTCCTGGCCTGTAACTAACTTAACTGAGCCGTGCCTTAAGCTTCGAGTACAACTTGCGCTGGCTTCGGGGTGTAATTTAATAGTCAAGAAACTGCCTTAAGTCATGGGAGGAGAACTGTATTGTATTGAATATACAATTCTAAACGTTGTCGTGCGCCGTAGATTTAAATAGTAACGTTACTCACCGCTAAAGGCGCTGTAGGCGTTCATAGGTCTTTTCATTTCGGGCTAAAGCGATGTCGAATACAAAAATCATAAATTCACAATAGCCATGCAGTTTTTTTTTCATTCTTAAGTGTTTAATCCGCAGTTACCTCTAGTTTATCTAAATATTTTCAAATTCTGGATAAGCGTTTCTACAAGTCGCTTTAAGTAGTTAAGTATGGCGGTGAGAAGTTCCATGCAATAACATTTAAATTTTTACGTATATGTCTCATCTACCCTATGTCCTCTCCTAATTTGGACCGCATCCAATATTCCCACTAAATTTAGTAAGCCAAGGCCGATGGAAAACTGTCCATACAACAATACAAAGTGGAGGCAGTATGTAGATTAAGTAATTAAGCACTTAGTGATCTCAATTAAGTGAGATTAATAATAGGCCGACGTAGGCAGATAGGAACCATAGTTGGTTAAGCATTAAATGTCCGTAAAAGATTAAGCAGTAATAGCCCTATATTTAGACGCGCCGCCCTCGTAACTGAGAGGTTCTAGGTTCAATCCCCAACCTGGTCATTAAACTATTCATGTAAGGCCACTCCTAACACAAGCATCTAGCTTCGGTTGGGGCTGCTAGTAATATGATAAACACAAATTGGTAATAATTTTTAAAACTATATACACATCATCACGCCTGTATTCCCCGAAGGGGTAGGCAGAGGTGCACTCTAGTGCACCCACACTTCGCCGATGTATTTTGGTCCCAATGTAATAGGGGGCGAGCCTATTGCCATTATACAGGGCACATTCCCCCTCAATACGAGAGAGATTTGGGCCATAGTCCACCACGCTGGCCCAGTGCGGGTTAGTGAACTTCACACGCCTTTCTACAGACGTGCAGGTTTCCTCACGATGTTTTCCTTCACCGTTCAGCAAGTGGTAATCATTGTTGAAAATGACATTCGCACATGAAAATTATCTCAGAGGTGCGGGCCTGGGATTTGAACTTGCACCCCTTAAGTTCAAGGCGGGCGTTCTTGCCCACGAGGCTACCACTGCTTGCAAAACTATATATCGAAGGATATTTGACTTAAGCGACACTTTTGGTGATATCCTACTAATCCTACTTCCTACTAATATTATAAACGTGAAAGTTTGTGATGATGTATGGATGGATGGATGTTTGTTACCCTGTCACGCAAAAACTATTGAACGGATTTTGATGAAACTTTACAGTATTATTGTTTATACGTTAGAATGAAACATAGGCTACATTTTATTAGAAAAAGCAATCGAAATCCCCACGAAAACAACATTAATGTAACACAAGGTGTCAAAAATTTGCTTAAAAATTTCATTATTTGACTTACGCTGCGAAAACTATTGATGATACATTAAATACTGTTGTACATGTTTGCAATACTCATAATCCTATTTATTCCGAGTATAATAATGAAAGTAGGTATATGCGATACCTATAAGGAATATGCAACTTTTAAAATGTTTCTGTTTGTTCGCGTAAACTTCTAAAATGCTACGCTGAATTTGATGGGACTTTCACTGTGAGATAGTAGATGTTCCGAAGCGTAACTCAGGCTATTTTAATTTTCGAAAAAGGATTAGGCTTCCGCGGAAAAACATAATACCCATTTTTCCAGACAAAGTCCACGCGGGCGAAGCCGCGGGCACAGCTAGTTGACTGATATACATAACATTTGGAATCACCGAATTTGTCTGCTTCGAATGAGTATGCTCTCCTGTAAGGTTAAACAATGTCGCTTAGGTCAAATTGCCTTTTACCCCTCGATATAACTTTCAATAGTATAGCATGTCATATATGGTTATATTGTCGTAACATATATTAAATATGCTTCTACGAAGTATATAAAAAATGTATTACTCTCTTTCATAAGATTTACTTAACATAAGTCATAAATATAGAAAACTAACGCCATTACCTTAATCCATTCGCATACACGCAAAATAAAGAGACTCATTAACCCCGAACCCACTCACTAAAGTTCCGTACTTACGGGAAATAAAACGCACATATGGTGCGAATAACGCCTTATAAATCAAAACACAGTTCCACAATATCGAGACACACCCTTCGGTTGTGAATATTATCAATGTTGAGGTCTAAGAGAGCTGGTAGATGCGGTTATTACAAGTGCTCTCGTCTGCTCAATCTCTTATTTGTCCGTACTTCAGATGGAATGTAGGGCCGGGGTAGAGTTGGTTCGTGTTGTATGATGTGTACAAAAATTGGTTTGATTATTAGGTAGGAGTTAAAGAATGCTTTCATGATTACACAAAGATTAATTCAATTTCAGCTCAAAAGTTCTATAGTACAGCTCTCCTTGAGTGAAGTAGAGACTAGAGTCATTCAATAGAGACGAGTTCATGAATCCATAGGTAGCGTCACTTCTGCAAAACATCTGGTGTTGATTATTTATTTATAATGTTTCTTCCATCGTTGCTTGTGGCAGATCTTTGCAGTAGTTGCTTGCTGCCTAATGTAAATTAAGAATAGGAATTAAATTTGTAACTTTTTTTGTGTAACTTTTTCTTTTCTATTTAAACTGTGTTTCCTTTTCAAGTGGTGAGTTCTGAAAGTAATCTATGAAAAGCTTGAAAAGTATCATATTAACACCAAATCACTTACAACTATGTTCCTTTTTACCCCCAGTTTACCAAACCAGTAATTATTTGACTATTCGCAACAAAGTCCGCTGATTGTTATCACCTCAACTTTACTCGTGACCAGCAGTGAGGGCCATGAGTGGTGGGGGGGGGGGGGGGGGGGGGGGGGAATACTGAAGTGTTATTATGTGGAAATATCCCACAACTCGTGGGCGTTAACGCTATGTGTGATGCTATGTGGAAAATTAGTACATAATAGTGCATAGCTGAATGGGTCACCCTAGTAATCGAGAAATTCCATGTTGGTACCCAAAACAGGTGCTTAATGTATTGCCGTGAACTCACATTAGACTATTCATGTGTTAACCTCATACAAGTAATATAAGAAATACTGTTTTTAGATCTCTAGAAACAGTTGATCTCTAAACTGTTAAATGTGTTGAAAGCCTATGTGTGTTCATGTTGGAAACACTTAGAATTTTGCTCTTGTTGATGAAGAAACTCATAAAATGAGTTCAAATATCGGTAAAACTATAACTCATCAGCAAACTTTGCTCAGTTTATCTTGCGGTGTTCGGAAAAGCTTCAAGTACCCACAATGTAAACAGACGCACCATGGAGTCGAATCCGGAAAGTTTGTTTAGGAGCCGCAACCAAATACTGAAACAACAATTATAAATAATTCAATAAATTATTATTGAGAGCATATTATTTGAGGAGATTGCACGATTCTCAATTTGAAATTGTTCCAAGATTTATGAAGAAACATATAGGTAGGGAATAAATGATAATTTTCCGCAAAGTTCTAGATCTTGGGCCTATTGAACATATTTATAACAAACAAAGATTTTCTAAACCTCAGCTAAGGATACTACCCAAACATTTACAAGGATGAAACTCACAAAACTAATTTGTTAGGCCTAAAATAAAAATCCCGGCGTCTCGGCCCCGGTATTCTAATCAACCGTCAAATACTTTCGAACAAAAAACTTTTTTTAATAACATCTCCCAGTTCTCGCAACAAGAATTCAAATTGAAATGTCATCGCGTGCCGTCTGAGATGGCTACGTGGCATATTGCAAGAGCCATGCCATCCGCAACTTTAATTTGCACTCGTTTCTATCAATTTCATATCTTGTGCTGACGCGATAGGGTGGCGGTAGACTGCGCTGTAAAATTGTCAGTTCTTTATTCCTATTAGTGCAACCGACCGTGCAGCGAATAATCGCTTTTTAATGAAAAGATTAGTGCGCTTTCAACACCTATTGTAGTTGGCCCATCAATGGGTGGCGGACACTTCGGGAATTTTCCAATTTGGCGCTCGCTGTGACACAGGTCGACTCTGTTTTATTTCCTAATGTCGGAAGATTTATTTCGCGATATTCTTCTTGCTTTCATTCGGTTTCATTGTTAAAGGATCCTAGGGGTATCTCATCAGACGAAAGAGGAAGCGATTCTGAAAGAAAATTGTCACACTTTTTTTAAAAACTATGTTTACAAGATTGCAACCTTGCTTATCTTATACATAATAATTATCATAGCAGTCGATATTTTCTTTATTATGACACCATTTTCTATTTGCCAAAGTATTACTTGGTTCAAGATTTTGGTTCCTTTGCCAAGTAAATTAAAAACACTCATAATATTTACTTGAACTAATTCGACTTCTTTTGGGTTTTTTACTTAGTACCTATGGCTTTTGTTTCTAGTTAAACGCCTCGCTCCCCGCTCCTACTGTGTCCAAACTCTGTCTCATTTCTTAATGCATCTCTCAAAGACAAAGTTGCGTCGATTGAGACAAAAACAAAGCGACTGAGTAATGATTGACGGACGGCGCGGGAGGCGGGCACGATGAATGCCTGCCGATTTTCTTAATTAAAAATCTCCCACTATTGGGACAATGGGTGGGACGGCGACATTTACACTTTACGATCTCTATCTGTCTACATTGTTGAGACGTAAAGTTGGAGTTTTATTGTGTGCATTAAAATAGGGAGAAACGGTTCAGTAAAAGTTTCCTTATATACACAGTAGTTACATACATAAAGATACCCTTCTTAAAGTTAGTAAACGAAGAGTATAATCCTATGATGTAGGTACATATTTTTTACATTACAGAGCAATAAATTAAATAGCCATGCATCGGTTTTAAGACACTAAAATATTTTTTCATGAATCGTGCACGAATTTTAAATCACCGTATCGTGTCGTGATGTGTAAAATGAATGCTTGTTTTTTTAATTAAAACATGGCTAGATTATTATTACAACTCCATTGTACAACGCTATTCGTGGCCGTACATATTAGTCACGCTGAACTAATGTTAGTTTTACTTATTGTTTTGCTTGTTATACAATCTCTGGAGAGCTTGTTTGCTAAAGCTTTGTATGTTTTTGTGTCCTTTTGAACTCATTTTTCAGTGTAGTGTTGTTTTTTACAACACTCTAGTGTGGTTTTTTAGACTTATAAAGTTATGTTTAGGTGTTTCAATAAAGCTAGACCTGAATACTGTGATAGTTTTAACCTAGCACTACTTTTGCCCCCAAATTTAGTGAAATTGCAATCTATCTACAAACCACCTACAATGTATTTTAAGTACAAAGGTGTTTTACAACACCATTGTAAATAAAATAATAAATGAATAACTTTATATTAATATGGACAATTATCTTCGCCGCTGTTATCATTCCTCCAAATTTAAATGGCATTTGAATAATACAAAAAGGAAATGTCCCTCTATTCTCATTTAATCAAATTCAGAAACAAATAACTCTCACATTATGCCAGTTACACAATAAATCCCTCGCGAACAAGTCGCGAAAATTCTAAAGTAGAGATCAGTGGAGGCCTCGCGTGGATAAAGGATGGGGACGAGATAGGAACGAGAGCGGATCGGGAACGTACCCGCGGACGCGTTGGAACGCCCGCGATTTTCTTTTCCAATACCAAATGAACTGTATTGACCCAAAGAAAAAGCTCATTCTTCAACGAAATGTCCATTTTGCAGTGTGGTTTCGTGACGTTTACAACAGAAATCCATTCTTTGTGTAGATTGTCACAGAGTTATTTTTGGTATTAGCAAAAAAAAAACAGCGTGCATCTTGAGTCCCAGTGCGCTGTGCATTCCAGTTTTGAAACTTGTTATGATCTCATTTTAATCTAAAGCCATTGATGTCGCATTAACTGGGAACGCCAACCTCTCCCACCTTGCAGTGTTGTGCTAAACTTTTAATCCGGCGTCGACAGCCCATTGTTCTGTGTCCGAGCAGCTGATTACCAGACGCGCCCGCCTCGCCGTGTTGCGGCGAAACTGTTCTCTCGGAGTTCACAAACACCGTCCCATGTACACTTTTTTGGTTTGACGAGTTTTCACGCGTTTTAATAGTAGTGGGCAAAAAACAATCGTGGAAATGCGCATATATACCAAAACTACTGTATAAACTCATAGAAAAAGCATATTTTTCAACAAAATGTCGTCGGTAACGCGAGCGAATTTCATCGTTCGGCTTTTGCAATATATAAATTAAATCTCAATCACAGAGTACATTTTCAAAAAAAACATTTGAATTCCGTGGCTCCGGTATGTTCAGGACATTACACCCGTCTTACGAGTATAACAAAATTAGCTATTAAGTTTTACGAAACCATTGCCGACTATCTTTGTACTTAAAATAGTTTTTACCGAATAGATCACTTAATGGAAGTCGACCTATAAAACATTTGTGCAACTGTGCCTACGAGATCTTTTTATATCCAACCAAAGTGGGAAGTTAGTCTGTATCGAACATTACATTTATAGACAAACTTAGCAATGTCTAGACAAACTTGCCGACAGTTAACATTAGGGAAACAGATCGTCGGATAGTATGCTATTAGTTGCCTACTAATTTCTACTGTAATAAGTCAGTTTGTACTACTAAATCACTTGAAAAACTCCGTAAATAACCTATTGAAGTATGATATATGATTGATTTTTAATGTAAAAGTAACTTTATGGCGGTACTAAACATATTAAAACTTAAAATAAATTTGATATTTTCATACACTTTTAATGGGAGGATTTTATTTAGTTTGAGAAATTAATCAGCATAATTATTATAATGTAACCTAACATGCTTTGAATATGCTTTATAAAGGCTATGCAAGATAATCATATCCATAAATTGTACCACACCATACACGTTGAAGGTGCACGTATACAAATACGAAGGCACATTTAATCACGGCGGAAGTTTGGCTATAAGGCACGACTTGGTCGGAGTTTGATGAAAAACTTTTGATACGATAGTGTGGGGAGATAGCCTTCTTATATATACGCGGATACTACGAGGACAGCTATGAAAAGAGATGATAAGATTAAAAAGAATAAGAAGAAAAATAATTCAGGTGGCGTTGGTTTTTGTAAACTAAAAATTATAATCGACACGTAAAGCTAGGATTTTCTTTTTTTTGCTGTCTATTTTACATGAATTAGTTTATTTTTTCTCGCATGAGCTGATAGTTAACTCAGGTGTCGGAGTTTTCAGACTGAAGACTTTTCTGACACAATTAAGTCCTCTGATATCGGCTAACGGCTGTGACGAAGTTGAGGTAGGTAGCGCTACACGCACAATTAGCAGGTTTGTTTCCCGTATCAAGTAATCAATAGCAGTAACATAATCAATGAATACACATTACAACCAAAAACGATTAACGAATCCAAGAGACAAGTGTTCATTCTAAGAAGGTCCTGATTATTTACAATAACACTCGAGGTGTCCAGATGAAAACTATTCTTATAGAAGGTACTATTAAAATTGAACATTTAATTATGCAAGGCAATTTATCCCTTATTCATATGAAACTGAGCATCTAATGGTTCCATTAAAAAACCAGTCAGTATAACGTCAAGTGGGTGACATCTGACATGCGCCGTTTATGGGAATAAGATTTTAAATTTCTATAATTAAGATGAGGGGGGATTTATGCAAACCGTTAAATCCGTCAGCCCGGGAAACAAAACGTGATTGCTCGCCGACTTATAATTTAATGCAATTTCCTCTTTTATAGTGCGGTCTGGGAGATCGGAGACAGCGGCCGCGGGGATCTAATATACCTACACAATAAAAAAAGCTACTTATAGTACTCGTATTTACTTACACATTAAAACAGTCTTTTGGTCTGAAAATAAAAAGTTTTATAAATTGAAGTACTATCTTCATTAATTTATTAGTAACTCCCAATACCAATACAGATTGCCATTGACAGCGCAAGCGGATTTTGGCTCACAGGGGCGTCTATTACCACAGAAAGTCAATCTGTATGTGTATTGACACAGAGTTCGTTTTGCTTTGACGCCTCAGTGTGCCTGGGGCTTGATGGATTATGGTATATACGAGGATACGATGAGTAGACCTACGTGTTGTCCGGCGATATGTTTTATTTTATTAAATATTCAATTAGCTGCTTTTGACTTGATTTCATATTTACTGTTAATTTATTTCTCATATCGCTTACCCCTGCACCTTGCACCGCGCCCAAAAGAAGGGTGCAGAATCCTCTTATTGCAGTTCGGTGGGCCGGAGTTCGGTCCCCGGCCGGGCCCTTCGGTTCGTTAGCGCTAATGCCCAAAGCTGACGGCTGCACTTTCGGCCGGGACTATCGTTTCACGCTGAATTATTGGGGAAAGTATTTGGAAATATGGTCGTAGTTTCACGATCGTCTTTTATTGAATAAGAATTTTGAATATAATTGATACTAATTTTATTGCAATCTACGTAACTTTGAAATGGTCTTTTGTTTTGAGTTTATTATTCTGATCATCGTGCCATTGTCTTTTAGATCGCAAGATAGCAAATTGTGCTTGTTTTTCTCTTATGGTTTCTTTAGTTATTTGGCAACTATCATATCTTATTTAAAACCTATTAAACTTCCCATTTCATTGTTTTTCTTATAATTTTACTTGATCTGATTTACCACGGTGTAAACAATCTCTAAGAGCCGATACGTTTGTGTATTCTCTTCAAGGTTTAATTAGCATTCAGGGCCATACGTTGAAAAATCCCATTCAACTTCCTCCACAAGATGGCCACCACTCGCTTCGACGTCACGTTTGCCAATTTCCTCTGTTTAAGCGTCAGGACAATAATCAAGGTTGTTATTATATTGTTTAATATTCATAGACGAGGGGTGTTCTTAAAGGATTAAAGTTTATTTACGACTGTGGGATGTTTGTAGCCGAATTTAAGGAGTGTTGGAGTGTGATAAATAAAATAAATACTGCCAAACAAAACAGTAGGTACAAGATCACAAAAATAACAGCTGTAGGTACTGTTAGTACTGCGCACTTCATTCTAGGTAACCACCAACCAAAATACAAAAACTTATCCCAAAGTGAAATACATCATTACATTCGTATTCTATGTGTTTTATGGATGTTTTTCTGAAGTTATCTGTATCTGTAAAACCTGATTTTAGTAGGGAACTTACTACCTTATTCTTTTAGAATCTTCTTTTGTAACAATTATATCAGACCCTACACTATAAAGAGAGCTTATAGTCTGTGCAGACTCTACTTAATCATTTAACATTACATAAAACGTCCCCAAAACAACCGCTTATCGTTCAAAATATAAACAGTTTAAACAAGGGTCTTGAAGTAATCTCAAGTTAAAGATGCTTAACAGGAGTCGAAGCCTTCAGCAGACACTGTCAGTTTGGGCCAAATGTTTGTGCACGAGCCGCCCCATGGAAGAGGGGACATTGTTTTATGAAGGGGCTTGTGACAATCTGCTCGGGTTATGCGTAAAATCGAAAGGGGACTGATGTTGTTAATTTTGGGAACGTGTCTATTTGGATGTCAACTTCCATCTGTACTGTGACTTTCCGATTTAGTGATTGCTGTTTCTATTATTTCTACTGTTCGTCTCACAGCTCTTTGTGAGGTCATGATCTTTACGCAGTGAACATACTTGGGCGCAAAATTTGAAAATATACCCTGTTCCATTACACATAAAGGTTAATGTCTGTGGCAAAAACTGCGCGACCATGCGGCTTTGGTCACGATGACATTTCGTTGAAAAATGTGCTTCCTCAATGATTAAATACGGTTTGTTTTAGTATTGGCAAATTATTGATCGTGCAAGTTTTGGAGCACCTATTTGCGCAGAACTATGCAATTGGACATTTAAATGTTTTACGTTGACGTTAGCGACTATCGAGCGTGCAACACCTGCTGAACTTATATATATATGTCCCTACGGACACTAATGTATTGATTGATACCTAGCGTTTTTTATTACTCTCGAAAAGTAGTGAACTGGTGTTATTCCGATATGTAGTACTTAGCTAGTAATAAATATTCTCTGTAGGTATATAAGTTTTAGTATTGTTACCTGAAATGTAATACCTTCAGAAGTTTTTATGTTGCCCTCTTGTCAATACTTCCGGAATAGACCCTTTTCACACTAGCTATAAAAAAAACACAGAGAAGCATCATTTATATCCTGTATCGGTTCACACGTGGCCGCGTTTCGTGTGTAACTGCCTTATAATAGAATCGCTCAGGTCGAAAGATAATGTGTTCTAGGCTTTGGGTGTTTTGTGTGAAATGTTTTTGAAGGGTTATGATGTAGAAAAGGGTGGAGAAGACATTTCAATGTTTTAATGATATTTTTAAACTGGAATCACGATCAAAAATTAACTCTGGATAATGTATGTCCATGGGAAAATTTGATTTTTCTTCCGGAATCCCTATGAAAATAGATTTGATTTAATGACATGTTTATTAAATGTGAATTTTGTAATGAGTCTATTTTAATATCATCAATGATATAAAAAGATATTTGCGAAGTTAGTTTTCTAAAAGGACATGGATTGTATCACAACGAGTCTCTTATTCTCTATCTTATTTCGTAAGAGATATAATAAACATATTCCTTGACACAGACAGCCGGTAGTGCTAATGCACAATGTGATATAAGTCAATTATGTATCTTTATTCCGTATGAATTATGAGTTAGTATAGTGGAATAAACAGGATGTATAAGAAGTCCGAAAGCAGCTTAAACTACACTTATGAGGAGCAACTACCATTATTCACAAAACAGAAAATGCAAATTTTACATAGGTTTATATAACATAGATATTACGAGTTATAAAAGACGACTAAAAAAAGTTGGAATAACATGTCGAATTTCGATAAAAAAGTTATACCATTCGGTTGTGTACCCGACACTGATGCAAACGTCAAAGTATTATTTCGGACTTCTGTAACACCCTGTATTTGTGTAAAAAAATAAGATAAGGAAGTCTATTTTCTATACCGTATCAGTATAAATGTGAATGATTAGAAATAACTAAATAGTAGTACTTGTGCAATAACTCTCAATGTCGCCTCTTCGGAGTGGGCTTGGTAAAAAAGTTATGATTAAAATGAAATTGGACCTTATTGCATTCCCAAAGGTATATGCATGTAAACATAGATTTTCTTGGTCGATCCTTAAAAATATTGCCACGTAACTGTAAGTGGTGGTTCCTGGGCTAATGGTCTTGCGCACGCGATGCTCCCCGTTCCCTGCGCTTACAAAGTTAATTTTAAGTTATTACGTGGTTAAATATAAGTCGATTTTATTGTGCTTCGACGGACCTGCCGTTGGTGTATAAATTGTTCACGCGATTAGGGGCGCGAGTATTTTTAGATTGCCAAACTGTTCTACTGGAAATAAGTAGGTAGATACTTCCAATCAGAATATGGTAATTTAACAGTTAGTTTTTTATACAATAACGAATACTTACCTATTTTTGTTATATACTAGACTCGGAGCGATTCCAGTTACACCAGAGTAGGTAAATTGCGAAAGCATAATTTCTCAAAATATGTCAGTGACGGAAATTGAACTTGCTATGACCCGGTGAAATGGACCGTGGAGCCTACGCTCTGACCACTGGATCGTCTTCGATTGTTAACAGGGTTAGCTGCTTGAAAAGTATCACTTTTGTGACTGCACCACTAACGACCACATAAGTATGTTTTCTATTTAATATAATTGACATGTAAATTAATATTTACCAAATAAATGAATATGAATATCTATGTTATACTCATGGAATGTTTGATTGAGTTTAAAACTTGAAAACATGCAATTCTCATTGCTTGTTTTCAAGTTATAAACTCAATCAAACAATATCAGTATATAGTACTAACTAACTATATCAGAATATAGTACTAATATCGGCGGCAGAAAGCGGAAATGTCGCATCTCGAAATATTCAAATTTATACCAGAACCGAAAAACTATTTCAAAAATTCAATGCTATATTATTATCTCTTTACGTCGTATGCGGACGAGACATGGACCACTCGACGCGCCTCTTTTAGGGTTCCGTACCCAAAGGGTAAAAGCGGAACCCTATTATTAAGACTTCGCTGTCCGTCCGTCCGTCCGTCCGTCCGTCTGTCACCAGGCTGTATCTCATGAACCGTGATAGTTAGACAGTTGAAATTTTCACAGATGATGTATTTCTGTTGCCGCTAGAACAACAAATACAAAAAATCAGAATAAAATATATATTTAAGGGGGCTCCCGTACAACAAACGTGATTTTTTTGCTCGTTTTTATAGATATTGGTACCGAACTCTTCGTGCGCGAGTCCGACTCGCACTTGGCGGGTTTTTTTCTGATCAATTCTATATCAATAAGTCATTAAGGTCAATTTTAGCTTTACGACATTTCCGCTTTCTACCTATTAAAAATTTATATTCTTATCTTGACTGAAGCCGAAAACAGTGGAACAAATAAATCTCCATCAATTTTGGAACAAGAACAAATTGAACCACGTTATTTTTCAAAGCAACCTATATCAAGTTGACGCGGGCTGATTACACCAGGTGCGCGGTGCGCTGACGCCGTGACGTCACTATTACCGGGGAAAATAAATCGAGCCGGGTCAAGCGGGCCCGGTTAAAAAGGATTGTTTAGTTTTCCCGATAGGGTCAAGCCCGGCGCGAAGAGGCGCCACGAATCGCGCGCCACTGATTATTTTCCAATACCAAAACGAACTGTATTGACTCATGAATAAAGCACATTTTTCAACGTGGATAAAGCGAGGGGATCTAGCCGCGTGGTTGTGTCTTTTGTCACATATTTTCAATGTTGATATATATTGGTACAGAAGTATAGTTTCAATTAAGTCAAGTGTAGATGCTCGCACCTGTGCTCAGGGCTTTGTTTTGTAGTTCTGTAACGTCTTTATAACATTTTAAGAATCTTTAAACCGTGTTCAAGTAAATTATTTATTTGTATTGTATTCGTAATTCTTATGAGATGTCTGTGTTAGGAGAAATTTCGCAAACAGCGTTAATATTTTATTTTTAACAGGGTCAAATTATTTAAAAATGACATTATAACCAGCCCCTCCAGCATGTGCTGAGCCACTACCTTTTCGGCACAGTTCACACTGAGCTCTTTTCCTTTTTTTTCTATCTATATTTAAGTTTTGTGTTCTCTATGTTCTTTGTGTCTGTGCTGAATAAATGTTTTTTCTTTCTTTCTTTCTTCGTAACCAATTGTTAATTACCGGAATAGTTGTTAAAAATATCTGCTGATTGTTGGAGGATCCATGTTTAAAACAAAATCTATATTATTTCATTTCGTAAAAGAAAAAAAAAAG
This sequence comes from Ptilodon capucinus, assembly GCA_914767695.1. Taxonomy (NCBI): domain Eukaryota; kingdom Metazoa; phylum Arthropoda; class Insecta; order Lepidoptera; family Notodontidae; genus Ptilodon; species Ptilodon capucinus. Next base: position 11,369,611 of record OU611822.1, read on the forward strand.
TGTGTTAAAACTTGTCTCTATATACTTGTTTGTTGTCTGTCTAAATAATAGAGTTATATTGCAATACAGTTTTCAGTAAAAAAGATCAACAAGGGCTGAAAAACTTAAAGAAACTATAACGAACGCTCAGAATTCCGATGGCTGCTTACAGGACATAACAAGATACAAACTTGTGCGAACTCCTCCAAGCTGACATCATTAATATGAACGCTCTCATCGAATAATAGGTAGTAATCAAATCTTTCAGTACGTACAGGTTTATGAATATTAACTAGATTAGGTAACTTACCTAGTTTTATAATTTAGTCAAGGTTTTTGTTATTAGCTTTATATTTCATACTAGCTGTGCCCGCGACTTCGCCCGCGTGGACTTTAGGGAGATTACCCGGATATATGGGTATTATGTTTTTCCCGCAGAACCCTAATGCTTTTTCTAAAATTAAAGTAGCCTAAGTTACGCCTTGAAATGTCAACTATCTGTCAGTGAAAGTCCTATTGAAATCGGTTCAGCCGTTTAGAAGTTTACTCCAAACAAACAGACAGACAGACAGACAAAAAATTCTAAAATTGCGTTTTCGTTATAGGTATCGTATATACTTTCATACGCATTTGGTAAAAAAGTGTTATTTTAATATTACAAACAGACACTCCAATTTTATTTATTTGTATAGATGTATAGAAGACTTGTCACTGAAAAGTATAAATCTAACTCAAATATTGATGCTAATACAGTTGGCACCTAAACTATACTAAAACTAAATGTATTGCCTTACTTCTTACTTCCGTAAAGAATGAGCAAGACGGCAATATTATACAAAACTTCAATAGATTACGAACTAAATCTAATTTGCCAGTCTAGTACTTAAACCATAAGTGTTGAATAATAAATCGCTTTCAGCTCAACCCTTCAGCCATGTCTCTCCGAAGAAGGGCAAACGCTAATATTGACAGTGCTCTCAGCGACAAAGCGCGAATTGGCTGAGTTCTCGCCCGGACCGCTCAGCGATATTTTCACTATAAACACACCAGAATTTGGTTGGTAAATTGTAGTTTGTTCTACATTCGGTGGAGTGGTGGTGTTATTGTTAAGGTGTGGTCTGCTCTATGATGGTACGCTATTAGTTTCCTGCATTGTTAAGGCTACTGAACGGAACTCACATTCAAAACGCTAATAGCACAAAAATTTAGAAGTATGTAGTCCAATGAGACTACACTACTCTCTTATAGGTTGGTTTGCTAATGAGCCTAATAACTTAAAGCTCATATTATCAGAACGATTTCAACTATTAAAAAATATAATATATATTTTAAAATATCAAGATCTTAATATAATATTGCCTATGTTACTCAGTGATAATGTAGCTTTCTAACGGTAAAATAATTTTTGAAATCGGTCCAGTTTATTCGTTACATACAAAAATACAAATCTTTCCTCTTTATAATATTATTATAAAGTATAGATAATTAAAAATATAAATTCTAAAAGTCAATTCATGTCAAAAATGAAATTAGCTTCGCGTAATAAATTTTAGACAACTATTCACGTTTTGAAATTTAGAATACGATTCTAAGGTAATATTAAATTAAGAGCCTTATTTACCCATTTATTACAGCTCTACAAAGCTGTACCTTCTGCTATTTTCCATTATCAAATATTAAAAGGTAATATTTTCAGATCGAGATATACACGTAAATCAGTACATATAAATCGGCTCCAGGGGTAGTCAGATATTCAGTTCTTTACTGATGTGACAAGATTCCAGTGTAACTACGAATTAGTTTATTACTATTAGGTATACTGGGCACCACAGTAAAAAAGAGCTCAGCCGGTGTAACTTAAAGGTACTTTTTGGTTGCAGTGAGTGAAAACTAAAAAGTTTCTACTATATATTCTAATGTATTGTCACACACTAATTAAATCAATGATAAAACAAACTAATCATAGCCAGTCAAACAAAAGCGTACCAAGTACACCCAACCGCACAATAGCGTAATTTTCCCGCACTCTGTGCCGAATCAATCACGCACATTACCGATAATATTAATGACCCGACTTGTGTGGCTGTGTGTACAGTACAGCTATAGTACAATGGGTCCACTATTTGTCTTTGTTACTGACTGGATTAATTCGCTCAACGGTTAGCTAATTGAGTTATAGCTGATTGTAGGTGGTTGGTATTAGGGAGTGTTTAGCGTTTTAGTTTTATATTACATAGATGTTTATTAGTTAGTAACGAAATTGTAAGTTTAGTAACAAAATATTGAAATAGTATTTGATTAAACATCATCATCATCATCACGTCTGTTTTCTCCGAAGGGTAAACAGAGGTGCACTGCAACGCGCCCACACTACGGCGATGTATTTTGGTCCCAATGTAATAGGGGCGAGCCTATTGCCATTATACCGGGCACATTCCCCCTCAATACGAGGGAGATTTGGGCCATAGTCCACCACGCTGGCCCAGTGCGGGTTGGTGAACTTCACACGCCTTTCTATAGACGTGCAGGTTTCCTAACAATGTTTTCTTTCAACGTTCAGTAAGTGGTAATCATTTTTTAAAATTACATTCGCACATTAAAATTATCTCAGAGATGCGGGCCCGGGATTTGAACTTGCACCCCCTACGTTCAAGGTGGGCGTTCTTGCTCACGAGGCTACCACTATTCGAAATATATTGTAAGTACTTACTTACTGTGTACATATTTAAATGGCGTCTTAAAGTATAAACTCATATACGTCTTAATTTAATATCACTACGACAGAATGGCATGGAACCTTATTGAATAAATAGATAAAGGTATTTATTCACTGCACGAGGCCATCGATCTTAATCTTGGGGGTCGGATAGTGGAGTCTACTCACTGTCACTTAGCGAGGCGAGGACATTACGATGCAGCGTTGGGTGGCAATGAGGAATAAGAACCGGGTGCTTACTTGAAAAGCTTCAGGAAGATAGATTGGGTGTGAGCTGCTGATAAAATTGTGATCGTGTTTTGTATTGTTTTTTTTAAACTTACAATAATAAAATATACGTAATAAAATAGTAGAGGGATGAGAATGCTTCATTATGCCTGTATTTTCCGAAGAGATAGGTAGAGGGAAGAGGAGCTGTACACACTTCAATAATGTGGTACGAAACTCAATGCTTACTCTTTTGAAGATAATTTATATTATTTGAGTTTCTAACCTGCTTTTAGTGGAATCAGCATTCGATACTGGTGATAGAATTTGACTATTTGTAAAGGAATTTTAGCCTACAGACATCTAAGAGTCAGAGAGACAGACATATGGACAACAAAGTGATCCTATAAGAGTTCCTTTTTTTTCTTTTCAGGTACGGAACCCTGAAAACATGAGTTGTTTCTGATTAATTAAGCCAAAAGATATTTTGTATCATCATTTACAAGTTTTTATATAAGGCGCATATGGTGTATAGTCTCCTTTACCTAAAAATAAATAGACGTACATTAGCAGCGGTAACCTGATGCTGACTCGTATTAATTCGGGGTGCACTCATGCGTGGCGTGTTGTTTACTGTCCGTTACTTACTTCTCTATAGTTATATATCCCAAATTCAATTTATTTACTAACTAAAAATATAATTGCCTAGGTTATACATTGAGATCATGAAAACGATAGGAATACAGTTCGATATTAACAAAATTAGCATAAAGCTCCCCCCACACTCTGCGTCAAGTCACGCGTCGAGATGTTTGTCAAAACCAAAAACGAGCTCTGTGTCAATATGTATAAAGATTGAATTTCTGTGGTAACACGCTCCCGTGCCCTAAAAAAATCAAACTTCTAGGTTAACGCAATCAAAAGATACGGCGGTTTATGTTGCATTTTCAGTACTTGCACGGGAATCAAAAACCTATTGGGTACTTCCCGTTGATCTAGAACCATGAAATTTGGCATTAAGCAAGGTCTTATAGCACAAGTAAAGGAATAAATTCGAAAACTGTAAATTTATTGTTAGAAAATGTTTTTTTGCGATTACAAACTTATTTTGTAGTTAGTTTGTATGCGGACACCAGTATACCAACTGCAAAGTTAAGTTTGTTAGAGCAATGTTCGGTGCTTTCATAGTGTAGGTATGGAAGCCTCGGTGCGCGAGTTCAGCTCGCACTTGGCCGGTTTTCTCATATTATTTATCTTATCTGCCTGTGGAATCTACGATCATAAGTTTATGATTAGTCACTGCTACTGTATGTAACACATGTATAGTATGTAGAACACATCAAAAACATTAGAAAATAAACGGTAGCGGGAACTTGGCGAGAGTAATACCGCCATACCCGGAGTTCCCAAGATATTAATTTTAATTAGCGTGCGCACAAAATAACTAACTTTGGGATTAAGAGCGTGTACGTTTGTGTTATACGTCGCTTTCTACTAAACTTCCGCTCACCGTTTGATTTTGTTGTATACTTTCTGTTTGTGTTCAGGCACGGTTAACCTGTTACGTCTGTGTACAGTATTCGATGTAGATTGAAATTTTGTGTATTCAAAAACAACTTTTGGGTGATTCCACTAAAGTTTTGTTTGGATTGAAAATGTTTGAGTTATTATTTTTAAATAAATTAATATGGCTACGCAACACATACTCATTGCATACGATCTTAATCCCAAACTAAGCACAGCTTTTACTAAGGGTACCGGACAATAGACTGTGGGCGATCTCAGTTACACCTAGACTTGGAAAAGATTCGAAAAGGCTATTTGTTAGCCGAGTGGCCTAAGCTCAAACTACTTGACCAAGCCGTCGTTCAACTGCAGAGAATCGATATGGGTGTAATAGTTTAACCATTTCATTCCACGACTCTACGCAGATAACTCATGACTTTACAACAAATAATTTAAAGCATTACCTAGTAAAGCAGTGGTAGTAGTAGGTGGTAGAACGACCGCCTTGAACGTGAGGAGTGCAAGTTCAAATCCCTAGTCCACACCTCTGAGATTTTCATGTGCGAAAGCCAATTTCAATAATGATTAGTACTTGCTGAACGGTGAAAGAAATCATAGTGAGGGAAACTGCAATGGGTGAACTTCACACGAAGTCGTGAACTCGCACCAACCCAAATCTCTCTCGCATTGAGGGCGAATGTGCCCGCTATTATGGCCTCCTATTACATTGGGACCACAGTACATCGGTGAAGTGTGGGTGCACTGCAGAGCGCCTCTACCAACCCCTTCGAGAATACATGCGTGATGATGTATTTGTTTAGTTTGATTTTGCGATGCTATGTAGATAAATCGTGACTTTACAACAAAGAATTCAAAGCATTTCTTAGTGAAATGGTAGAGGATATCAATATACGTTAGGTGTGAGGTGTATCAGGCGCGGTGCATGCTGCGCTCGTCGCTGCGGCTCCATCCATCCTGGCTGCGATCTATCACGCGGATCCGGGGGGTCTACTCCCAAAATCATAAACGATACATCGGTAATATTATGGTGGCACTCTGAATGTATAGAATTTATTCTACTCTATCACATGTTAGGATTCAGTACGAGTATCAGTAATCGTATGCACAGATTATATTGTTTTATACATGGTTCTGTATTAATATTATTTTTGGTACAAACCACAGTGTTAAACGACGAATGACGTTTGGGTCGTTGTCGAATTGGAATAATCACTATTATCATTTACTTCTCATCATATCTATTACAATTTCACAATTTCGTAAAAACAAAAGATGAAGCAGATTCTTCTTCTTCTTCTTTTTTTACGAAATGAATGAAATGATGATATTTTGATGGAATAAGATGAGGAATGCCTGCACCTGCGATATGCGGTATTTATGGCAATGTCGAGTAATTATAGCAAGGACAAATTCAATAAATACACATTATAAATAAAAATGGATGATGACAGCGATAAAGATGGCGGATGAATCAGATGAAGCAGATTAAAGTTACGATAGATATTGTCAAATATCATCGTTCGTTCTGTCAATGATAATGACAGAAAACAATAAATACTTATTTGACATGCCAAAATTCACGATATATCCACTATCAATTTGGAGAGTAACCCACAGAGCGTGAAGTATGTAGTGCCAAAGTTCTATGTGTATTGATTGCTGCCCAATGCTCACACGAGCATCGAGCAAGGGTGGAGCATTTTGCTTAGCATGAGCATTAACTGTTTTTATCTTATGACACCGGCAGTGAGAGCTCATCTGAAACGATTTTAGCCGACCATTCTTCTGAATAATGCATGCGAATTTAGATGTCTATTATAACGCTACAAAATCTAATCACACAATCTCCGGATTTGAACCCCACCGTTTCGTTGGCGGACAATTTGGACGACGCACTTGGGACCCCTCGATTTGCGGAAAGAATCGTAGTGATTGTGTCCAAATTTAATAACAGCTTTCAATGACCCTCGTCTCGTCTGCCTCCTTGGGATGCGAACACCGTTGGTTCGATCTGATGATGAGCTGTGATACACTAAATCTTATATAAAATGTAGAGTTACGTTTGTGGAAAAAAAAAAAGTTTCTTTAGTCTTCCACGGCGTCTTGTACCTGCGGGACTACATTTGCTACTTATGTTGGCCCACCTCTGCGGGTCCATACGAACGACGTGGCCTGCCCACTCCCACTTTAGTTTTGCAGACTTTTCCCCCACGTCCGTGAGTTGTGTTATGGAGCGCAGAGTGGTATTCCTAACACGGTCTATGCGTTTGACTCCTAGAATACTGCGCTCCATAGCTCTTTGGCAATCCTTGAATTTGGATTTTTGCTCTTCAGTTAGAGACCACGTTTGAGCACCGTACATTTTCCAATTTTAAATACCACGAGTAAGAAAGATAACAAATCCCTTAAAAAGCTATTTAACCTGTTTCCTTATACGTACTCCCGACAAGTGCATTCTAAAAAGCTTTCACATGCTCCGAAGCAATTTGGCTGGCGCTGTTTGGTCACCGGATCTCACTGTCTAAACCGAGAGCGCTGTGTGCCCCAAACCTTATTGAGAATTGTTTCATCAAATTATTCCTCCATCGGTTTCGGAATCGGTAAAACGCCTCAAATACAATGAATAAATTATTTTAGATACCTACATAGAAAATTGTAACGAATTTCCGACGGCTCTCGCGAAATTTGTCGAACGTCACGTGGATTTCATCCGAGTTAAGATGGCATCTATTTACCTACAGATAATAATGTTAATAATTTAAATTTGAGACATAAGATAAGGAATGTATCAAAAGTCAGATGCATATACTGTAGATAAAGTCAGACTAGGATTCATCTGCCATCTTTATCACTGTCATTATCCATTTTTATTTATAATGTGTATTTATTGAATTTGTCCTTGCTATTAATTACTTGACATTGGCGAAATACCCGCGCTAGTCGCAGGTGAAGCCATTCCTCATCTTATTCCATTAAATTTCATCATTTCACTCATTTCGTTAAACAAAGTAAAAAAAGTAAAGTCAGACTACATGATAATATATGATTTTTTATTTTATACCCAACTATAATTCTGAATGAGAGACAAGTATTATATTTGTTACATACCAGTATCGTGTTGAGGCCTAAAGGCACACCTATAGACCTATTGAATAGTGTGAACTACATTCAGAGGGGCGGTTACTAATATTCACAAAATAGTAACTACATGAAAATTCATCATGTCATGAAAATCATCACATAGGTCTCGAGATTTTAACTTAAGCAGCAAAACACGCTTACAAAACCTGTTCGAAATTCTGTAAATTTTTTACACCATTCATTTTGAAACCTCATAGTTATGCAAACGTATTATGTCGGACTTCTGAAACATCTTGTATATTTGGTTTTAGCGTCTTTATGATTCAGTCAGTGGAATCAGACAATAATGTTTGTTTCATATTGACCTAGATACATTCATTCAAATTAAACATGAACAGCAAGATTTGGTGTCTCGTTGAAATGCTGGCGTAACGATCGTTCATACAAACATTTGCGATTCCGCTTTGAGAGAAAAAATATCGCTGAAGTAGAAAAAAATATTAAATTCATTTAATTATACCAACGGCGAGGGTCTGCGAAGGTTTCGAAAATGAAGGTGAATTAAGCGGAGCTTGGAACAAGTAATGTGCTTATCAAATCAAATTCACTTTATATTAGCAACTACAAAATAATATACATCGTCACCCCCGTATTCCCCGATGGGGTAAGCAGAGTTGCACTGCATTGCGCTCACATCTCACCAATAGGGGTGAGCCTATTGCCATTTTACCGAGCAAATTCTCCCTCAATACGAGGGAGATTTGGGCCATATTCCAGCACGCCGGCCCAGTGCGGGTTGGTGAACTTTCACACGCCTTTCTATAGACGTTTCCTCACGATGTTTTCCTTCACCGTTCAGCAAGTGGTAATTATTGTTCAAAATGAGATTCACACATGAAATTCATCTCTGAGATGCGGCACGGGATTTGATCTTGCACCTTACGTTCAAGTCGGGCGTTCTTGCCCACGAGGCTACCACTGCTACTTGTTTATTAAATAAATAAATACATCATCACGCCTGTATTCCCCGAAGGGGTAGGCAGAGGTGCACTGCAGTGCGCCCACACTTCGCCGATGTATTTTGGTCCCAATGTAATAGGGGGCGAGCCTATTGCCATTATACCGGGCACACAGGTTTCCTCACGATGTTTTCCGTCACCGTTTCTTAGCAAGTGATAATCTCAGATGAAAATGAGATTCGCACATGGAACCCAGAGGTGCGAGCCGGGGATAGAACCTGCGCACTTTGATTGCAAAGCGTGCGTTCGACCACTCGGCTACCACTGCTTTTTTTTGGTGGATACTTGTTTATTAGTTTTATATAATTACTTCTTATTAGGTCTGTAAGATCCCACAAGTAAATTAATAAAGGATTTTTGTCTAACAATCCAAGTGTCATCACTATTGTCTTAGTTTGAGTCATATAACTGTACATTCATAGTCATGTCAACTCATCTAAAAACTATTTACAGTGGTATTTTTGAGTACGTGTTGTTCTAGAGTTGAGAATGGATCAAGAACTGAACATACTAAAGCGAACAACATCAGTTTACTTTTAAAAATGTACTCTGTGCCAATATACATAGAGATTGAATGACCGTGGCAAAATCCCCGCGATGGTGCGTGCAAATGCGCTCGGGGCAACTCCGTATTGTAAAAAAATGTGGTTCTACATTGAGTGAATACAATTTGTAATGTGGTCGCGTGCGTTTTGACTTTAATTTAATTCCAATTTATGAATATCAGTCGTAAATGTGATCTAAATAAATTGATGTAATATTTAAGGTATTTTATGTTAATAAGAAAACCTCTCGTATCTTGCACCGCTTCCCAAAGCAGCCCTTTCCTATTTTTTCAAAGAGCTAAAACTTCCAGACTCTGCTGACCCGGCACCGGTCTGTGTTTCAGCCTTTACAGACTGAAAAAAGGCGAGCCTTGTTAATTGGACACGCTTGTTTGTGCGAAAAATTGCTGATTCTTGCTGAAATTGGTACACGAGTTTATCGGTCGGATGAGAATTTCCATTGACTACATCGCAATTTTTCCCTTTAAAAAAATAAAACGAAGGTACCTACATTCGTTAATGGTTTTTATACGGAAGCTATTGATCCGGTTTTTAACCAACTTCAAAAACTGACAGAGGTTCTTAATATCAACATCATGAACTTGACGCGTCGACCTTAACATTGTATTGAATCGACATGTCAAAAAGAGTGCTTGGGCTGTTCGCACCACGTTCTGAAATCCCTTCGTCTGGAAAAGCATCGGCCGTTTCGAAACGTGTTCTGAAAGAGCACATTCAAAAAGAGTCCTTGGGCGGTTCGGAGCGTGGTGCGCACGGCTTGTGGGGCGAAACGCCTCAGCACCCGTGTTTTTAATAAGTAAGCAACAAGGAAAATCAATATAAATTTAGTTTTAGTCCACAGGCAGGCTCGGTCTTAAACATGTTAGAATAACTATTTACAAAAGTCAAGCAGTGGTAGCCTCGTGGGCAAGAACGCCCGCCTTGAACGTAAGGGGTGCAAGTTCAAATCCCAGGCCCGCACCTCTGAGATAATTTTCATGTGCGAATGTCATTTTCAACAATGATTACCACTTGCTGAACGGTGAAGGTAAACATCGTGAGGAAACCTGGACGTCTATAGCTTTCTATAGCGTGTGAAGTTCACCAACCCGCACTGGGCCAGCGTGGTGGGCTATGGCCCAAATCTCCCTCGTATTGAGGGGGAATGTGCCCGGTATAATGGCAATAGGCTCGCCCCCTATTACATTGGGACCAAAATACATCGGCGAAGTGTGGGCGCACTACAGTGCACCTCTGCCGACCCCTTCGGGAAATACAGGCGTGATGATGATGTATTTTATTTTTTAAAATATTTACAATGCAAAACAAAATAAGTTAAAACTAATAAGAAAATATATATAAAATATGTAAAAAATTTGGCCCTAAAATTTTAATATATAAATTAATATTTACAGAGTCTATGCACCAACATCATATATTATCACATATTAACCACAATAATATCCTAAAGCCAAACATCGCACATCTGCGTTCGAATGAGATTACGTTATGTGGGGTTGAATCTGCGACCTTCTGTTTAGCGAACGCGCCTGCATCCTGAGTTTACTCAATAAATATCTCCAATATTAGTATCTGTATAACTTAGATAGTATTATTGATTTTCTTCATCTGTGTACCGTATTGTTATGGGATTTGGGATATAACACTTAGTAAAATGTGAAATCTGACTTTGTATGATCATTTAATATACAAAACTATATGATGGATGGTATATTTAACCTAATCTAATTCTAATTTTAACCTAATCTCACCAAAGTTCACCACAGGTACGGGTTAAATGTAAACTAAATAAAGTTAACCCTATACGCAAGGTATTTATTTTTTAACCAATTTTATTTTTAACACTTCGCGTAAAATAAACTCTCGCGCAAAAAGCGGGTGCATTCATAGACTTTCAGTTCAAATATACAGCGATAGAGTGGCGCGGGGCTGGAGTGGGTGGAACGGGGTAAAAATGCACCAGCAATTGAATAATCCATTTGGTGCAGGAGTAGGGACATTTTACGGAGCGATGGGGCGGGACGGACAGTTCTTTTTTATTAGTGTTAATGTTTTTTGGAATGTTATTTTGCTGCGTCCAAGTAAGTACAGTTAATTAAATATGGCCGGAGATTCATCCACCATATTTTCCATTTTATACTATTCTACTTGTTACTGGCAAAAATATCTACTTATTGCGAATGAAACCATATCTCATCCTATTCAATATTTTGCCTCAATCTTTTTTTTCATAAAAAAGAAGAAGATAATGTTGCCATCTTGCATTATGACATTGAAAAGTATTCCAAAAAACTTTATAGGATTCGACCTATATTTTTTGTGAAATAAATTTCACAAAAACTTCATGATTAATTGGTCAATTTTCTTTTGCTATTTTGAACGAAAATCATACCGTAAGAGCATCGAGAACAATCCAACTTATGAGATCTCTTGACATCTCAATTAGGGAGGCCCTCAAAGAGGCTGCGTCTGTGCGTCAAAGAAATAACGAGATGACGGAAGCGGACGGCGTTACGGGCGATCTGTCTCGGGACGACGTCTGAAAAGTTCCATTTCGCGAAAATACGTGAAATTCCGTTCAAGAAATTGTGGTCTATACCGACCACCTTTTCGCCTTGAACACACTGGTGCGAGCGAATACAAATTATCTTTCATTAAAAATGTACTCTATATTAATCCATACAACGATTGATTTTCTGTGGCTAAATCCATAACAGCACGTGACAAAATTTTCACGCGTAATTTTAGACATTTCGTTGAAAAGTGTGCCTCTTCGATGAGTTAATACAATTAAATAGGTCGCGTTTGTTTTGACGCGGCTATTTATCCAGGCTTCTTTGGTGGGTCGATGTTTTTTCTTTTTTTTGGGTCGATGTTATAAATGTTTGAATGGACGTTCCGGCTTCGATTTCAAATTTATCTTTGGAGTGTTCCCAAAGTATCCCAAAGCTTTGACCAAACGTCAAAGCTTTGGGATATTTGCTAATGACCGATAGCCCCTTGAGTTCAATTGAAATTTTATTTCGTGTTTAATTATAGACATCCATAGCATAATATCCAACTGTTTTCTATTTTAATTTGTGATTTGAGATGCTGAAAATAAAGCAATAATTTCTTGTAGTTTGCAAATTATTTTCATATGTTGGTGAGATACCAACTCCGAGACTCCTGAATACGCTACTCAAAGGGCGTGTGTTAATAAAGACCCTGTCCTCACTCAATTTCAACTTTGAAAATTGACCATTGTCCGTACTGGTAGTGTCACTAAGATTTCGTTTTCAAGTACACTTCGGTTCACCAGATATTAAATAATTCGTCAAACTACTTAATGTTTAATAAGTTTAATCTTCTGATCACAACTACAACATAATAATTTAACAGCAAGCTTTCTTACTGCTCTTAGCAAAACTAATACTTCAAAACGCCAGTTAAAACGCTCTCCCATTGGCTGCAGCGGTAAATTACTTTGTTCCTGGTTCGCTACAATCTATTCCGGGGCACCTTCAGGAACAACTGAGAACTTACCGTAACGAGGGAGCTAATGAGTGTTCCAGTTTCTTTAGAACATGTTCCAGAATGGTCGCGGTACTTTTATCGGGTTTGTTCATGTTTATGATACAAGTTGGGTTAATTTATCGAAGTATTTAAGGGATTTGTTATAAATAATATATCCAGCGTGTGCTGCTACGATGAAAGGATCGAATGTGCTCGCATGACCTTTCTAATTAAACCGGTTTGGGCACATCGATTGGATGGTTTCAAAGTCTGTAACGGATAGGTAGATTTTTTTTTGTGTTTTATAATATAATACATCATCACACCTGTATTCTTTGAAGGGGTAGGCAGAGGTGCACTGTAGTGCGCCCACACTTCGCCGATGTATTTTTGGTCCCAATGTAATAGGGGGCGAGCCTATTGCCATTATACCGGGCACATTCTCCCTCAATACGAGGGAGATTTTTGGGCTATAGTTCACCACGCTGGCCCAGTGCGGGTTGGTGAACTTCACACGCCTTTCTATAGACGTGCAGGTTTCCTCACGATGTTTAATAATATATCATCTATATACATAGATGTATATCGATGAAATCTCTGCCCGAAGTGTCACCTTGTCATTCAACTCGCCGCTGAGGCGCTCTGCGAGTTCACCACATATTGTGGCTATAACTTGGTGACGTCAAAATTGTGGTAATCTCACACTTGGTATACTAAGACCCGATCTTAGTTTAAGTATTTTTTCAGATTAAAAAGAACTAAGGTGTATCAGTAGTCCGAAATAATAATGTAGGTACATATACGGTAGCTTACATGTAGATGCTTAGTGAAGACACTAATCCTAACTATTATAGTTTCTGAGTTACAGACTTTTCGGTATTTGTTCCTAGTATCGTTTTGTACCTTATATAACAATGTACTTCATCTACTAGTGACGACTAATTTTATTTACAAAACTGATTTGGTAAATATGGTATAGGACACGAGATACTAAGATTCGCAAATAAACGCCGAAAGAAAAAAATCTTTAATCGATTTATTATTCATTACTATACCAAAATATTTAAAGAACATTTAATGTCGGTATACAGACTGTTACGTTACGTTCCGCTTTCCAATCAAACGGATATCGTACTGTTATCGTAACGAATAAAAAGTTCCAAAAACTAGGGCGCCCTCTCATTGTTGATACGACTTTAATAAAACTTAGTGGAATGGCAATAATGGAATTATTATTCCTCCTTAACATTTCTCAATGTAGCGGGAAAGATAAATTACGTGCCGTGAATCTAATCGGGAGGGCTAATTTCGGTTTTTAGGTGTAAAAAGATTTATTGTATGGGCGTGCCTATCGGCGTTCCTACCGAATATTATTCCGTTTGTGGCGCGCGGAAATTCATCTTGTTGGCTGTAAAAATGTTGTTAACTGGACGTCGCGCATTGAGTTTTGAGTCGTAACAATAAAATTATGCATTACACAATTCATGAAATTGCTAAGAAAATTTTCTTCTTTTGTTTAAAAAACCTGCCAAGTGCGAGTCGGACTCGCGCACGAAGGGCTCCGTACCATTATCTATAAAAATGCTAAAAAAGTCACGTTTGTTGTATGGAAGCCCCCTTAAATATTTATGTTATTCTGTTTTTTAGTATTTGTTGTTATAGCGGCAACAGAAATACATCATCTGTCAAAATTTCAACTCTCTAACTATCACGGTTCATGAGATACAGTTTGGTGACAGACGGACGGACGGACGGACGGACAGCGAAGTCTCAGTAATAAGGTTCCCGTTTTACCCTTTGGGTACGGAACCCTAATGGGGTTCCCGTTTTACCCTTTGGGTACGGAACCCTAAAAATGATTAATAAAAATAGATTGGAGTACAGTTTATGCATTCAAATCATTGTTATATAGACCTATTCATAGTGTGATCCCAAAATAATCAATGCTTGTGTGGGTCCCATACAATTCAAGCTATACACAGACCAAGGCAAATTGTGAAAAAATCAACATGTCAATTGAATAATATAACATATAATCAGCGAAATAATTTACAAAATATGTTCAGTACTTCCGGAGATTTGCAGGCAAAACAGAATTTAGTGTAAACAATTTAATTCTTTATAAATATTAATAGTATTAGAAGTATGTTAGGATACTTCTTCGTCAAGGCGCGTGCTGCAAATAATTTGACAATCCCACAACGAACTCTGTGTCTAAATACACAAAGATTGAATTTCTGTGTTGAAAACCACTCAACCGCGTCAATATTCACTGGTATTGTTGGAGAATGACCTTTTTTATCAGTTAATACAGTTCGTTTTGATACAGGCAATATTTTTGCAGCGTGCCTCTTGACGCCTGAATGTGTACGGAATTTTATATGTATTGACATCAAAAACCTACTGTACGATACTCCCCAAAGGACCAAAACATGTATTTAAATAAAAAAAAAAAAAAACATACGGGTCGAATTGAGAACCTCCTCCTTTTTGAAGTCGGTTAAAAAGGCGATATATTTTCAGTTAACGAGCGTCGAACTGAGATGTTACATAGACGGGGTATCGAAAGCGTTCCGCTGTACCTCTGAATATTTTATAAAGCCTTTAAGATTACAGAAAAACCCACTCCGTACATTCCCAGTGGGAGGCTCGTCAATACGTATCGATAAATGTAAATAATTCCATTCAAAACTCTCCCCAGTGGTTGAAAGTTCGAGGTTATCAGACAAAATTAGTTAGGATTTAAATAAATAAAACTAGATTAAGGCTGGTAGTCATTTAGGCGACCCGTTTTATTTAGCTCAGCGTCTGTCAATTTGGCACATAGTCAAAATAAAACCAGATTAGGGAATTTACATTAAATACGTTGGTATAATTTGAATGTATATATTATTTTCGTAACTTGCTTAACGATGGCTCCAGTCACGTACTTAACGTGCTTTTATCTATACAAATAAATAAAATTTAAGTGTCTGTTTGTAATATCAAAATAGCAACTTTTTACGAATTGCATATGAAAGTATACACGATACCTATAATGAAAATGCAATTTTAAAAAAAATTGTCTGTCTGTCTGTTTGTTTGAGGTAAACTTCCAAACGGCTGAACAGATTTCGACGGGACTTTCACTGGAAGATAGCTAATATTCCAAGGCGTAACTTAGGCTACTTTAATTTTAGAAAAAAAGCATTAGGGTTCCGCGGGAAAGACATAATATCCATATTTCCGTGTAATCTCCCTGAAGTCCACGCGGGCGAAGTCGCGGGCACAGCTAGTCAATGATAAAATAATTGTCAACAGAAAAGAAGCTTCTCTTTTTTGACAGCTGTCAGTCTATTTGCAAAGTCAGCTGACAGCTCAACGTTTCTGCTCATCTGAGATACTTCGAAAACTTTCTAAAATAACTTCTTTATTTTTTACCTAAAGAATGAAATTTATGTTTATGTTTTTTATGAATTCATAAAATAAAAATTGATAGGCGTACAATAATATACTCTTTATGTAAAAATAAGGTACACGTTTGATTATACATGAAAAATATTATAGAAATAGCATTTTTGAGCTTCTATGGGTAGACGTTTGAAAACGATTAAAAGCCTGGGGTTGTAATTTGAAAGAGATTGGTTCGCTTATTTTCCGTAATTTACTGGAATTATAGGTTAAAGTGCTATTAGAGGGATGGCGAATCATTGAACACGTTAACAGAAAAAATGGAATTAACATTACAAGTAGAATTTACATTTAATTTTGTGAACTGAAAATTTTAGTTATGCTATATGAACTAAAATTAGTTAATTTATTTATTTATTAATATCTACCCACACTCAGATTCCAAATGACCGTGTTTTTAAATCAAACAACTTGCTATCCAAGTCCTTACATTTATTATATTTTCAAACTTCAAGAGATAAGAGACGAAATAATCTTTTGCTAATAAATCACTTGCGGAGATACTTATGATAAATTACATGATGAAAGAGACATAAATAATGAGGGAACGAGGAGGAAGACATTGAGGGGGATGTAACAGTCCGATTTGGGATGAGATGCAAGTGGGCGTTCTACTATGGAATATTAAATCGCAGATTTATAAATAAAAATCCATTTATAAATTGTACGATTTGGATTCAGGGAATAAAGTTATTCGTTTTATAAAAAATACTTAATTTAATCTCTTCTTTCTCAAGACAAAAGAACCCTAAAAAGGTATGATGCCAGTAATGGCCGCCGGATTACTATTTCCTAATCCGGGACTCGTTTATTGCAAGCTCCGATTGTAGCCCGGTGGGCCCACTGCCAGACTTTGGAATAAAATCCTTTTTCGTCTTAAATATGCTTAGTTACGGAGATTTGTGGGATTTAATCAATTCTATGAGGTCCTATTGAGTTAATACCACCAAATCCGAAATGCGGAATAATATAAAATGCGAATTAAGTTATTCTGTGAATTTTCTGAAATTTTCTTTTTATGTATTTTTTTTTCTGTTTCTCATTCTTTTAATATGAGAACCTTTTGTAAAAACTATTCAAATGGAGTCGAATAACATGAGCGCTGATCTATCATATACTCAAATGTACCTGCTTATAGCAATACACTGAGAGATCCTAAAACTGAATTTTAAATAAATAATGGTTTATTGTAGATTTTTGGCACTGCTAGTGACGTGTTACGAGCCACGTTACAGACTAAATATAGAACAAGCGCTAACTCTTTCTAACTCTTTCTAACAATTTTATTTTTATGAAGATTGCACTTTCTGCAAGTTTATTAACTGACTGTATCGCTCTTCCAGCTAGTTTTTTACATAATTTATACTTCCCTAATTCACATCGGGAACGATTAACTAAGTTTCTTGTTCAAAACAGCGGAATTTCGAGTCGTCCGTTGGCGGATAATTAAATTGTTGGAGCTCGTCTTGCGCTCGCAATGTTTCTAATTTGTGAAGGGGATGCTGGAATGTTTTTTCTTAAATTATTTGGCTATTGATCAGATTGCACCTTTGAGTATTGAATTAAGTAGTCAATGATGTCAATTCTGATGCACACAAATTATATTTGACAGCAGTTAAAATATTACCATCTTGCTCATAAATTACGGCCAGAAAAAGGACAGCAATATGGTATACCAACACCAATATAAGGTATTAGTATTTATAAAAAAAAAATGAAGTAACTTTACTCATTTATGCCAAAATCAAGAAATGTTTTGTTTTCATTATTATGAAAGCTTTAGTAATGTACATTGCATTTTTTTTCTGTTTGTATTCTTAAGTTATTTCTAAAGTGGTTATTTTTCACTTTACTGACCCAGAAAGAGTTATGTTCTTCGAGTGTATTTATTTGGCTCATCCTGCAGGCTAATTTGTGATCACTTTTAGTAATAAGGCCCATCGTCGCACTTAATTATTATTATTATTTACCATGCATGTACCATTGTATTTCTCTAAGAGATGGAACAATAAAGAGTTATCTATCTATCTATCTAATTTGATAAGTTTTTCTAGCAAATATATTTTTATTTATGTACTGAAGTACAATATTAATTCGAAATATAAAATATTTATTCTAGGGAACCGGAATTTTCGAAATAACTTGCAAGTTTCACTTTCGGAACGCATTATTAAAACAAATTCTGATGAAACTAGTTTTAACGTGCTTTGATGTTGGTAGCCCCGAATTCTTGATGTTCATTTCGAAACCGCAAGCGCAACCCTCCCTACCGGACTTCCCTGTGCTGAAAACACAATTAAACTGAAAGGAGCTGTTCACGATTTGTTTATAAAATAAAGTATTTTCAAGTTATAAGATCGTTGATTTAAACTTGCCTTTTTTTCATAAACGTCTCGTTGAATATCTAATTAAACTGAAGTTGCGCAAGGAGTGAGAATATAAATTGGAATGGATTTAAAGATTAGAGCAAAAGAGAGAGACGAAGATAGATAATTATATTATGATACAGCCAGTAGCTCTCGAAGTTTTCACTTAACACAAAATTACGGAAATGCCGCCCACAAAATGAATACCTTCAGATATTTATTAGAGAAAGTTGTAACTGGTGGCGGGCTCGATCTGTCAGCGGCCTTATGAACGGGGCGGCTGGGATTTATCGTTGGAATTGACGGAATTACTTCGAATTAAGTCATTGTCCCGGTACAAAGTTTTTAAATGAAGGTAATGGGGGAGGAAGGCAGTTGCTTGCAGAGATTGAGGGTTTGTACGAACCTGACTGGAATATCTTGAATAGATTTGTGTAAATTACAAAAAAATGTTTCAAGGACGTTTAGTAATACCTCATTCAGATATCCTGCTTTAAGTTAGGTCATACTGAAATGGGCGAAGCTAAGATAACCACTTTGGGGTAATATTACCAAATTTGTTATAAATAGAAAACTTTACAAATAGAAAACGTAAAAAAAAAACTATTAAAATGACCACACCATCCCACTGTGCGACAATAAAACCTACTACAAGTCCATCCAATGAAAAATTTAAAAAGTAATTACTGTAATTCTTTTGCAACTATAAATTGAATCACGGGCACACAGTGGGCGAGCGCCACACGAGCGCAGACATAATGTCCGAGCAACTTCTAACTCGATTCACCGCGCTGCTGGCCAGATAAAAGTTTAGCACGCTAGCAACTAGAAACGGAACACGAAATACTTGAGCACTCTGGACACGTTTCATCAATTTTTAACACCATTTATTAAATGCAAATTAGTGTTGGATTTCGTATAAGTCTACAGATACTGTTTTCCACAATGTTAGTGACATTTTTGCCTGTAAAATAACATTGAATCAAATTTATACGTCAAAAATATACAGTGACTATATAAATGAGAAGCAAAAAAGCTGCAAATTTTAACACCGCGGCAATCCACTGTGTGTTCTTTAATTAAATGGACTTGGTTTTTATGCGTTTAATGAAACAGTCAGCGTTATTCGTTGATTAACAATTTGTTTGTGTAGGTGGGAATAATCCGACGATTTTATCGTGAAAATTTTAAAACCTGCCAGTATGTAATAAATATTGGTTATTGATAACACAGTGTTTCGTATTTGTCGGTTATAGTTATAAAATTTAAATAACAAATAATTTTATTCTGCTAGGGTTAATTAAAATTCATTTGCCAAAATTAAGTTTATCTTAACTGCAGTTTACAGAAATAAATAAATCGAATGCTGATACGGTCCTAAATTTTTATGCTATTTTTAAAAGTGTCTTTATTTGTTTATTTAATAGAGGGTGGTAAGTCTAGAGCAGGTGAAATACCGAGCTAAACGCCTTGATAAATCGCCTCCAGCTGAGCCTTCCCGCATCTTGACTGTGCAGTGACAATGGTGGAGCTGAAACACAATAAACTCTGTATAATACTGAAAATTACTGAGACCGAAAACTTTTGTTTGTTCATTTGAGATGAAACATTTCACTAAAAAGGCCCATTTCTTTAAAACACAATATATTTAATTATCTTTTTTACTCGTTAAGAAAGTTAAGAAAAGCTTAAGAATAATCTAGATCTTGATTCACTGCACCAGTGGGTTACCCCAGTGGGTTAGCTTACGCACGCATGTCAAAACAAGACCTTTGTATACGGATTTGCTCCTTCGCTCTCTGTCTAATTTCATGCGAGAGAAAGAGACAACATCAAGATAGACATACGTCTAGTCTTGGCGCATATGCTACAACTACAGGTAGTTTCGGGATCGAAACTCGACAGCGACAGATTCTGGGACGACAAATTTCGGGAAAGGCCTTTTTGGAATTAATCCTGGTCTGAGGGTTTACCCCAGTCCATTGTATGGTACTGAGCTTTGCTTAGTTTGGGATTATACGATGAGTATGTCCTGTCTGGCGATTTATTTCAATAAGTAGATTATTCTAGTTCAAAAAAAAATCTAGCATTATGCAGCTAGAACGCGCCACACGTGGTTGCGGTCGGACGCCTGGTCCTGACGTTCGTACCACTGTGCACTGTGCATGATAATTAATGGGACAACTAAATGTGTTTCGTTGAAAAACGACGCTTCTTAAACGGGCGTTAGCATAATTTTTAGTTGGTAATTATGTTCAATTTACATAAAGGAGAACGAATTAAAATTAGACGTGTCTGCTGGGTTTTAACGCTGAAGTTATGTTTAAGACAAAAGTTAGTTTTTATGAAGGTAACCTTGTCTATAATGCCCATTTAATAATAATGTCCATACTAATCACTGTATCAGTTTATATGCGAATACAGGTATTTTTCAAAATAGCTTTCAAATGTTCACATTGTTTATTTTTTTCAAAATACATCGTGTTTTTTTTTGTCTATGGCTCGTTCCGATCTCCCTAGCCATTCAATTATCTCATTAACTATCTCACGGTTTAAATCATCCATCGCTTTATTTACAATTAATGACAAATAATAACAATACAAAGACATTGATGGTTTTTTTTTCTTTTTATTAAACAGATATTTCTATTTTTTCAGGTATGTTGCATAATACATAGCTGTCGTTTCGTTAACCAGCATGTTGAGGTAGTAAGTTAATAAACAGTCATAAATATCCAGTGTAATGGTCGCACGGAAGGATTAAAAACAACTTTTATCACCACCATGGGTGATATTATTCAACAACAAACAGAATTTGCATTGAAAAACTGATTTTTTTTTAAAGTAATTAGCCGCGTAAAAAGACATACGTTTTCATTTTCTACACGAGTGCAGAATATTTTATGACAAAAATGAATTTTAATTGAAAAATTATTACGGATGCGGTTGGGCACGTTTGAAATATTGCACAGTGGGGACAAAAAAAACTAATTACGGTCATAACCTTTTGTCGGTGGCGCGCCGACCAGCGCGGGCAGCTCGTGATTTAGAGCGTTATAATTTGTGTACAAAAACATTGGGTGTCGACTAACTGTGCTCTTTCGAACCATTGTTGATGATCGCAACGTTTATTTCCTTCTAGAACAATTAAATTTTATGAAAATTCTTATTATTTATTAGGCACAATAAGGCGCAAAACCAAAAGGACTTCTATGTCTATATACATAATGATATTTTATTTGTGGTAAAAGGCTTCTTCAGTCGATACCGCTGTAGATTTTACCTACTGAAAAAAAAAAATAGTAGAAAGGATTAGCAGAACCTTGTATCTGGGGCCTTACCAACACCTTTTAAAGTTTTTATAGTACACAACTGTTAATTTTTTATACAGTTTTCACTGAGTTAACTATCAAAACTGAAAGTAAAATTTAGAAAAGTAGATGTGAAACATTATGTTATTTAGAGTAGAGAGAGAGAAGCATTGTAGCGATGAGTGAGCGGAGTCAGCCAGTGGGCGGAGTCTAAGCGGCGGAAAGGACCGAGGAGCCACGGAGCTGCTCGAAGTTTACGCATCACGGCATCGCGGCATTAACAGTTGCACTCACATTAGATGTTTCACATCAAAAATTGCTGCAAGACAGGTGGTGGTAAGGGGGCTGATTCTATTACGTAGCGTTATTCAGAACAAGACTTAATAATCTAGAAATTGCTATTTTGAAGGACTTCAAACAACCCCTTCAACTAAGCAAGACAATTGACAGACAGAACCATAATGCCATCATCCACCCCACGTTCACAAATCATTATCTCTACTTGTACTTATAACACACGCAAAGCGACATGTTGTTCAATGCACGTCAAAAAGGGACCACCCTACTTCCCATTCATAGAGTAAACAGAGAAGCTATATCGACTCTACCCTGCGTAAGGCCCCGCGGCAAATTTTTTGACGTTTATCTGACATCCACCATTGTAGTTGCCGGATCATCCATTTTTATTTATAATGTGTATTGACTTTGCCCTTGATATTAATTACTTGACAATGGCTGAAATACCCGCTAAACGCAGGTGGAGCCATTCCTCATCTTATTCCATTAAAATATCATCATTTCACTCATTTCGTTAAATAATAAGAAGAAGTAAGTACCTAAAGTGTCAAAAAATATAAATAAGCTTCGTATTTATTAAAGTACATACGTTTTATAGCGTTTCAAAACCATATTTACTATAAAACTTTAATAAATACGCAGCTTGTTTATTTTGTTTGACTTACTTGATCCGGAAACTACAATGGGAATTGAAATAAAACTATTTTACGGATTCTATCGCGTTAATTTACTATTTTATTTTCCCGACGTTTCGGCTGCTTTACAGCAACCATGGTCACGGGGGGACTGAGGTGGTAGACGTCCTGATGTCATAGTTAATAACTGGGTACCCTCATATTTAGTTGTTGTTTGCGGTCCGATCCACGCAGAAAGTGCTCACATTGTCTTGAGGTCCATAAAATAGTTTTATTTCAATATATAGTATTCGCGTAAATATGAGAAAACAATATACAATGGGAATTGTTAGATAAACGTCGAAAAATTTGCCGCAGGGCGAGTCGATAGGGCTTCTCCTTTTACTCTATGTTTCCATTCAAACCACATCCGCCAAAGAACACAGAGTAACTCGATTTAATAACAAAAAAACATAATTTGATAATCGCGTGATTCGATTACAGTCTTTGTGACGTCACAGCCACAATTAGTGTTTGATTCCGCCGCGGACAATGGCGCTAGGGGCGCGCGTAACTGAATTACTATGTGTATGAGGGTACGTGAATTAATCTCGGGGTACATTTAAGGGAAGGAATCTAATTTGCGGTGGATATATTAATATTACGAAATTGGAGCGGGATTTTGAGATAAAACTTTTAAAGATAAGTTATTGAGTTACACACAGATGTAGACTCTAATGAGAGTGGTCATCATCCCCTGGGGCCAAAATCTCGCATTTTACTTTTAAGTTTAAGTCACTACTCTATGTATTAGGTTGCCTGTAAAGATAGTAGTAAGTTATGATGATATAAATAAATAAATAAATGTCTAATTCGACATATTTCGAAACAAAATGAAAAAAAAAAAACCGGCTAAGTGCGAGTCGGACTCGCGCACAAAGTGTTCCGTACCATTATCTATAAAAACGGCAAAAAAATCACGATTGTTGTATGGGAGCCCCCTTAAATATTTATTTTATTCTGTATCTTATTTGTATTTGTTGTTATAGCGGCAACAGAAATACATCATCTGTGAAAATTTCAACTCTCTAGCTATCACGGTTCATGAGATACAGCCTGGTGACAGATGGACGTACGAACGGACGGACGGACGGACGGACGGACAGCGAAGTCTCAGTAATAGGGTTCCCGTTTTACCCTTTGGGTACGGAACCCTAAAAATACTTCCAATTTGTGGTCTAGTGTCGACATATGTCGAATTAGAAATAATGTCGGTCATACGAGAACTGCCCCGCTGGTAGTATGCTAGTCAGCAGTTTCATTCATTGGGAATGCTTTGGACTTGGTTATTTCGAAGCAATTATAATCACATACAGTGAAATCTTCTATTGTGCCGTTATTAAACTCTCTTAGACTATAAGCATATGTAAATGGCATTTGAATTTGCATATAAATGTAGACACGTATTTTCAAATGTATATATTAATTGCAAATGGATTGTTATAATAATGAAGATGGAATGATAATAATAATTAAGCTGATTAATTGACTTATGATATACAATCAAGCATCGTAGTAGAGAATATAAAAGCTGACTAAAAATATCTCTATTAATAAAGTATATACCCATATTGGTGTCTCCACCACACTATCTCTGCATACAGCTGAGTGTATTTGTTATTGTCACGACATTTGATAACCGCAATTATATCAATCGTGGTGTTAATGCGTATTTGCGCTGAAATTTCGCGGTGTTCCAGGTAATTACAGAGAATTACTTGATATTTAGGTGTAATAATAGGTATGATTGATAATTAATTAGATACACTGCCATATTTTAGCGTATCTTTGACTTGGGGGTAAAGGTGCAGCGTGTGAAGCAATGAATTTATAAATATCTTGAAAACATTCTATCATAGGTATCATATTAAAAAAAATGTTGTTATGCTCGATGTGCGCCATAAAATATGCTTATAAAGGTCAAGCAATGATGGCTCATGATGGTGAATATATGCCTCGTAATAAATAATTATTGTAAAAATAGTAAAATTAAAAACCCTTTGTCAGTCAAACTGTCCGTATTTCGGATATTTTTGGAAAGAGATTCAAAAACGTACATTGGTTAGCTAATGCCTTATCACGGGTTCAACCCCACTGTCACACAATAAAGGATTTGAAAACTAAATTCAATTGAAAACATCAATCAAAACCATGATTTTTAACCCCCACACAAAAACTTTTTCACCAATTAATCATCACGAAATTAACTTTAAAAATCCTCGTGACACTCCCATACCCGGATCAAGGGTTACATTTCCAACGTCAGAAACGAAATAAAAAGGGTTTGTGCGAGCAGGAGACCGAGATCCGGGTGAAAAAGGAAAGAACGGAACCCAGAACGACGGCCATTTTTCGTGCGGTACCCGTTTTTTGCTGTCGCGAGTACGGAGCAAAGTCGGAAGGTATTTTTTTTTATGCGGTGACAGATACTCTTGTGAAAAAAGTTTTTTTATACAATTGTTACCACCCATCAATTACATATATAGCTACTAGCCCAAATAGTCTTTGGACCACACCTACCTCGTTTAGGCGTAGCAATGACGTAGCTGCTACGACGCTACGCGACTACGATTACTACGGTAAAATATTCATACTGAAATAATGGTAAAATCTCTTAAAACCGTATTTGTCAATAGTGATATAACTTTTAATTACATAGAACAATCGAGCAAGTATTCCTGAAACAGTCTATACTATAGCTGACTGAGGCAGTGTCGAGAAAAGCTATGCAACCAAATTTGAACGGTGCAATGTTCGGTTCAGATTACACTGTGTAGAGAAATATTCAATCTCGACCACTTCATTTGCTCGCTTAAACATTCAACACTCTAGCTCATAGATTTCACGCAATATTGTCACTCATTGTGCACACACTTCATTGTCTTACACCATTCCCATCCCATTCAGTTATAAATCAACCCAAACGACAAACCGATCACGCGAAATGAAACCTCAACGCATTAGCAACAACATCAATTTTCCTTTGCCATTTATAAAGCCGTTAAATGCAGCCACAGTGGAATCTCATTACGTAAATCAACTCAAATTAAGTTTCCGATCGATCTATATTGAATTGTAACTTGTTGGTGTAAAGTTGATTATGGGGTGATACGGGTGTGTAGTTGCTGTTGTTTTGTTGGGTTGGTAACGGGAGCAAGGCAGACTTTGTGACGGGTGTGCGCACAATCGCTTGGAAACGGTTCGAGCCACTCATTATGATGGGATTATGTTCCATAGAATGCCTGGGTTTGATATGCCAGTTATGACGTCAACTCGTTGTAGCGCGCAGATTTCATTGTTTACGAATTTACGTGGATTGTTAGGTAACTGTTAAGCTGGTGCCTGAGTGTGTGCTTTTGAACGATTTGTAGATAGATAGATAACTCTTTATTGTTCCACCGCAAAAAGTATTAATAATACACATAGTTTACACAAAGTGTCACAATGGGCGGCCTTATCACTAAAAGCGATCTCTACCAGGCAACCTTAGGATGGAGTGGATCTAGGGAATTGATTGATTAAGGCGGGGGAGTACTTAATAAAGGATATTAACAGTTAAAAGTTTCAAAAAGTACACATACACATAAATACTTACATACAATATAACATCTACATACATACAATATAATATAATATCCTACATACATACATACACAAACAAATACATACATAAACAGATCAGCTCAAATACTTAAAGTTGAAGTAAATAAATACAAGTTAGACAGTAAGGTAAAATTTCTTAACCCGATCTTTGAAAATATGAGAAGAGGTGGATTGTCTGATCAATACCGGCAGCGCGTTCCATAAGCGGACAGCTTCAACAGTGAAGGAACCATCATAAAAGCTGCTGGTGTGAGAGGGCATTTTGAGGGAGAGGTTTTCTGATGACCTTAAAGTGTACAAATTGGAATCATGAAGAAACTCAAAACGTTCCTTGAGATAGCGCGGGGAAGAAGGATTAAACAATATATTGTAAAGAAGAGAAAGAATGTGAGTATTCCGGCGAAGTCGTATGGGAAGCCACTTGAGCTTGGTACGAAAATGAGAAACGTGATCATATTTTCGCAAGCCATATATGAATCGAATACATAAATTTTGGAGACGCTCAAGTTTATTTAGCTGGTTCTCAGTGAGGTCTGGATAGCAGGCGTCAGCATAGTCAAGAATGGGAAGTAGGAGAGATTGAGCTAGCGCAATTTTAGTGGTAGTAGGAAGAAAGTTGCGTAGTCTTCTTAACGAAGCCGCTGCAGCATATAATTTGCGACTGGTGGCTTGTAACTGTGGAGCCCAACTCATACAACGGTCCATTATCACCCCCAAGTTTTTCACGGATTCACTGTAAGGAATCGATACTCCGTCAAAATGTACCTGAGGGAGAACTGA
The DNA here is from genome assembly GCA_914767695.1 of Ptilodon capucinus. Taxonomy (NCBI): domain Eukaryota; kingdom Metazoa; phylum Arthropoda; class Insecta; order Lepidoptera; family Notodontidae; genus Ptilodon; species Ptilodon capucinus. The sequence goes on from OU611822.1 coordinate 11,396,682, forward strand.
CCAATCTATCCTTGTGATTAGGCGCGAGCTTCCAATGATTATAGCTTAGCCGGATTAACTTTTAGGCCAAATTTGTTGCTCCACGATGTTATACGGACCAAGTCAGTGTTAATAGTACTTACGCAATTAGACAGACTGTCCAACGGAGCCTGAGAGTAAATCTGAAGATCGTCTGCATATAGGTGGTACGAAGAAGAAAGAGTATATGAAATTGAATTTATGAAAATTGCGAAAAGAATAGGGGATAGGATACCGCCTTGCGGAACGCCGGCAGACGTATGGCACCACGACGAGAAATTATCATCTAGGTGAACACGTTGCCTGCGTCCATACAGATAACTGTGAAACCATTCGACCACCGTTGGAGATATGTTAATAGAGCGGAGTAAGGCTAAGAGAATGTCGAAGTCAATAGTGTTAAATGCATTGCTGAAGTCTAATAGTGTAAGCACAGTTAAGTTACCATTTTCCATGGCAAGACGAATGTCATCAGTAACCTTAGTGAGGGACGTAACTGTGCTGTGACCAGGACGGAAACCAGATTGAAAGGGATTAAGGAGGCTATGGCGGGAAGGGAACATGCTGACTTGATTGTATACAAGACGCTCGAGGACCTTGGATAAGAAGGGTAGAATGGAAATAGGACGGTATTCGGAGAAAGATTTGGGATTGGGTTTTTTAGGTAGAGGAATGATTTGAGCGTCTTTCCAAACTGATGGAAAATAACCACAGTTTAAAGAGTTATTAAAAAGAAAACAGAGGACGGGAAGGATAGAGTCAATAATTGGTACTAGCATATTGCGGCTAATACCATCTACACCAATAGCATTTGAGGTAATTGACAGTACGCTCTTCTTAACATCACAAGCGGATAGACGATTAAAGACAAAAGGAGTATAGTCTGTAATTGGTAAGCCTGAAAGAAATTGAATCGTATTACGTTTAGCAGAGTCACTAATATGAGAAGAGGAAGAAAAGTGAAGGTTAAGAGAGTTAATATTTAAACCATTAGGAATTGTGTTTTGGCGAGATTTACCAATTCCAATAGACCGGAGAAATTTCCAGACTTTGGCTGGATCCTCATTATCAACTGATTCATGGACATGGCGGCGTAAAACATCCCTACACACCATATTGCAGCGATTTCGAGATTTGATGTAGTTGGACTTAGATTCATCGTTAGGACGGCATTTATATTTATATTTGGCATTGGATTTTTTGTGCATCACGAGTTTAATGTCTTTGGTGATCCAGGGTGCAGGAAGGTGTTTGAGTTTGATGGCTCTTAAAGGGGCATGTTTGTCATAAAGTTGCATTATGACACTGTTGAAGATTGCCACCTGATCATCTACTGACTCAGCATCAGTAACAAGAGACCAGTCAATGTTACGAGCATCACTGAGAAACTCATCGTGGTTCATACCACTAAAATTGCGCTGAAGAATAATTTTAGGCTTAGGTTTAGGAGGACGGACTTTGTAAGACAAGAAAATCAAGTCGTGATACGAGAAGGCATCAGCTGAGCATTGACCATGCTTTGCAACATGTTGAAAGGAAGATACTACTAGCAAGTCGAGAAGCGAGGGAGCAGAGTTAGGGAAATGATGAGTGGCACTTAGAGGGAGAATATGTAAGTTGCTAGATGTAACTATGGATTCAAGACATGACGTACGGCAGTCTTGTTTAAGGAGACAGGTGTTAAAGTCACCAGCAATAATGGAGTGGTTATATATGGGAATAAGATCCTCTAAGATCTTTTCGAAAGAAGGGAAGTAATTAATGTGAAGGCGAAGGGCTATAATAGACTCCGAGTAGAATTTTTGTTTGTGATAGTTGGACCTCCACAAACAGATGCTCACCGGCATTCATAGGAAGTGGCTGTACCGAAATGCTGATGATAGAAAAAGGAATATGATCACGAAGGTAGATAGCCACCCCACCACCTCTACTACCAATACGATCGTTGCGTATTAGGTGAAATTGTATGGAGTTTTATAGTGATAAATAAGTCCAAATAGTAGTGTTTTTGGGTATATTAGGGATTTCCTTGCTTCATTGACTGTAATATTTTAGAATTATTTTAATTTTTGACAATGTTCCTGCACTTACTAAAGTTGCCCGATAAAAAACAAAGCACCTAATATGATATTAATTTAACCATATTTAAAATTCTGTATTTTTATGATATGCTTTGAATGTAAATATGTAACGGTCTCAGAAGATTCTGGTTTTGACAGCCGGGCAAATTGCCGAACAAGTTTTTAAGTCGGTATTAAACAGTCTACCAACAAAGAATACTTAATAAAGACACTAGCGACTTAATCGGACTGTCGTCAAACGGCTTTGCGGCGGCGAAGTTTGGATACTCTGCGAATATCAAACTTGGCAAATTTACTTAACAGAATTGACTAGGAACTCCCAAAATAGGACCTAAGTACGGGCTTCAAGTTAATAGGTATTGTTGTTATGTAAATAGATAATAGCTGAGTCTATTAATTTTGAAACTAATTCAATACAATCGTGACTTCGCTTACTTGGGATATCCTTGTTTTATTCGATCCTAAGGTTGTCTCTGGGTTCAGTTGTCCATAAAATATTTATTCAAGTCATTGACGTCATGTAATTTGAGAATCTTGTGATTTGTTGTGGGTTCTGTCTCTGTCAGTGCTATTTAATACCCAAATTTGCAATGCTCTTTTAACACCATCTATTTTTAAACACTCTGAATTTTAATGTTTTATTTTATTTCTAGATTTACTTAGACAAAAGTATGTCATAGGAGCATACATACCCCGAGTCTAGTTTGGTCCGCTCACGAATAATGTTTAATTGTGATAAGTTTTTTGGATATAAATTATTCATATTCTTTTTAATCTTATTTGTAAAATTATTATTTTATTATTGTTCTGATTTTTTTACAAATTTTATACGTTGGCAATGAGTCGCCCTGGTCTGAGTAACTATAGGAGTTTTCATCCATTATATCTGTTTAATTGTATTGTATCTGGAAACATAAAAAAAAATCTCCTTTTAAAATCTACAACAATTTATATACGAATTCAAGTGATTGTTAGAAATAAATTCCACTTGGAAAGTTCCTAGTAACTCCAAAAGCCAGGATATGAAACCACCAAAACTTGCCAGTGTAGTGTAACAAGGTGTTAGGCGATGCATCAGCTCCCCGCAAATTGTGGCGGCGGGTACTGCCCTGATTGGATTACTGCTAGTTTGCCTTTGCCACTGAAACATTACTGTCTGGTGCCGCCTTTAAATTCAATACTTATGTACCTTAGTGTCTATACATATCATGTTTACTGATATTATTTTGACTGTATTAGTGACTTATTAGTGAGAGAATGCCAAAGATACCAAATACCTACACGTTTTAAGATGTCATCGTTAGCTATAGGGCGAAAACTGCAAAACCTAAAGGAACAATGTACTTTGTACCATTAATATGGTACAATAGCTACACTTGTTTTTTTTTAAAGAAAATAATCTATTTAAAGGTTTCGTTCAGAGGTGAACACAAGTGTGAAGAAATTTTTTCGGTGACAATCAAATGATATGTGCGAAATATGTCGAGGGCTGTAAGGCTTTTTGTCTTAAGCGACACTTTTAGCGAAATTAACTTATATACATATTCGGAATCAGCGAATTGTTGTGCATCGAATGAGTATACTCTCCTGCTAACGCTAAAGCGTTCGACTTGTATCGAATTGAATCGACATCAAGCGTTTGCCACTTGGCTAGGCCTGCTGTTAAGTTAAAAAAATGTCGCTTGACTCAATTAGCCTTTCACCCTTCGATATGAAATATTATAGAACAAATGAGTAGGTAGGTATAATGGATCGTGAATACTGTATTATGAAAAACCTTTTTTTTTATCGTAGCTTTACATACCGGTCTAGAGACAATACATAATCCGATGAAATATAACACGCTCGAGGCTCGAAGTTAGATGATATATCAGCCCACAAATGCTCGTTGTGGAGAACTGTCTTGATTGAATTAATGCCAGTTTGCATATCTTACTAAGTTTGGAAGCTGACTGTGGCAATATAGTTTATAGGATTATGTTAGAGATCCTATAATCATGCTATGTTGTTGGGTTAAATAAGAAAATGCTCAGTAGTTATGAATAATAGAAAGTTATAATAATATATTTATTATGATATTGAATGCAATTTTCTTTGTAAAATCATCGCAAATATGCTCAATCGAAATGATGAAAAAAAAAACTCCATTCGGTTTATAAAATGGAGTTTTTTTTTATAAAACATAAAAAAATCGAATTAAATCCAACATTCCAGTTGAAGCTATTCCGGGCGCAGTCCAAGCGTCAGTTACCCACAAATTGTCGGCTGTCTACCTCTGATTGTATTACTGCAAGTTTGCGTACCGTGGCATTCATCCGTAGGGAGCTGAACGGTTGTTACGAAATAATCTATCAACCATTGCGACACGTGCGATCGAGTTTCAACTCTACTTTTTGCGTAGCAAAGTGCAAAATGGAAGTGTCAAATTGAAGGTTGATGATGGGCTATCATATGACAGTTGGACGCTGATGTTTTGGTTAACCTGCAAGGAAATGTTGACTCTGTGTTACGTGCGGTAGAGCTCAATATCGAGGTTTTGTGTTACAGACGGTTGATATTAGAAGCGACGTTTTGGTTACAATACAAGTGCCGGCGTACGAATGATTGTGTACTGGAGATGTTATTGGTTTGCTGATCGACTGGTTTGATAACGAGTTTTGGTACGGATATGATCTTGTACTGAACAATAGTTGCTTAATTAAGCCTATACGAGCAATAACGTCCAAAACACTGAAGCGAGCGAATTCACTTGACTTTTTAAAATATGGGGTCTGTGCCAATCACCAAACATATACATAAATATTAAATGACTGTGGCAAAAGTGAGGCGAAAATAAATTCACATGCGTCATCGATGACATTTCATTGAATAATGTGCTTTTTCTACGAGTTAATAGAGTTCGTTATAGTATTGCCAAAAAACTTTGTTTGGAATTATTTGTCCAGGCTTTTTTCTATATACTCAAATGGGCAGTAATGACGCCAACATAAACCTATTGATGCAGTTAAATTAAAAGGTTCATGGTAAAATAGTTTCATTTAGTTTCACTTAATACTTTTATTAAGATAAAAATGATATGATGATATTGCGCTGCAAGACACCTCTGCATCCCTTATAAGTAATATTTTGAAGTTTAAAAAAAAAAAAAATACAAATGTGTTTATTTTATAACCAGTGACATAAGTAGTAAAGAGATCAATACCCTCGTTTATTTAGTGTGTGTTAGACCCATGCTCGTTCAGTTGTAATGCAGGTACACAGTGTACGCTTGTCTCGAAGCCTGTGTGATGCGATTTTGAGCTAACGAAGCGTGCTGTGTGTACGCGCGTTAGCACGATAGAGATGGGCGTATGTCGATGTAGGAGTAAATCTGAAACATAACTTTTTTATTCGTGTAAATATTTATAAAGATACTTATGAATGAACCCAAATAATATAGGGCCTTACCACTCATTCAGAGATAAAATATAGGGCTCTGAAACTAATTTGAAATGTAATTCCTATTGAGAATAATTTGTAACCCCATGGTTACTTTTATCGAAACGGACAATTTGTGATAATTTTTTTAATATTCTCTTTTCTACCGAACACAATGTAGCTACCATTCGAAATGTGTTTACGTAAGTAGTCACAATGTTTTAGTCATAATTGAGCTCTTTAATTTTAACCCAAATTTAATCAATTGCAAACCATTTACATGTGCATTTTTCACTTTATAAGTGCACATAGTTTCATTAGATGAACCAACATTTGGGGGTTATATTTGAGTATTCATAATAATTTCGTGGTATAATATTCCTTATGTAATTATATTTCTTGACTACTTCCCCACAGTCGCGCCTACGTAATTGCTTTCACGGTATAACCTACAAAATAAAACGCTACCAATTCATAATATCACAAAAATATTGGCTCCATCCGTACCAAAATGTCCCTAATATCAGTGCGTTTCATTAATACAGGTAATATTTCAATATATTGTAATAGCGAGGGGCGGGTGGTAGATGACGCAATAACACTACCAATCGGGAACGAATAAAAGGTGTAATTTATGTGTTTCTACCCTCGAAATGTAGCCGCGCAATTACACAGTGTACGGGGGCCCTAATGACGCGACATGTTCGATATCGATATTGTCTGTCACCATTTTGAATTCTAAATATTTTTTGTAAAATTTCTGAAAAATTTTTTTTTGTTATAATTTCATATGCAATATCGCAACAGTGTCCAAAACTCTAAGAGAGAGTTGGCGAATAACTTCATGTAAGTTTATGTTATACCATTACATTGTTTGTCAAGATATCAACATTAATGTTTGATTTGTAAGCTTGTCTCGATAATATTCAATCAGTTTGATAACATTTAAAAAAAATAATGAGATAGCTTATGAACTAAATTGTGATGAATACAAATAAAATATGTTTACACATTTTTTTCGTACACATAATAAAAATATCGATAGTTGCCAATCCCATCCCTAAAGACTTTAGGAGAGCCCATCCTATTGTAGGGAAATGCTAATGATTTCCCTTCAGACACCATTTTAAAGGTAAAATCGTAATGAATATTCTATTTTAGGCGTACTCAGGGTAGGTATATAAGTTGAGAAGCATTGTTCAGAGATTCAGGACGGGTTATTGTTTGAATACTTGCTTCTTGAGAGTTATGGTAACCAGATGAGCGGGATATAATGATTTATTATGTTACTTATGAGAACTGTGTAGATTTCCTAGGTTTGCATGTTGCATGTAATGTATTATTAGATTTTCCATATCCGTGTCTCAAAAGATTTGGATTGATAACTTTAAATAAAACCTGAAATTTTGACACTGAAACTATGTCCTAAGTTGCTAGGTATACATTTGAAATTGAAACTATGATCAGAATTTTTTTTAATTATACTAATGAATTTCACGTAAATACAAATGAATTTCAAAACTATGAGATGACAATATTTTTTAATGAAAATGAGTTTTTTTTTAAAACAGCGTGGGTCATCCCACCGCTGGGCAAAAGTCCTTCCCTTCCTCCGCTCCTTCATGAGAGAGTAAGAAATAAGTTTTGACGTAAAAAAATATAGTAAGTTGTTATATTTAAAAAGTATTTAGTGCCCTTTACAATGTTTATTAATGTTCAGAGGACCAAAACACAATACACTTAGTTAATTGCTTTGTATAAGACGATAGCCAAATCGCAAATCTCAACTCACAGAGACAACAATTAATAATTCTATAATCATTTACATACACCAGACGCTCCACGTACAACCAGCATATGAAATTATGACATTTATTACACACCTAGCACAGCAATCTCTACCTAAAATCCAAGTTAATAGATTCTAGATTGTCATGTCATTGTGACAGCCAAGACTGACAAATGTACAGACGGCCGTCCTTAAACGTGTCGCTTAGATTAAATGCAGCGATCGTCGTGAGGTGAATTGATCTACGTATATAAGGGGGAGGACACATTAGATTCGTGCGAGAGACGCTATAAACGAATTGCCCTTACTTCTTCAATGGTATACAACGAAATTATTCTTAGCAAACTTGATGTCTCGATCAAAGACATAATAATCACTGATGTCAGGTGTGTAAGGGTTCTTACTAACATCTAAAAGACCAAGACATATTCACTCTGGCGAACAGACTACCAATTTGCATTGGAGTAGCATGGTGGACTATGGTCCATTTCCCCCTTCAAACATGACCGAACGGTAGGGACAGGCCTTTGCCCAGCAGTGGGACATTTAACAGGCTATTATGTCAACTTAAAACTCTACCTATAGTAAGACGCCTTAAGGCTCAAGGCACACTGTCACTGCAACGCTCGCGCGGCGAAGTTAAATTATTTATAAAAGTTATATATAAAAAATAATTGTAATAACCTATCAAGCACATATTTGGCTTCTAGTTTTGTGTCAAGGTATGATAGCTCATCGGTATCGGTAATTACTAGTGGGTTTTCAATATTTTGTACTAGTTGTCAAAGTTTTTATTAAATAAAAATTGCCGCCGCCAAACCTATTTGCCCGCGTCGCGCGTATTTCTTCGCGCCCGGAATACTGTGGCGACCTTATTTACCCGCACTAGTGTGCCCGAGCGTTTATCGTAGCGTTATTAATGTGCCCTCTACTGAATACCTGCTACATCACACTCAGAGGATCACTGGACGTATCAAAATCGACACTTAACGAAATCACTACTATATGCTCACTTTAGACAGTCAGACTTAAGTAAATCAATATTAAATAATGTACGATGCGATGTGTTTATAATTGGCGCCGTGCCTATATGACGCTCTTATGACAGTGTCACGAAGTTTATATAAAGAGCCATGACGGAGCCGAGTCATGTCATATAATCAAGCGGCCTACGCTTGAACTACTAGACCAGACCGTCGATTTTAAGCACTTTACCTGAACACTACATGAGGCCATACCAACTAAGCTTCTGTTGCCTTAAATTGCTACACCCTAAGCACATTAAGCCCCCGCAAGACCGCACATATATTCACGCTATCTACATGTGGGTGCAATCTCGACAACACGAGAAGGGCAGTGTTGGCATACATTTGTCAAGCCCTCTGACAACTTGGCTCCGCCTTTTTGGATAATGTTTATTTTGTTTGGACCATGTGGATATTAGAATTGTGGGTATGTTTACCTATTGGCTTGGTATACTCACTAGCGCGTAAAGCAGAATGTACTTTGAATGTAGGACTTAATTGGATTTAAAATTGTGTGATGTAACATGTTTTACCTGTACTTTAGCTTAATTATATATTATGTAGCTTATGAGTTAGACTAGATTTGGTATTGTAGTAGTTTGTAGCGCTTGATATAATAACACTATCTACGCTCATAACACACTTACACCCGAAAAAATAAAGTTACATATTTTCATACTAATATAATGCTATCATTGATAAGGAAAACTGCTTGGTCAATTACGTCGAGCTTAGGCCACTCGGTCTACTGCACAGTGTGCTTGAAAGCTCGATTTCCGTCAGCACATAACAGATCCAACAGCCTTTTAGGAGTTTGCTCTGATCTGTGTGCAATTCGGACCGCCTCCAGTCTATGTATTATACTTATAGTACAAGTGTTCCTTTGTTTGGAAGAGCCAGTCTAAGAGGCAACACGTCTATATCGGGACCTCCTGGCCTATATAACGCACATAGTAAGTATATTATTGTGTTGATATTAAACAAATTTCCGAACCGTAAATTATCTGCCTACGCTTATTGTGCTCCGACAATGGACGGAGGCAATTTGCTCGACACGTCAAAACCAAGGCCTCTTTATTCGCGTGTTCGTTTCCGAGATAATTTACTTTCAGTGGGATGTGGGCTATTGTTGTTTTGTAATTATGTTGTTCTTTTTGTGTCAATAAGATGTCAACATTGTTGTACGAGTTCTACAATACATTGCAATGCAACAACAATCAATATTGTCGTTCAGGATGAGCGGATTAACTTGATCTTACTTGAAACGGTACTCTGCATTAATACATAATACATCATCAATACATCATCACGCCTGTATTCCCCGAAGGGGTAGGCAGAGGTGCACTGTAGTGCGCCCAAACTTCGACGATGTATTTTGGTCCCAATGTAATAGGGGGCGAGGCTATTGCCATTATACCGGGCACATTCCCCCTCAATAAGAGGGAGATTTGGGCCATAGTCCACCACGCTGGCCCAGTGCGGGTTGGTGAACTTCACACGCCTTTCTATAGACGTGCAGGTTTCCTCACGAAAATATCGTTCCTTCACCGTTCAGCAAGTGGTAATCATTGTTGAAAATGACATTCGCACATGAGAATTATCTCAGAGGTGCGGGCCTGGGGTTTGAACTTGCACCCCTTACGTTCAAGGCGGGCGTTCTTGCCGACGAGGCTACCACTGTTTTAATACATATGAAGATAAAATTTCCGTGGTAAAAGCCACGCGATCTCGCGTTGAAATTCAGTCGCGTCATCGATGGAATTTCGTTAAGCTTCTTAAAGTTTGTTTTGGTATTGCCTAAGCCTGGCGATGACTGCCGAGCGTTCAGTTAAAAAAAATATTATATTCAAAAATAGAGTCTAGGTATTCATTTCTTTTCATTCGAAATTTAAATGTACAATAGTAGAATGTAGATCTTTTTTTTTAAATTCGAAATTCAAACATTTTATATTTTGAACCTCTAATTCCACCCTCTTTGCTGCGCACAATTCTAAATACAAAAACAAATCTAGTGTTTTTATTTTACAAAGCACAAAAACAAACGGCGGCGCGGCGGGGTGACCGCACGATGCGGGCGTAATCCGGACAGGCCGCGGGCTGGCTGTGGCCTCGATTGATAACATTTTTATTTGCCACTCAAATAGTGGGGAAACAAGGGTTTAGGATGAAGGGGATAATATTGGATCTCTTTAGAAGTTCAGGCGACTGTGTAATAAAAAAACAAACGGCGTTTTGGTGTGTAGTGGAGGCTTTTTATGTTGTGTTGTTCTGAGGTGAGATAAATGTTGTACCCAATTGGCCGTTTTTTATTGAGATATATTCTGTATTATAAATAACTAATTGGCAAAATGTCAAGCGCGCTAAGTTTGTTGCCAAATCTTCTTATTCAAAGTCAATCCTAAATCTTTTCGCTAATAGCGAACGGGTATAATAATCCAGCAGAGTAACGGCCTACGTCCACTGGGTCGAGCGATTAAACCTGACTATTTTTAAAATGTACCTTATGTCAATAAATATAAAGATTGAATTAATGTGGTAAAATCCATGTGTGGACATTCGCTCGCGTCGTCAATGACATTTCCTTGGGAACTTCCTTCTTATAAAAGAGAATACAGTACGTTTTGTTATTGGAAAAAAATTTAACGCGCGTCTTATGACGCGCCTGTGAACTCAGGACTTTCGGGAAACTAATACTTCAAATGTGTAATAATGTGGTTAAGCCATCATACCTCCTAATAGCATCAATAAATAATTCTTACCAACAAAACACTCACTCCAACTTAATAAAGTAACAACAATGTTTTTTTCCGCAATCATTTCATTTAATTACCGCTTCACATGTTCGAGTGTGCGTGAGCACGTAATCAATCTTCCCCCCCCTCCCTCCCTCTTCCTCCCCACTCGATAGAGCAAAAAACTGGGTAATTGTCGTGTAGCCAACTCTCGTCTCAAGAGTTTTTATTGAGACTTATCCGAAATAACGTTTTAATCATGGTAGTAGTAATACATTATTGATTTAACAAAAATGAAACAATTATTGTCTTTGCCGATAAAAGACCATACCATCCCTGCATGTTCCAGGCTTTTAGTTTTGTACTGTTATCAAAAATAAGCGAGAATAAATTTCTGACTTGGTTCAAGTAGGTATTTTGCTTACAATACTTGTTACATTTCATTACAATACAACTATTTCTCAGACAACTTACACTTTGCTTTTAAAGTAAATATTCTTCTAATCAGCATACAAGCAATGTTTTTTTTTTTAAATTCCTATAAACAACTTTAATTACCTAAAAGCTATTTTCTAAAAGCCTTTGAATGTTGAATTTATGGACATACAAAGGAGGCAGCGGCTATTGGACCATGTGCGCCGGCCTGCCACCCAAAAATACACTCACATAGCGCACTTCCTTTCTCTACCATGTACACTGCTGGCTCTACATTTATTTTGTATGCAGGATGTTTCAGAAGTCCGAAAACATAATTGACATTAGCATGCGTATATGTAGAGTATAAAACTGAATAGTGTAAAATTTCTTTGTTTTTTTATTTATTTTATACAAAAATAACTGTTTTGTAAATCAGGCTATTAAAAAGAGTTATGGAGGTGTCCCAACACGGTAATTGTGACAAGCCTGCAATGGTATATTAGATATAGTCTGCTTTTACAAAGCATCTACATATGATTAGGTACTCTACATTTTATTTCGGACTTCTGATACACCTGTGTAACTGGTCTAATAAAACTGGGAATGTATAGACAGCTGAACATTTGTTCCTTGCAAAGGCGAGCTTGTTTATAGATAGATACCAATTGCGGCTTTAAAATGTAGTAACTACACGTAGTCTTCACTATGAGAACACATACACCCACTCATATGGGAAACCCACTTATATGGGAAAGTCACCAATATTGCTAGTAAAATTAAAAAAATAATACATCATCACCAAATGGCGTGTGAAGTTCACCAACCCGCACTGGGCGTGTGGTGGACTATAGCCCAAAAATCTCCCTTGTATTGAGAGAGAATGTGCTCGGTATAATGGCAATAGGCTACATTGGGACCAAAATACACCGGCGAAGTGAGGCGCACTGCAGTGCACCTCTGCCTGGGATAGTCAGGGAATATAGGCGTGATGATGAAAGTTAAAAAATAAATCTCGTAAAATTTGCTCCCGCAAATTCCAAATGGTTCTGCCCAGTGGCTATCCCCATCTCAATCTCTTCGATAATAGCTTTATGCAGCTATAAACAGACGAAGAGTGCAGATAAGTGGGGGGGCAGACACTGTGGCTTGAAGATTTGTTGGAGAAAAACCATGTGGTGTATAGATAGATATAGAGCTGAAACAACATGACTGACAACGAAATACCATAAAACTACACATGTATTTGTTTTCGAAATACGTATCTTTGTGATAACATTGAATCCCTGATAGAGTTGTCAAAACGCTCGCTACAATATATATTTTGACAATACAAAAATCTTAGAAGAAGCACATTTGTCAATGTCAAAGTCAAATCATTCATTCCGTTGGGGGCACCTAAAAAATTGACAGTTTTTTTTTTTTTTCTTATAAGCTATTACCGGATCGAAACGCCAAAACTTATTACAAATACACAGGTACATATAGCTGCAGTGTGTTGCCTTTAGAGCTGCTTTTTAACCGACTTAAAAAAGGAGGAGGTTCTCCATTCGAAACGTATGTTTTTTTTTAATAATAATGATAAGATAAACGTTAGTAACACGTTTGTTAAGATCGAGACGAATATCATTGTGACGCGTGCAAATTTAGTCGCGTGGCTTGTTCTACAAAAACTCCATCTCTATGTATATTATTACAGCGTAAATCTACAATTTATTAAGTCAAATCAGTTCATTCGTTCGTAAGTTCGTTTGTTGGTAGAATTCGACTTGTAACTGTAACTTGTAATTGTAACTGCGGATGCACGATTTATTTTTATTATTAAACTAAATTTTATTATATAAACACATCTTTGAAATTAAACTATTTTACGGATTTTATCGCGTTTATTTACTATTTTATTTTCCCGACGTTTCGGCTGCTTTACAGCAACCATGGCAGCAGCCGAAACGTCGGGAAAATAAAATAGTAAATAAACGCGATAAAAAACCGTAAAATAGTTTAATTTCAATGTATAGTATTCGCGTAAATATAAGAAAACAATATGTAAACACATCTTTGATAACAACTCGGCCAAAATGCAGTTTTAATAGCTCTATATAGTTCTACGTCATCTTCAAAAGCCGGTGGGCTCTGTGACTGAAGGAACGTTAAGACCCTTTTTCGGGGTTCGAGACGGACGAGTCCAATAAATTGGAGGGCGACTAAGGGTACGCACCCTTAAATTACTCCATACACGATCCCAAACTATTTCTCTGTATTCACATTAAAGTAGAACTTAAATTCTTAATTTTCGTATCGAAATTACTTGTCGAGACTTATGAGATTTCTAGACTTAATTTTCTGATAGCGTCGTCTGTGTAGAAACTTTAAAATAGTTTTAGATGGTTTATAGTTGTGCTTTAAACTTATTTATAGAATTTAATTAGGAATGCTAACTCTTATAATACGTTATGATTATCTTTTAAACCATTTTAGGTACCTTATTACTAAAATTCTTCATGAGAATATGGGGGCATTTCAGTACACCTCGGGCGACTCCTATGGGGAATACAGGCGTGGTGACATTATTAACTCTGACGCCGTTATAATGTTGCTTGGAAGAAACATAGTAATTAAACCCGGGTTTCCTAACGCTGTCATTTCAAAGTACAAAAACAAAATCAAATTGTGACCATATCGCATCCCATTTGACAATAAGCACACGAACGTATAGGACATAAACAACCTTCTTTAATGTTCCTTTCAATTCCTTCTTGTGTTTCTGCCCGGGTTCCGCCGCAGTTTGTAGTTACAAAGTGGTGTGAATCCGCCGCCGTTATCGAGACACCTTCGACCCGCGAGCGGTAAATTCTCTCGGCACTGGCACGGGGTGACAATTTTCTTTTCTTTTTTCTTTTTTTTCTTTTCTGTATAAGCACTTTGACATGAAGTTTGGATTTGAAACGTACGCCTTTAATATTAGGTACAATTTACTTTGCCGGTTTCGGTTCAAATTGGCCGTTTATCATGAGTTTAAAATTATAAATTAAATATGAATTCTCTTCTGATGAAAGAACCTCAGAGTAAATTAAGCCACACACGTTACCACATAGAAATTAGCGGAAAGACAGTACTGCTAAAAATTCAGGAAAATATTTCGTTCAAGAGTAACTGCTTAGTGGTAATTTTATCTGCTATGTGCTCTGAAAATTTGTTAAAATGGTTTGTTTAGGTCTATTTTTTTGTTATGTGTACTATTCCTTACGGATGTATGTACAACTCCTTTCCATACTACCTCAAAACTTCTAGGATATACAATAACGTCCCAATTTGATGTCAAAGATAGAACTCATTCGTACTTTCTCTACGTGTCTTTAAACACTGGTGCCTCTATCTTTCCTTAAAGGGAGTTATCTCTTGCTAAGGCTATTCCGCGCACAGTTCCATGGGATTTATGTGGGTACCGAACGTTCAAAGTTCCCTTTTCGTTTCTTCGGACACCCTATCGATGGCCCATGAGTTATAAAGTGATAGAAACTATATCGACGCTTTTATTTGGTTATACTATACAGGGTGCATCAGAAGTCCGAAATAATACTTTGGATACGGTAGCTCATATGCGGATGCGGATATAGTTTAGTCAGTTAATAACTGTCATAGTTTCTGAGTTGAGACCTTTGAATATTTGTCACAGGTATTGTGTTCTGGCCTTTGAGTACATTCATAAAACAGCAGTGTAAACTACACTTATGAGGGGCGACTAATATAATCAGAAACAGAACACGCAAATTTCACATAGGACTCGAGTTATTACGAAAAAAGTTGGAAAAACATGGTCGAATTTCGATCTAATTTTTATACCATTTAGTTGAATAGTTACTAGATACTAATTCAAACGTGAAAGCATTATTTCGGGATTATGAAACATTCTGTGGAATAGTGAATGTAAGTCTTTATGTTGTTTTGTCGAATAGATGTAGTTTCAAGTTATTTGATTAATGTGGGCCATTATTATTGCATTTTTAGACACGTAACATCAAGATTGTATTCCTGCTGAGGCTCCAAATTGCCTGGACATTGACTTTAATCAAAAATCAATAAAATATGATGTGATGATGCACATTTTAACATGCACTTGTACTATGAGATGTTATTCCCTTTGGTTCTATGTCCCTCTATACATAATATTCTGTCGCTGCACTTTGTAACCGTACTATTGTAGCTCCTGACGTTTATTCCCTCAGCGGACTATACCGTTGTAATAAAACCTTTGCCTTTTACAGTATCCACAAGTACCTTATTCAACATATCTATTTCCAACAAATAAATCCTTACAATGACATTCTAAATTGCATGCCAATTCAACGTAGGTACAATAGGTATATAAACATAAGTCACCCCTCTAAATCTGAGATTTCAATTGTACCCCATACAAACGCCCGTCCATTCTCTCTGCCCCATAATCTTCTTACAAGAAACCCATACATACAATTAAACCTAACACCCGATAAGCCTAATGCAATCTTTCTTAAGCTTTTTGTGAACAAATGCGTGTTCATGAAGTGATGGAAATAGGAGATTGTTTTTATAAAAGTACGTATTAGGTTAGGATGTCGTAGGACTCGTTGGTATTACTTGTGAGAATTTTTTGGAAATAATTCTTCTTGTAGTCTGCACAAAACCATAAGTGCATTATAATTGTGACTACCTGCGCGTTTCGTGTGATTCTTGTATCTTTGTACAATATATTTTGTTATTTGACAATGGCTTTGGTGGAGTGGTCTGAGCATTGGCTGCTCCGCTCACTGGTTGCAAGTTTAATTCCCGCCAGCGGCAAATTTCAGAAAGTCCGTACCGGAATTTGCCCTGGTCTAAGTTTAACTGGGATCACCCCCAGTCCATCATACTGTTTGGGATTATAAGATGAGTATGTGTTGTTTGGCGATATTTATTTATTGTTACTCCTGAGATTGGAGACACTTTGTTTATCGTAATACCAACAGACAAACATCAAGGTATCTTCAAGAAACGAGCATACTCATTCCTTAAGGGCCGGCAACGCACTTGCGATGCCCCTGGTGTTGCAGGTGTCCATGGGCGGCGTTGATCACTTACCATCAGGTGAAACGTCTGCTCGTTTGTCTCCCTATATCATGAAAAAAAAACACTGATACTTAAATAAATTTGTTTGTTTGAATAGGATTAATACTTGACGACCGCTGCCTTCAGTAGTTGGTTGCAAAGGTTTTTCAATAAAATATGAAGTCGCCCTGCAAGGGACCGGCAGGGCACGAAGGGATTAACGACGCTCATCCCGCCACCCCGAGCCGCGGCTTACGGGATACTATAAGACTTAATTTAGCCAATTGTTTGCAGAAAGGAATTTTCTCAACCATTCTCAGTTTTGTATTAGGTATTTGAACCGAAATCTTATGAATGGATAAAAATCACCTAGTACCAGAAATGATAATAATATACAAATTTAAAAAAACTCACAAGTACTACCATAGCCTCCATTATGTCACCGCTTGTATCCATGCTGAATAAATAAACTTATTTGCGTAATTAACATGACTTGGCAATGTGTTCCTTCTATTTATGTGTGGAAGCTTTTAATTGACATGTATATGCATTAAATCTTACTTTGTAAAATTAGTCAGAATCTCGTAAAATATAATATAACAAAACGGTGGGCCGACAGAACTCTTCAAAACTAAGTCCTATAGCTGGTTTTTATTTGAGCTTCAACAAAAGCACATTAAGTCTTAAATATTACCAAACTTTACGTAATTTCAATGTTATTATCGTCACCTACACGAGTCTTTACTAATGACGCGATTTTTCCCGTTGAACAAGTAACAAACAATGCCGTTATCGGTGTGCGGGCGGCTTTGTACTCATTGTACATTCACGGCGCGACACCGCGGGGGTGGGCAGGGTTATCTGAGATGTCACCAGCCAGTTACACGCTTCCGCTTCTTTTTGCCGCGTTTTTATGACGTTTCAATGGTGTTTTCTTATATTTTTGGGGATGACTAATGATCGGGGATGCTGTTTTGTTTACTATTGTAATAATTATTCCAGTTTCTATTCTCTTTGTATTTTACAAATTCAGAAATCAAAAGGAAATACAATGATGTAGTATGGTCAATGATAAATTATACGATATTTTTAAAGAATATATGAAAGCATAAAAAAGCCTATTCATCTCAATAATAATATCTACATCATAACCAAGATTTATCTTCAAGATTATTTCCTCAAAAATCATATATCGCGAGTCACTTATGGTGGCTTCAATAAAACCTGGAAAAGATGAACCAAATATACTGCATTATCATGATCTAAATGGCTCAAATATACCACAACCTATTTTAAACTTTATCCTATCTATATCAAGATACATTTTTGCGCTGATGCCCCATTTAGGTAACTACGAACCCCTTCCAATAGAGTGTAAAGTAGAAATCAATTGGATTTTGACAGAATCCGTCGAGTATAGTGAGCGATCAATCTCGGTACAATATAAAATGGTGAAGCCATAATATGTAACTAGTTTTAAAGTACAGGATTTTGCGAGTCATTGAACGGTATAGTGTGACTATTCACTTTTTAACCGACGACCGACTCATAGTAAACCGACCGAAGCGAGGTAGACCGAGGAAGAGTGCCGAGATGATTTGAATATCTCTGCGGGGACATTGTGGTAGGAAATAGCCCAGGAATTAGTGTAGAGACAGTATAGGGTAGGCTTTTGCCCAGTAGTGGGACATCGATAAGTAAAAAAAAAATATCAAGTTTACGCAAATAAAACCCTCAGTAGCACTGGCTATGTCTCACTTTTGAATGGTTTAAATTAACTTAATTTTAAAACATGTATTTTGTATGGCATACGGACGCATCTATAAACAGTTCTATTGTTCTACATTACCTAAAACTATTTATCGTCGCAGTTAAGACGACAACGATGTCAGATATAAGCTCTGCCCACACAAGCACGTCAAACCGCAAGCAACAATATTTCAGCCAGCACCAAAATGAACCGTATTGACTCATTGAAAAGGCGACTTATCTAACGAAGTCTCTACCACGGAAGTTAAGACTTTATGTATTTCACATAGAGTACATTCTCAAAAAACATCAAGTTAAGTCCCTCACCCCGGTGTGTGCAGGGCATAAATCTTCGCGACAAACTTAAGTTCCCAATGAAAAACAAACAGACAAACATCTCGGATCGATGTTTGCAGATTTGTTTAAGCTGTTACAAGCTGACGATAGCTTTGAGACTGAGTTAACGTGACTTTGCGAGTTGTTGTAACTAATTAACTTGTTTGGATGTCTTCAGTAGATTTACATTACATTTTGTTAAGCAAAATGCCAGGTAAAGGTTTCGTGTAAAGACTATTGCAACACAGGAGTTATATCTGGACGCGTCTCGTTTCCATACGCAGCCAGTTTGACGTTTAGTGAGAGAGTTGAGATTTAACACCTGACAGCGCGCGCGGGCTATTCGTTCGGAAAATAATGTTAAAATTTGCTAGTGATGATTAAAAACAACACTGAACTGAAAAAGGATTTAATTTATTCATAACCAAAGAGGTAAACTATTAAATAGTCATAATAATTACTCTTTTATCCGTGTAGGCCAATAAAGCACTTACTAATAGTCGGCTTCTGCTGTCAAACTCGTAACCATTTGAGTTTCATGTCTTTGCAGTATAAAAAACTTTGCGAGAAATACACAAACTTTCTCAGAATCAACGCAATGTGAGCAGGCGGCGCCTTTGTTATGATTTATAAAAAATAATTTTATTATATTTAATAAGAAAAAGTGTGTTACGAGCAACTTTATATAAAATTTTATTAAAATGATTTAGAACAAATCAAAGATGTTCTGCCGAGAAATTCCCTTGTGAAACCAAGACCCTTATTCAAATACACGTAGAGACTACATTTTATTTGCTATTAAGACGTTGCGATACTAAGCATTCTTAAGAGTCCCTAGATTTTCCATTTATGAACATCGTGACATAATATTATTATTTATAAAGCATAAAAGCTGCCTAACCATTACCTATACGACATTAAATTTTGAAGAGCTTTCCGTCTCAAATATATGAAAATATTAAGTATGTTATAAAGGTGCGCAATAAACGGGTTTATGGCTGAAAAATAAAATGGCTGAAGGTACTGGTGTTGTATTTCATGTGCCTGGTGCTATGCTATGGACTTACGGGGAATATGAACATTTTTGAAACAATATCTGGACTTAAACTGTTAAATATACCTGCATATTACCATGATGCGCTCTCATACTGAGCTGTGCTTGGAGTATGGGTAGGTTACATACAATGTACTGATGGCTATGCCAGTAAGACCTTGATTTGATAGCACAGCCCATTGTGACAAAACAAAATGTGAAATGTGTCACTTTTGTCCCAATCTCTCGTGTGAATTATGAATGTGCGACACAATTCGTGACATAAGTCTTGTCTTCGCGGGTGTACTAGCCGTGCAGACCAGTTTTTGACATTTTATGTAAGGTAACCTGAGAGGAATCGAACCTATAACCATGCTATTGCACTTTGTACTGAGCGTTAGTTCCCATATGTTACGGTATAACTAGTAAAATAGGAAAGCGATAAAGAGGCCGCCCCGAGCGTGCTAGTGCGCGGTAAAATGTTGAATTTTATTGCCGATTCGCTCGCTGAAGGCTATTTGTCTGCTGCACTGGGTTCATCAGGATCTAATGTAAAAGAAACTTAAGAGCGGTCATAATCCAATGTTGCTTAAATATTACGTAATTAAGGTATGATTATTTTGTAAATGTACAAACTAATATTACATAAGTAATAGGTATCTCAAGCAGTGACTTAGTATTTAGCATAAAAACAATATTCAGTTAAATGAATTTGTTGAAAAAACTAAAGTTATTTATTAAAATAAATTGCTGCAATATTGCGATTTAACCAAATTGATGACTGTCTAAAATTAGAAGCGACGAAATATATTAGAATGTGCAAACATTCAATTTAATTTAGATGTTTAATAAAACATCATTTCATTATAAACTATGAGTAAGTTCGTAACTTGGGCCGCATTTAACGCAGCGCTAAATGTAGCCTGAATATTTACCGGGTTGCATGTAAAAACACTGCATTTTTCTAGATCAAACTGAACACTCCCACTGGCAATGGCCCACTGATTGATCTGATTTTTATGCAGATAGAAATGTTCAGTGAATATCTTGCATTGAATTTTATTCAATAAAATATGTTTAAAATATGCTAAAAGAATGGGTTAATAAAGAAGTACCTAGTAGAATATATATTTAATGATTATTAATTTTATTTGTTACAGTGGAAGTCGCGGTGGGGAGTCGTCACAAAACTTTCGCCGGCAGCAGGTGAGTGAACATTAAGTTTTTATCAATTAATATTTATCTACTAACTTTCTTTTCGTAGGTTAAAAAGGTTGAACCAACAGTTCATTTGAAAATCTTTTATAAAAAAAAATATATACTTTATCTAACGTCTAAGAATTGGTTAACTCTAAACACCACCACGGGCCTTGCAGCCATGTTTGTCATATTACTTTCAGTTTTTGACAGTTACTACTACTACTACTACTACAGCCCTTTTAACGTCCCACTGCTGGGCACGGGCCTCTCCTCAATGCGAGGGGGATTCAGGCCATAGTCCACCACGCTGGCCCAGTGCGGGTTGGCAGACTTCACCGTTTCATAGCAAGTGATAATCTCGGATGTAAATGAGATTCGCACATAAATCCCAGAGGTGCGAGCCGGGGTTTGAACCTGCACACTTCGATTCGAAGGCGTGCGTTCGACTACTCGGCTACCACTGCTACATCTCTGGTTTCCCTTCATCACGTATAAATCTTTCGCCTTTTGACAGTTACTATGGCAACAACACAGTGGTAATAAGGCCCCTGAACGAGCATAGATATATTAATCTAATCCTAAACCTATTCACACAAAATTAACCCATCACCTTTGACCATCACAGCTGTTGAACCCCTGGAATTCCTCGCTTAATTCAAGTTCCGTATTTAAGCAACAGCATTAAGTCTTCCGTGCTAAGTAGTCGGGGATCCAGATTGGGGGAGATAAGGCGCTCGCAGCGTACGGGTTTCAGCTGTTCAAGTTACGAGATGAAAATTGTATATTGATATTTTTAGCTAAAATATTATATATATTTGAGGGTGAATCTATAGCACTTGAGTGACGAAATAAGTAAATAACTTAAGTAGGTATTATTATTAATATTTGTTTTTTTTTCAATTCATATTTTGATCCGTTACCAAAAATATACAGACAACATAATTGGTTTTCTTTAACTGTTTCTTAAATAATTTGGTTAGCTTTCCATTACGACAAACTAGTTTTACAAAAAGTTAAATTATTATTTTCTCATTTTATAACTTATACCACAACACAACAGTTCCCTATTCCTACCCTTGCATTACCATCCTGATTTTTCATGAATTATTATCCATTCCGGGTGAGTTTTGTACAACATTAATAGGGGTGAAAACATTCGTGTTAATTGTCATTAAACACAGTTAAAGTTTTGATGTATTCGGTCGTTGCTTTAATTTCAACTGTTTATGTTAAATTATGACGCACTTAAAACGTTACTTTAGGTTTATAAATTATGCTTTAACAAGATAAGGTTTTTGTTAATCAGCTATGTAAGATCAAAGTAACGGAATTACTTGTAATTACATTATTTTGCTTATTTTTTTTCCAATTTTTTTTTATGTATTTTTTTTATGGTTTTTATATGTAAGTCTTTTAAAATAAACTTACATTGTGTAGATGGGCAGCGAAGCTTCTAATTAGATAAAATCTGTGCCAAATTACAAACTTAACTACCAAAGGAGGATATGTGGAATACTGCATTTTTCTTCGTAGTTCATTTTAAATTTAAATATAGTCTATGGAATGTTTAAACAGTTTTACACGGCTCATTCCAGAATAAAAAATATAAGTATAGTTTCATGAAATAAAAAATATTCCTCACACTATTAATTACGTTCAAGCGAAACACTATCCTTTATAATTTGGATTCAAGACGTCAGGGGGCGCACGGCGCTGTGTGCCATAAATAACCGGGAACAAATTAAAAAGTCTGAACGGGTGTTATTGCACGCTGCATGACAATGTACTGGGGAATCTTTTACTTGTGTTTTTTATTGCGTATCTTTTGTTTCTTTGTTTAAAATATAATTTGGTTTATGATTAGCATTTAAATGTTGAACTTATTAAATCATACTAGGGTTCCAACTAGTAATTGTCGCATGTGTCATGAATGCAAAATGTTTTTAAATTTATTTTTTTATATATAGAAACAAAAACATTCCTCCTTGTGAAGTATTCCTAAGATAGTTTGTATCCGCCAGTCAATCGGCTCCCGCACCCTATGGTAGGTACATAAGGTCGGACATTAAACAGATTTCGCGCTCATAAAACCCCTTAATTTGAATTCCTTAAGACCCTGCTGGGGAACGATACTGCCGCTTCTACTAACAATAACTGTTTCATTGTTTAAATGTACCGTTATAAAATATTTTGTACATTTCGATTTGACATAAAAAATATACTTTCAATACCCCATACCAACGTTCTGTAAAATAAATCGATGAAACCGTGATATTTTAAAGCTATTTTTAATGTATAACTAATTGTACCTACTTTGTTTTTAAAATATTGAATAGACAGGTAATTCAATACATTACATTCTACAATTTTTTACAGTCTCAAATCATTGTCAAACTTATATTCTTTTTTAAAATGGTAAAACCAAATTAATTGATGATATTTTTTTATAAATACAAGCATAGCCAGGAAACACTCTAGTTCCCGAGCCTGCGAGAAACGATAGCAGTACACCGACTAGGGTAGGGGAATTTTATTTATGACGTCATCAAACGGGACGCAGCGTTAGTAATGTATGTCTGAAAGCATTATTTTACCGTAGCATATCGCTATCCCGACTACATACATTACTAAGGAAATTATTGATCACCAAAATGTAAAAAAAATAGTTTTAGCTTTTAGTTAATCACGTGTCATTTACGTTATTACTAGCTCAAAAGTGTAATCATCAAGGATTAAATGTCAGTGTTCACTAGCGAGAAAAAATGTTAGTGTAATCTCCCATGTACGTACCTATTCTACGTAACGACAAGTTCAAATCCTGGGTCCGCTGAGATTTTCATGTGCGATTATCATTTTCAATAATGATTATCACTTGCTGAGCGGTAAAAAAAAACATCGTGTAACCTGCACGTCTAAAGAAAGGCGTGTGATGTTCACCAACCCGCCCTGGGCCAGCGTGGTGTACTATTGTACTATAGCCCAAATCTCCCTCGTATTAAGGACGAATGTGCTCGATATAATGGCAATAGCCTCGCCCTCTATTACATTAGCACCAAAATACAGCTGCAAAGTGTGGGTGCACTGCAGTGAACCTCTCCCTATTCTGAATATTGTTATCTAGATTATAATAAACTTTAGCAATAACGGCAAGTGCGCACTATCTCGTTTTACAGACGATAACGAACGACGTTTTGTGTTCACATAAATTTTTCACAAAAACCCGTCTGCAGTTGCGCCGTCGTCGTAAAGTTTACAGTGCGACTGGCTTCAGAGCTAATTCTGTGTGTAATACTCTAAAATAAACCCTAAGTTATATTGCTGAAGTTTGATAAACGGTTACGATGTCCTATAAAAAATACAATCTGGGACTCGGAGTTTATGGGTGGCTAGTTTTGGTCCCTTGGATCTGATCGAGTTTAAGGATACCTTAATATATACCATGTGATATGTCCATAAGGTAGAATATAGACTACCACTTCATATGAATGCTATAAATAATTTTAATTAAAAATATCCATACAATTGTCTATGCAATAATAAAATAACGGCTTTAGTATATTTTATTAAAATTATATTCATAAAACATCTGCGTAAGTAGGTACTAACCTAGGGGATTCAAATGATCTTCAAATGATTTCTGCAATGCATAATTAGTAGACCAATTAATTTAAATACATTTTACTAAGTCGCCAAAAATGCTCATACGCTTTCAATGTTTTACAAACCACCTGCAACTTACATGACAAACCATGTCCTTTACAATACAAGCTCCACAAAGCCCCTTAATGCTTAAGCTTAAGCCACAGTGCATGGCAATAATAACTTCCATTTACTGCTTCCCATTAAAAACGACCGAAAGGATAGTGGTAGAGGCTAATTAAAATTTTACTATAAACCGTGCTGGGCTCTTACGTACAGCAAAAATTATACTCAGCGTACAAAAACCACTTAGTTTTTATTCCAGAAAATTCTTAAATCTTTTTGTAACAAGTCGGTTCACAGAAACACTAGGAGTCGCCTTATTTTGGCTAAATATGAAGCAGTGGACTGTAGCAGAGTACTTAGGTATCACGAATATTAGGTGGCTATCCGATGATTATGGTGAACCATTGACTAACGATTTGGTAGATTAACTATAGTTGAATCCCTTAGGATAAGCAACAAAAGTAATAGATTAACTACTGCAATAGTCCCTAGTCTGTATACATTTAAGAGCTACGAGAATTTTAATTAGAGAATAGAACGTTGGATCTGGCTATTTGTGGCTTTTTGGCCTACACGAATAAAAACTTTTGATTTTGATTACATTATTATTTATTGATTAAGACCACTGGTGTCCTATTATATGTAGATGCCCAACGAATAACAACAAACACATGACCGCAATATTTTAAGTGCTTTAGCGTGTACTTTATTCTACAATGTCTGATTAAATTTAACGAAATCTTGTCTGCTGCATTATACTGCATTTTATTTCTCTACTGTGTCTTAGAGCCAGAGTGTATGATTTTATTGGACGCGCCCCGTGCCCTATTTAAACAGAACGTTTTGGAAACCGCCTAGGTTGGAAAACTATTACTAACATACCTACTACTTTAATTTGGACATAATCTCGGTAATAGAACATTTGATTGCTTGAGTACAATAAATTCTTTATTTAAGTTTATTGTCGGCTCTTTGGAGTGAAGACATATTCCAAACAGATTTTAAATTCATACTTTTAATAAGTACTTTATTAGCCTACATTATTTTTGCATGATTTCCTTAAGGGTAACTATTCCCAAAAATTGGTATAAGTGTAACATCTAGGCAGAATCAATTTATTATAAGATACGTAAATTAAGAAAGAAATATAGCTTGGTTGCCTTTTGATCTTACTGCCATACTACACTTACTGAAAAGAATATATTTTCGTTTTGCACTTATTAAGTAACTTTTTTACAAGGTGGGTGCTCGCTCAAATGACACAAGATAAATTATAATTTAATATAAAAAACCTACCCTAAAAAATCTGTGTAATATACATAACTCGTCGGAATGGAAGCTATAAAACGCAGCCGTTTAAATTTGCATAAACTAAACTTGGCTCGGTGATAGTTCGCGATATGGCCGCCAGGGGGAGCCGCCGGGTAGGGGGCGCATTTGAATAAAAGAAAACTATCGTATGTTAAATAATTTATTGATAGTATCCCGTGGAGAAATATTTGGCTTCTAAAGTTCTATTCTGCAGCGAAATGCGAGTTTTGAACGGAGTTCGAGAACAAGTTTCTTTATCTGTCTTGAATATCTACTGTTTACTATAATTTCCAATAAAATACGTATATACTTCTTGAATTAATAGGGATATGGTTTAAAATTGTTTGAATAACAAACAAAATATTGCAGTAGGTACGGTGTTTCTATTATGAACACGCAGTAAAAGAATCCATCATCTGCAGAACATTGTTACAATAATCTGTCCGAATATTGTTTTCTCAACAAAACATATTTCCATTCAACAAGCAGATATAAGAGTTACGAACACTGTTTTTATAAACCGCCTCGCGTTGGATGGTACCGGTCCTTTCTGGAGCGCGCCGGAAAAAAACGGATTTTGCTGGAGTAAATTGGTTTCCCTCAATAAGTTCCAAGTCCCCTGACAATGCGAATTATCCTCGTGCCTATCTTGTTATTCCAATTTTGGGGGTAATTTATATATTTTTTCTGTGTGGCGACGCGAATTACCGAGATGCCGAATGCCGAAATATTTGATAATCAACTTTGTGTTCCATTTGAGTTTATAAGTGGATTTGTTTAGAAACAGAATTGTACAAACGAGAAAATATTTAAATTGTCAAGAACCATTTCTACCTATTGCTTGTTTTCTGAAATTGAGATAAGCTGCTATCTTTTACTTAATAGCCTACTACCGTGAGGTATGTAGAATTTAAAATATATAACACTCCGCTTTTATAACTTATTATTGCTTTTTGAATTTAGGTTATCGGTTGAGGAACAACCAAATTTTATTAAAACATTTCTCAAACATAATATCCTATCAAAACGCAGACAAAATAACAAAATTTCCCTGCGCATTATGCCGCTGCCAAATATTTCCATCTCACAAACAATGCCGAAATCCGAGGCTGTACCAGGGATTATCCTATAAGTGTCTTTATGAAGTAGCAGCGCAGACGGAACTGGATAAATCCGGTTCCAACTAGCCAACTTAGGCTTGGTATGGCCGTCTTGAGACCGCGGCCGAATGGAGTATGTAGAGAATAGGGCTTTGCAAAATTATAAAGCCTGTAAGCTAAAATACAAATATAGTAAAATATTATGTCATTTCTGAAAATGTAGGTTCCCTTTTATATTCATGTAAAACTATTCAAAAGATTAAAAATGTTTTCAGTCTATTTGATACAAATTTTATCACCGTGATTTGCGTGCAAGCAATGCCATCTATGGTTATCATTCCCACTTTGAAATGTGTTTTCACCAAAAGTGGTCCAATTAAAGGTACAATATAAGTAGGTCGGAGTAGGTTTGCATCGCATAGTCGAGCTCACTGCGAGATAAGATGTATCCTCCGCTCGTCGGTTTAAGATATCCGTCCTTTGTGTTGGCGTGGAGAGGATTTGTGCACGTGCGCGCATGCCGGCAGGACGCGGAGTCTCGGAGTGCAAGTCACAGGAGTAACAAACTGGATTTACTCAAAAATGCTAAGAAGTATCTGCTACTCGAAAGCCTGAAAGTCATTAGGATGTGGTACTCGTATGATAATTTGGAAAAAAATATTTTTTGGATACAATTTTAACAGCGGAGTTTGTCGCAATAAAGTGTCTTGGGCACTTACACACTCAACACAAAATCCAATTGGTTTATTTAGTTAAATAATTGCCTAATCCAAAAAACCTCTTGCAAATGTGCTGAAAGCTTAATTTATTCGGTTATCACTCACCATAATTATTTCAAAACAGGTTTGGTTAGCCATAGGTGGAATCAATTTTATTTAATTAATAGCTGACTATAAAACTTAGGTTGCGCAAATTTTCTATACACAGTAAATAACGCCATCTAGTTTATATATCTAGTGTAACTTTTAACATTACGTTACACCTGAAAAGTTGATATTTTTTAAAGAAGTTTTGTTTTTACTGAGCTTTTTTACAAGCTTTATATTAACTTGCAATGTATGTATGTCCGGGTGGAATCTTGCAACTGAATTTTAAATCGGTTATCTTTAACCGATTGAGCTGAAATTTGGTATACACGCTTATTTTGGATGACAATGCATGCTTAGCTATGTGACGTCATTCTAATTCCAATATGGTGGATCACCCAAGATGGCGGAATTGTTATTTTATCTGCACTACCACAGTATGGATATCAAATGAAAGGTCTTGAGGAGAACACGAAAACTAAGGGCAATTAAATAAAAACTTGTTTTTAAAAAGTTTTTTTACCATTAATTTTATGTATAATATTTTGCAGTGATTATCGCTTTCAGCTCATAACTTGGGAGTTTTAGAGCATGGTAGATGTTGCAGCGGTTCAGGAGCGTGTTATGCAAGTGTTCTTCCTAAGTCATCTTTGCGCTTTACCTAAACAACCGGAAGATGTGCACGCTCTCATATCTCAGACGTGACTTGATGTGATTTTCTGTTACTCGCGATCTAAATTCATGATTTACTTTTTATAAATTTACTGACGTAAGATGATGGGTAGAGCCATGTAATATTTCTTCTTTTCTTTGGATAGAGCAAATATTTCAACTTGATGTCGCATCTGACCTCACTGAGTTCGGTAAAAATGTTCTTTTATTACCTTTTGTGCACACTTAGAATTTTTGTTTTTTCACTTCACTATGGATAGGAAATTTTTTCTGTATGTATCTACAATTTTCTGTATGTATCAATATTATTTCTGTATGTATCTTTGGAGTTTTGAAAAATCGAATTTCGTGAAAATTCTACAATAATTCCAACAATAACAGTGGCTTGCGGTTCCCATATTTCATAGCTGGAAAGAAGTTTCAAAACTACCCCGAGGCTCGTCCATTCGAACAAATTCAACCCCAATGGCCCCGTTATTGCTGTATAAAACATACATACTACTTTCCCCGGCCGCACGTGGCTTTATTAAATATTTAAATCGCTGCGGAAACAAGAAATCTCATTAATACCTGAGTGTACTAGCAGGTAGGCTATAAGATTGTCCGTACGTCTTTGTTTTATGGTGTTATATTTTTTCTAAACGTGTTTTATTATCTTGTGAATGAGGAAATTGTCTAAGAGTACAGTTTTTTTACTTCATTCCGTTGTAAAAGATATGAAAGCTTGAGGAAAAGTGTAAGGTAATGCAGTCAGGAACAAAGGCTTAGAGTTTCCCAAGAATTGAGGTGGAATTTTATATAGCAAAAAATATATATAGGAGTGACAACGACCTCAAATTGGGCAAGTAAAAGTCCGTAGGGGGAGATTTTAGAGGCACAAAACTTGGGACACATAAAAATTCAACGGAATTGCACAAGTTCCTCGTCATAATTTTGACATCTTTTAAAGTAGGTACAATCGTTTAACGAACGCCCGAGGCTCGTGTCGCGGACATCTGTTCCGCTGAATATTTTCACGAAGTCTTGTGGCCGTTTGGTTAATAAATTACCACATTTATCTTTGTGAAGAGTTTATCTTTACTTTGAACATCTAAGTTAAACAAAATAATAGGAACACCCACTGACTGGATGAACTATTTTCATGACCGCTTCGCATTTTTTATTTAGGAAACATACAGTCTTTTGCTACTCTAGTTACATACACAATAAACACAAATAGACCAAAATTGTTCCATTACTTATAAACAAATACATACATTAATGAGCTATACTAAGAACTAGGATATCTACATCTAAACTAAACCACAACTCATAAAGATCGAGTGAATGAAATCCAATTCAAAATAATCAAAAGTAATTCATAATACATTTGCCATCATAACATACGCTCATTATTTAGTCTCTTGCCAATCATTTATGAACTATTTCAGCTACTTTCTTTTTGAAGCTATCTAAGGTTTTATAGAAAATGTCCACATCTTCGAGCTTATTGTTATAATATCTACAAGAGCGTCACAAGTAGGAATTTCTAGCGTATACGTGTTTACAGGTTCTATTCCTGTCAAGGTTAGTTTCGAGCACTTTTCGCTTTTTATCAACAGCAACATCAGTCTTTGTCACGGTACCTTACAGCTTATGCTTATTTTGAAGCTATACGATGTGTTTTTATCTGGCACTTGGGGTTCTACCACCACGTATTAGAGTACTGTTGTATCAATAGTACCTACCTGTAAATTTTGCCAGATTTTGTACTGAGTTATCTGTAGAAAACTAAAAGTAATGTTATAAACATTGCTGCCAGAGAGGTCGTGGTAAGGTGGCTATTAATGTATACATCATCACATTATCATTATCATTTTTGAAATATGCTGAATTGTGATGAAAATCATCCTATAATCGGGCACCTTACTAAACACTCGGGCATAATCGCGACAGCATAACCCCTTCGCCATAATTTTTTAAAACTACGACCCCGCTGTTTATTTTCAAAACATGTAAAGAACAGTGTATGAAAACAATTTTCCTGTGTACATATTATCTCCCCCGATGTCCTCAGGCAATGCTTATACATTCCTAATAGAATATAAAAACAAGAGGAGATTAAATATTTGAAGGAAGTATATTAAAACTCAATAAAAAATATTGTCTTCGCCGAAGTGCATTCACCCAAGAATAGTATGCATTTTATTTATTGACTCTTATCTACGTCTAGCATGTGCGCCAAGGGACTTATGCCACGGATTATGTCGCATTGAGTCTCTCTCGAAATTCTTACCTTTTGCCATACCACAATCGGTTGTAAGACCAATGCTGAAGTTGGTTCAGTCCGACTTTTTCTTTCATCGTCACACATTTGAGCATATTTGAACCCTAATTTGACAAGATTGGTGGAAGACTGGAGACACTATCCTATGCTTCCAGATTGTCTGGTTGTACAATTTAACAAATACAGAATCAATTTCGTTTCGTCTGCCAAGAGCGTCTGGTAGTAGCAAAACAAAATTTCGTGTGAAAGCCAATAAGGCGATCTTGCTGAGAGCCTGACAAAACAGTGTTAAGACGTTCGGTGGGCGCCACGAGATGAGCGTTTTTAATAGGGGAATGAATCTAATTTTCTTGCCATCCCAAGTGATTTGTGTAATCCTTTAAGGATTTGATCAATTTTTATTGTATTTGTTTTATTATCTTAATAATTGTGGAGAGGCTTCTGCGTAAAAAAAAATATCTTGACAATTTGTAAGTGTCCCCATGGGCCTATACAGAATAAATTATTTTACTTTGACTTAAAAAAAATATTGCTACCTCTGCCTGGCAGTATGGTGCCTTTTAGTAAATATTTTCTCTTCATTAAAGGATTTTAATTGTACAAGTATGAAATTTCATTATTGAATGACGGATCGCTTTGAAAAATTATATTCTTAAAAGTTTTTGTTGAAATACATTTATCAACGATAACATTATTGAAATCGCTTCAGAGTGGCTCTCCTATCTCATAGCTCTACGGTATCTGAGCACAGTCACTGTTGACTTTCAATGTGCGTTATGAATAACGTCTTTGAAGAGCTTTTCTTTAAACGCGCCGCGTCTGGGTTCGATTCCCGATACATAAAAGCATTGTTAATAACCACTTTTGTATTTTCGAACGAATTTTCAGACGATATCAATAGTCGTAGAGTTAAAACTTCTGCGACTTTCAGAATCAGAATCAGAATTTTTTTTATTCAAATAAACCAATACAGACACTTATGAATCGTCGATAAATAATAATAATAGTAGCTCCACCTCTACCTTTCACATTGTTTGACATCTATAGCTACAGGTTATACCATATTCGGTCGTGGTGTCAATTATATTTCGTTGAACAATAAGCTTTATCTATGAATCAATACAGTTCGTTTCAGTATTATCAAATATTTTAACACGTGCTTCTTGAGCCACCAATGTGTCCGGGTTTAATGGACACTTTATAAAAAATCTGTCCATCCACTTAATTATAATTCTACTCAGGAACGAACCTAGGGCCGGGGTCCCGACTTCCAATATAATAACAAGCCTCTTTTGGGTATAAATGGCACTGTTTTTCGTGCGTAATCTCAGGAACTGGCCAGGGGTGAGTGTATTATGCATTCATGGAAATCCTGTATAGTTATTTTCTTGACCGTTTGCTTACACACGAAGCTTAGGGTGAATTTTAAATAGATGGTGTTAGAAATGGTTTTAGTCAGTCAACTTGATATTATTTATTGTTATGTTATGTGACAGTTTATATCATCGATAATAAATTGCCACCGCCATAATGCGCTCCAAAACAAGAATTGCTGACGTAGGCCACTCAGCTGCTAAACTGAAGTGGAACTGGGCAGGTCACATCTGCCGCATGCCGGATACGCTTTGGGCAAAATCAACCACGCAATGGCTCCCCAACCACGGGAAACGGCAACGCGGCAGGCCCAAAAAGAGATGGCAGGATGAGCTAGACTCTTACTTACCGGAGTGGCCCCGGTTGGCTATGGACCGCCACAAGTGGAAAAAGGGAGGGGAGGCCTTTGCCCTGCAGTGGGACAGCCAAGGCTTGATATGATAATAAGGTATCATAGAATTTTAGGGCTCCAATAAAGTATTCTACAAAACCAATTTTAAATTATGAGGATTGTTTAGATGGGACTTCTGAACACAGTCGTCTGATTTATCAATCCCATTGAGTACAGTGAAGCAATGAGTACTACCTCTCTGACATTATACAGTAGCGTTTGTAAATCCTACTTTTAAATATTAAACACCGAATCGCACTAATATTTCACGAGCATCCCCTCCACTCGTATAAGCCAATTACTTCATACAAATATTTGCTAATTATTTGATTGAGCCGCGCACCCGGCTCACCCTCGCGCAACGCCGGGCCGACGTGTTTGCGTTGCGCTAAAAACGACAAAAAAAATACAATATGATCTATAAAGTAGGAGTAAAATGGACTCAAATGAAAGAAGTTAATTTTCTATAATGATAACTACAATAATTTGTCGGAAGACAGAGTACAGCAGAGCAGATCAAGGCTGCAAAAAATAAAAGTAAATAAATCTGTACTAATAATTATTATAAGGAATAAATATTTGTATGTAACGAATTAATTTAAAAAAAAATCTTTTGCCGTTAGAAAGCTACATTTTCACTGAGTAACATAAGCTATATTATAAATCCATGCGAAGCCGGAACGGACCGCTAGTAATAGATAAGAATCAAAAGCCTGATATTTCATAGCCTAAAAAAACAGTTCAAGCAACTAACTTTATGAGTACAAGACAAATAGTTGGTGGTAAATATCAACTGTTAGTTAAGGCAATTTATATAATTTACGATGCAACAATTTATTTGGGTAACATATTCCTGCTGAATTATTACAATATTATTTGGATTTATTTGACAGTAAATGTACCTACTACATAATGTGTCAAAACTAGCACAGTAATATAGAAACAACACTGCTTAAGGGACGCGCGGACGGTGGTAAAGGCGGCACGTATTCGGTGAAGGGACCTTTCTTAAATTAGCGCGTTTGGAGTTTGAATGTTATTAAAGATTTGCATTAGCTGGGTATAACAATGCGTACGTAATTGTAGGGGGTTTGTAGATAAATTAAAATAACTATTACATGTGTTTAGTAGAACGACGTAGCAATATGAAGTCGTAGTTGCAAAATGAATGAAATAAAGGAGACCTATATCGAATCATTGTAGAATTCGAAACACTAATGCCCATATACCTACATATTTATAGCGCTGTCTGTCTGGCTAATTACATTGTTTAGTGCGAACCGAATTAGACCGGAGCCGCAATCTGTCTTCATTTGCGACCGATCCAGCGACGGTTGGGAATACACCCGATGTAACTGGAACTGGTACCACACTGAACAATGGTAATCGTAATTGGATTAAAAATCTACGTACGAAACCTTTCATGTTTATGTGAGCCTGGTAGATTGGTACTTTTTATCTGGTCTAAACCATCCGGCGTGGTATATTCCATATTTTTGTCACTACCAAAACGAACTGTAATAATTCGTGCAAAAAGTACATTTTTCAACGAAATAACATGGACGACGCGAGTGAATTTGGACGTATAGTCGCGTTGCACAGAAATTTAATCTGTATGTATATTGACACAGAGTATAATTTTAATAAAATTCAAGTTAATTTGTTGTTTTTCGAATCTAAGTAGGTAGCACACAGCGGGTATCCGCAAGTCGCAGATATTAAAACTAATATGAATATGATACTTTACATAACCAGCACCTAATCTCATCTGTCAAAAAGCGCCGCCGACGGCCGGTAATTAAGCAATCGCTCACCGATAGAAGTTAAGTTAATGGTGATCAATTTAACTGAAAATTTTCGCGTTCAACTGTGATTTACCCGACGGGCGGGCATTAAAACTTTGACGGCTGTTTAATTTTTGGGGAGCCGTTGTGATGGGGTAACCTGTTGTTGTTACGATCAGTAGCGTAGGATTCTATGTATAGTACACAGATTTTTATTTTTGGATGTTAAAGTAACAGAGACACACATTTAAATTAACGTAACACAGGTCTGAAAGAGAGGTTATTGGCCTGAAATCTAAGTAGGAGATTGGAGATAGGTAGTCACTGAAATTTATAGTAATTTTAAATAGCATACTACAATTGAATTTACCGGTGCTAAAATGTAACTGAAAATGAATCATTTATTTATAAATTTTGATGTTACCCCCTGAACATAATTGTGGCGAGGGAATTCGCTTGACTATTTTTTAAATTTACTCTATGCCAATAGGTATACATAGCGATTGAATGTCAGTGAGAAAGTTAAAGCGACCACTAGAATAAATTTGCAGCACCGATGAAATTTTGGAAAGCAGTGGTAGCCTCGCGGGCAAGAACGCCCGCCTTGAACGTAAGGGGTGCAACTTCAAATCCCAGGCCCGCACCTCTGAGATAATTTTCATGTGCGAATGTCATTTTCAACAATGATAACCACTTGCTGAACGGTGAAGAAAA
Source organism: Ptilodon capucinus (assembly GCA_914767695.1). Lineage (NCBI taxonomy): Eukaryota > Metazoa > Arthropoda > Insecta > Lepidoptera > Notodontidae > Ptilodon > Ptilodon capucinus. The sequence continues at coordinate 11,431,663 of OU611822.1, forward strand.
ATATCGTGAAGAAACCTGCACGTCTATAGAAAGTCGTGTGAAGTTCACCAACCCGCACTGGGCCAGTGTGGTGGACTATGGCCCAAATCTCCCTCGTATTGAGGGGGAATGTGCCCGGTATAATGGCAATAGGCTCGCCCCCTATTACATTGGGACCAAAATACATCGGCGAAGTGTGGGCGCACTACAGTGCACCTCTGCCTATCCCTTGGGGGAATACAGGCGTGATGATGTACTGTACTATGAAATTTTGTTGAAAAATGAGCTTCTTCCACGAATTAATAAAGCTTGTTTTAGTATTAGCAACCCTCAAATTCAAGCTTAAATAAACTTACCGAACAACTAACATTCTTTTGAAGTTAAAAATAAACAAGTGTATATCTTGAGGCGACTCTAACATCACAAACATTTTAAACGCATCACGCTGTGTACCGAGTGGGGTCGCCAGAACTGACTGTAATGCTATTCAAATATTTTATGTACAGTTTTCGTAAGGAATAAGAGTGCACCTTTAAAATATATACGATAGGCTGTATTAACTAATAGGTTGGCATAGAGAATTTCTAGAACAAAATAATTAGGTAGTTTAAACGTTTTTCCGTTGATAGGTCTTTTTTTTATGCGATAGGGAGGCAAACAAGCAGACATTTCACCTGATGGTAAGTGATCAACGCCGCCCATGGACACCTGCAACACCAGGGGCATCTAGTTAAAAGGTGCAAGCAAGCAGTGACTAGAATTCATTAATTCTATAAAATCTATATAAAAGACAAAAAAATATAATTTATCGATTGCGATTACCTTCAATAGTCATGTAATATACTACTAAAGCCCTTTTAACGTCCCACTGCTGGGCACGGGCCTCCCTTCAATGAGAGGGGGTTTCGGGCCATAGTCTACCACGCTGGCCCGGTGCAGGTTGGCAGTCTTCACACATCTATCGGAAACTAGTCAAATTCCCTCAGACGTGCAGGTTTACGATGTTTTACTTCACCGTTTCATAACAAGTGATAACCTCGGATGAAAATGAGATTCGCGCATGAATACCAGAGGTGCGAGCCGGGGTTTGAACCTGCACACTTTGATTGCAAGGCGTGTGTTCGACCACTCGGCTACCACTGCTTAATGTAATATAATTTAATAAAATACAGTAAATAATTACTCTTTAGTGCACCTCTGCGTACCTCTTCGTGAAATACAGGTATGATGATTAATTTATTTAAATGCGTAGTTTTATTCCTAGACGTTAGCAATTTTATAGTACAGTTTGAAACTACCTCCTTGTACGTTTATATAGATTTTTTCGGTGCACATTAATTGTTGGCGTGTGCTGTAAGGGGGACATTCTAAAGTTTGTTGTAGCAACACATTAAGCGCGACTTGAAGACGATGTCCTCTCGACATCGCGTCACAAACCAAACCCACTTTTACTAAGATATTGCTGCCAACTTCAAATGTTGAGGAATTTATTTGTTTTTATTTTTATATGTTTTTGCTACAGGTAAGAACATTTTAGATCTTTTATAACTCACAACCATTTAAGTATCTGTAGTTTATGTAAAAGCGGTTATGCCACTTATGTTTTTTTCTGTAAAATATATACTTAACGCCAGTGAGATTTGAACTATCGAGAAAAAATAGGGGTATTACATCGTTCGTAATAAAAATTTAAATCATTTATTCGTTATAGGCTTTCGAGGGCATTTACAGATTGACAAATTACTTTGTTTTTCTTGTATATAGCTATTTGTGTAGGTATTGATATTGGAAGTAATTACAGTTGTAAGTAGTTTTATTTTATATTTATATAATTATAGTTCTTAGTCACAAATGCGGTGTCAACATTTTGTGAATCCCACAATATTTGCAATGACGCGTCCGCCCGCGACTGTAACTATGAATATATTCTAACAAGATAACAGTCGTTCAATTTTCGACTTTAGAACTCACAACTTAGAACATCAAATAACTGTTAGCTCTGCTAGTATACCATTGCTTTTTATGCAACTTTTATAGAAACATCGTTAAATGTTTTATTTGAAGAGACATTTTTTATGACTTGAAGGATATCACATTGCGATTGTTGGATTATCGTGTTGTATTTAATAATACTTTGAAATGTGCCATGAATTTTAACTGATAAACGATGTTCATCAGGGCTAGCGAATCGAATTACTAATGTTTAAATTGTACTCTATGTTAATATAACTAAATATTAAATTTCCGTGTTATATCCACGAGACTATGCTTGAAAATTCGTACGCAACTTCAATATAATTTGGTTGAAGAATAATCTTCTTTCAAGAGTTTGTTTTGGTAATGGAAAAACAAAACTGTTATTTGTGCTGCCCTGTCTCGGTGTCATATCACTAGCTGCATGATGTTAGTAAGCTTATGAGGAAACCTGAACGTCTATCGAAATATGTGTGAAGTTCACCAATCTCCTCCCACCAAATCTTCAAACGGCCAGACAAATCTGTGGTAAGCATTATTATTGCGGGCACAAAATTGGTTCGCGATCATCCCTAAGCTTTCATACTCATACTTTATCTATCAAAATTGTAAGCTGATAATTAACTGAAAGCATATTATCCACGGCGCGTTATTCCACACGATTGGATATGACGCCGCAATTCAGATTATGATTCCAATATTGTGAACAATAGCGTCATACATAGAACCCTGCCGTCGGCTTACCACCCCTTGTCTTGCAGCAAAGATATTACTTTCAGATTTTGGCAGTTTACTCAGTATACAATCTGTCAAAAATTAACAGTTACTATTGAAAAAACACTACTTTCAGAGGTTGGTTGGTATGGCGCCTTACTCTATAGACTAAAAAGTGTACGAAAAAATACGAATCATACGGAGAACCTCCCCCTTTTTATTACAAGCTTTATATTAACTTGCAATGTGTGTCCGGGTGGAATCTTGCAACTGAATTTTAAATCAGTTATTTTTAACCGATTGAGCTGAATTCACGCTTATTTTGGATGACAATGTATGCTTAGCTATGTGACGTTATTCTAATTCCAATATGGCGGATCATCCAAGATGGCGGAATAGTAATTTTTTCTGCATTACCACAATATGGCTTTCAAATAAAAGGGCTTGCTGAGGAGAACACGAAAACAATTGAATAAAAGCTTGTTTTTAATAAGTATTTTTACCATTAATTTATTAAAACCGATTCTGAATTTGAAATTGTTCTTTTGTTTAGTTACTCATATTTTGTTCTATCATCTAACTTGTATATAACTACAGCCCTTTTTAATGTCCCACTGCTGGGCACGGGCCTCCCCTCAATGCGAGGGGGATTCAGGCCATAGTCCACCACGCTGGCCCGGTGCGGGTTGGCAGACTTCACACATCTATCGAGAACTAGTCAAGTTCCGTCAGACGTGCAGGTTTCCTCACGATGTTTTCCTTCACCGTTTCATAGCAAGTGGTAATCTCGGATGTAAATGAGATTCGCACATGAAACCCAGAGGTGTATATGAACTTGTATATATGACGGCATTATTCGCTCAACATTTCTTTGTAATGTCTTTGTAAAGCTAAACTTTCTTTTGCGCGAATAAGTTACCAATCGCAATCAGATCGGATACATCCTAAGAACAACGAAACAATAAGTTTCCAAACTATGTTCATGATCGCACTATAATAATCTTCCATTTCCAACGCCGCATTCGTTATTTACCCATTATAGCTAGGTGGGTAGGTACTCCGTGTGTTGTGTTATGGCGGGCCGACGGACGGCTAATTTCCGATAAATCTGTCCATTATTTAACCTCCAGTTACCGGGCGTCGGATTTGGAGCTAATCAACCAACAACGCCGGATATCGATTTATTTCTAACCAACAACATATTGAAATGGTTTTGTTGTAGAAATATTTAAGCTCCATAACTAAGATGTTGAACGAATAAAGCAACGTTTATGTTTTTTCCTACGATATATAAGAAACGGATATATAAGAAACTTTATGAAATTTGGCCCATAAAAACGAGTTAAGATTAGAGTAGATTTATACGTATAAGTTCTTGAGTCGCATGTACATAATTATAAATTATAGGTAGGTTTGTTCAAACATATTAAAGTACTAGCTGTGCCCGCGACTTCGCCCGCGTGGACTTTAGGAAGATTAACCGGAAATATGGATATGATGTTTTTCCCGCGGAACCCTAATGCTTTTTCTAAAATTAAAGTAGCCTAAGTTACGCCTTGGAACGTCAGCTATCTGTCAGTGAAAGTCCCATTGAAATCGGTTCAGCCGTTTAGAAGTTTACCTCAAACAAACAGACAGACAGACAGACAAAAAATTTTAAAATTGCGTTTTCGTTATAGTTATTGTATATACTTTCATACGCATTTGGTAAAAAAGTGTTATTTTGATATTACAAACAGACACTAAAATTTTATTTATTTGTATAGATATAGATAGTAGTTGTGATGGACCCCTGCTCCATGACGTTCAGTACAATTGTTAATGGTACCGCCATTTTTTATTGCTTAGAAATTCTTGTAAATGTCCCAAACATTTATATGTAAAGTATTTTGAAGGTGTTTATTTTTCATCCCAAAATCACCATAGAAATTAAATTTCACCTCTCTGCTCACCCCTGTAACATAAGACGATGATAGAGAAATTTGCATAGTTATAGAATTGTGCAATCGAGGCAGCTGTGGGTTCACGACGAGACGCGCATTTTAAAACACAATTGGATTACGGATTACTTTTGATACAGTTTGAACTTTATTTCAATGTTCTTATTTTGAGGTTCGGTTATTCCAATTGAAACTACCTTTAAACTGAAGCCTTTCCACCCCCTCTTCAAATATTGTTGTTGCTATAGTAACTGGACATTATTGACATATTTTTGATTAATGTTACAATGCGAAAGACTGGAATGACTGGAAGAAGGAGGGGGAGACCTTTGCCCAGCAGTGGGACACAAATGGTTAGGAAAAAAAAATGATTAAGTTAAATGAAAGTGTGGTGTTTACCTCTTTTCCCGATCATAGACTATTTTACTATTCATATTTGTGACGGCTTGTCATTTCTGTTAAGAATTAATTCTGGTATTTTCCAATATGTAATCTTTTTAGTTGATTAAAACCAAATGTTCTCATTGGTTTCGTATATTATTACAGAAAGTTATATCAAAAACCTTGCGAAAAGACAGGTAGTGGTAAACGGGCTGGTGTACAACTTCTAGAAAGATTGACATCACCTATAATTCGACATGTCGAAAGAAATGTCGAAAATTGTCGTTTTGTTTCGACATAGGTATGTCGAATTAGAGGTGTGTCGATCATGCGAGGATTACCCAAAGGGACCCCCTGGACTTTTCTTGTCGATAAACTTCGGTTTTATTCAAAATTCGAACGCTGACATTAAACGGGGTGTCATAAGTTTCAACCTTATTACTGTTCTGTAGGTAAGTAGATATATTTTAATACTGCCAATTGCAACTTAAATTTTAGTCTAAGCGTGTAGTTTTTTTAACCGTAAGTAGTAAAGGCTTAGGTATAAGACTAGTTTCCATTACTTTTCATACAACGATATCAAGAGCATATGAACCAAGGATTACATTTTTGGCCGATGTAACTTTATACCAAGTAAAACATTCAACGAAATGTTATTCAAAACTATTGAAATCCCTTCTTTGTTTTCAAAGTTAAAAAAAGCTTGTCACTCTTTACGATACTGAATCTTTTGTATGGTTCCAATCCAGTTTAAATTTACTTTTAACTTAAGTTAACTCACTCCAGTTCAAGTGTAAAAATGTTTTTACTTAAAATGTGGATAACGTTGTCAATTATGCAATGATAAAGCTATTTGTTAAGACTTTAGAATAAGAAAATTGTATAATTGTTTGTTTTCCCATATAAAAAAAAAGTTTGTTGTGAAGCATTAGTTTTCATCGTAATTTAAATGTATTTAAAAATTAAAAAACCGTTATAATTAAATATCTATTCTATATTAAAACAGGCACAGGCACCATTGGCACGCAGTGTACCCGTCCAGCCAGTTCAGAGGCATCTCGTTTCACGCGCCATAACGCGTGCACTGTCTTAGCGCGTCTGCATACAAACTGCACTTTTGAGATACGCTCTCAAAACGTAGATTTAGTAGCTAACTAATACCAACTGTATATGCTAGTATATACTAGTATCACCGATACAAATTAAAAGAAGAGTGGAAAAGATAAGTGGAGTTTGTTATGTTTTTAAAAGAAATCAATATGTCTTGCAAGTTATTGCAAGAATTAGATTTTTTTTATTCATGTAAACAAATACAGGCACTTATGAATCGTCAATAAATAATCGTAATAGTATCTCTACAGGTAGTATCTCTAGGTAGAGATATAGAAAAATACATTCCGAATGGATATTCGAATGGGTATTCGGAATGCCTTTCCTATGGAGAAGAATGAGCAAGAAACTCCATAGATGCTTTTTTCCAATAAGGACTTACATTTTTATGTGCTTTTTTCTTAATTAACAATTATACGATATAAAGTTAAACAGGTTAAATACATCTGTAAGTCGGAATTGAATTGGCAGGGGTTTTCTGTAATTATAAAGACGCGCGCGGTAAAATCTTTGGCAATATGAAAACGAACTGTATTAAATTATACATAAGGCTCATTCTTCAACAAAATGTCATTAGGCAGCGCAATAAATTTTGACGCGTGGTCACATGGCTTTCCACAGAAATTATTTTTTTATTTTTATTGACATAGAGTTAGTATTAGCAAAAAGCTTATACGATTCAAGGGACAATAGCAAAATGGTTGTCTTAGAAATCATGCTTCATCAAAAAAATAAAAGGCTATAAAAGCTAAATATGACTCTAAAGTGTAAGCGTGTAGGTAACATATTCGGTACACGTGCACTTAATAAGCGTGATGTAGGTGCGTTCTCACCAGATGCGGTTTAGCCATAATCGTAACTGGAATTACGTCTTGTAAGTCATCTCGTGGCTCGGGTACTGATTACGTTACATAATATAGTATACGCTTGGACTATAGACACATACAATATTATCAAACATTCGTTGAAGTATATTATTATTTTATCTTTTCAAGTAATGGTTTAAGACAACAATATAAACTATTTTGGATCCTTATATGACTCTAAATCCGTTATTAGTTGACTTCTCCCATTCTTTATAAGATTACATTTAATGACATACTATAGAGAGATCAGGTTATAAGATGGTCAATGGCCAATGGTCTGGGCATACTGAAGCGAGCGTATAGGCTTCTGTTTTATGAAATTTCATAATGTGAGTACATAGAGTCGTAGAGTTATTAGAGTACAGTAGATAGTTCATATAGTTATGACAATATACATAACGATTGAAGGTTTGTGGTAAGAGTCACGAGAAGACATGAATAAATTTGTCGTTATCGTCCACATTTCGTTAAAAAATGTCATTCGCATGATCATTCCTTTATATTTTGTTGAACAAATTTTGTCTGAAAGTGTTGCATATACCCGCGGCCAGGGTTGGCTCAACCTACTCGCGGATATAATTCACGGTATGACATGAAATTCGTCTCGCGCGCCCCGCATATGTCTTCACGTTATTTTTTTTCGCGATGAATACAAAATATTACGATGTGTCCGTACGTTACTGTACCTATGTTTATAGGGAGCTTTATGCACTGTTGTATGGCTTGGCTGGGGAATGTAAAGGGATTTTAGGGTAAAATGTAAATGTATTTTCGTAGCTGCGAATATTTTCAAGCACACACGAGTATGAATGAAATTAGTAACAACTTACTATTTTAAAATGATTTAAAAGATCCTTAGAAGCAGAAGACATGTTGACTTGAGAGACATAAAATATGCATGTAGATAATTATAAAAGGCGTTTAATTAACGAAATCATTTCTGTAAATATTGTATATACTTTAAATGCGGGCTTGATGGTACTAGCTCTCCATAGAGTGGAACCTGTAACGTATTTTTTTATATTCAACACAAAAAAACATAGCCTAGTAGACTTTTACCAATTAATTAGTTTTATATGGCGGTGTGTCGAGATCAGACAATGAAATGAACCCGTACGTGAATTGGACACAAGTGTTTAATTGCGTGCTTCATGAAAGCGAATTCTCGTAAAAGAAGAATTGCTTAAAGTGACCATTTTAGACAGCCTGGTGGGTGCCTAATATGATGTACAAGTCGATATTATCGTTGCCACTATAAATCAGAATGCACAGTAATCCCCCGCGTCGCCGCTAATGCCAGTATGTTGCCAGTGATGACGTCACTAATACTAGGAACTGAGTGCCAGTTTGCCAGGTACTGAACAAGGTAGTTTTGATTTGTTGCCAATTGGCGCTGTAGATTCAATGAAATTTTGAAAACTTCAGCGATACCGCTAAACGAATCTTAAGTCATTTTTTTTCAGAATAGATCAGGATAAAATATATTTTGAAACTTGCATGCATTACTTTTGAACCATACCCCAAATACACCCAAACCTGAAGTGTTCTATCAAACCTGTCTACTTATAAGAAAAGTAAGTGGTCATCGGACCAGCAAAGTACCTTAACCACGCAAGTAAGCATTGAATCAAAGCCTTATGAAGCAGGAACATTCAGACTTCCTTCATATACACAGCATAAAACTCTACGTAAATAAGCGAATCAAAGATCGCGCGAACAATTTTCAGACAATACCAAAATGTACTGTATTAACTCAGAGAAACTTTAAAACTCTATGTTTAATGACATAGGATATATTTCGCAAAAATGAGAAGTGATTTCGTTCGACCCTATGTGTTCAGAGCGTAACTCCTCAAGATGACATGGCTCCCGAACTTGGCTTAATCACTGTCATAACTCAGCGTGAGCCCCGCTTCAGTAGAGTATTAGGTTAGTTGGAGAATCGATCACTTGCCTCGCTACACTCGACGTGGCACATTTAACTATATGTTATAAGATTGTCTTGATTGTATGCACTGTTTTATATTAGTAGGTATTACACTATATCTTCAGAGAATTATCTAGAAATTTATGGACACAAAGCTTCAGGCAAACTGGGACGTTGAGGTGCAAGGTGGAATGTTTTGTCAATACCAAAATGAACTGTATTGACTTATAAAAAGCACATTCTTCTACGAAATATAATTGACAGAGCGAGCGAAGTCTACAGCGCGGTTGTGAGGCGTTTACCACAGGAATTCATTCTTTATAATGATTGACAGAGAGTTTATTCTGTCATTGGCAAACATTTTGCTGGTCGCGTCTTCATGTCCCAATGTATATGGGGCTCTCATCATCCGCTAGCCGCCGAGGCGCGGGACAACATCGCCCGCTGTAGACTCGAAAACAAGGACGTTTCCTTGTTTTGGATAAAAGCACACGCGGGGCTGGCGGGTAATGAGAGAGCAGACGAGCTGGCTAAACAAGCAGCGCTGCACGTTAGGTCCAAACCTGTGTACGACAAATGTCCGGTTTCATTCGTCAAGCAACAAATCCGCTCGGAATCGCTTGACGAATGGAATCGTAGGTACCAGACTGGCACCACTGCATCCACGACCAAAATATTTTTCCCTGACCTTCTGGTAGCGTACAGGACGATTAGAGACGTGCCCACTGCCGTGCTCACACAGGTTCTGACGGGGCACGGTGGGTTCTCTGGGTACTTGAACCGTTTCAAGCGCAAGGAGGACCCATCGTGCATCTGCGAACCGGGTGTCAGCGAGACAGTGGAGCACATCTTGCTTCATTGCCCTGTGTTTGCGCGCCGAAGGCATGATGTTGAGATGACCTTAGGCGTAGCCTTAGTTTTATCCAGCCTAAGTAAGCTCGTCATGGACAAGGATAGACGTGATACCCTACTAGGCTATTGCGTGGAGGTGGCGACCAGAGTCATTGATAGAAATAAGACCTAAGCAGAAAGAGGCCAGCTGCCAACTTATTTGTCAATAAGCGACCAACAGCCGCCTACACTACACTGCGCATCAATGGCTCTGGTTGCCGGATCCGCGCAATGGATAGTAGGGAAACTCTGTTATTTTGTTATTTTATTTTTATCATGTTTTATATGCTGTTTATTATCCTTGTCCATAGCCTTTTGCTATTTTATTGTCTTTTTATATTGTTAATTTTAAGACGAGTTTACTTGTTTTTTTTTTGTCATCATGTGTTTTAACTGACTTTTTAAATAAATTTTGTTGACTTTTTATTTATTTTCAATAAAAATAATCCAGGCTGGAGAAATTATTTTACACACATTAAACTTAAGGCTAATTTTAAGAACTCTGACCCCCACATCAGAGGTGAGCACGCGGGCCGGGCCGATAGAGGTCCGGATTAAAAAAAAAAAAAAAATGTATATGGGGATAGTGTTTCTTTCTACAAAACTCAACCAGTCAATATTTATATAAAAGATCATGTTACCGAATAATAATTGCACCTAGGTGTGCATTATTCACGCCGTGCAGTTGCCAACACTGATAACGGAGTCGGGCGTGCCAACATTACGAGCCGAACAATGCTACCAACATTGCAGCTCTAAAATGTAAACGTACACACGTCTGTGTCGTCTGTCTGTGTCAACTGTTTGCTAAACACGAATTGTGTTATGAGATTTAACGAATTGATGGCTTGTTTGTTTGTTCGTTTGGTTTAGTTATTTATTGGGTGATTTATCTTTATTTGCTGTCTGTACATATAACCCGAGTTAGAAAAGATCCATTCTGTTTTGGAGTGATCAAATAAAATGTTAATGTGAAAATGGCCAAGGTTTTCAAGAACAAATTATAAACTTCAGAAATTAAATAATATACATTTAAAGGTAATATGGATCTTTTTATATCATGAGGAAAAATTATATTCAAATTTTTATTCTAAGTAGGTATGTCAGGGCAGTGGTAGCCGAGTGGTCGAACGCACGCACTGCAATCAAAGTATGCAGGTGCAAACCCCGGCTCGCACCTCTGGGATTTATGTGCGAATCTCATTTTCATCCGAGCTTATCACTTGCTATGAAACGGTGAAGGAAAACATCGTAAGGAAACCTGCACGTCTGAGGGAACATGACTAGTTCTTGATAGATGTGTGAAGTCTGTCAACCCGCACTGGGCCAGCGTGGTGGACTATGGCCTGAATCGCCCTCGCATTGAGGGGAGGCCCGTGCCCAGCAGTGGGACGTTAAAAGGGCTGTAGTAGTAGTAGTAGCTATGTTGGAGAACTCGCTTTCATTACAGTAGGAGACGCCTTGACGATCAACTTAAGGAGTTTTCTAGTTAGTATAAATAGGCACTAGTATCGTACCAGACCGAAAGAATAACCCTCGCTTATCAATAAGTGAAGCTTTAATAAGTCTTCTCGCTTATACGTACGTTTAATCATAGTTAGTATATCATCATTGTGTAATGCGACTATTTACTAGATTATAATACTCACCTTTGCACCAATTAAAATGTCACTCAAATTATATTCTCAGCAGCTGAAATCGACATTTAAGCCATCGCTAAGTATTTATAATTGTTTTAGCCTAATTGGCGTCCCACTCTTGGGCAAAGGCCTTTTTTTATGAGATAGGGAGGCAAACGAGTAGACGTTTCACCTGATGGTAAGTGAACAACGCCGCCCTTCCCTCCCGCCACCAGTCCCAACAAAGTTGTCCAGATCGTCCCGCCACCGTTTGATTGGTCTTCCACGGCGTCTTGTACCTGCGGGACCCCATTTAGTACATATATTGGCCTACCTCTGCGGGTCCATACGAAGTATTTATTATACGTATACTAATTTCAGTGTAACCAAACCCACAAATTAAATAATCACACACATTTCTAATTATATCAAGTTATACAGTGTGTTTCAGACATCCGGAATATTACTCTGACATATGCATGAGTATCAACTATATTTAAAGGTTAAATACGACGGTTTAGTGGTTTGAGCGTTGACCGCTTGACTCAGTGCTGAGTGGTTACAGGTTCGAATCCTATCAGCGACAAATTTCAAAAATTGTATCCCACCATTATGGGTGCAAAGGTGCAAAGCAAAGCTTGTACTATACAAGCTTTGCTTAGTTTGGGATCATACGACAAGTATGTCTTTTGCTGGCGATATATGGTATATGTATAATTTTTTTACTGATATTCGATCATGATTTTCTTATTGGGGCCGTTGAATTAAGACACTTGTCATATCCCCAGTCCTATGCGTTTTTTTACGTTCTGTTTTACAGTTACCTAAGTACCTAATGACCGCCTCTCATTGATGTAGTTTAGACTTTAGTTTGCTGTACGGTTGTACATATGTCATAGGTTTATGTGTCTGTGGTGGCTCTGGGAGGCGGGTCACCCTCTTCCCTCGAATATGGTTAAGGAGAGTGATGACTGCTCCTCAAGTCATGCTCGTGTACGGGTGCTACTTGCGAGGACTGGTCCAACCATTTTCCTCTTAATGACTTACTATCTTCTCTCCCATACTGCGTTGAAGGCATCATACCAAAGCAATTATTTCTATAACCATCTGTGGTTTAGAATAATCCCTTCATTGTAAATGGGAGTAGACGCACCTTACTGTACTAGCTTCCTAAGCGTAAAGACTATATTTGTATTTAATATTAGACTGCCGTGAGTATAATTCTTCTCTAGTATTGTGGCAAAGGTGCGTCTGCTCTCATGGCATTGCTGCTCCTGAGAATGTACGACTCGCAATTATCATTTTGAAAAGAGTAACCATTGAGTTTCTTACCGGCTCTTCTCAGTGGAAGCAGCATTCCGAACCGGTGGTAGAATCTGACTATTTGTAAGTGCTTTTTGGCCTACACGAATAAAAAAAAATTGATTTTGGTTTTGATGATAGATATGGTCAGTCTTTAATGAGCACGTCTTGACAGGTAAAAGGCGACGTGACTCAAACGCCATATTAGGCGATATTGAGTTATTTAGATCGTTGGAATCAGCAAATTTTCCTCTGCCTTTTGAACTGGGTTTGGTGCAAAGTTACCAAAATGGTACCAATTGGCCGTTTCACCGTCGAATTACGTATATATCCACACGTGTATATTGCTTTAAATACAATTTCGGACTTGTGATACCCGCCGTATTCCCTTTATATTTCTATCGTCAAGTTTTCGAGTACCGCGGTAGGTAATTACAGATAATTTTAATGTACGCGCGCCGTGAGAACGGTCAGGTGTCGCGTTGTTTGTGAGCGAGTTAATTACATTTTGTTTAATTCAGTTGCGTCTTCCTTGCGGTAAATGTATTGTATCATCAAGCTTGTATTTCTTGAAGGAGTAGATTGAAATGTTTAATTGTTTTTGGCCCAGACGTTCTTTTGCTCAGACAAATTCATTTCTGGCATAAATAGGAAGAAAGAGTGTCTTAGTGTTTTAATAATAATTAAAGGTTGTAAAGCCTCAGCTAAGTAGTATTAGAGATCAATTAAAAACAAAGTTAAAGTAGGAAAAAAATTACCTATATTTTTTATACAAGGAAGTCTCATAAACAATTCATAGATCACTTCAAATTATTATTCTGAATTGTTCAAGTCGACGGGGTTGTTTACGGGAATTATTTACAACCCCCTCGTGGGTATCTGAACCCGAGTGCCTAACGTGTCATTATTTGGACAAGAAAGAGGTCAGGGTAGTTAATAATAAATAACTACTTTGATGTTTAGTGGCTGGCCAGATCATTTGAACGATGGTTTTAAACAAAACTCCAGCACTACTGTTTTATTTTACTTAAACCTCCTTTTTAAAGTTTTTATTCTAATTAAAGTGTAAACGCTACCATAAATGTGTAAAATATTATGCTAAAAAATGCCCACACCAAAACGAGCTATATCCGTTGTAATCCGTTAGGATTGAAAAAGCTCATTCTTCAAGGAAATGTCATCGATAACGCGAACGAATTTGGCAGCATGGTCTTGTAACTTTTACCAGAGATATTTAATCTTTATTTATATCGATACAGAGTTTGTATTAGCGTGCGTATTGATGTCCCAGTGGACGTAGGGCTTACCAACGCTAGACACACCTGTATTTAATACAAATAAAAATGCTTTTAACACTTTCTTGAACATTTAAAAAGTTAAATTCAATTTCGTTGCACAAAAATATTATTGTTTGAAGAAAAATAAAAACGTCAACTTTTAAGAGAAAGCAAATATTTCATAGAAGCTCCCGAGTCGGCATCCAGTCACACAGTGGTTCGGCTCCCGACGGCCGCTGGATATAATAAACTGCAACAAACATTTAGAAAGTTGGCGTGCGGATAACAGGATAAAATAAAAATAAGCGCGAGAAATGTTTGAGAGCACTTCGCACAACTCGTTCAGTTGATATCAACTTTTAAGTTTTAGTGTCGGGTCTTGATTGAGATTTATTTTAATTGTTATAATTAATTCATCTGAGATTATCACTTGCTATGAAACAGTGAAGGAAAACATCGTGAGGAAACCTCCACGTCTGAGGAAACATTACTAGTTCCCGATATATGTGTGAAGTCTGCCAACCCGCACCGGGCCAGCGTGGTGGAATATGGCCTGAATCCCCTACGCATTGAAGGGAGGCCCGTGCCCAGAAGTGGGACGTTAAAAGGGCCATAGTAGTAGTTATAATTCTATTGTCATTACTTTCAGTTAATTAATCTGTAAAAATGAGTTAATATTAAAACAACGATATTTTAAAAAATATTTAATACCGTATAAGCGTAACAAAGCCCTATCTTTCATAATAACTATGTGAAAAACACAAATACTTATTAATTTCCTAATAAAACCGGAATTCGATTGAATTTCAATATGTCTATAAAATAAAACATTACTTCTCAACTAGTTGAGCTATTTTTTAGTAGTTTAACAACTGTGAAATTTCACACCATTTTCCAAGCTACTAAAAAATAATGCCCATACCCTCACATTAATCTGAATGAAACGAGTGCCTTCAACATTCCGTACCATTTAGTAGTCTGTTTTTCCCACCATACTTAGCCTGAATCTCTGCGCAAACACTGCGTGGAATGTTTGAAATGTGTCGCCGCACTGCGTACCCAGTATCTGCGAGTGCCTTCGTTAGTGCGGATATCCGAGGATATTTATGAACGGCGCGGGAATCCGCGGCCACTGCCCAGTCTGAATTAAATCTTGCTTGATATTTTGAAAAGCAATCATTCTTCATTCATTTTGCAATCCTCGTAGATAATCAGATTGTGTTTTTTTTTTTTTTTATAATAACAGTATAGCATTTACTGTTAGTATCTATTATTAAGTACTCCCTCGCCTTAATCAATTACCTAGATCCTCTCCATCCTAAGGTTGCCTGGTAGAGATCGCTATTAGTGATAAGGCCGCCCATTGTGACACTCTGTGTAAAATGTGTGTAATATTAATACTTTTGTGGTGGAACAATAAAGAGTTATTTAACTATGTATCTAACCTCTTGTCATCTGTATCTCATAGGGAAATTTCTAGGTTCCTAGGTTTGTGTATAATTTGTTGCAATAAAGATGTAGGTAGGTTTGAGTAGGTATCTTGAGGTTATTGACATTGTTACTACCAACTTGGGATATTAAAAGCAGTTTAGTAAAACAAACCATTATCTTAACTGTTGTAGCTTGAAATCAAAACTGTTAACATCTAAATATACAGTTCCCCATGTGTTCAAAATGCGTAATGTATGGTTGTGCAAACACAAGCGATGCTGACGTCACGCCACTTCAGATGAGTGAGTCGAGTCAACACCCCGACGAGAGGTGGCGCCACTGAGCCGTGTTGGGCTACAGAAACTAGTTGCTATTTAGTTTTCACTCGGCGTTTGGCTAAACAATTCCGAAGTTATACTCCTATTGGCATTTATATTTACTATGACTTCGCTGTCCGTCCGTCCGTCCGTCCGTCCGTCTGTCACCAGGCTGTATCTCATGAACCGTGACAGTTAGAGAGTTGAAATTTTCACAGACGATGTATTTCTGTTGCCGCTATAACAACAAATACTATAAAACAGAATAAAATAAATATTTAAGGGGGCTCCCATACAACAAACGTGATTTTTTTCCTCGTTTTTATAGATAATGGTACGGAACCCTTCGTGCGCGAGTCCGATTCGCACTTGGCCGGTTTTTGATTATTTTTTATTTCCTTTAGTCTTTTTGGAAACCCTTGCATGTCCATGTGTAATGTTTAAATCAATATTACCTTTGAAGACGTGATAGAGACGACAAAAGCGGCGGTAGATCAGCAGTTTTACAAAACAACTGGCAACTCAGCATCTGAAATAACCGTCGCACTATTAATTAAATCTATTCTAAAAGCAGTCATATTATTTTTCATTACTTAATTGTGCTGATAACAGCTTTAAAGTAAGTAAATGAGAGTCGAAGTATAACCATTAAAATAATTTTATTTGCAAAGTGTACTACCGCTAACTGAATCGATTGTTACTACTTATACCAAAAACAATTTAAAACATACTTTAATAATTGCCTTTAGATTTTCAACCACAAATCTCTTATTTCATGGCGCCATGACTCACATCGTAGAGCGACATAAATTATGAATAAACATTATTATTATGGGAGCCATGATCGCTGACGCTCTCCATTATCACTTGCCTTGTCTTATGGTGTATTTACCCCTTCAATGTGATTCTTAGTCACTGGTAGGGAGTTGTATTTGGATTACAGATTTTTAGTGTATTTAAATAGTATTCATAATATTACTTGTGGTGAAATGAGTTCCTTAGTTGGTATCGTAAATTTGAAAAACTAATCTTTGTTTGTAAAGCTTTAAAAATTAAGTACCTACACGAAAAATTACAAAAAAAATCACGTAGGCTCATGCACAGTGATTCCAATTATCCAAAATTTTAAAAAGTCAGGAAATTTAATATTTAGTATTTACATAATTCTGATCCAAAATGACTATTATTGTATCACGAAGGTGCACTGAAATATTTCAAGGTAAAATATAACCTATACTTACATAACCTTTACATTTATGATTCAGTAGACTAACATTTACAAAACCAAGACTAGGCTATTGCAAATGCATTGTACATTATAAGTTTCTTGGTACGCACATACGTTTAATTTCCCAAACAAATTAATGTGAAATTTATCGTCCCAACTAGCGTTATTATTTATGCGTAGCGCGGGTGAACGCGGTCACATAGGAAATATAAACCCCCAGAGGGGAAATTAAATCGTAAATATTAGAAAAATAATTATGAGGATAGCGGTGCGGTTTCGTACCACTGGGCACTGAGACTTTGCTCGTTTGACTCGTGACGTCAGATTTATAGTAAAGTTGGACAAAACTGCATTTCCTATTTTTCACTGAGGATGTAACATGTTTTTATTATTAGTTGAGTTGTAGTTTTTAGGGTTCCGTACCCAAAGGGTAAAACGGGAACCCTATTACTGAAACTTCGCTGTCCGTCCGTCCGTCCGTCCGTCCGTCTGTCACCAGGCTGTATCTCATGAACCGTGATAGTTAGAGAGTTGAAATTTTCACAGACGATGTATTTCTGTTGCCGCTATAACAACAAATACTAAAAAATAGAATAAAATAAATATTGAAGGGGGCTCCAATACAACAAACGTGACTTTTTTGCCTTTTTTATAGATAATGGTACGGAACCCTTCGTGCGCGAGTCCGACTCGCACTTGGCCGGTTTTTAATAAATAAAGTCAGATTTTTTAAAAGCAAAACAAAAATAATATGTTATTATTAAAGGTTGTATTTCCAAGGATAAACGGATGATAAAACAAAACAAAAACATCTCTTTATTACAAACCTGGAAGCGATTATCTTCATACCTGTCTCTAAAAGAGTGTAATAATCTGAGTTTTAACGCGTTTTAACTGCCGCCGGCCATAAACGAGTGTTTACGGCGATATTTACACCTTTTGTTATTACCCGGCTGTTACGGAAATATAATAGTCATATATCATACGATCAAATATTAAAGAGGTTTGAAAAAATACAGCAGCTTATAGAATTATTAAATTCCTATTGGGATTATTGTCTGTTTTTGGTCCAACTGTTAATCATTCTTTA
Organism: Ptilodon capucinus; assembly: GCA_914767695.1. Taxonomy (NCBI): domain Eukaryota; kingdom Metazoa; phylum Arthropoda; class Insecta; order Lepidoptera; family Notodontidae; genus Ptilodon; species Ptilodon capucinus. Next base: position 11,449,709 of record OU611822.1, read on the forward strand.
CCACTGTGCTTTCGAATTCAAACCAATTTCCTAGTTTGTATGTCAAACTCGATCTCAATTTCAATGAAGAGTTTAATTCACAACATACTCCAAAGATTCATCCGACATTACTCATTTATTTATAATGTGTTTTTATTGACTTTGCTCTTGCTATTCATTACTTGAAACTGACTAAAATCCCACTAACCTCAGGCGGAGCCATTCCTCAAGAAGAAGAGCATGCTCCAAAGTATTGATTTACTATCGGGGTTATATGCAATTCAATTCATCATTATCCTATCTTTAAGTGGCATTTACTTGGCAATCCTTGCCGGGCACAAATTGCCACGACCAACGGCAGAGCGCGTCAGGGTTGTCCGATCACGCGCCCACCGCTCCGTATGTGAACTACGGCCAACATCGCGACATTAATAGCCTGTTCCAATACAATACTGGCGAGATAGCGGCGCGGTGGATCGATGCCTTATTGCGTTGACTGGAATGTGTGTACTATCTCGTAATTTACTTTGAATAGATCCTCTATAACCCCTGGTAGAGACAAATTAATGTACGAGAAAAGTTAAGATCGGTATTGCAAATACCTAATATTCATATTTTTTCACTAGCTGTGCCCGCGACTTCGCCCGCGTGGACTTTAGGGAGATTACCCGGAAATATGGGTATTATGTTTTTCCCGCGGAACCCTAATGCTTTTTCTAAAATTAAAGTAGCCTAAATTACACCCTGGAACGTCAGCTATCTGTCAGTGAAAGTCCCATTGAAATCGGTTCAGCCGTTTAGAAGTTTACCTCAAACAAACAGACAGACAGACAGACAAAAAAATTCAAAATTGCGTTTTCGTTATAGGTATCGTATATACTTTCATACGCATTTGGTAAAAAAGTGTTATTTTGATATTACAAACAGACACTCCAATTTTATTTATTTGTATGTATGTATATGTATAGATGTCAGAACTGTCTCTCCTAAACACAGGCTTTTATCATAGCCTAGCTAGGAGGCCAGTATTAAACCCTTCTCTTTAATATTATATAAAAACCGCATATATGTTATCCTTTAATGTATCTACTGCTTACTATTTTTGGCAAATAAATTATTATTATTATGTTAATAAGTCGACAAAATGTTTAGTTATGCACTAAAATTGATAGATGGGTATTAAGGAGGAGGGGTTCAATTGGACCTTAAAATATGTATTCAAAGAATTAGTAACAACCCTTTTATTCATAGATTTTTTTTTAACTTCAGAAACAGTGATACGTAGTAAAAAAAAACCTATTCATTCCATATAAACTGATTTTTTCTATAAAAACAAAAGTCGTTTAGAATAGGTTCCCACCCCCACCGATACAGTAACTTAGTCTGTAAGCAACAGATATACATAATAGTTATAATAACCACCCCATTGCACCACCCAGTGTCTGCGGAATGCAATACTTGTCATGTAGCAGTTGGCGGTAAATCAAACCCAATAAACATCAACCAATAAGCCAATAATGAAGCGGTCCATATAGTGTACTACTGATTATGTACCTATAGGGCAGGGTTACTATGTACCGCGTGATCAATAGCACTACCAAGAGGCTATCTGTTCGTTAGGAGACGCTAGACTACGTAAATTCTCAAAATAACATGTACAATTTAATATTAAAATTGTCTGAAAATAATTTGAATTACAAACTTAAATCTTGGGTAAAAAAAAAGTTTATCAAAAAAAAAAAAATACGCACGACACATTCGATAAGTACCTATCAAAGTTTGTAAAGATATTTCTGAAATATTAAATTTTATATTGTGTTAATTTTTATCCCTACCACTCAAGTATCAAGTGACAATTAATAGCAGGCGCGTGTCGACAGATGGCGCCACCTTGCGTCACTGTCGCTGACGTTTCGGCAGTTGACCGTATTGCCCGCGTCCACTCTATTAGGGGCGGCCGATACATTGATGAAGTAGGTGTCTCCATTGACGGGTTTGTGTGTATGTATGAGGTGCGCATACCCATGAGATGTATCTCTCAATGTGGGCACACATTATTCATTGAAATACCATTATTATATTCTTGTACTATAATAATACCTTAGACACCAATCGAAGATTAATTATCTATTAATACTGGAGTTTACCGTGATTGTATGCGAGCTAAGGACTCGGTACCATCAACTATAATACACTATTTGTTAATGGACATCCCTAGCTAAGTCTTTGAATAAGGAGATAAGAGTAGTTTAACTTTAAAATCTCGTTAAAACATTTCCAACTTATAAAAAAGTCCCTGACATTGGAATAAATAAAAATACATTTTAGAATTCGAATACCGATGGCGCGCTACCAACACGACCGCGTAAAGGGAAACTTTAAAAAATTCAAACTCGGACACTTCAAAGTGTTGCATTTTCCTGTGGGTAACGCGGAACATCCGCACGCCCCGCCATCCGCGGATTATCCGCAAAATATTTTCAATATCCGCAACTTATGTAGATGGTATCGGCGGCGCTCGCTCCGCGAAACTTCGCCAATATGCGTTGCCGGATCCAACAATACTGTCGTTTTACATATTTAAAATAGTTTAGGTTTTATTTAAATCGAATCGTATAGGTTTCCCTACTTTGCAAGGTAAAACTGTACTTTACTTAGATTTTGTGAGGCTATATTCATACATTTAGTGAAATCTATGTAATGGAAGTTTAAAAAAAGACAGTTGAGTTTTACAACCGTTACAATATAAGTTCTGTAACTCATCGTAAAAGATTATGTAAAGTCGGGTTTTTGAATGTGTTATATTTATAGTAAATTTAAAGCAATAATTCTAAATCAGTTGTTACTTTTAAACTCTATTTGATCTTAAGATAAACACAACAGAAGGGACAAGCTTGGCTTGTTATAGGCATTATACATTGGATTTTATAATTAATTTAGTGCTAATGGGAAATTAAGAACGATAGGTCATTTGATAGATAGACATTGTTTATCAAATCTAAATTCGTAATATTTCAAGAATATTATTTCAAGATACAAATACTACTTCTATGTTAATAGATAAACACGCACGTGTCTATTTAAGAGCAGTCCATTATGTGAACAGCGGGAGACAAATTCGTGGCGGTCATGTCTCACCGCAACGGATTGCAATGCTCACCGATACATGTATTGCGGGAAGACATTGTACCTTACAATACATATTGGTGCCTTTTCATTAAACCTACTTACCTATTTTATATTACACAATGCGGAAACATACTGTTACGTTGCTGCATCATATTTATAGAAGATTTATTGTCCAAAACTTTGTCAATTTTCACTTTATTACTTTAAAACTTGCTTAAGAATGGTGCTGATTAACAGAACTTTTAAAATTATCTAGTATTGGCGTATTTTATTAAGGCTCGTACGTAGGTACTGGTTCAGGCAATTTTACTTGAGTTATTTTTATTGTACCTACTCTTTGGCAATGTACATAGCTAATGTCTCAGGTAAAAGCGACCAAACTAAATTTGCTCGCATCATAACCGAAATTTTATCGAAAACGTGTGCTTCTATGAGTTAATACAGACGATTTTTGTATGACAGTACAGTGGTAGCCCAGTTGGTAGAAGGCCTGCCTAGAACGCAAGGGGTGCATGTTCAAACGCCGGGCCCACACCTCGGGGATTTTGGTATTCATTTGCGAATCTCAATTTCAACAATGATTACCACTTCCTGTACAGTGAAGGGAAACGTCGTGAGGAAACCTGTCTATGAGGCACACGCCTCTAGAAAGGCGTGTGATGTTCACCAACCCGCACTGAGACATCGTTGTGGACTATGGCCCAAATCCCTCGTAATGTGCCCGGTATCATCGCAGTAGGCTCGCCCCCTATTACATTGGACCAAAATACATTGGCGAACTGTAGGTGCATGGCATTTCACCTCTGGCTATCCCTTCGGGGGATACAGCCGTGTTGATAATGATGATGATGAAAAATAGATGGCACGCATCGTTATGCGTCGTTACGTCGTAAGTTATATGACATGCTTGGGTGTGTTGTATAATGAGACATAGCTTACTGTACTTTACCTACTCCGTAATTGGAAGCAGCTGTATACTCCACAGATAAAGCGGTGGTTACAAGATAGTAACGCAAACACAAGTCCGTTGACCGCAACAAATTGCGTTAAGCCCCGCCGAGATTGATAGCATGCGGTCGCGCGATGCGCAAGACCCGCCGTGTGGGAGGGCCTTGTTAGGACTTGAAATATTTGGAAACTTAACTATTTAGATACTTTAATAAGACACGAGCCTCTGTCATTTTAACATTCACTAATTGGTTCTCCTAGTAAAATACATTTGAAAATATATTCAAAACCATTATTTAACTTCATTCCTTTATTAAGTTCTAAAAGTTAAATACGAGTTCAAACAAATGCGAAAAGAAAACCTTTGTGCCATAAGTAGTGAAACACCTAAATATTGTTTTGATATAACACGTTAACACTAGATCGTACGGCAGATAATTTTGTACTCTAGATGATGAAATTAAAGTCCAATTTCCATGGAGGCACATACAGTTGAAACAATATTTTCGTTCCATTGTTAACAAGTAATAAACGGTAAACCATCACCATAAAGTCGAACCATCTGGTAAAGTAAAATATAGAGTATTCACAATGATTTCGGATACGAATGTAATACTTTAAATTAAATTTGTTTACATAGTAATTATAATTGAAAAGGCTGTAATTATTTACCGCGACATTAATTTATTAATTCCCTGCCAGTTTCAGCGGAAATGCTGAAAATTTAATAACACGCGCGTGCCCCGTTATCCATTTATCAATAGTTTCTGTAATAGGGTTTGTATTACATTCCGCGTATTGATAACGCTGCGGTCTGTAAGCTGTGGGGGCGCACTAGAAGCGTCCTCTTTTGCTAATACACTGTCTATTTCATTGAATTATAGTTTAATGTTCTAATTGATACTTAAATTCCAGTTAATACATTACCTATTCGTTCGAATTTCACAATTATTATATAGATGCTTTTTTTTTAATTCTTCTTTTTTATTCGGTCTACTTTACAAATCTGGTTACATTTACAATGCGATTTCTTACAGTTAGATTTTACTCCGTTGTTAAAAACGTGTACCTACTAATTATGAATTATATGATAAAAATATATTGTAAGATACTAAATATATAATTGGTTTATGTAAATAAGTTCTAAAGTAATTTTTTGTAATTTAAACTATTGATATATTTTGTAAAAATCACAGTATCATAACGGTGCTCATAACAGCAATATTTAGTGCCATCAAATACCTATAGCGTAGTCGCAGTAAAGAATCGACACAAATATTCGTGAACCAATTAAGTCCATAATTTACTTTTAAATATTACTGCTCGTTACAAGTGGGGCCGCACCCATTATCTAAACTAGCGGTCATAGTATCGTTCGGAAGGCGATTACAAGGGTCGCCCGACGTTTATGTGGGTCGTTTAATTGTTTATATAATCCGCGGGTAGATCGGAACACCAATATAAGTCATTGGGTTAGTAGATTACTTAGTCAGGTTTAAATTAAGCGTTCCTTATTAGATATAAAACTAATTTTAAGTTCATTTACTACCTAAGATTTATTTAGAATGGCTTACTTGGTCTAGTCAAATAATCTTTAATGACTGGCCTTACGTGATAGAGTAAAATATAACGCAGTAATAATGAAGCTCCACTCTGCGCTCCATAACACAACCCACGGACGTGGGGGAAAAGTCTACAAAACTAAAGTGGGAGTTGGCAGGCCACGTCGTTCGTATGGACCCTCAGAGGTGGGCCAACATAAGTACCAAATGGTGTCCCGCAGGTACAAGACGCCGTAGAAGACCAAAGAAACGGTGGCGCGATGATCTAGACATCTTTGCAGGAAAGACGTGGCCGGAAATGGCTCATGATCGGGTTCAGTGGTGGGAGAGAGGGGAGGCCTTTGCCCAGGAGTGGGACACAAACTAGGCTATGAAAAGAAAAAAACAATGAAAATAATTCTGGTATTAACTTCTCTGATGCCAAGGTAATTTTCCACAATTACTGTCATTTACTAAACGGTGAATGGAAACAATGTAGGTAAACCTGCAACTGAAAATAACTTTAATAAAAAACTTCTTCGCCATAGGACCAGCCAATAATAGACTACGGACTAAACTCATTTCTCATTCTATATTGAGAGAAGGTTCGTTTAAAAGCGCTGTAATATTATTAAAAAATATTGGTGAAAGGGTTTTGTTAGCAAAACGGTAGAAAATATTTTTGAATTATAACGTACTTAACTACTATTCAGAGGAAGAATCTACCACCAAGTCTACCTTGAAACAAAGATTTGCTGATCTAAAATATGCCGACCTGAAATAATTTTGTAAAGTGACAATCTCCCCGTCGCACTTAATTCCTCGATTTTTGTTCAAACACGACTCGCCAATAATTCCAACTGCAAGCTCTCTCTCAATATTTATTGACCGTTAACGAGTTGATTCACTGACAATACAAAAATACACCCTATGTCCTGATTTTTAAGGTGCTAACTGAATTGTATTGTTTGCTAATTATTTTATTTAAATATTTGTCAATTACGCTCGCATCGCGATTTGTGAATCAATGGAGGGAAGGGTCGCGGGTGCTTAACTAATTCGTGTTTATCGATAAATTATCTACAATGCTTTATTGCCAGCTATATACCTACAATATGTTGGTACATAGTTATAGCATTTTTTTAATACTCAGTAGCCACGAATAGAGTAATATTTAATCGGGAAAATGGAGCTAAATGAAATCGCATATTTGAATGAAATACTTTGATCAATTTAGACATTTTGAACATCACATCAACGAAATATAGTTGACCGGTAGATGTTTAATTTTGATTTTAACAATGTACATTTAAACCGACACTGGATTCAGTAATGAGTGTGACACAAATATAATTAAGCTACGGGACCTTATTAATAATAAGAGTTCCGTGTTTCCGATTTTCCTACAGAACGCTAAGAACACTTTCAAAAGAAAATTCCATTTACAATTTTAACATTTCACAAGTTTTATAGGCCCCGTGACACGACTACGCGCTCCGGTGCTACGCCGCCTCGGGACCGCGCTACGAGACTGCTACGACTTTTTTCTTTGCTACGAGCTCGTATGCTACGCGTGTTTAATACGAGGTCTGGAATAGTTGAGTTTGAATTTATTTTTAAAAGCGTGTTACTTTTTAAAACGACGTGAATATTTCATTCAACTATTTCCTTTCTTAAGAGTTATACAGAACTCTTAAACTATGACTGAGTAAATGTGAATGCAATTTAGTACTACTTTTCACTTTATACTTTGAACATAATTTTATTGATTCCATATTGTTTTCTTATATTTACGCGACTACTACACATTGAAATAAATCCATTTTACGGATTCTATCGCGTTTATTACTTTTTTATGTTCCCGACGTTCCGGCTGCTTTACAGCAACCATGGTCAGGCGGGAACTGAGGTGTTAGAATTTTATTTCAATTTATTGATTCACTTTAAAATAAAAATACGCAATATAATAGACTACTACATTGCAACAAACCACTCAGCACCATTATCTGTAAAAATAAGTAAATATTTCCGCTTATTTAAACAAATATAATCATCATAATGAATAGTTTCTAACACATTTGTAACCATTATATTAAATAACCGGTCCTCACTAACGACACCCGTTGCCTGCCCACAACCAGCTAATTCAATCCGGAACGTTACAATTGAATTAGCGCGACTGTGTGCTATAAATTAATTTAATTAAATTTGATAATCCCACCGCTAAAGTTGGGATTTGTTTGTAAAGTAGTGTGTAAAATGTATTACGAGATGTTTTAGATACTGCATTTTTTGTGAATTCATATATATATAGTACATTACTTTAAACAAATATTATTCAATTGGAATAACCAATGTAGGATTAAAAACGGTAAAGCTATCAAGCATGTACTCTTGAAAAGAGTATATGGAGTTATGTCTATGTTAAAGGGACTTAAAGGTCGAGGAAATATTATTCTACCTTTGTTCCTAATTAAATACTTACAACTATACTAAAGTGGTAGTCAGCAAGATTTTGTAAATTCTGTATTACATATCTAATTGAATGAAATTAAGAAAAAAATAACTATTCACTGTTATATAATATGTATTGTAACAGTACACCCGGCGTTCATAATGAATCCACAAGTAAATGTATATAGCCCGTCGTTTAAATAACAAAAAGAAATCATATACTTTTGTAATACAAGAGAGAAAGATTCAACAATAGATAGGGTTGTCCCCGATTCAGCGATAATAAGCGATCACATTACTCGATTCGGTGCCGATACTAAAAGATTAAGCGATAATAACAAATAACGTTTGGTTTTCTATCCATTGCTCCTTTTTTTCGATCACAATCTTGCTTAAGCTGAATAAACCCAGCCATGTATATAAGAAGTAGTGTTAAATCTCCATTTTTACGGCTTCATAATGACATTGCGGGCCGATGTTGGCACAGGTGATCGCGATCGGGGTATTTTTCGATCATTTTTTTTTATTTTTATGAATTTTTCGATAGAACATCGATAGCCTATGGAATTTTTTATTGATAATAGGTGCGTAGTATATTTCTACAGTTATGGGAGACGAAATATTTGGTTGAACAAAACACTATGCGAGACCTTTTCATATCATATCTACACAAGATAAATTTCATAAGACGTAAAATTACAAGATGTATTACAAAAGATTTGAACTATATTTAATTAATACTGACAGACTATTATAAATCTAGATTCGTATAAACGAATGCCCAAGAATGTTTTTTTAGCTATTGTAGTAATTAAAAAGTTATACAAATGTAATATTTTTCTACAATTTTAAATTCTGCAACACCCTTGATGCCATACCCATCGTTGTGCTATATATAAAAAGCCCGTTCTTTGATAACTTTAAAAAATAAACATTAAAATTTCAAATTTAAGTAGGTAGTAACTATTTAAGCCCCAAGTCCAAACAAAAACCCTTTACCGCAGAGATTACAATTCTCGTTTTATGAATGCTACAGCAAAAGTTTGCGCGCCGCTCACCACTCACTCAATAAAAACTGCGATCCCATGCACACTACTCGCGAGTCCAAGTTTTCGATGTAAAACCTACTGTTCACGCCCTTCTTGCATATTTGCGTATAAACGTTGCCTTCTTGCATATACACGTTAATTGAGGTAGATATACTATTATTATTATTTATTGACGATTCATAAGTGCCTGTATTAGTTTATATGAATAAAAAAAACTGATTCTGATTGTTAAAATCCTGATGCTACCACGGCTAAACCATCATTTTTGTAAATCAGTTAGTATTTATCTTGATTTCTTGCATATATTTTTTTTATGAGTGAACTGCCATATCTTTTGATCTGACGTTTAGTAAGTTGTGATATTGTAAGACACAAAATTATTGTGATATTGTTTAATCGTTGAAATAAAACTATTTTACGGATTTGGACTAAATAAACGCGATAGAATCCGTAAAATAGTTTTATTTCAATGTGTAGTGTTCGCGTAAATATAAGAAAACAATATTGTTTAATCGTGTTAATAGGTAAAGTACACATTCTAACCATGAATTAGCTTCTAAAATGTCACTAAAAAAATTGTTGACAGATGCAAGAAATTCGTATTACTTTCATGCTAGACACCCTGTATTGTGTACCGAGCCTAACCCGTCAACTTTTATGCGGGCTCATGGGTATAAAAAAAGCTAAAACCGTCGGGCTATTCATCAGGCTCTTTTCATAATCGGCCGTCAGGGGCCGCTGGCGGCGGTTCGATGATTTCGTCTAGTGGTCTGTGTAGTTCGATGAAAGTACTTTTACCGAACGCGTTTTTGTGTAGGTAACGTATTGAACGGTATGTAAGTTAGAGGATTGATTTTGTGATGTTTGGTTTTCGTGTTAAGAATTAATAAAGTTAGTAGTAGATATTTATTTATCAAAAGTAATTAGTAACGTTCGTTTACTGTTCACGCAAGATGTCAAGATGCCAGATTCTTTCATCACGAATTCTCTTCACTAGCAAAACTCAAACGTTATTTATTGCTCAAAACTTTAAGAGCACTGATTCTGTTTTAATTGAAAACACTTATTCTTGCGATAGGGAGAAATGAAAACGCCTCGCAAAAGCCACAACCCATGTATTAGATGATCCATAAACAAGACCCCTCAGAAGTGTACAACTAAGAAGAAGAAAACGATTATTTATTTCTCTTCTCCTCTCTGATTTTTATTCTAATATCCCCAAATTAAAACCTAGCAATAAATTAAGACCAACTATGATAAGACAACACCCTCAAAGATTAAATTTTATTACGAGCACAGCGGGAAGCACAGTCAAAGTCTCGGGGGTCTAATGACGGGGTGATTCAATTATAACAGAGCATTATGACGTACGAGATGTGAAACACATACAAATTAATGTTAATGTAATTAATGGATGGTATCTTATTTGTATGTGGCACTCTAGCGCTTCCAGCGCCTACGGAGTTCCTTTAAAAATTAGTTTTTAATCAGGTACTTGAAAAAAAAACTTTTACCCCAAATATTTCCAAATTTAATCCCAATGCCAATATTATCCCATTCACGTCGAATGGTCGCCAGGGTTGACCCAAACACACCTCTCTTCTAATCACCTACCGGAACTTTTGCTAATAATAAACTTTTTCGCTACACCAATACCAGAATTTTGCGCACAAAATTAGTTAACTAATCCCCGTCTGAGTTAAGTTAAAATTGTCCTTATGTACCGCCAATTCTTTTAGACAAATTAATACCATACAGTTGGGTATTTTAAAGGAAATCATGCAGTGCTTGCTTTCAAGATGCATACATTTTAGCATGCCATCATTTCATTACTTAATTACTTCTAAAACTTAATATTTTGAAGCCAGTAAGCACCTAGTAGTGAGAGTCTAGTGGTAGAATTTCGATTTTGTAAGCAAAGGCCTCAGGTTCAAACCCCAAAGACTTCTGGGATTAATTAATTTTATGAAAAAATATGTCAAATTATTATTCAAAATACGTCAGCGACCTGTGGATGGACAGCAGTGTACTTCTACCAACATTTTCGGGAAATACACGCATGATGTTGTAATATTTATTACTATTGGGACAGTACTACATGCTATAAGTAAGGATCTAAATAGCCACGCAAATTCCAATTAGGTATTAAAGTGATAGGACAGGTAAAATTTCCAGAGGTACAAACCTCCCTAATAATAAACTTTTCCGCTCCAGAGAATCCGGTAGATTTGTCCACTAAACTAGTTAACGAGAGATCCGGGTGAAACCGGACACATCCGGGTGTTTGTAATAAAAACTCCACCCGGATATAATGGCGGGGATTTATTGCGGGCGACGAAATGATGTGTTTTTGATTATATTTTTATTTTAGTACCAGATGTTGTATTAAATAAAATGTGGGCAGGAAGTCGTGGCATGGTAGGGCGAGTTAGTTGGGTTTAGTTTTGGATTAGTTGTAGTAACATTATACGACCCGAAGCGCGGTACAGATAGTGTTTACTCTGGTAAACTTTGCAGAAAGCATAATCTTATATGCAGACCTGTAAATATCGATAAAGATAGTTTGTGACACAACCGTATCGACATATCGTAGAGCTGCATCTGTATTTTTGTGATGCAGCTTACTCTATATAATATTTTATGCGTACATAAAGCCACAATACGTACAGCGATATCCTATTAGGGGACAGTAAACCGTGGACTGGTCCATTCCAGGAGCAATAAAATGCATTTTCTCTAACCCTTTGAAAAAATAAACGCAGTCGTAAATATTGGACTGTAACTAGTTTACGAGACAATAAAATACTCGTATGTATTGAAAGATATCCTCTTTAGCGGAGTGAACACAGAGCCATTGGGCTCACTGCTTGGCAAACATTGGCGGCAACACTTGTGGCACATGTGGTAATCCTGAAGACACCTGGTCTTCAGGATTATTGTTTGTGCTATTGGATAGAAATCTACATCTAGAGGCTTCATCATAGGAAAAAAAACAGTAAAACTTGGCCCCAATTGGAATAAACCGAGCAACCTACACTCGAATTACTAGACCGATTTGACCAACTATTCCGAATTCCAGCAAATATTGGCCAACTACTGAAATTCGCCAAACATTTTAGTACTTAATGTACACTGCCCCATTCGCCCCCGGCGTATGTTCACGCTTCTTTTTTTTACACGGACGGGCAGGTATTTGGCGCTAATAGAATTCGACTGGCTGTCTGTCCATCTATCCTTCTACGATAGTTCAATTTGGTGCTAACCAGATTGTGGATTTAGGTAGAATTCGTTTTAACGAGCTTTTGATGAGTTTTAAAATTGTCTACAAGAAATATGAGACAGTATTTCCTTTAGATTTAATATGAAATTAGCATCTTTAAGTGACCTCACGTTCATAGTTAAACGGTCAGGTTGGGATCGAACCTATCAATTAGTAAGTCAGCCCTCTAACCGCTGGGTTATTTTCAATTAGTTTCTCTTAGTTCTGATATGTTTCATGCTAAGTCTGATGTTTATATTAATTGTAAATAAACAATGAGTTCGTACTGTTTTTAATTAGGTACTACCTAATTATACATCATCATCATCATCACGCCTGTATTCCCCGAAGGGGTAGGCAGAGGTGCAATGCAGTGCGCCCACAATTCGCCGATGCATTTTTGGTCCCAATGTAATAGGGGCGAGCCTATTGCCATTATACCGGGCACATTCTCAGAGATATTTGGGCTATAGTCCACCACGCTGGCCCAGTGCGGGTTGGTGAACTTCACACGCCTTTCTGTAGACGTGCAGGTTTCCTCACGATGTTTTCCTTCACCGTTTCAAAGCAAGTGGTAATCTCGGATGAAAATGAGATTCGCACATAAACCCAGAGGTGTGAGCCGGGGTTTGAACCTGCACACTTTGATTTGCAAGGCGTGCGTTCGACCACTCGGCTACCACTGCTTTTTTTATATATTTGCTACCTAATTAAATTAGGCATTTTCGTGTATCAACGCTGTCGGGTTTTTTTTATTTAGACAGCTCTCTCGCCTCACGTGTAGTATCCAGTGGCTGGTCAAGTGACATTCTCTGGAGTCAGATAAATATACTTCATTATTCAATAAGTACATAAGTCATTGGGGACGAAATTAAAGGTCAACACACGCTTTGAATTAAATGAAAACATATTTCCTACTTTATATTTACCTTCCTCGAGTTGTCTTCAATTGAGCAGTCAGCAAAGATCTACTTAAGAGATGTATTTATATTCCTTTTTGTTTTCCCGAGACCCAAGTATATATACATATCAATATAATATAAATTGCTTCAATTATATCAGGCTAAAAGTATTAAGAGAACAAGAATTTAAAAGGTGTATAAATCAATATAATGTGAAATGATATAATTACACTTAAGTATTTAAATAAGCTACTTTAAAGTCTGTAAAACTCAGAGACAAAACAATTCTTTACGAACCCTACACATCCGGGTTCAACAATTAGCTGAAGCTTATCAAAAGTCCCCCATAATGGCTACACTATGTAAATTTTATCACATTAGTCGGCCGGTAACGATTAATTGTTCCGTTTTAATTTATACTGTTCACCGCGGGTCCCGGGTTCATAGTTCCGGCGTGACCTTTTGTTTTTAAGGGTAGATATAGGGGAGGATCTGTATACAAATACATATAAAGAGTAATCCTAAAAGCTATATAAATGTTTTATCCATTTACAAACCAACTACTTCTGCAAACCCATTTTTAAATGGATCATAACATTATGTGAATCTGTTGTAAGATTAAGAGGAAATAATTGATGTTCTATTGTTTGAACCTCTTATGCACAAAATATGTAGAAACCCATTGCCCGTCATGGCTTGCGATATTTCATTAGTTTATTATCCTACTAATATTATAAACCAGCTTCTACCCGCAACTTCTGCCACGCAGACTTAGTTAGTTCAATAATGTTATAAATCGAGGCCAATATGTTATTTATGATTTACAAACAGTAATACTGTAAAGCTTCATCAGAATCCGATCAGTAGCTTTTGCGTGAAACTTTCACATTTATGATATTAGTAGGAAATTAAGAAATATATATGCTTTCGTTTGGGGGTCCCAAGGTTTAAAATTTGTATAAAATAATACGATAATCATTCTTACTACTTAAATTCTAACAAGTCATACTCTAATTTGACTGGTAACTAAAAATATCGACGTCTCAGTGTTTTAAATATGTTCGCAAGATAGAGCCAATTTCTTTGATAACCATCACATATTGCTCATACGCAGATAAACAAACCGTTATTTTTTCACATAAAAATTAATGCTCGATAGGAACGGCCCAGTCCGAGCGCCACCTAGTGTCGGTATCCATTTCACATGAAAATTTCATTAGCCCCGTACATCGGGCCGTAGGTGCACGGTTATATGCTCTCGCAGTAATGACAGTAGATTCGATAGGCGAACGAAAACATGATTTTTGAAATTGAGTCGTGAGTGGCTTTTGTGTAAATTCAATTTCATTTCTGTTGAAATTGAAATCATTCGTCAGTTGTTCATACACTTAAGTTTTCCATTAAAACACATAAAATGTCTAACCTATGGCTATCATACAAGCGTATCAGACAAATATGAAATGTTTCTTAAGATCTAGCATATTTATTACGTTATTTTATTAGTTTTTGTTAAGGTATGGCCTGGAGAATTGTTAAGGGCAACTGAGGAGCTGCGCCTCCTTCGGATCTGCGGATTGCCATTTTTAACACCAGATAGTAGTATTTATTTTAGAAAAATTACTAACCCATTGGTATAGAATACTTTGACAGTGTCTGGAGCACCCCGGTAGCAACGAGGGCTACGGAGGAGGGTTCAGACTGTCCGCAGCGCACAAATTTACGCGCGGATAAATTAGCCGCGGCTCCGCTCGATTTGCATCCGATCTCCGCATTATGCATGCCATTATAGCCATTAGTGACGACAAAGGTTAGGAAAAAAACAAAAGAATTGCTTGATTATTTTTGATACTATGAAAACTATTTTAGTTGACCACTTGATTTAGACTTGAATTTATTTTTGGCAACCACAGCTCTACTCGTCTTGAGTTTTTTACTTTGACTGTTTACTTATATCTTTGTAAGAATAAATAGAGATGGATTTGAAAGTGTCTCAAAAGGCATATTTTACCTTAATTTTATTTATCCGCTGACTCCGTATAAGCAAGTTGTTATCGTTCAGTATTTAAAGGTTTTTATAACTCACAACTTTTGCAAACATAATGCAAAATGTATTTATCTATTAGACAAGCTTTAAAGCACGGCACACGAGCCTCAGATAAAACAGCACGTGTCAAAAGCATAAATAAAATTAAGGGCTCTATCATTCGCGCGTCCGTTCTATACTATCAATAGAAGGACTTTCAATTTGTGCAGCGCATTCACTAGGTACAGTCAGTGACATAAATATCAAGCTAGAACTAGATTTTTTAACAAAATTACACTATCTTGGACCAGAGTAACCATTGAGTTTCTTACCGGCTCTTCTCAGTAGAAGCAGCATTCTGCAAACTCACGGTCTGTCATTTTGCCTGGTATGTTAACAAAAAGCAGATTACACACAAAAATACTGAATCAGACTCACGCCTACTATAGAGATTATATTGCGAAAGTGTGCATCCGATTAAATTATTATTGTGACTTTCGTAAGAATCGCGACCGATCAGACGGCAAAATCACTTGAGATTCTAATTATTTGTACTAAATAAAAATATAGATCTGATAATGTTTCAATCAATTGTTTCCGACGCTGACTGTACATCGTCCCCTTGGTCGCCAGACAATGGTCGCATAAATTAGCAGGCCCAAATCGAAAGGGTAGCACAGACAGGGGAGGCGGGTAGGACACATATCTCTATGCCCAATGAGGAGCACCCCTCATGTCAGACAAAAATGGGGTCTACACGTAATTAAATAAAATTTCTTTCAGAATTCTTCTTGGATTTGCAAAGGATATGTGTACAATGGTAAATGAATTACTAAAAAAAACTTGAGAGATATATAAAAAGTGATTGTTTAATCAAACTGAGGGACTGTGTAAAAACCTGAGAGATATATTAAAGTGATTTGTAAAATGCTAAAAAAAAATTACTGATATTTTTTTAAAGACTTTGATATTAATTATTTTATCAAACCGATTTCTAATTTTAAAAAAAAAACGGTTTACTATGAATCAGCTTTCGAAATACAGTTGAGACAGACAATAAATATCTTTTTCATTTTATAATCTTTGCCAATTCAAAATAGCCGCGCACATTCACACATCGGCATTAGACACGGGAGGGTTTAAAAATCGTAAATTATTGCGCCCCGAACACACTGAGCCGATATTTATTATGATTTATATTGTTTAACCCTGCACTGATCCGCGCCGATAGCCATGAGTAGGGTACACCCATAATATTTGTATAAAAATATCGATTAAGTTTTGTTAAGCATTTGGCTTAGTTTATAATAACATGGTTTTTTGAACATGCATTTTTTTAATGGCGAATGTATGCGTTCCTAATCTCCAACTAAACCTTTTGTAGCATCCCATCAATGCGAGGGGGATTCGGGCCATAGTCCACCAAGCTGGCCCAGTGCGGGATGGCAGGCTTTACACATCTATCGGAAACTAGTCAAGTTTCCTCAGACGTACAGGTTTCCTCACGATGTTTTCCTTCACTGTTTCATAGCAAGTGATAATCTCGTATGAAAATGAGATTCGCACATAAATCCCAGAGGTGCGAGTCGGGGCAAACCCCGAATTCGACGAAAAAGGTTCAAAAACCTGCACACTTCGTTTGCAAGGCGTGCGTTCGAACACTCGGCTACCACTGCTACTACCACTGGTCCTGATCTTGATAAATTTAAGAATATTACTGGTTATGATCCCCATAATTACCAACTGTAATTAAACCTAATGAAAGACATGAGTTTCTATAAGAAATTCGTTTCTGCGCTGCAAAAACACGGCGAGGCTAATTAAGTTAAAACATTTCCTAGACAGATATTTGTATAGCTAGCCTGCCAAGGTGTTGCTTGGGAAACTGCAGGTGGTCTAGAACGAGGCGCACCGAGGCTAAAATGAGGTACGCGTTTACTAAAAGCTGGGATTATATTACACAGTCCCGTAATCAGCTTGATAAAAATTTCCATAAAACATTTTTTTTCATATTTCGATGTTGACTGTGTTGTGCCCCCTATTTTGAACAATTTGGAACTTCAGATAGCGACCTGCCTGCTGCTGCAATAATAGACGACCAGTTTTATAGGGACAAATTCGGATACATTACTACCGTATAAATAAACTACCTGTTGGCTAACCATCGATTTTTGCCGACAAAAAAATTATAGGTATCCGCCCTAAGACTGTTCACTTGTTATTTGTGAAAAATTACTTATATATCAAAATTATAATATAAATTTGAGGCTCTGCACTTTCTTTTAAGGCCGATAACGTATGTTCTGATAACACATATATTTGAGTATTCATATTAATATTTTCCTTTCTTCGCCTATGACGAGTTCCGCCCAGGGAAAAGCAATATTGTAGTTTATTGACGCCGACATTTTAACATTTTGGAACATTCTCCAACTTAGAACTCATCGTGATTGTACACTCCTGTGTGACAGGCGTCCACAAGCCGTCGAAGTCCCCCAAGCTAAGTGCATTGCGATGTCATTAGCTCCTTAAAAAGTTTCGAAGACACTGAATTAGACGCCATATTGTCGACAGAGAAAGAAATTCATAAGTTTCCGTTATGATACTTTGTGCCGTTAAGACTGGCTAACATTGGCTTTGGTTATCTAGTCTTTTTACTGTTTAAATGGAAATACTGTGGGGAGTTGGCTGAGATCTTGATTCTCAAAGAGGTTTTTTCTTAAACTTTTTATTTGTTACTTTTAAAGAGAAAAAGTTTTATGAGTTTCGTTTGTTTACTGTTTTACTACTGCTGGGACTAAATATGTTAATCTTGAGTTGTTACTGCGTTTAAATTAACAATACAATTTACAAAACAATACAGGATGTATTGTAACTAAAACCATAGACAGTTCTATTACAAACGTGTTTTGGTAAGTTATTATATCAAACCCCTGTATAAATACAACCACCTTACAATAGGTCGTAGCGTGTGCATAATTATGTAAATAGCCGTCAAATTATCGACGAACAGTTGCGGATGTGTGCAAATGTAGCCAGCATTAGCATATTTCTGCGGTGCCAACCGCACGGGGCTAAATAGCAGGTCACAGGATGTGGTTCTGTGATTAGTACCTTGACAGCTGCCTATTAACTAGTTAACTTTTTCTGTTACAGAGAGGTGATGAAAAATAGTTTTCAGGTGCCTGTAACAAGTATTTCTTTTTGAAATTTCAATGAAGCAATTTTTCATCGTTCTAAACGGATTTTTTTAAGCATTTACATAATACGTAAATATAATTGTAGCTTTGCAATAGACTTATTTATTCTTATGGCTAATGTTTTTTGAATAATACATCATCAAACCTGTATTCCCCGAAAGGGTAAGCAGAGGTGCACTGCAGTGCGCTCACTCTTCGCCAATGTATTTTGGTCCCAATGTAATACTTTCGAAATCATTTCCAATAAGGTTTCCTATGAACCTGCTTACCGTAGATAAAAAATAAAATAAAATACATCATCACGCCTGTATTCCCCGAAGGGTTAGGCAGAGGTGCACTGCAGTGCGCCCACACTTCGCCGATGCATTTTTGGTCCCAATGTAATAGGGGGCGAGCCTATTGCCATTATACCGGGCACATTCTCCCTCAATACGAGGGAGTTTTTTTTTTTTTGGGCTATAGTCCACCACGCTGGCCCAGTGCGGGTTGGTGAACTTCACACGCCTTTCTATAGACGTGCAGGTTTCCTCACGATGTTTTCCTTCACCGTTTCAAAGCAAGTGGTAATCTCGGATGAAAATGAGATTCGCACATAAACCCAGAGGTGCGAGCCGGGGTTTGAACCTGCACACTTTGGATTGCAAGGCGTGCGTTCGACCACTCGGCTACCACTGCTTACCGTAGCAGATGCAATAATTGTAAATATGATGTGTCTATCTATGATGCTGAATAATTTATTATGTTCTGCTTATGCTAAATGTAATAACGGTCTTGTAGCATTTCACTTTCTATTCGGTAAATATTTCATAGGTATTCAAATTAGAAAGCAAATAGATAAATCGTGTAAAGGTATATCAGCTGTTACACTTGGCCGCACTTGAAGTGACTTGAAGTTGAAGTAATTTGGGTAAGGCTTTTGAATTTAGTGTTCAGGGTATCTAGGTTTCACGCACCAGCAGTTCAATGCTTTAAGTAAATTTCGGCATTATGATTCTACGCCTTATTTCAAAGAAGGTTGATAAGATTATGTAATCCGGTTAAATGTTACTGAAATTTCCATAAGTTAAATATACGGCAAGGAATAGATAGAAACTTATTGTACACTAGAGAGAGAGAGAGAGAGATAGAGAGAGAAATTAAACAGAATAACAAATTGAACAAAAAATTAACATTCTTAAGTCTAAATAATTGTCTAAATAGCCATTTACATTTAGGCGGTCTTATCTTTAAAAGCAATTTCTTGCAGACAATCAGTTTAAACAAGAAAATAAAAAAAAAACTATAAAGAGTTATGGGCACTTATAGCTCTTTTTGATCAAATATACCATCATTATAAGGTACAATGCCACAAAAAAACATAATACCCGATTATCTACCCGCAAACTTATCATCGCCTCAGTTTTATGTAAATCTAGGCGAGGTATTCCGAATATATTGAGCTCTGGGTTTTATCGGGCCGGACTAATGGCTGCCACAAAAGGCGCTAATGTGAAATAAATTGTCGACTACCGCCCCGCCCCCGAGCCGCCGCGCCGTGAAATGGGGCTCCTGGATATGACACTTCCTATCAATTTAATAGTTTAATTCCAGTTGGTAGTTTGAAATTTAATCATTTTAATCTGCGTCTATTTATTAATCAGACGTATACTCCATAAATACTACATAATACATATATACTCCATAAATACTACTATCAAATAGGAATGATTAGATCATGATAACTTAACGCTATTAGTCGTACAAGCTGATTAGACTACACACACCAGCCTTGGTTTAAACTATATTTTTTTGGACTAAGCTCACCATACATTCTCACCACTATTACTCATGTAAGCCAAGATTTACAGCCGTATCCGATGAACATTCCAAGGTTTAACCGACGACGACTTTCGGAAAAAAGCTAAATTGTCTTAGAACCCAAACGAATTAAAGGAAGGGGTACGAAGAGTTGAAAGAAAAAATATCCACTTTGAACGATCCGTTGATGCAATAGTGGTATTTAAAACCAGTTTGATAGCGTAACAGATGATATATGACAAAGATCGGGCGAGGCAGTGCCCTGGGTGAGCCTTGATTGAGATAAATAGCAACAAGGTTCTTCATTTTAGTGTAGATATTTATCGCTAATTTTACTTGTAACTATTAAGTATCCTTTCCTTAAACGATAACTATGCGTCTGTTCTCAAAAACTTACACAGAAGATATTTTATGTCACATCTCACAATTATATATCAGTGGTCCCACAGATCCTCACGACTCGCTTTTTACAACAGGAAGCGGAAACGGCTCGAGCCTTCAGGAAACGCTCGCGTGTTTTTGTATTTAGGTTAGTATTATACCGGGACAATCAGCCGGTCGACGACGTTTTATGAGCTCTACCAAGCTTGTTGGTAACAGGTATTGAAGAGTTTATATCAGAATAAAATTATGCTGGGAGCTATTGTTGCATCATATATTGTGTAGTAAAAGTTAACGGGAATTTGAAAAGCCTAGGGGTTGGAAGGACCACTCGGAAGATCCAGGATAGATCCTCACCCAGGCTTTAATTGACTGGCTCCTAACATTTTCGCCTTTGAGCTTAGTTGAAGGACGTAACGGGAATACTGGTAATGTGCATAGCACATATTTTTCGGAATTCACTTGCCTTCTCTTGTGACAAGTAAGTGTCCCTGAGGACATACTAATTGACGGAATAGCCTACCCAGGCTACGTTGTCTAGCTCCTTATGATATGCCTTACCCACGGCAAATGATTACGTTACCACCCTCGAGCGCTGTCATTTGACGTTTTAAGTTGAGGAAGCCTTGCACGTCATCATCATCCGAATGTATTACCAATTGATATACAACAGAGACAATGACAGCGCAAGGTTTTGCCTCGAGCGAGACACGAGTTTGCACGTTTAATTGATGACACGTATTGTGAGATTAAATTTATATTTCTTGTTCTCAGTGTGTCACAACTGTGTATCGCTATCGCGAAAACCAAATGGACGGGTGTAAAAAAAGTTAATGATTGTGTTAGTGTTTTGTTAGCGTCATATCGCGCTGCATCGCGTAGCTTTAAAAGCCTGAAACAAATATTGTGCTTTTTTATAGTGCAAACTGCAGAATTAAAGAGTTATGTCAGTCAACTCAACCATATAGAAATTGTAAAGAATATTCCTGGAAACCAGTACTGGAGTTTGAAATAAGAAAGACATTGTATATCTACTGTTGACTATTGTTAGCTCAAACTGCTTACAAACAGACAGATAGACAATGAAGTGATCCTATAAGGTTTCCTTCTGAGCCACGAAACCTTAAAAATAATTATAGTAACTCTTGACAGCACTTATCTTACCTACTTGAAACGATGTAACGTAGCGTGAGCAACGATTCTCAAGCGATCTACTCCAGGATTAAAATTAAAAATATAGTATTTGCACATTATGCACTGTATTTATTAGGCTTTCATTTGGATTAGGTTTAGTCAAAGTCAAATTCAAATCATTTATTTTGTATAGGCCTATGGGGGCACTTACAAATTGTCAAGTTTACATTTTTTTCTTATATACTACCACCGGATCGAAACGCGACCTCAACTGAGAAGATCCGGCAAGAAACTCAGTGGGCTGATAATTTTTTTTAGAAATCTTCCATTAAATTATTTCGACATATTATTATTAGGGAAAGAGACCGATTCGTGCCTCTTTATGTCATAAACAAAATCTTAAATGGAATATAATGCGGTTGGCTATCTCCACATACGCAGATAGTTATTTCAGTTATCACGTTATTAAGTTGAAGCACTATTCATGTGCGTAAAAGACTTGAACTTATCATACACCCTGTACCAATAAACGATGTAGTAGGTATCGTACATACATACGCGAGCACCTCACTGACACCAATCAGCACTTAGTGCCGTCACCTGTACCTTGTACACTTTTACCAGTGATCGATCGCGTACTACAAGTCTTAAAGTTGCATAATTAAACAGCTTTACATCGTGACGACGGAAGTCGGCGTCGAACGTCGCGCGTAAGAATTTTTGTCAAACCAAAACTAACTCTGTATCAATAAGCATACAGATTGAATTTCTGTGGTCCAAGCCACGTCCCCGCGAGTTAAAATTCGCTCGCGCTGACAGTGTCAAGTTGAAGAATGAACTTTTTGTATGAGGTAATATAATATGTTACGGTCTGGCGAAAAAATGACGCGTGACTTTAACGCCCCAGTGTGAGTATGTAACAAAATCTAAGTTCGCTAAACTGTGTATTAGGTATTTTTGTTGCAGGACTTCTGTGGCCGACAGTACAATGCACTACGCGGTAATTTTTTTTTAAATATTGGGAATAAAAGGTAATGAGTACACTCGACAAGAAGCGACACAGACCCAAATGTAAGGTTTTGTTTACGCTAACTCTAGGCCGCAGTATTATTGAAAGCATTCCAAAACACTTGAGGATTGGCAAATATCTTATTACCCTTTTTCTTGAGAGTTCATAATTATGATTGTTATTATGATATGTTTAAGTTTGAGTTAATTAACTCAGCTACTATCTTCGAAATGAAAACGTATTTAATATAATTAAATTATTTCGATAGACGCTCAATCATTTAATTCTGAAACTTTGCAGTACTGTTTGCGTAAACTAATTAAGATAATTCTAAATATTCACAGATGCCCTTCATTAAGTGCAAAAATGTCATCAATCCTCATTAGGCTGCACCCCAGGGCACAGGGCTCAGGGCACAGGGCACAGGGCGGGGAGCATCGATCAATTAACTAGATATGATGTGTAAATTAAGTGTCCTTATAGTGAGTACATTATGACACGTGTTACTAATTACTTTGAACTGTTTTTACACGCGAAAACACGATTAAGGCATGATTACATTTTTAAAGAAAGTTGCCTATATTTAGCTCGTATGCGGTAGTTTTTATTCAAATAAAATGTTTATCAGTTTATAATGTTATTTATTTGTTATTGTTTCAGGTAAGCCACCTTGGAAAAATAAACGGTTTCTCAACTGATTACATACGATCATGTGAGTACTTGTATGTCTTGTGTTTTGCTGAGTTAGTAGAAGCCGTTGTTACGGTATAACTTTTTTTTTATATGTCAAATTACATTAGTTTCAAATATATATTAGAGGTGCGGAAATTGACAGTCTGTCATAATTATCATGTTTGCTGTTATGTATTTATTATGATAATATTATGGGAGAACCTTTATTACAGACTTTGTGTTGATATCATAATGAAATTGCGTTGCATACAGTAAACAGAATGTAGGCGCAGTTAACTGCCGATTAGCTTGGATACATAACACGGCATTCACCTATCGTCGCCGGATTAAACGGCTTTGGTTAATTTTACACGCGTCCTCGCATTACGTTGGTGAATATAAATCAGTTTGAATGCACTAAATGTACTTAGTACAAACAATTTTATTCATCTAGTTGACTATAAGCAGAGCTAGAATATTTTGAATTATTATTCTATATGATGTGGGTCGTGATACATAGAAGACTATACACTTCAACTGTTACTGAGTAACTAAGGAAATACGTATAAAATTTGGCCTCTATGGTAGAGTACCCAAGACGCTGGCTGCATTCCCTCGCTGGATGCCTTAAACCACTCGTTGAGCGAGGAAATGGCCAGCACTCGGGTCGCAAGTGGCGTTGTTTTTCACCTATTAACTTACTCAATTATTAAAAATCTCTTAATTTAATTCGAAATGATAAAATGTTCTTCAAGAAATTCTGGAAGCGTATAATTAACAAGGGTTCATAAACTTAGCTATAGTGAAGTTATTTACAGGTCGTAACATCGATATTAGAAGCGCCTTTATTGCGTTTGCTCGTATAATAAAATATTAATTATGCAGTGGATGACCGACTTAATCATATTGGAAGCTGATATTAGGGATGTTGTTGAGTTCGGATAGTTAATGAACTAACTCACCTGTTCAACTACTCATCGAATACTTAAAATCATCGAGTTTGAAAGAAATGCAATGACGTTTCTAGAATCATTGGTTGTGAGAGGCATGTAGAAATATATTTTTAACTGCCTGTATCGTCCCGTAATTGGGCAAGGTACTCCTTTCGGTCAATTTAGATATTTTGTCTTGTTGACCAGATAACGATAAACACACGTAAACTTGATTTAGTGTATACATCACTAATATGGGATTCCTAATACGAGATACTTTTTGGAACAACAGTAAAAGACCATATTTAATTGCCGCTCGGACTTTTTAAAATTATAAAACTACGTTTTTAGAATTACGTCTGTATAATATATTACGTTAAAAGTGAATTCTAATGTATACAGAATAGCTGAATATTTAATTGAGATTGTGTTTACTATGCCAATCTACTTGATACAGTACAGCAGCACCTGTGCAGGGTCCCACTAAACTAACAACTCAATAATAATCCTGCGCATTAATATGGGCCGGCCGCCATTTGTCGCGACACAGTCAGGGAACTTGCTCTACACTCGCTGCTCATACAGATGGCAATGTTGGTACTGCTAAGTTACACATAGGGAGGAAATAGCCCGGCATGGAGATCGACTTAAAGTGGAATATACGGTTTAAAAAGTGGTGCGGTGCCGCAAATAGCAAAATAAAACTTATCAACAATAAAAAGGAAACAGGATCTATTAATCAACTTTTTATCATGTAAACTTATAAATCGCCAAACTTGTGAAAAAAAACTTCGGAATGCAGTTTCTATAGGGTAAAGTTGATACGGGAAATCCATGTTTACTGTTTTGAAATAACATATTTGTAAGTTACTTGACATTTATCTGTTTGGTTTGAATGTAACTAGTGTCTTATTGTACAAACGGTGTTCAGTTTCAGTTTATACCTACTATTTATTAGTAAGTTGTTTTTAGCTAGATTTCAAGTTCAGGTTATCATATGGCTAGATGTCCCGTTAAAATCAAAATCAAACTCAAGCCTCTTCAACTAAATGCTTGTGCTCGGAATAGGTTCACGTACACAAGTTAGTAGTCTTACTTTATTTGTGCAACGCTCCGTGACGTAGTCCCCCGTATATTTCCAACATCTGCAATTCATGTACATTGATATACGTACACAACCAACCGGGCCCGTGTGTTTTCAAGTAAATTAAGAAACTTGAAGGATCGCTCCCGGCTGCCTGTTCAAGTGTTATTTACAAACATAACATTACACTACACACAGTTATCAACAACAGGTTTTTCTGAACTCCAAGTTATTATCAAGATTTGATTAATTATGTGCGATTAGAATAGTACCGACTTAAAAAAAGGAGGAGGTTTACTCTCTTTCATAACACACAACATCTCAATTTATGAATATCTTATTCATTCGCGTTGTCTTGTAAAAGTCTACATTGAACGCAAAATTACTCAAATGTCTAACTAATTTAAATGAAAAGTTAGCCTACCAAGCTTATGGAGGCAAGGTCAAGGTGGTCATTTGTTGTATCCGAACTAAGTTCAGTGATTACTAATAGTTACAAACTTTGAGGCAGAATGTGTTCAATTACATCGACGCTCATACTATACTAAGTTGAAATAATCCGTTACCAAAATGTGCTGAGCGTGGAGTACCTCTGAACAAATATCATAACCAATTAGAAGTGCTCATCGGACACTTCGCTGGTCGATTCAGCCGAGCTCAGCACCCAGCCCGGATAACGAGCGGTTCCGTATATGCACGAGAGCGTAGACTCCACCGGCCGACTTTATACAATTAGTTTGATTGCCGATTTGCTGAGACGATTCGGCAATCAAGTGGGTTTCAAACTTAATGGGGTGAGGAAGGCAATTAATTTCGCAATCACTCTTCAATGCTTAATCTAACGCTACTTTATGTGTCCTCGTTATTCAAAAAGGTTTTATTTAGAAAACATGAATTATACTCTATTTAGACACTTTATATTGTGTAAAAAAAATTAAAGTCGATTTTTCTGATTCAAGGTCTTATGTCTCGAATTTGACTCAACGGCAGCAATGGCTGGAATTTAGAATAGATTCGAAGTTTCTGTTTTCAGTATTATGTATTCGGTATGTACCTATGCCAGCGTATCCTCATAGCTTGATCAAATTTTTCAGAGTTTCTAGAACAGGAATACCTAGGTACTTCACAAAAATGTTACATTAAGATTCTTACGTCGCTGGGGCTGGGAAGTTGCCGTCAGCTAACTTCCTCGCCCAAGTATTGGAACGGAGATTTAGTGGGCGGACGCGGCGAGCCGATCAAAGATCCAAGTTAAAAGGATTTTGTGGACTTTAAACAAATAATGGTAGTTTGATGAGATTTTGTTGGTTTAATTTTGTATTCAAAATTTTACAGTTAGGAAGGCGACCTCAGCTGGTTAAGGAATAGCGGTGTTTGATGTTCGTGTAGTTCCCCAACCTTAACTTTAATATCAGATATACTCTCGAGATGTCAGTAAATCAATGTTTGAGATATTTGACCATAGATTGTATTAAGAGTGTGTCTTGACTGTGTGATGACTAAGTCTATTCGAGAATATTTGAATTTCAAATTTCAAAATTCTAAATCGAGAACGTGAAAATAATGGTTCATCTTATTAAAAGGTATCTGTTATCTCTAAATAACTATATGTTTTTAAAAGACTAAAAAATATGCGAAGCCTTTTAACTCTTTTTATTTTAGAAACGCAACTAGCAAAGCACTAAAGACCATCATTTTCTTCAAAATCGTCCTCAATCGCGTTACGCTCAAAAGGCTGTTCGTTACCTCGACTTTTCCCAATCGAAGGAGACTTGGGAATATTTTAAAAGCACATTAAATCCAACTGAACGTCTGTAGGTGGGAGCTGGTGAGGGCCTCTCGTGCGTCTCCGAGTTTATTCTTAGATTTGTCGAGTGTTTCTTATTCGTATTAATTATTTGTTGAGAGATGCTTAGGGGATGTCGTTATTATGAATGTTTAGAGATGTGTCATGTTATTGAAGCTTTTAGAGATATAATACAATTCTGATATGCTACTGTATATATTTTTTAAGCATATTAAAGTTTACATGAACTAAAACATATCCAATACAAGGTGTATCTCTTGCAAAATGCTGTCATCATAATTATAAGTGGCCACGGTCAATATTAATCAACGCAAAATTGATACAAGTTACATAAACCTACTATAATGGATTTTTTTAAAACTGTTTTGCAATTCCATTTTAAAACTTGCTATTAATTTGGGAGATTTATGTGTTTTTCTCAGTAATGAGTAACCTTCAACCTGATCACCAAGGAGTAATGGCATCATGTCCATGCAATGATATCAGGTATTGTCTTCGGGAACAGGAACTTTGCTAACAAGGGCCCCTTTTGCTGGCGACATGTTCGCGAAAGAAGCTACGTAAGACCCGCTTTGCCACAGAGACAGTACTAGTAAACCCCTACTATTTAAATACTTTTTAAAATTAATAATAGTGGTATTGTAAGACTCTTTTGTATTAAAAATGTTAATTACTGGCTGTTTAAAGATACTTACTACTACTACTACAGCCCTTTTAACATCCCACTGCTGGGCACGGGCCTCTCCTCAATGCGAGGAGGATTCAGGCCATAGTCCACCACGCTGGCCCAGTGCGGGTTGGCAGACTTGACACATCTATCGAAAACTAGTCAAGTTCCCTCAGACGTGCAGGTTTCCTCACGATGTTTTCCTTCACCGTTTCATAGCAAGTGATAATCTCGGGTGTAAATGAGATTCGCACATAAATCCCAGAGGTGCGAGCCAGGGTTTGAACCTGCACACTTCGATTCGAAGGCGTGTGTAGTAATTGTTTTGGTAGGCCTGCCTAGGTACTACTTTGCGGCCGTGAGCTTTGTGCGAGGTAATGAAGGAGGCTAGCGACGTAAACAATGAATGTGTTTATTGTACACGAACAACTTATTTATTACGTTATTTACAATAATGGTACAGCGAGTAATAGCAAATGTATAGCGGAGGCTGATCAAGCAGAGTGTGCTGCGCGGCGGCCGTCGGCTGCTTATAAGCGCGATGCGCCCAGTGGTGGTAAGCTTGCGGCATTGGCTGCGCCCGCGCCGCGGCCGGAGTCGTCGGCCCAATCACCGTGCGCCGCGCGCGGCCATGTTGCCATCGCGGAGCGATAACAACACGAAGCGGGCCCGAGGCGCCGTCGGCTCGCTGTGACGTCACGAAAGCCAAAGTGGCGTGATTCCAGGGCGCGGTCCCACTTCATAAGCGGAGCGAGTAAAGTCGCTACACCACTCCCCCGCCGAGACCTATGGTCGATAGTAATCTGGAAATCTGACTGTTCGGCCGCTTCTTGTTTTCGTCACTATTGGTGGGCCGTTAGAGTTGTGCCCGGGTGGTGATAGGACGTCTGTTACCGGTGTTGCTGGACTTGCCGCAGGTATATTGTTCGGCTCCTGTGCGATGTATGCTGGCTTGAGTCGGTCTACCGTCACCGTGGTTCTCCTGCCTTGGACATCAATATCGAAGGTCTTTGATCCCCTTCGTAGCACTTTGTAAGGGCCTACGTAAGGAGCTTGCAGAGTCCCTCGTGCAGGTCCCTGTCGTAGAAAGACCTGCTCAGTACGTTCGAGGTCTTTAGGGACGTAAAAGATGCGATTGCCGTGCCATGCTGTAGGTCTCGGTGCCAATTTGCTCATATAGTTCTTTAGTCTGCTGGCAAACTCTGAGACGTCTATATTGTCGTCGGGAATCGGTTGGATGAACTGCCCAGGTAAACGTAATGGCTCGCCGTAGACTAATTCTGCTGCTGATGCCCGAAGATCGGCCTTCCACGCGCTGCGAAGGCCAAGAAGTACTAAGGGTAATGCTTCTGCCCATTGTGACGTTGCTTGGCAGGTAATTGCGGCTTTCAGTTGCCGGTGCATCCTCTCGACCAACCCGTTTGCTGCCGGGTGGTAGGCTGTAGTTGTGTGATGGCGAGTACCCAAGAGAGCTGTGGTGGTTCTGAATAAATGTGACTCGAATTGGCGCCCGCGGTCGGTCGTGATGTCTTCTGGGCAGCCAAACCGCGCTACCCAGCCAAACAGGAAGGCTGATGTGCACGCCTCCGCGGTGATGTCTTGTAACGGGTAAGCCTCTGCCCATCGGGTGAACCGGTCGACAATGGTGAGACAGTACCTGTAACTAAGAGAGCATGGTAAGGGTCCGACTATATCCATATGGATATGCCGGAAGCGTGCTGACGGCGGCGAAAATTTGGCTAGAGGAGCTGACGTATGTTGACCAATCTTGCTGCGCTGGCACTGCTGACAGTCTCGAGCCCAGTTTCTACAATCTTTTTTGATGCCCGGCCAGACGAATCTTTGCGTCACCAACTGTACAGAAGCTCGTGCTCCCGGATGGCTTAAATTGTGAATCATGTCAAAAACCTGGCGGCGATACTTGCTAGTGACAAATGGTCTCGGGTTTCCTGACGAGACGTCGCAATACACTACCATCGTCGAATCCCTTGGTGTTACTTGCTCAAGCTTCATGCTCGTCCCTCCGCGTAGTAATTGCTGAAGCTCGCCATCCGTCCTTTGATCGTTGCTGAGTGCCTGGTAGTCTAGGGGCGTCGATATCTCCTCAATTCTGGAGAGACTATCAGCGACCACGTTGTCCTTGCCTGGCACGAACCGTAGGTCTGTGGTGAATTGGCTGATGTAGTCCAGATATCTAAACTGGCGGGGTGGGCAATGATCTCGGCGAGTACTGAAAGCAAATGTAAGCGGTTTGTGGTCGGTTAGTACCATGAACGTCCGTGCCTCGACCATGTGCTTGAAATATTTGATAGCCTCGTAAACAGCCAACAGCTCGCGATCGTACGTGCTGTACATCTTTTGAGCGTTGCTAAGCTTGCGGGAGAAAAAGGCAAGAGGTTCCCAACTGCTGCCTCGCCTTTGTTGCAATACCGCCCCGATAGCTGTCTCCGATGCGTCCGTCTGTATGGCCAATTCTGCGGTTATGTCTGGATGCGCTAAAAGAGTAGCTTGAGTTAAACTTGACTTACATTTCTGGATTGCGTCCGCGATCTCCGGAGAGGATGGAATAGGGTGTGATCCTTTTACTTTCGGACCAACCAGTAGCGCGCTGAGCGGTGCTTGTATGCTGGCTGCACCTGGGAGAAATTTGCGGTAAAAGTTTACCATACCTAAGAACTTCCTCAACTCTTTGATGGTCTTTGGGACGGGATAGTCTTCTATTGCCCGGACCTTGTCATGTAAGGGCTGAATACCCGCTGCGGATACTGAAAAGCCGAGAAATGTGACCGTCTCATGTCCAAATACGCACTTTGCCGTATTTATTAGCACACCGTAGTCAGTCAACCTTTGAAACAGTTGGCGCAGGTGTTGCTGATGCTGGTCAGCAGATTCCGAGAAGACAAGAACGTCATCGATATAACTGTAGCAGAAATCCAGCCCACGCAGTGCCTCATCCATGAATCGCTGGAATGTCTGCGCAGCGTTGCGTAAACCGAATGTCATAAAAGGGAACTCAAAGAGTCCGAAGGGGGTGGTGATTGCAGTCTTCAGTATGTCCTCTTTTTGTACCGGAATTTGGTTATATGCTTTAATTAAGTCCACTGTTGAGAATATGGTCTTGCCCTTGAGCTGGTATGCGAAGTCTTGTATGTGACGGACGGGGTACCGGTCTGGGATGGTGCGAGCGTTTAGAGCCCTGTAATCTCCGCAGGGTCGCCATCCGTCGTTCTTCTTTCTAGCCAAATGTAGCGGTGATGACCAGCAGCTATCTGACCGGCGGGCAGTACCGTCTTGCAGCATATCGTGAAATTCCTGCTTTGCTATCTTCAGGCGTTCGGGATCGAGTCGTCGAGGTCTACTAAACACCGGCGGTCCTGTTGTTGTGCGAATAGTGTGCACAGTGTTATGCTTCGGTGCGCTTTGCTGCCCAGCTGGTCTGGTAATTTCCGGAAACTCCCGTACAATGCTATAAAACGCTGAGCTGTCCGTCTTTGTCGTCCGTATAGAAGAAACTAGGTCGTTGTCCTCTTGAAGCTTGGTGGCTA
The DNA here is from genome assembly GCA_914767695.1 of Ptilodon capucinus. Lineage (NCBI taxonomy): Eukaryota > Metazoa > Arthropoda > Insecta > Lepidoptera > Notodontidae > Ptilodon > Ptilodon capucinus. The sequence continues at coordinate 11,481,221 of OU611822.1, forward strand.
CCGATAGCGTTGTTAACCCATCTCTTAATCGTAGGTTGCGGCAATCGACTAGTAGGTTGTAAGAACTTAGAAAATCGACGCCAATTATCGGCTTGGAGACGTCTGCCACCGTGAATTGCCATTCGAATGTGCGGCGCAGGCCCAGATTTAGCTGTAAATTAATTGTCCCGTAAGTTGCTATTACCGTATTGTTTGCTGCGTATAGCTCGTATTGTGTTTTAATGCGCGGTCCGTGGACTCGCTGGCGAGGAAATACGCAGAGATCTGAACCTGTATCGATGAGGTATTGAATTTTTGAGACGCGGTCGGTAATGTGTAGGCGGCCTGTAGAGGTTGGGCAGGCGTTTTCGGCCACTAATGGCTGCCCCTCTCTTTTTCCTGCTTGAAAGTGCAAGGAGATTTGCAATTCCTTGCCCTGTTACCAAAGCGGTAGTGGAACCAACAGTGCGGGTGATCTTCCGGTCGCTGTCTCCATCGCGAACCAGATCGTGACCGTGACTTCGAGTTGTACCTGCTATTGGGTCCTCTTGTTGGTGAACGTGGTCGTCTCTCGTGATTGACCATCATTGCGTCTATCCGTCGCGTCAGTTCTGACACCCGTTCGCATAGCACGTCAAAAGCAGTGCCTGATGGTGCTACTGCTGCTACATGCGCTACGTTTGCCGGAGCGATATCCTGTACGTGATCCACCAGGTCCATCACCGCTTCCAGGGAGCTATCTTTCTGTAATGCGACAATCGTTTGTAAATTAGTTGGTAACCTGCTAGCCCAAATGGTACGTAAAAGATCCTCTGAAACTGCCCCTCCTGCGAGGCTTTGCAGATGCCTAAGGAATTGCGAGGGCTTGCGATCGCCAAGCTCCTCGTGCATAAGAAGTTGCTTGATTTTACGCTCCTTAGATGTGGTCATCCGCTTAATCATTTCTGTTTTTATTTTGTCGTACTTGCCCGTAGCCGGCGGTGCCGTGATAATATCTTTAACCTCTGCGGCATATTGAGGCTCCAAATTCCCGGTTACGTAATAAAATTTTGTCGCGTCGTTATTAATATTTGAAATAGCGAACTGACCTTCTATTTGCGCAAACCATACTGCTGGTTCTTCAGGCCAGAACGGGGGTATCCGTACTCCCACTCGCCAAACTTCGTGTCCGTCACCGCTTGCACTGGGACCACCGCCCATTCCTTTGTTACGCCCGATCGTACCTTCTTTAAGGGGCTCCATCGTGCCGCTGCGACGCCGCTGGTGTATTAATTGTTTTGGTAGGCCTGCCTAGGTACTGCTTTGCGGCCGTGAGCTTTGTGCGAGGTAATGAAGGAGGCTAGCGACGTAAACAATGAATGTGTTTATTGTACACGAACAACTTATTTATTACGTTATTTACAATAATGGTACAGCGAGTAATAGCAAATGTATAGCGGAGGCTGATCAAGCAGAGTGTGCTGCGCGGCGGCCGTCGGCTGCTTATAAGCGCGATGCGCCCAGTGGTGGTAAGCTTGCGGCATTGGCTGCGCCCGCGCCGCGGCCGGAGTCGTCGGCCCAATCACCGTGCGCCGCGCGCGGCCATGTTGCCATCGCGGAGCGATAACAACACGAAGCGGGCCCGAGGCGCCGTCGGCTCGCTGTGACGTCACGAAAGCCAAAGTGGCGTGATTCCAGGGCGCGGTCCCACTTCATAAGCGGAGCGAGTAAAGTCGCTACACGTGCGTTCGACCACTCGGCTACCACTGCTTCCAAAATACTAAAGATACTTAATTTTTTATAAATTTAAGATAGAATTTTGTTTCAAATGGTTTTTTTTTCTGGTGCAAACGGAGTATTTTTCAATTCGTAAATAACGCTTACGAACGCTTACGCCTTGTTGGAAAAATAACCTTTTTGGGAACCATATTTAATTTAATATGCCTTGATTTCAAAGTTAACGGTTTAACAACATCTGATGTACTACCATTACATATTACATTTTAATATTCTAATTAAATTATTTATTTACTGAAATAGATAAAAGTAACAAAATAAAAATTACAGTTTTGTTTTGTAAATAAGTAACTTGTCAATTTTAACCATCCCCTCGTCAACGGCTAGTTAAAATCATATGAACAAGTAGTTGGGTTAATACCGTTAGTAGAGGAACTAAGAATTTACTTGTAAATACTTAGCGGCCCGCTACACGGCGGCAACTCATAGTAGCGGCGCTTCTTACAGAGAGCGACATGTTCTGTCTATGTGTGGTTTATGCACGATAGTTCGAGCACTTTTAGAAAATGGTTTTAAGTGTTCTTCCTATTGCTGTTAAACATTTTTAAGTTATTTCATTAATTAGTATAGCTTTGTTGAACATCTGGTTCATGAACAATAATTGGATAATTTGGATACAATTTTGCGTTAACTAACGTACGTAACTGTGTCAATTGTGCCTCAAATATTTGCCTTAGTTCGTTGCCTTAGTTAGTGCCTAGATCGTTGGCAAATATAAATGTATTGCCTCAAATAAAGTTGTTTTTATGTTTGCCTGACTGTCATTTTAAACTTCAGTCGTGTCGAGTTTATCTGACGGATGGAAAATGGGCCTTAAGGCCATTAACTAGCAGTTGAGATATTTTTCTACCCCAAAAAAAATAATAATAAACCAAAATATTTTTGCCTTTCAGTTTGTTAATGTACGTTTCAGGAGGGTATGCAAATAAAGAGATGCGTTATGCTAATTCGGAACACGCAAAGATGAACGAAGATGAATAGGATGCTCTCGGTGCATTTCAAAGGGGCGAGCCAGGCCAGGGGTAGCGGTTTAAAAATGCTAACTTTATATCCACCCTGGGTCTTTGAAACCCTTCGAATGCGGCTAAGAATTTGAAATTCTTCTTATTATCATGATTCTTTTTGTAGAAAAAGTTACATGCTTGCCATTATGATGATATTTATACAAATCATATTTTCATAATATTTTTAGACGGCTGTTGTAGCAATTTTGTATGTAGCTAGCAAGGGGCTCGTTGTCAATATAGATCTTGATGTGATGTAATATTTTGCTGCTTAGTTAGTAACTAGACAAAACTTCATTAATTGCGGACTTAATCATTGCAATAAAATAAAAATTTAACTTTTTATATGTCGAATAGTAGTTACACCAACATTTATAGAACAAGGCTGTTTCAATAAAGTTTAACTGCTGTAAATTCGCATTCAGGGTACCACAATATTTTCTCGCCTTTCTGAGTTGTCTGCGCTCAATGAAGTGGCCGTAGTGCGCGGCGATGCATCGCCGGGGATGCCGAAAAGTGCTGGATTCAGATGCAAATTCGACTTGTATTTGCATCCGTTTAGCCGAAACATGTAGCGGAATAGACCAGTTAACATATTTCAAAGTTAGGATTGTTAGAGCTTATGTTGTGGGGAGAAATTTAAAAGTTTGAGTTATAGCGGAATGTGATTTTTTGGTTTGCACGTGACTTGTATAAAATATGCTCTACTGAAAATACCTTAATGTCTTTTTATATTAATTACTATGCTGTCTGTGATAGATCTTTGCGTTTATAGTTAATAGTCGTCCAGTATCCAATAATGGAGTACTTCAGTAACTTTATCTTATTATTTTGAATGAGATGTGTAAATTCAATCCAAACCAAATTTCTCTGAGAATGTATGTATTCTGATAGTGTTGGCAGTGAGTTACCAATACTTTTAAAATATCTATATGTGTGTAGTGTCGCCTCTCATCGCATCCACTGCGCGGACCGCGCGCGTGGAAAATCTCGGAAAACCAATTTGTTGCTCACAAAGAACGTATTTGTACGCGGGGATTTTAGAAATATTGAAAAATACCCAGCTCGCTTTGCGGATTGCTGCAATTTGATGTGTAATACATTGGCAACCAATACACAAATTTTAAAAAGTATCTAGGTATCTATTAAAAACCCTGCACTTCCAATATTTGTAATTTCTACCAAAATAAATTTACTTTTCAAAAGCTAATTGATATTTGAATTAAAATTAAAGCCCAATTATTGCCCAAACTAAAACAAGAGCAACATTTTCAAGTAAAATGCCATACGCAAGCATATTAAGTCGCATGCTAATTGCCACGGACGACGTTCAAACTCTATCTATATGGGTACTACAACAAAGTAAATTCTCACAATAAAATAAGTGCATTCACTTGCTCCACTGTTCAGGGCGTTATGAATACCAAAACATAAAGCACACCGGTAATTAAGGACGAAATCACGTACAATAAAAACGAATTCACAAAACATTTTCGTAATTTCCGTAATTTCAACCCGCAAAAGGTCGAAGCCCACGTCCGTAGACGTTATTACCGTACCCGATGTGTTTGTAAAAACACGCGTTTTCGAGAGCGCACTCCGGGCCAGCGCGCATTATTAAAGACATTATCATGTCACGTACCAACTATATGTTACGCGCCCTCTGTCCGAGACTGCCTTCGTTATAAATAAAGGGGGTGACCAGACCGGGGAGTTATTTGAAGCGCGTGCCCTAAGACCGCGATCACTGTCCCGTGAATATTAATAAAGGTGAATTATATCGCTGCGGTGCGGATATATTAAATTTCTGATGTTACAATCGCATGGAAAATAATGTATGCATCAGAAAAAAAAAACGGCCAAGTGCGAGTCGGACTCGCGCATGAAGGGTTCCGTACCATTGTCTACAAAAACGGCAAATAAATCACGTTTGTAGTATGGGAACCCCCTTAAATATTTTTTTTTCTGTTTTTTAGTATTTGTTGTTATAGCGGCAACAGAAATACATCATCTGTGAAAATTTCAACTCTCTAACTCAAACTGTTCATGAGATACAGCCTGGTGACAGACGGACGGACGGACGGACAGCGAAGTCTCAGTAATAGTGTTCCCGTTTTACCCTTTGGGTACGGAACCCTAAAAATGGAAGAAAACGATAGTTCTATTGGTAATGAATATGATCGAGATTTATTTATAAATAAAGTTTAAAGTATCTTATACTCGTCACTCTATCTATCTATCTATCAGCCAGAGACGTCCACTGCTGAACATAGGCCTCCCCCATAGATCGCCACAAATTACGTTCTTGGGCTTTATGCGCCCATCGACTCCCGGCGACCCTGGTGAGGTCGTCCGTCCATCTGGTCGGGGGTCGTCCCACATTCCGCTTGCCTGTTCGTGGCCGCCACTCTAGGACTTTGATGCCCCAACGGCCATCCGTTCTCCGGGCAATGTGTCCGGCCCATTGCCACTTCAAACGTGCAACCCTTCGAGCTATGTCTGTAACCTTGGTTCTTCTGCGGATGTCCTCATTTCTGATTCTATCGCGCAGTGAAACTCCCAGCATAGCTCGCTCCATTGCACGTTGAGTGACTCTGAGCCGTCTTATGAGTCCCATTGTGAGCGACCACGTCTCGGATCCGTACGTCATCACTGGCATCACACACTGTTCGAAGACTTTTGTCTTCAAGCACTGAGGAATATCGGACGAGAAGATGTGACGCAGTTTCCCGAACGCTGCCCAGCCGAGTTGGATTCGTCGAGTGACCTCCTTCTCGAAGTTGGATCTACCTAATCGGATCGTGTGTCCCAGGTATACGTACTCGTCGACAACTTCGAGAGTAGAGTTCCCAACGACTATTGGGTGAGGTGCGACATGGACATTCGACATGATTTTCGTCTTATCCATGTTCATTTTAAGACCTACCTGTTGAGAAACTCTGTTGAGATCACCGAGCATAGAGTTCAGTTCCTCCAGCGACTCCGCTATGACCACGACGTCATCTGCAAACCGAAGGTTAGTAAGGTGCTCGCCGTTGATATTGATGCCAAGTCCATCCCAATTCAGCAGCTTGAAGCAATCTTCCAATGCAGCGGTAAACAATTTCGGAGAGATAACGTCTCCTTGTCTTACTCCTCGCTGCAATGGGATAGGCTCTGAGCTCTGGTCCTGGATTCGGACTGACATGGTGGCGTTCCTATACAAACACTTCAGCGCTTCGATGTATCGGTGGTCGATGCGACATCGCTGGAGGGACTGAACCACAGCCCACGTCTCTATGGAATCGAAGGCTTTTTCATAGTCCACAAATAAATCGCGAGCTTAAATATTACTTCTAAACTCGTATAATTTATACTGAATGTATTTAATTACGTGCCTTAATTATTTCCGCGCAAATGTTCGTGCCCCCAGCGGTGGGGTTCAAAGGCTAAGATGCAACTTTGTGTCACAAGTGGTGATTATGTAAAATATTGGCATTAAGTACAGTCATGACACCTACGTGAAACTCAGTACTTATGTGTTATAAACTTTTACGAAACACATAAATTAATAACACGCTAATGCAATCCGATAAAATATAAGTGCCATGGATAAGCTGTATACACAGGGTTGAACAGAAGTCCGAAATAATACATAAACGTTGGCACAAGTATCGGGTATGGATCTGAACGATATACAAATTTGGTCGAAATTCGAACGTGTTTTTTTATGACCCCCTGTAACCATGGTTGCTGTAAAGCAGCTGAAACGTCGGGAAAATAAAAAAGTAAATAAACGCGATAGAATCCGTAAAATAGTTTTATTTCAGTGTTTTTTCAACTTTTTATGGAAAATTTTAATGTTTTATTTTATAAATATTAGTAGCTGCATCTCTAAGATATCGTTTATACTGTTTTATAGAGTCTTGGAAGTGCCTTAGGGTAACAAGACGATTCTTGTGATAAATATTCAAAGGAGTTTAACTGAGAAACTATAATAGTAAGGTATAATCTGTCTTCACTATATAAGCATCTAGGTATCAGCTGCCGTACATGTGCCTAAAATATGATGTAGGACTTCCGATAGAATGATGAGCTCTGTATTACGTAAAACAAGCGTTGCTTACTTTGGATAGCATGATTATCAGACGGAATTTATTTATATCGTTACTCTATAACATAATTAAATTGTTTTATTGTTGCTACTTGTGCCGCACAATACACAAATGTAATAAATAAATGACTCACATATATTCCGTAGGTAGTGTACTACATTGAGTTCATTTCTCACGTTCATACAATACCGAACTTAGCTGAATTCGATGCGCATTGTTAGCTCGAGTTAGTGCAATGCGGATTGTTACTCAAGTTTGTTAAACTTCACCCAATTCTGATTAGTCTAAAGCGGTGACGGTTTCGGGACGCTCTCTGTACAGTTGGGAATCATTATCAGAATCAGAATCAGAATATTTTTTATTCATATAAACCAATACAGGCACTTATGAATCGTCAATAAATAGTAGTAATAGTAGCTCTACCACCCATTCGGAATGCATTTCCTATGGAGAAGAATGGGCAAGAAACTCCATGGTTGCTTTTTTCAAATAAGGATTTACATTTTTGTGTTTTTCTTAATTAACAATTATACAATATAAAGTTAATGAGGCTATACATTCTCAAAACACAATTAAATCACTAAACAAACTACGTGTTGGACAAGATTTAAAGGTAGGAAGGAGGAGGAAAACGGGACAAATAGCTAAAATCCCTTAAATGAGTTCCTGTGGAGCCGGACCAGCGCCTGACCAAGCGTGTTTATCCTCTAAATAATCACCTATATATCATAACAATACATAGTTGTTTTAGGAGTAGGTTTCGTGAAATGTATTTAAGTTTAATGCCAATAAAATAAGCATCAATAACTTATTACTTGTTTTAACCATAAAACTGTGGCGCACCCTATATCTCGCCACGAAACACAACTACCGCCAGTCGCTACTAGATGGCGCGACTGTAGACACATCGCAATTCTACGCGTTCAAGAAATTATCCGCCATACAAAGTACTATGAAAATCCTAGCTCGCGGTACTGGTGTGTTCAACGATCTGAACTATATATACAAATTCCCCGACAATATCAACGGGGCATAGCGGACCCCGCTAGGCATACCACCCGCCTGGCAGGAAGATCTTCCCTTTACCGCTAAAAAACTTTCATGTACTTTGCGCCTATGGTCGAAATCAATATTTTTGACAGGTTAAGTAATAGTCAACACTTACATATTGTATGATCCTAAAGCGAGCAAAGCTAGTACTATGGATACCATAGAATGGACTGGGGGTGATCCCAGTGACACCCAGACTAGGGCAAATACTGAAAAACCGGCCAAGTGCGAGTCGGACTCGCGCACGGAGGGTTCCGTACCATTATCTATAAAAACGAGCAAAAAAATCACGTTTGTTATATGGGATCCCCCTTAAATATTTATTGTATTCTATTTTTTAGTATTTGTTGTTATAGCGGCAACAGAAATACATAATCTGTGAAAATTTCAAGTGTCTAACTAAAATGGTTCATAAGATACAGCCTAGTGACAGACGGACGGACGGACGGACAGCGAAGTCTCAGTAATAGGGTTCCCGTTTTACCCTTTGGGTACGGAACCCTAAAAACGCATTTCCGAAATTTGCCCCTGGGGGAATCGAACCCGCAACTACCCAGAGCAGTCAGCCGAGCGGCCTTCATTCAGACCTCTAGACCAAGCCGTCGGCCCGATAGTTACGCTCTTTGCTGGCTATTCATCATGCAGTAGGGGGTGGGCTGCTTGGTGGGCACCTAATCTCCAGTCAGTAGCACCCAGTTTGACAACGCATTCGTCGGGCCTTCCAACGGGGCGCCGCGGAAATTAGATGACGCGTTCAATAGTGACAGGATGTATCGATTGATTTATATATCGATAATTTATTTTTATCGAATAAGTCAAACAAACCACACAGGCATCTCCTTATTGTGTTGAAATTACAAGTTATATTCCAAAACATGATTTAAATACACGTTTTGAGTATTGATTATGTTAATACTGCTATAGACGTTTTAATAAAACGTGAATAATAATACGGTAACATACTTCAATGTAGGACACTCACGAATATCTACTACTACAGCCCTTTTAACGTCCCACTGCTGGGCACGGGCCTCCCCTCAATGCGAGGGGGATTCGGGCTATAGTCCACCACGCTGGCCCAGTGCGGGTTGGCAGACTTCACACATCTATCGAAAACTAGTCAAGTTCCCTCAGACGTGCAGGTTTCCTCACGATGTTTTCCTTCACCGTTTCATAGCAAGTGATAATCTCGGGTGAAAATGAGATACGCACATAAATCCCAGAGGTGCGAGCCGGGGTTTGAACCTGCACACTTTGATTTGCAAGGCGTGCGTTCTACCACTTGGCTACCACTGCTTATTGAACACGAATATCTATTTCATTTATTAACTTATTTTAATTACATAACCATGAACATGACAGAGAACATAAATATTACGATCATGATGCTGATTCTGTTGGTACTAAACTTAAAGTATTGCCGTCCTTGTCACGGCTGCAATATACGAGTGAGACAGAAATGTTTATAGCGCTGTCAAATTTACTTAAGTCGTAGTTTAATGTCAACAGAATTAACACCAATATGTATTTTGACAAACAACTGAAACATAAATAACTACTCTCATACTTAGCGAAATAATTACTTAAATATCTATCGACTCTAATTCCACCGATTATTCGTTATCGACAATTAATTCACAACACTAAACCGTATCGGTGCAGCACTAGTCAGCAATTTCCCGCAACGAGAGGGTGATTTATTCCATAACTCGAGTATCGCGTCAAAGTTGCGAGCGGGGCTCGTGTTCACAATCACAGCGCGGTCTGGGCGAGTTCACATGAGTTACGAGACGGTCGCAAGTTGCCGTGTAAGTTCACAGATTATACTCGCATCCTTGAACTAGTAGGTGAGCGGCTAGTAGTGGATCAAAGTTAGTATTGTGATGACAGGAGGTGGTATAAATAGAACCAACTATAAATAAACTTGTTAGCTTTGAATATGTATAAACTATAACTTCAATACAACACTATCGTCTCCTTATTCTGAAATACAGTGTTAATAAATATCGACAAAAGAGAAGCAAATGGACCGCTAACGTAGCGATAAGCGAGTGCCACACACTATCGTAATGTATCGTGGTAGGGGGCGCGAAGCCAAGGTGCCATAACAATAAAATACCGGAGACTTCAGATAACTGATGCGGAAGTGAAATATGGACCGCGGTGTCCACACAATGCCCTTTGTTCGGACAATTCAAAAGTATACTTTATATTTTATAAAATAAAACTTAAATGTATAACAAAACAATTGGTTAAGTTAGTAACTTATTTCCCCAATATGACTAGTAACCGTAATACCTGATAGGCAAGAAAATAGGTAACACTAAAATAGGGTAACCCTATTATGTCATACGTAAGTATATCCATAAGATTTCCATTCGTGAAGATAAATCTTGCTTTCCAATTATTTTTATAACTTTCTAACATAAGCCCCTCACATAAAACAGCCTTAAAATCTCGATCGAATCTCATTGAATGCGTCGTGTACACGTTTACTTGTGCAGTTAAAAACACATCCGAAATCGTATCGGAATTAACATAAACCCGGCGCAATAAAGTGTACACAGAGCTCACTTGGCTACCCTTATAATCATGTAGGGCTGTCAGTATTGATGGAGTAATTTGATTTATAATCTCATATTAACTAGAACTATAATTGAAGTACCCATTAACAACTTTTTTAAATGTTTATCTTAGCAATTCCTTGAATCTGAAGATAATCCAAGAATCAGAATCAGATTTTTATATTCATCTAAACCAATACAGACACTTATGAATCGTGAATAAATAATAATAATAGTATCTTTACCACCCATTCGGAATGCATTTCCTATGGAGATGAATTGGCAAGAAACTCCATGGTCGCTTTTTTCCAATAAGGAGAAAGAAGTGAATGAAGTTTAATATTATATTTTACGAAATGTTTACTGTGTAGTAGCATACATTTATAAGTCTAGAACTTAAAAAGAGCTACACAAAAAATACTTCTAATAATAAAGTCGGTAGAGGTAACCCTATCTATTTTTACAGCTATAACACCGTTTATACAGAATGATGAGCGCTCAACTCAATTAGCTAATGAAAACGTACTGTTTTCATAAACTTAAACCCGGTCCCCGGAAGAGGGCGCTTTTTACAGCTTCAGATGGCTGTAATTAATACTTTCAGGTCTCATCACTTTTAACTGTATTTAAAACAACCACTTTTTTTTTTATTACCATGAATATTGCTTGTTTCCATGTATACCTTTTAAATAACTTTTATATTCGAGTTTGATAATTTATTACTATTTATAATTTTTGAGGTAATTTGTGCTATAGTAAAAAAAAAAATTACCTCGAACTTATCCTTCAAAACCCTGACGTCTGCAGTATAGAGTAACCCGTTAACCAAATATTGACTGCATAACGTTACCAAATGATTTCCCAACAATACCCAATCACAACAAAATCGAAAAGAGTTTTTGCTTTTACAAATAATCCCAACAAATAAACGACGCTTACCCGTCGTTCTCCCGCCGGGGAGCTTCCTCCGGCCTGGTACAGATCGGTGCGGGCTTTCTTTTAGGGATACTCAAATTGTGAATACCTTGTGGGGCTAAGGGATTTTGTTTTGTTAAGTGGAACAGCTTCGATGTGGAACACTGTCTGTTTATATTTATTGTTATTGAGTATATTATATGCCCCGAGTAGATTTGAACAAAAAATTACCTAAAAATAAATGTTAAAATTACACATTGTTTGAGGATTTAGGGTGCAATGGGAGATGAAAATGGTACAGCATCCAATAGTCATGTAAAAAAAATTGGGTGTTAAATTACAGTCCCCATTAGATGAGTTTTCATTATTTAAACGAATCTCCATATTAAAGTTTATGTAATTTAAATATTTATTACGTTTAATAATAGTCGCAGTCCATTATTATATCTAAAATCTTGCTAAACGGGTTTACCTGTAATGTAAAAATCCATCTATAGCCCGGCCATGTCTAAGGTGCCTCAACCTGAACCAGCAAAGTCACGATCAGGAAGTGTTGAATAAATGAAAGTCACTGTTATGGCGCTGACTAATCTGACCACAATACTCTCTTTCTTGTGTAAGAATGACGGATGACATGCTTGAAGGGTTAAGGATTTTTATACTGTACGATTTATTGTATCAGCCTTTGACATATCACTAGAGAATGCCTATACAGAATAAATGATTTGACTTTGACTTTGATTTGACTTAGAGAATGCACTAATCGAATAGTATAATGCTCGTGGTAAGCGATACTGATTATGAGTAGGCATCATCTTGAAAGCAACTCGAATATACCATTTACCACAGCTACGGAATTTCTAACCTGCATCTACCAGCTAAAAGATCCTAGGCTACACCACCACCTCATATAGATTATCTTAATATTAACTGTAGTTTTTTATATATTTTTTATCAAGTTAAAGAGAAAGTAATATACATACATATACTCACGCCTGTATCCCATGAGGGTAGGCAGAGACTACCGTTTGCCTCACGCTACGATCCCGACATACCTCTTTCGCTTAATCCACAGCCATACATCTTTTCATGCACTTCCGTCGGTTTAGGGTGCTACGGACTTGACCTTTCTGGAAGAGACCGTTAATCTGGTCGTGAAAGGTCCTCCTCGGGCGCCCTCTTCCGACATTTCCACTCACGTTTGCCTGGTATATTTCTTTCGTCAGTCTACTTTCATTCATCCTCTCTACATGGCCAAACCACCTCAACATACTTTTCTCAATCTTAGTCATTATTTAGAAAGTAATATAAAAAGTTATAAATCCAAGAGAGGTGGTGGTAAGGAGAAAGGTGTCCTTAAAATGCTTTAATAACCACTACCTCCGTCATACCTATATAAAAATTGAAACCCCTAGAGGTGCGTTCCCAAAATTTGCATCTGAACCCTTCGGAAGACGAGCGTCCAACCAGTTCTACCAAAATCTTGTCATTTTCATATTTTTTCTTACCTTTTCCCATTATTTAGGATCGGCACGGTATGTCTTTTTATAAATTATCTCGCTGTTCCGTCATACTGAAATCCATCTTTGTGTCGTTGTCGTATCGTCTCCGGATCGTGACATGTAAACTTATTTCCATCACCACCGCTAGGACGTATGGGTAGCGTAAGTGAGTTTCTGTGTAACGACCTTCCATGGGCATTCCATAGCGAGCTCTGGACTCAACAATAAAGGAATTATAGAAAGGGTTCCTTTCAAAGCCGGCTATTAATGTATGAACATCGTAATCGTATATTATTTGAGAGATAATCGCCTTAAGGATATATCAGCATGAAGAGACGGTAGGTACGTTTATACAATAACAATGGAAGTATCTTCAGGCTGGCCTTCAACCAAGTCTTAAATTGTAGGTAGGTAGGAATATTATATGAAACTGCTCGAGAAAGAGGATTATGATGATTAACAACTTCATAGGTGCTGCTAGCAAGCATACCAGCTCAACCTTACCCCTTTGAAAGCAAGGGTTACAGGTTCAATCCCTGGACTCTAACCTCCGAGATTTTCGTATTGTACGTGCGAATATCATGTTCAATAAACTAATTCCACTTGCAATTGTTTTATCCATAAATCACGATGAAACTTAATTCTATAAAGCTACAATTTTGCGCTGCTCATGCTAGTAATAGTTATATTTGTGGCTTATTAACATGCATTATTGATCTGATTTAATTTACACCATCTAGATTAAATTGAATATGATTAGCAGTGTATTATAAAGTGTGTGGTCGAATAAACCCTTAGTGGTCCTGGCCCACTGGCCCCCAGGCAGCCGCTAGCGAGGCGCGGTTCTTTCAGAGCACATCTCTACCGGAAAATGACAATAACACGCTCATTTTGATACCGTCGCCGACGACCAACGCTTGAGTTTATCATGTATGAGAATGGGCGTAGAAATTGTACAGGGTTCAGCATTTTAGAAGTATAATATATTACCAACATAGCCTATATAACGTACCTTTAATTACTTAGAATGTTTCCAACATTTGAAGTCGTAAGGATTTAGTCTTAGATGTTTTTACACTGATAAAATATCAAGATCTGGTGCATCGATCTTTTTTTTTTTTTTTGTAGCCTATTTTGTGTCCCACTACTGTGCAAAGGCCTCCCCTCTCTCCCTCCACCGATCCCGATCCTGAGCCATTTCCGGCCACGTCTTCCCCGCAAAGATGTCTTGATCATCGCGCCACCGTTTCCTTGGTCTTCCACGGCGTCTTGTACCTGCGGGACTCCATTTGGTACTTATATTGGCCCACCTCTGCGGGTCCATACGAACGACGTGGCCTGCCCACTCCCATTTTAGTGTCATCGATCTTATAAATAAAATGTATATTTGTTCAATCGAACAATGAAATCGTCCAGTGAACGGGTTTGAGATGACGTGATTCAAGCAAATGGAACATGAAGGTAAGACTCCCTATTGTGTTTTATTTTATAAATCTAACCATAAAGTTTTGAGTACAATACAGTGCGTTTTTATTTATGTGATCGACATCAAAATACAATGTAAATCCATCTAAATTATGCAATACAGATTAAACTGGAACAAAACAAGTCCCGCTCGCTAATCCGGCAAAATGTCGCTTGGACAACAAACACAGACAAGATTAACTTTCCACTGGCACTCGACCACGTATTGACAATACATCGTTCCATTTGAAAGTTAAACAGCGGGAACAACAAGGTTATTACTAGAGCGTCCATATTCGAAGTTGGAATGAGAATTTTAGATATTTTATAAATCATATATAATGTTCTATATTTTCGATGAAATTAAATGATTGGTTCAGAAATAAGATATGCTCCCTAAACACTGACAATAACAAATACAATGAATACATATTATAAATGATTATGATGTCAAAATTAATGGCTAGCTTGTCTTTAAATGACCTCTAATGGTTCAAGTGGAAACAGAACGGTAAATTGTATTTTTTTAAATAACGTGTTTTAATTGAAATTGCAACCTAGATCGTGTGTCATTTAAAAGTAGCAGTATTTTTGAGGATTTCATCATTATAATTAATTATATTAAACAATAAAAATGAATTTACTCAGAAATTGACTATTCTTATGGATTTATGTTTAATTTACAAAGCTCTTACTTTTGATTTACACAAGGTTTAGATAAATAGAACCTAGGTTAAAACCCCCAAATATTGGCACCTTAAGCGCCTACTCGCCGAAAAATAGTAACAAAACTGTTTTGAGACCGACTATTGTGTACAAAAATATAACAGCATGAAGAAAATCCACTCGTTTTCCAATTTATATTGTTTTTTTGTAAATATAAATATTGGAAATGCAAGTTTTTCCCATTTTTTCCCGAAATTTCTCATTACCCGCTTATAGGTATCGGTGGCTAATTATTGGCATTTTGCTATCGAGTTATTGGAATCCTATATTTGTATGAGAATTTACGGTCAGGTGGATAGTTATTACAAATAAAGCAACCTTTATTTAATAATATTTAATTTGATATTATTATATAAATGTGTAAGTACTTATTAGGGATGTGAAAAAATAATCGATGTTTATATTAATCGATTATCTAAAAATAAAAACCGATTTGTAAAAATAGATTGTTTAAAAATATTTTTTTTTTTTAAATCGATTATTTAGTAATCGATTGATCATCAGTCCAATTCATATGTGTATTTATCTTGTCTGACATTGATTGACACCTACTCCAAATTTAATAAATTGTAAGGTTATTTAGTGCACCTAGGTTTTTGAAGTCGGTTTTTATTTTTTTAACTTAAAGTCTTGGGCGCCAATAAGTGGGGGGATGCCAACAGTGGGTATTGTTACCCTAAATGGTAAATAAGAGGTTTTTTGGTTGGTTGGTAGCATAGCTGGTTTAAACTATAAATACTTGATGTTTTAAGTAATAATTTGGACTCAAAATAGATACCACCAATAATGGGTAGAGAATCACACTCGAAAACCAATCACATATCAAATGGATTCTAAGTGTATTGATGGGAATATGGACTTTATTGACGATAAATAGAGTTGACTGTTTGTTGATCGTTTAGATTTGATGTGGGAGTCGTAACTCTCGAATGTGATCCACTTGATGACAGCTCGAAGCTTCTCAGTGGATTGGTTTCATTGACATAAACAAATTTATACTGATATTATTATACGATTCCACAGAAGAATTTCTGGAGATATGCAAGTGGTAATCCTTATACCATATAAATAAAAAATAATGTAACAGAAATAATTATTTCAACTTTGCTTTTCTAATGCTGCTGTCAAATTGCTAAAACCTGCGACATAGTTAGGGTTCGTTTTTGAATTCGTACATTCAATATTCTGATTTATCATGACCAGCACAATTTTACGAACATAAATTTGCTCCTCAACCAACTTTTCAATTTAAACTTAGCAAATTAAATCTCTTGCGAGTGAATGGAAAAATAACTTTTTTAGTGTGAAGCTACTATGTAGGTAAATTTTACTTTCATAAACATATCGATCTCTTACTGGCAACATAGTATTTATCCATTGCATATTAAGAACTACCCAATCATTTCGACACATATAATTATAACCAGCCTTACATCACCCCGTAACCATAATTGCTGTAGAAATAATACAACCACCAAAAAGCAATATTTCTGCCCCAATAACTTGTAAAACTTCGGATATAAAATATTCCACGTAAAAAAAAATCGTTTGAAATATTCACGGGTGGCCATCTGCGCGGAACCCTTCCCTGATTTATGGTAATCCGGTGCCAACGGAACTGCTAAGTTTCCAACTATCCGTATTGTTGTTTTGATCTGCTTGAAATGTTTCGAGTTTACGGACGTGGGACGGATCTTGGGACGTTAACGTGAACGACATTTTATTTGAAGATACATTTGGAGGTTTTATTTTAAAATACATGTCTATTTAAAGTGGCGAAAAAGAATTTGCGATAAACTCACCACAGCGAGAAATATTCCAAATTTAGAACATTCATTAACTTGTCATCAAAGTTTGGAAGATTAACACTCGGTAGATGAATGAGATAAGTAGGGTTTAGCCAGTTTTAACTTTGACCTTAAGTAAGCATTATATATTCATAATATTATAAAATGCACCCAGCTATGTATGAGAGCAAGGCCTCAAGTTTGCGGTTCGTTAAGCATCACGTTACACTTACGATCAAAGCGTTAAGTAAATATATACACAGATATAATATCACGACCCACATTCACACACACCGTACTTTATTATCTATGTCAGAAGTATAATGATGGCATAATATCCGCTTAACTATTATTGATCGCACATACGGTACTCATAAGATTTTATATCCAAACACAAATTTAGATAAATAGGTAATTTGAATTTTGGCATATGAAGAAAATACTAACTACAGCCCTTTTTTTAACGTCCCACTGCTGGGCACGGGCCTCCCCTCAATGCAAGGGGGATTCAGGCCATAGTCCACAACGCTGGCCCAGTGCGGGTTGGCAGCCTTCACACATCTATCGAGAACTAGTCAAGTTCCCTCGGACGTGCAGGTTTCCTCACGATGTTTTCCTTCGCCGTTTCATAGCAAGTGATAATCTCGGATGAAAATGAAATTCGCACATAAACCCAGAGGTGCGAGCCGGGGTTTGAACTTGCACACTTTGATTGGGCGTGCGTTCGACCACTCGGCTGAATGAAGAAAATAATTACAATTATTTAGTTATTTGTAATCACTCACTGCAGCTTATATTTGACCTTTGAAACACCTTAAGTTTGTCTATCTATATACGTAAACTAAATTTAATACAAAAATTATTGCTGTTTTGCTTATAAATTACAACAATGAAATTTCAGCAATATATATATTTTGTTAGCATACCAACAGTATCACTAGCATTCTCAAGTTATTATTTTAGTAAAGTACCATAATCATGAGCTCTTAAATCATCCCAATAAAGGTCATAGTACCTTTCCGATGAACTTATAGCAGTAATTGAGCCAGTCCACAGTATTCTGACAGGCCATTACTTAAGCCGCGATTCTGCGCCGTCAGCGGGAGTTGCCCCAAGCTTATTGCCGGCAGCCGATCGTTCCGGAGGTTTCATTTGAGTTTTTTGGTCGAGTTAAGTATCTATCGGATCTTTGTGATTACTTTCAGATGTCGTGAGGTGATTTTGGCTCGGTAATGGAGCGGGTTTTGCGTTGGAACCGTTTTAAGAGATCTCAGCTGTCTATCTAGATTTAAAGACGGTTACTTGACAGTTTTTGTGAATTTACAGCTAAGATGAAATATTTTGTTGGCGGAATTTTCTTTATTTGTTATTCTCGAATAATTACATTTGATTTGACAGAATGTTGATACAATTGCTAAGGAAATGGTCAAAAACAGTAGGTACAACCGCGTATAGTCCAGTAGGTAGGATGATAAAATATTTAAGCGGAAAATCTTACAGCACTATTGAAAACCAACTTTATACTCAAAAGCTAGCCTCAACCGACTCTTAGCAAACGAATACACCCGTAATACCGCTATATAATTGTTACCACAGTCGTTCCATTTACTTATAACCCAGTAATTCTACAATGGGATGTTACTTTAAATTACAGGAGGAATTCAAGGAATATTTACAAACACACGAAGCCACAAGCCCCTTATCACAATCACGCACGATACCCAAATAACCTCTATCTCCGTGTTATTACTACACAAAAAAATATGTTTAACCGCCCATCCGGAACGTGGAACACGCCACAAAGCCTATTCTTAAACATTCAATGGAGACGATAACATCGCTAAAGTATGTAAATTCAACCCGGGACCCGGAGGGCCATAGATTTGTGTGGCAGTACAGACCAACGGCTGGTAGGCTTGTTTGCGACAAAAACATGACGTGTTCGACAATTTTAGTTAAACAAAAAAAAACCGGCCAAGTACGAGTCGGACTCACGCACGAAGGGTTCCATACCATTTATCTATAAAAACGGCAAAAAATCACGTTTGTTGTATGGGAGCCCCCTTAAATATTTATTTTATTCTGTTTTTAGTATTCGTAGTTATAGCGGCAACAGAAATACATCATCTGTGAAAATTTCAACTTTCTAACTATCACGGTTCATGAGATACAGCCTGGTGACAGACGTACGGACGGACGGATGGACGGACGGACAGCGAAGTCTTAGTAATAGAGTTCCCGATTTACCCTTTGGATACGGAACCTTAAAAAATTACCAATCTTGACTCGTGGGCGTTTAATGAGTATCCTTGGCAATTGCTGTGTTTAGAGGAGATCCTATTAGTCTCACCGACCGACCAAGTGTCTCTTTAATCTCTGTCGTTGACAAAATCATCGACTAAATACCATTGAAGCCATATCTTTTATATAGTGAAGTGAAGTGGAGATCCTATTTATACTATCACAGAGATTGATGTAAGGTCTGTATTGAGATGTGTTACTTATACTGGGAAACATCTCACTCAACTTTTTAAAATGTCTAATATCTGAGTTTATTGACAGCTCTTTTCATGGCAAGCAGAATACGTAACTGTAATAGATCCTGACAAGCCTTAAGAGTATGTAATAGCTTACGTAATTACACAACTATCTAATAGCCGGCGAGAATGGGTGTCCTTTAACCACGACTATTAAATTTGTGTTCCCGAAAGTCGTGCGTCTGTACTTTCCATTATTGCTGTACATTTTCATCGCCCATATGTCGTTTATACCTTATGGACTTTTTTGCTGAAAATATGTTTAGTAATGTTTGATGTAATAAAATTACAAGGGTCATCGAGCTTCAGGGATAAGGTCTTGGCAGTTCAAAAGTATTAGTTGGAACCCAATATGTTCCGGTGACTTAACTTTCATTCCAACTTTGTCGATTTATATCGAGTTTTACGCTATAAAGTGCTTTTATTTATAGTGATTTAGCGAGAGAACGGGCTAAATGGTATATTTTACTGAATTATAATTCAGCTAGTTTATTGCACATAAAAACATGATCAGGTTATATTCTATCCATAGATAGGTAAGCAGTGGTAGCCGAGTGGTCGAACGCACGCCTTGCAAATCAAAGTGTGCAGGTTCAAACCCCGGCTCGCACCTCTAGGTTTATGTGCAAATCTCATTTTCATCCGAGATTATCACTTGCTTTGAAACGGTGAAGGAAAACATCGTGAGGAAACCTGCACGTCTATAGAAAGGCGTGTGAAGTTTACCAACCCGCACTGGGCCAGCGTGGTGGACTATAGCCCAAAAAATCTCTCTCGTATTGAGGGAGAATGTGCCCGGTATAATGGCAATAGGCTCGCCCCCTATTACATTGGGACCAAAAATGCATCGGCGAAGTGTGGGCGCACTGCAGTGCACCTCTGCCTACCCCTTCGGGGAATACAGGCGTGATGATGATGTATATTTATATAGATAGGTACATCTTGCTACAGCTGTAAGATCATTTAATTTGTCATTTAATTAGAAGGTTTTTAGAAATAAGACCAACTTTTTGAAGGTATTTCTCTGTGGACCGTCCTTTTTCTTCTATTTGACCTCCCAATGACAGTAGGCAAACGAATCTAAAAAATATTCAAATAAAATTTAGGAACAGAGTAAAATACTGATATAAATGTAGTAGCTCTGCCACTGATTTAATGTGTGGTATACGCTTGCTAGACGTACGCAGTTACGTAATAATATCTTCATGACATGTTTATATTGCTCAAACTGTTTTCCGTGAACATGTTTAATTAAAACGCTGTGGACTACTGCGAGTAAACTACGCGTCAAACTTATAGTAATACTACCGGACACGTTTGAAGCTATCATTTAAAACAACGATAAAAAGTCCTGCACAGTTTCCGATGTTTAACTTTTACAACTCGCTGTAGCCTACGTCACGTCCGTTCGTACGTTTGTCTGTCTCGTGTACCCACGTTCCGCATGCCGATGGCTTCATGTACCTTTTTGTAAGTTTTGTTTCATTTTGTGTGACGCTGGTTTATTTAAATTTCTAATAAATGCTATACAGTTTTGATGACATAACTAACGTTACTGTCGATGATTTGATAGGCAAATAGTACCCACTTGATAAATTAAGATCTTTTTGGAAATTGTATAAAATTTGGAGCTATTTTGCGTGCAAAACGATTCTTACTTCACTATTTAAAGTAACATCATGAAGCTAGAAGTTGATAAATAGTAATTTTTCAATATCACAACCAAATTTCCGCAGAGTGACGTATTTTTCAGCAACAAAAGCGCATCGCACATAAGTTACCACCTCTGCGGCTGCCTTTATTTGCGGGCGACCGGCATGTTCGGCCTGTCGCCTGTCGCCTCAAATAAAATGTTTTAATTTCATAATTTATGCAAACCATCAGTGTAGATATCATTTATTATTGTTTATAAAAAGATAAACGTACCGCTGAATTAAATAGCTGCATAATGGGATAGTGTTTTTGATACTTTATTGAAGACTTAAGCCCCCAGGACACTAGGGAGTCAACGCTCGCGCGTCAAAGCGTTTCCTAAAACGTACTCTGTGATAATATACATAAAGATGAAATTTCTATGATAAAGCGAACCACGCGTCCAAATTCATTTGCCCCATCAATGACATTTCATTGAAGAATGAACTTTTTCTATGAATCAATATGGTTCGTTTTGATATTGACAAACATTTTTACGCGCGCGTCTAGACATTCGGGGATTTATGTTTGTAACATAATTCCTTTACCACGTTTGAAAATTAAGAGGCAAAGCAGGCATATTATTATTACAAGCTTTAATATAAAGCTTGTAATAATAATATGCAATATTGCAATGTATGTTTGTCCGGGTGGAATCTTGCAACTGAATTTTAAATCAATTAACCGATTGAGCTGAAATTTGGTATACACGCTTATTTTGGATGTCAATGCATGCTTAGCTATGTGACGTCATTCTAATTCTAAGTTATTTTTTTCTGCACTACCACAGTACAGGTATCAAATCAAAGGGCTTGCTGAAGAGATTACGAAAACTAAAGGCATTTAAATAAAAGCTTGTTTTTAATAAGTTTTTTTTTCCATTAATTTAATTTTAAAATGAAAATATTTATTTTATAAGTTATAAACAATTAAAGCCTTTATCTACAGACTTCAGAATGACCATAGCAGCTTACTGCGAGATGAATCAGGATTTCGAATAGTACTTAATATAAAATGATTCAGAATAATATTGGTTATGCTTCATTCAGCTGCGCGCTGGGCGGTCAGGCAGCGTTCGGAAAAGAATAGAACGAATGAATGGAACGAATGGGTGAATGAAATAATAAATCATTCCGCTTCAGGTCTTTTGTTGTTGTATGTAAAATATGGCTGTGGAGTCAGATTTTTACTATACTACGATATTTTAAACTATAACTGGGAAAATATTATTTTATGCAAGATACATAATTTGGGATTCTAGAAATAACTTTGTCTTCATTTAAATAGGAGCTCTACGTCAAATCAAATCAGGTTTGATTGAAAGTTCAACGATGCAAATGATCGTTATTATATTCGTATATAAATATGCCTACGTCGCTCAATTAATTAAATTGAGTTTCATTTTCATGAACTGGTTTAAAGTTAATCAATTCATGCAATTAAAATGAAATACATACATTTTTTTATTAAATTATTACCAGTGTCCGAATTCAGAATTGTCCGGAGTGATTCTAGGCGCAGTGGGTGTTGAAACGGTGCTCGCTTCATTGGGTCGTATTCGCCTCGTCCAATTGTCTCGGCTGGGGTGAAATAATTTATCGTGGAGTCATTCGGTGCGCGAGTATTGGCTTTACATTTGTTTTTAAATTAAACTAAAGGAGTGCCTTATACGACTTCAAAAGTACAATAACAGTTATGTCTGGGCAAATATGGTTAGAGGATTAATGTTTATTTCCATTAGCACTAGAAGATGCCTTAATGTGATACCTAATTATTAGCACAATGCAACTGGGAACTGCTTCATATTTAGGCATTAGTACCAGTCCTAGTTAGTCTCAAAGTTCTTAAGAAGAAACCCGCCACACATTCCCACCACAGTTACTCCTGTAAGCCAGGATCGACAGCGGTGTCCATTGAAAACACTGAGGTTTGACCCTCGGCGAGTCCCGGGGAAAAGCTAAATTGTCTTGGAACCCGCACGAATTTAATCGAAAAAGGTGTAGGAGGAGTTGGAAGAAAAATGTATCTTAAGAAGAAAGTGAATTTCTCCGTCATGTTGAGGGACAGCTTCTAGTAAAAAGTTTACATCTCTATCAATGAACTAACGTTAGGTAGAGCTTTAAGTCTCTACTTGCAATTGATTTCGGATGTTTTTCTACAAAAGTAAAACTCAAATAGGCATTCCTCTCAGTGCCCTATTGCTCTACCTAATCCGGTTTGTAACTTTATTTACTGTCCGGTGGCCTGTTTTTGTAAAAACTAAAGTGATAGCTCATTCCGGTGGAATTAACCCGCGGGGAGCGATAATTTATTCCGAACTGGAAACCCTGTAATGTCTCCAAGCCTTGATTAGAGCTGCGCTTTTTATTCAAGTTCTCAGTTTAGTCTTTTGACATTGGAACATTACGTAGAATTAAAAAATAATCTAAATTGATTACCAGGTTTTTTTTTTCAATTGGCATTCTGTTTTTGAACCATCGTAGAATGGAATACTTAATAGTCGAACATTATTTCATGTTTTTTTTTTTTTACGAGACAAATGTAAGTCAATCCCGCTATCATCCTACAGAAGTAACGGCTCGATAGCTAACCAAACATTCGAGAGAGTTCGCTTATAGCATAGAAATCACATATCAAAGCTAAACGCAAACGGCATGAAACTCCCACCGCGAGACGAAGATGGAATACTAATAGTCAGAAAAAAAGCAGAGGATATTGGAGTAAAAACATACATGACGTCATTCCACATTCTATTGAGGTCTTATTGAAGCCACTATTATAGGTAAAATCTTACAAGGAAGAAGGCTATCTTTCAGAGTCTCACCCAAGAAACATTAATTCATTTAAACTTTAAGCAGATACTTGTGCATCCTCCACACATTCGGAATATGGATTTCCTATGAAGGTAATTGGACGGGATCTCTACAATTACCCTGTTCCATATATTTTTTGAAAAATGAAGCTTGTTTTGATATGTTATTTCTAATGGTCACAAACAAAGAATATAAATATAAAAAATAAAATAATTACATCATCACGCCTTTATTCCCCGAAGGGGTAGGCAGAGGTGCACGGTAGTGCGCCCACACTTCGCCGATATATTTTTGGTCCCAATGTAATAGGAGGCGAGCCTATTGCCATTATACTGGGCACATTCTCCCTCAATACGAGGGAGATTTTGGACCATAGTCCACCACGCTGGCCCAGTGCGGGTTGGTGAACTTCACACGCCCTTCTATAGACGTCCAGGTTTCTTCATGATGTTTTCCTTCACCGTTCAGCAAGTGGTAATCATTATTGAAAATGACATTCGCACATGAAATTTATGCGTGCGGTGCGGGCCCGGGATTTGAACTTGCACCCCTTACGTTCAAGGCGGGCGTTCTTGCCCACGAGGCTACCACTGACAAAGAACATAGTTATAAGAAAGAATCTATAATAGTTTTTTATTTGATCTTTGCATCGTGGTGTAATTCCAAGTTTCAAACTGTCTGTGATTAGAATTAGATTTTATTTTATTTTATTTATTTATTTAATAAACTTAACACTATCTTTACAGGTATCCCTAATACAATAGTGTAGCCATTAGTTTAGTTTAGTTTTATTTAGTTTCATGCCCATGTATGTATGATGTAAGTAGTGTTAACATATTAATATTCCTATAAATTTGGGGTATATCGCTGTGCTGTCTCAAGATTTTCATGTATAAGCAAGATATTTATGGTAGTACTTATGCACTACCATAAATATCTGGAAATACCATAAATTCTGAAAATAATTGGACCTATTCTTATTAATAGGTCCAATTATTTTCTGTACCTACCGGGAAGCGAGCCTAGAGGGAACCTTCTATCTAGGTCGGTTATATTGAAACGATTCGTTTTAACGCGATTCAAAAATTAAGGACGAACTAACATCTATCGTTGACATGGTGGAACTATCGAATAATATACTTTTTTACATATTTTATTTATTTACGACACTTGAAATATCTTCAACAGTCTTAATAAAAACTTGTGTGGTCTGGACCACATATCTACATTTTCATAATATTAAAAAAGAGATGACGGTCCCTAAGCCCATCTCGACATAAAAGAAGCTAACTTTGTTACATTGGCGGACCTCGTAAAAACTGAAGACACCACCTGGTTAATGTCAGCGGAAATATTGGTGGTGTCGACTGCATACGCGGGGCGAGATCTTTGAGACCTTTTACCAACTCAAATTAAATTTATAAACTAACGTTAAATACAGAAAGGCAGGCCTTGGTTCAGGAAAAAGAGGCACACTTAAATCTATAATAGACAATAATATTAAAAATATATAGTTACTTTAATTTAATAAATATAGTTACTTCAGTACAAATCTTTAAGTGAGGACCTCCTCCTATGTTTGTAGTCGTACAATAATCTATGTATATTATAATAAAAGCGACTTATTCATAAAAAAATATTACGAAGCTAAAGATCCAACTGACTTCAATTATGGCATACAAGTTCCTTTCGACCTATAGACAATCTCTAACCGCAATTATTTTTTTTCGGTAAACAAAAACAACTTTAACTACGTGTATTGCCGTCTTTTACATCTTCTTAATGTATGAGTGAAACAGCAATAGTTTTAACTGTCAAATTTAGTTATATAGTCTGTGAATATCCGTCAAATCGTAATGGGTAACAGTTACTCGCTCTCGCCCCATTGCTGTGTTCGCTCCATCTTCAATAAATGATTATAACCAGGGCTAACTGTTCGTCCCACAAACGTTAATGGTCCAAGTTTGAGCGTCAAACCTTATTTCAGTTAAATTTGCGCCTTTTATCCGTCCCCGACCGCCGGTCACGTGGTAACGGGGAAGTTAAAAATAAAACTTGACTTTGACACTTACGGATGCAACATTAGATTTCATGGTTATTTTTAGGGTTTCGTACCCAAAGGGTAAAACGGGAACCCTATTACTGAGACTTCGCTGTCCGTCCGTCCGTCTGTCACCAGGCTGTATCTCTTGAACCGTGATAGGTAGACAGTTGAAATTTTCACAGAATATGTATTTCCGTTGCCGCTATAACAACAAATACTAAAAACAGAATAAAATTAATATTTAAGGGGGCTCCCATACAACAAACGTGATTTTTTTGCTCGTTTTTATAGATATTGGTACGGAACCCTTAGTGCGCGAGTCCGACTCGCACTTGGCCGGTTTTATAAGAAATATTTTGTGGGGCATTGGTATATTTATAATTAAACGCTATAGTCAAACTTTTTTGCTTTTAGAGGGAAGCAGAAACTGAAACAATTTCACCTTCATACTAGGTATAGGTCGTACAATATTACTGAATCAAATATTTTGATTAATTAGAGGTTTTTAAATGTTGCGATCGGTTCGAAAAAAATATGACTATCGAAGGTCACTCTCATACCGATGGTCCAAGGATGTAAGCATGTAGTTCCTATAAAGTAAAAGGACAAAATTCAATTGTAATATTTTATAGGCTGCTTTTGTACCCAACGAACCCTTTACATGCAAAAAAGTACCTGCTTCTAAACCTTTCCATGTACAATAAGATAAGCCCTTATTTTATATCTACAAAGGTGTATTTTATATTTGTAAACAGTTGTAACAGAATTGTTCCGTGTTTCGAGGGCGGAGTTGCCGCGGCTTATCTCACTGTACGGGTGACAAATATTTTCTTTTGGAGATTAAGGTGGACTAAAATGGCAGCGTAAATGTTGTCTTTTTGTAATAAAAATAGTGGTTTTGCATATGAAAGGGGGAGGGTGAGTTTGGGGGGAAAGCAATCAAACAAATCCTATAGGGCAACCTTCCTTTTATCACCTACGTAACTGGATTTTTGTAACTTGATATTATTGCTTGTGGGTACATAAACAGTTTCGTAGGGTGTTTTAGTTTTTATGTTAGGGAAACAGCTTTAAATAAACGTAACTATCTGCCTCTAGTAGTTCTTATTAATTGCAAACTATTTCAGGAGGCTTATTTATATATGGGTACACAAACTAATAATACTTATTTACGGCGAGGAAACAAAGTGATAAAAATATTCAAATACAATTATTATTTTTCCGAAAGAATACACAGTGCGACAAGTGTATATGTTATTTATACTTACTTATACTTATTTATACTTTTGATACTTAAAATCAGTTAACAAAATGAATGGGCAACTCTGAACAACTCTCAGGACTAAGTTCCCATTTTCTGGCACACGTTTTTATGTATGATGCTCTAGAACCAACGATCCTAATTATCAAAACCAAAATATTGAAATTTTATAAACCAAATTGTTAGTAAAACAAAAATACCTGCATGCGAGCACTCCGGAATAAATAAACGTGGATAGGAAAGTAGATTAAAAACGTTGAATTTTTCAAAACAATTTCGTTAAGTACTGCAGCCGGTAAGGTATACATTAGCTACCACTTTGAAACGAAACGAACCTCGAACAGACGGACGGGGGACAGCAGCGGTCGGATAAATAACTTTATTTCACTTTGTTTTAGATGAAATTGGATTCAATTAACTTTATATTTCAATGTAGAAATATTCTTGACTTTCAAATATTATTTGGAAAAAATATGCGTTTTGTTGTTCATGTTTTGTATAATTCTCTCCAAGTCTAATTAATGTGATTATAGGAGACAAAAATATCTGTTACATATTGATCCGGAACCCTATTTACGAGTAGGTATAAGAAGAATATGCGCGTTAATACCTAAAAAGTTGATAAAGCTTTGTATAAAAGTATGTAGAATTTTTTTTTTCAATCTCTGAATTATAAAGCACTAGCTTCTGCCCGCGACTTCGTCCGAGACTCCAAGTATTCAATATCGTTATAAATTATAGCGTATATGTTATTCTGATTATAAACAATAATAATGTAAAGTTTCATCAAAATCCGTTTAGTAGTTTTTGCGTGAAAGAGTGAGAAACATATATCCACCGTCACAAACTTTCACATTCAGAATCAGAATCAGAATCAGAATTTTTATATTCATGTAAACCAATACAGGCACTTATGAATCGTCAGTAAAAAATAAATCGTATTAATAGTATCTCTACCACCCATTCGGAATGCAATTCCTATGGAGAAGAATGGGCAAGAAACTCCATGGTTGCTTGTTTCCAATAAGGATTTACATTTTATTTGCATTACAATGTGTTTTTCTTAATTAACAAGTATATAATATAAAGTTAATGAGGCTATACATTCATTTATAATATTATAATATTAGTTGGATTAGTTCATTTATAATATTAGTTGGATTAGTAAGAAGGGGGGGATTTGTAAGATTAGTAGGATATTAGGATGTATCTGTTCGCCATCACTCTCTACTCTGTTATAAACAGTATTCAGTAACTCGTCGATGTATCCCGTAGTTTCCGTTATTCAGTGCCCCGGCACGAGGCGTACACGTAAATATCAGTACGTGCCTTCGACTGCCATGTTGGACTCTGCGCCACGATGTGTTGCGGTCATTTGGTGTACAGGCGAGAAAAAAGTGCTGTTTGTGAAGTTTTCATCTACCCCCATTATACTCAACTCAGAATCTGATATTTTTGTGGTTTATTTTTCTTCCAAGAGATTGGTGATCACCATTGCTTAGCTTTAAGGGAATTATTATTTATATTACATTACATATAATTAATCCTTAATTAAGTATCGCTCTTCAGCGCGGAAATGCGGCCAGCTTGCTGGGAACTTTCGGCATCGACGACGATGTGGAGACATTCCTTTGTATATAATTTATTTATATTTTTCTACCCTTGTATTATAATTTTCTTTGAATTTAGTGTTTAATGTAAATAAATATCATTAATCCTGACATGAAACCAAAAGCAGTATATTATTGATAATTTTTGTCAGATACGACAGTGTACCATTGAGGTTACTGAAACATGAAAGATTCAGAAGGTAAAATTAAAATCGCTATTTTAATTTTACCTTCTGAATCTTTCATGTTTCCAAAACTATTCCTCATTGCAGAAAAAGAAATAGTAGGTACGCAAGTGACCCAAGTTTCAAGTGTGGTGAACTTTTCGCACTAAGCGGAGGTCAGTCCTGTATGGAAAATTCATAGTTTTTCTTTTTACAACTTTCTTTGCTCAGCTGTACACGTGCGGTGTAGTTTGTGGGTTCTCCAGGCAAAGTTGGTGTCCACTGACCGTCTGCCCCCCGACCTTACCTCGCCTTGCCTCGCCTCGCCCCGCCTTGCCTCGTCTCTCCACGCCTCGGTACGCTTAAGCGTCGGAATCCAAACGATGAGTTCCGTTTGAGATCGATGCTCGAAGCTTTCGATAGTCTTTTTGTTATTCTAAACTGCTTGAAAGCGGGCACTTTTTTTTAGTAGTTTCCATATATTTAAATAAAACTATTTTACGGATTTATCGCGTTTATTTACTATTTTATTTTCCATATAGTTTGTCTCTGTAGGTATTAAGTATTTATCTACTATTCTTAATAAGTGAAGATTTACTATTGATACTTCAACACGTTCTTGAAATTAATAAAGACTATAAATAAAATAAATAAAGACTCAAATCTGCAGTCCCCTTGAAGCTATAAGAAAAAAACTTTTATGTTAACGCAGTCAAAAGATACAGTGGTTTATGTTGCATATTTAGTACATTTTCAATGGAATCAAAAACCCGTTGACCTAGAATTATGAAATTTTACAAGAAGCAAGGTCTTATCGCACAAGTAAAGGGAAAAATCTGAAAACAGTAAATTTATTGTTTTTTTTTTTCCTGTCCGGGCGCTATACTGGCCCGGCCCGCGAGTTAACTCTTCTGACATGGTCAGAGACCTTAAGTAACTATAGGGTAATGAGTTATTCAGTGGGTTTCTTTATTACTACCATTCAATTACAAATTTATTGTTACAACGCATAAAAAATATTTTTTGCCGATTACAAACTTATTTGTAGTTAGTTTGTATGGGGACAACAGTATACCAAATGGCAAAGTTAAGTTTGTCTCCCTATCCAGTTTATCTTTTCATGAGAGCAATGTTCAGTGCTTTAATAGTTTAGGTACGGAAGCCTCGGTGCGCGAGTGCCGCGACTCGCACTTGACCGATTTTTTTTGCCTTATTCTTAATGGAGCATACTAATCTAGTAGAAGCAATTTTGTACCCAAAGATAATTTTTTTTTTTCACTCAATAAACGAAAAGTTGCGTGTACATTTTACCATCGAATAAATAAAATGTACGAAAATCAAATTTCCTCTGAATTGTGTGTAAAGAAATTTCGCCCGTAAAGTCTAAGACACCCCATCCCCTGCGGATCACTTCCATGCAGGAAATTAGCTCTCAAGACGAACTGCCGATGCACCCTCAACCAACTCTATCATATCGTGAATTACTAGACATGACTCTCTTTTAATATTTACTTAGCTAATATTCTGTCTATCCTACGACCGGTTGCAAAAAAAATATAATCGTCAGTTATCGTGTGTGTATTCCAGACAGGTATTTTGTTGCGTTTATATTTTGCTTTAGACATACTCCATTACTTTTTACAGCCCCTTCCCATCGTATAACCTGATTCAATATTAAAACACACACTTTGTTCGGTGTTAGAAGCTAATGCACTCGAGGTAAATACGTGAGCGCGTATCCGGCGTCTGAGTGCATTCAATAGGCGCCGCGCGAACGCGAGACGCGGTACGTTCCTTTTACGCCAGTCATTATCTAACCCCACCATATTTTTTGTGACTTACTTATTTGCAAAGCCATCGGAATCCAGACATAGAAACTAAAGATATTAGATAATTCATTAAATAATTAACTGATGTTTGTTTATCAGTGAAAATTCTCAGAGTCCAGAAGTTGTTTATATTTTATAAATATTGGGACCTAAATAATTTAGATTTTTCTGTCTATAGAAATTTGCTTTCAGAATTATTATTTATTGTCACTTCTTCAGCACTCTTGTTTTATACAACTGAGACTTTACTTATTAGAGTTAATTTTTAAACCTTTGGTCTACCTACAATTGATTGTTAAAATGATAGTTAAATTTGGTTTTAACTTTTTTTAAATTTTAATCTACAACCTACATTTGAACGTAGATCGCAGCTACATCGTTAAAAAAATTATTTGAACATATACTTATTATATATATGTATACCTATTTGAATGAGAAATCTTGTGACGTCATCTTAATACATTACTTCAAATTACATACATAGAAATAAGTTACACTCTGACACTTTTGCAACGCTGTCTTAGTTGATGTTTTCGAGAGACTCCCACCGCAGGCTCCAAGGTTATAGATCCAACAGGAACAAACCCCCTGGCGGGGCTGTGCGGCCGCCCGGCGTGCGGCTGGCGCGCGCATCCGGCCCAGACGGGGGACGCCAATTCACAGCCTTTTTATTTACAACTGCCGAACCGAGTGCGATGCCGGAGGGCGAAGCTATTTATGCTTTCAGTAATCTCGTAGTATTAAAAAGGAGGATAATTTTATTCAAGTATTTGAAGATTAAATAGAAAAATCTTTGTCTTTGGAAGATTTTTTTCCTAATTGTTTGTATCCCACTGCTGGGCAAAGGTTTTCCCCACCTCCTTCCGTTCATCCCGGTCTTTCGCTCTAGCATACCATCCGTCCATTTGGATGTCTACTTAAGAATGTTATATTTTTGTTTGTTTATATCATATTTTTTTCTCTCTCTCGGTTTGGTGTACAATAAATAGTACTCTATATATCTACCTTATTACTTTTCCTAAACCTATGTCTCAGGAAATGTCGGGAGTATCTTTTGTTAGGATATCATTAACTATATTATTAATTACCTACTACTACAGCCCATTTAACGTCCCACTGCTGGGCACGGGCCTCCCCTCAATGCGAGGGAGATTTAGGCCATAGTGCACCACGTTGGCCCAGTGCGGGTTGGCAGACTTCACACATCTATCGAGAACTAGTCAAGTTCCCTCAGACGTGCAGGTTTCCTCACGATGTTTTTCTTCACCGTTTCATAGCAAATGATAATCTAGGATGGAAATGAGATTCGCACATAAATCCCAGAGGTGCCAGCCGTGGTTTGAACCTGCACACTTTGATTTGCAAGGCGTGCGTTCGGCCACTGCTGCATTAATTACCTATGGTGTGTTAATTGAATTTGTTATTGTTGTTAAATTACCTGACACTTATAAAACACCTATTAATTATAGATGATACCATATATCATCTTATTTCATTATTTTTAATTACGTCAAAGAAGAACGTTTATTAAAAACATAAATAGCCTCAATATTGTATGTCTCTCTATAAACGAATGTTTTGAAAGTAACGAGCAAACGATATTACGGTCTCATTTCCATATTGGATAGGCATGGCGTGCCTTTATTAAAGTTCATAACTTGTATTAGAATGTCGATTCGATCGGACGGCGCGCCTCCTGGGACCGGCTTATATTATGTTACGCAGCGTACAGTGGAGAGGGCGGGTCAATTTTGTGGGTCATTTAAAAATAAAATAAAAATACTATCTGTTTAAACCTCGTTGAAACTATATATTACCAAGAGAAGAATATTTGAGAAGAGAAATAACTCCATTTTGTTGTTCATTTTACGAAATTATGAAATATTTATTTTATAAGATGAGGAATGGCTGCATCAGCGGGTATTCTGCTAAAGTTACATAATTTCATTTATAAATAATAGATAAAAAATATACATTATAATTACGTGACTATTAATCTTATCAAATGTAATAACTCAAATGACGCCATTTCCATCGAATTGCCCGGATACCTAACTACAATACGGGCCCAAAATCTTGGTCCAATAATTCCCGATCAATTAACGGAGCAGAACAAATTAAATTGTAGAGTACCATCTAAACCCATTTGTCTGCTGGTCTGTATTCTAATCGTGTTTGCTTGAAGGTGGGTTGCGGCGACGACTCTCCCATTGTAGAGATCTACTCCGTAGAGAATGCTCAGTTCTCAATGGGTTTCAATCTTGACTAGTACATTTCGTTTGAAAATGTTTGCCTTTTAAGTGGATCCTTGAGATATCTCAGTTGACAATGAGCTAGATTGTAGCTTTGCTTGACGATTTGCGTTCTTCATTTGTATCTCAAATCATTTCCTCTTCGTATAGCGTTTGGTGAAGCAGTTATAGTTATAATGACTAATAACATATTTAATAGAGATGTATGGTAGGAAAGTTTATAAAAAATATAATGTTGTAGCAA
Source organism: Ptilodon capucinus (assembly GCA_914767695.1). Taxonomy (NCBI): domain Eukaryota; kingdom Metazoa; phylum Arthropoda; class Insecta; order Lepidoptera; family Notodontidae; genus Ptilodon; species Ptilodon capucinus. The sequence continues at coordinate 11,514,528 of OU611822.1, forward strand.
CATATCTATCTCGCCACATACGAATTAAATCCTGCATCGCGATATTAAAGCGATCCGAGCGATTGCACATATATAAAAGTACCCGACAACAACCGTCGGGCAGTAGCCCACCAGACACAACACCCGTCTGGTCGGAGGATCCTCCCTTTTCCGCTAAAATGTTAAAGGCTTCAAATATTGTAATATATTAACATCGCCATACTCTTTTTTATAAATAAAAATAAGTGAATTTATCCTTGTTACATTTGTTAGTTGGATCATATGCCACTTTATACCTTGTACCGAGCTGTAATGTAAAATGCTGTTTTGTGAATAGTAATCTCCATTTAAAAAAAAAAATTCACAGGTAGCTACATTGTTATGTATAATGCTATAAACATCGGTATAATATTTTAATTTATGTATAATATATATATATATATATAGGCTATATTTTTAACTACTCTTATTACCCAAAGACAGATGCAGACGCTGTCACCACAATTCGAGCAGTAGGTACTGCCACACAGATCCATCACAGACACTCACTTTGTAAGCCGACACTGGTCCAGCTCGTAATCAGCATCCCACCTCGTTGCATCCACTCGATATGCAACATTGTTCAAGAATAATCTCGTTAAGATAATAATGGACTTACTGCGACTGACGTTTAGGTTTCACTTAGATTTGTAGTTCGTGGCTTACGATTTACCGTAGGAATACAATGCTTCTGTTATTCAGTTCTGCTGTTAATTCGAGTTTTGTGTACCAGTACTTACTAAGAATGGAGCACACGTTCTTTAAATTTATTACGATTCACTGGTTTTATTTCTCCGTCCTTGACTTGACTTTGACTTTGATTCCTTTACTTGTGCTATAAGACCTTGCTTCTTGGCAAATTTCTAGGTCAATGGAAAGTACCCTATAGGTTTCCGATTCCCGTGCAAATGTACAGAATATGCAACATAAACCGGCGTATCTCTTGATTGCGTTAACCTAGAAGTTTAATTGTTTTAATTGTCTTAAGTCAAGAGAAGCTAACACCTTCAGTTAACATCAATAAAATTCCTATTGGGCCCAAAAATTCCGTTCGTAAGCGTACCAAAGCAATCAATTTTAAAATATGCACGCCGCGTCCACGCGGAAAACATACGGGAATTATAAGTCGGTTACTGTTCTAGGCACGCAGCCCTAACTGCCTTGTTACAGGGTTCCGCTGGTCGGAGCCCCGAGGATTGATTTCCACGTGTAGGCTGAACGTGCAACAACATCACGCCCGTAATACCCAAACTAAAGGTTAATTTCAGAACATTCAAACAATTTGAACACGTTGATTTATTACTTTTAGACTGATTTTATTTGCTCTGAATTTTGTGACAAGTGGTGTAGCTTTAAAAACCTGAACATACTAACATGAGCGAATTCCCATTTGTTTTTTGGAAAATCAAAAATTCATGTAGGCCAAAAAGCACTTACAAATAATCTGATTCTACCACCGGTTCGGAATGCTGCTTCCACTGAGAAGAGCCGGTAAGAAACTCAATGGTTACTCTTTACATACATACTCAGGAGCAGCAATCCCATGAGAGCAGACCGCACCTTTGCCACAATACTAGAGAAGAATTATACTCACGGCAGTCTAATATTAAATACAAATATAGTCTTTACGCTAAGGAAGCTAGTACAGTAAGGTGCGTCTACTCCCATTAACAATGAAGGGATTATTCTCAACCACAGATGGTTATAGAAATAATTGCTTTGGTATGGAAAATATACTTTGTGCCAATATACATAAAAATTGAAGGTCTGTGACAAAAGTCACACACAAACACGTAAATGAATAAGCCTGCGACTTAGATGACATTTCATTGCAAAATGTGTTTCTTAATTTATTAAAAAATCGTTTCGGCTTAGATAAAAATTGTATGAGTTGGATCATAATGCAAATTTCTACGACAATCCCCGGGAGAATTATTGTTTCTGTAATCTTATATGAAACTTATTATATTATCACTAAACGAATAATCACTTGAATTAACTACAACATTGAAACTCGCTCAAAGTGAGCTGTAAATTAATTGCTCACCGCACTCGTTATCGTATCGCAGTCGTGTCGGATCCGTGACGTTGGGGCCCATTAATTTCATTACGACGCGCGTTGTTTGAAACTACATTAATTTCTGTCTACCCCCCTGACATGTATTGCGTGTAATGAAGTGAACTTCGCGAAGATATGTTTAGCATTGCTGTTTTGCAGTTTCGAGTAGTATAAACTGGTTTAAATTTAGTGGAGTTGATGGAAAACAAAGTTTATTATTAAGTTAGAATGATTTACAAAAGTATAGCTGAAGGTAACAACCATTATGGTCGTATTTTGGAATATATTAGTCTTAAAAATTTGGTGAAATTATATTCTGGTCAATTGTAATCCGATTAAAATACAGTCTATCCTAACACAAATACGTGAAACACGTACGCACAACTAAAGTTGTACGCACCCACTAGTTGCGGTGCCCATCTGTCAATATAAAAAAATATCAATACATTTTTTATACAAAACTAAACAATGGGAGCAACAAAGCGTAAGTTTATGCAACATTTGACGCGGCGGGCGTTCCTGCAACAATTTGTTGTGTCGCGCGACATTCTGTCGGAGCCAGCGATGCGCGATGTCTGTCCGTGCGATTGCGACCGTTATTGCGATGCGGCGATTTTTAACGAGCCGTGTAACGCCTGATTGATGATGGGGTTTTAATTTAAGGGCAAAAATTTTATTTTTGGGATAACAAATCACACGTAGAATTGAGGTAATAAATTTGAAATTGTCGTGTATATTGTATTATAATACAATTTCCATTTATCTAGAAATATATATAGCAGATAACGAAGACAACTGGCTACGTACGAGGTTGTATATATTATTCTTATACTTTAATTCCATTAACGAAATCATAAAAAAATATAATTATAAATCTATAATATTTTAAATTAAAGTACATTGCAGTGACTTGGGTTTTCGTACGCTGTTTTAAAGCGGAATGTGGCCTCTCAAACTTTTATTTTTAATGGATCGATTCGGACCAAAAGTAACTAAGGATAGTTCACTTAATCACCATGTTTACCTTATTCCTAATTCAAGTGATGTTCGAGAACATAAAAAACCGGCCAAGTGCGAGTCGGACTCGCTCACGAAGCGTTCCGTTCCATTATCCATAAAAACGAGCAAAAAAAAATCACGTTTGTTGTATGGGAGCCCCCTTAAATAATTATTTTATTCTGTTTTTTAGTATTTGTTGTTATAGCGGCAACAGAAATACATCATCTGTGAAAATTTCAACTGTCTAACTATCACGGTTCATGAGATACAGCCTGGTGACAGACGGACGGACGGACGGACGGACGGACGGACAGCGAAGTCTTAGTAATAGGGTTCCCATTTTACCCTTTGCGTACGAAACCCTAAAAAAACATACACACGGCCTTCCAGAACGATCATTCGTAAGCTTCCGTATTTATATCGTCGGAGTGTCGTCTCCCGCATGTTTACTAGTACAATTTCACATTGTTTTCCGCCGAGCTGCTCCCATCCACTCGCACATATGGGATGAACCCGAAATCGTGGCAAAACACGCGAACAACACATTTGCTAGTCGTTTAGACTTTAGGCTGGTGAAGCACACGAGATACTGATCAGCGACTTTTTTGTTGCCGATATGTTAAAAAATTAAAGATCCTTAGAAATCTTTACTAAAACCAACCCAAGGTGTAAAAAATTTTGTCATAAAATGTCTTTCATCGCATACGCTGCGGAAAGTATTGATGATAGAACAAAAAAAAATTCTACAATTTTATAGAATACATACATACATACAATATCTACAAAAAAGTCAGGGAGACCATATATCCAACTATTGTAGTTCTGTCACTATAACTACTTTTTTACATTTTAAAAGTTGATAGAAATGCCGATCAAAATCAGACCATGTTATCCATACCTTTGTATTAATTCTTATCCAAATAAATTTGTATTCAAGGCTGTTTTAAAACCTGTCGATTACTTTTTGAATTATTGAAATCGGACATTCCATTCAAAAGATATTACGAAATTAAAGATGTCAATATATACAAAAAATACACGCCGACGCGACGACGCGCCGCCCGGTAGCTTCACGCAGCGAGCAACGCGACTAGAGAGCGAGCACCGAAGTGCGGGAGAGGAGTGTGCGTAAAGAAAGAGTGCTTTTCTCATGAGCAATTGTATGTTGCTCTTTCTCGAGTATGATCTCCTGAAACTCAATATGGTTTTGTTGCCACCTACAAATACCACTGCCGACATAGTGTAAAGTGAAGCTTTAAGGTAAAAATATTACAAAATTAAAATGTCCACCCGTGCGGAGCCGGGACGGGCCGCTATTTTAGATAAGTTACACTGAAGTGGCTTATAAATAGCAATAATTTTCTCACCTATAGAGCTTACGTCTTGTAGATCGACCCTATCAGCTTGACCAACCAACAATTCTTATATCAATTTAATTTTGTCTCATTGTAACCTTTCAATTTGTTAATGATGTTTGTTTTGCGTTTGTAAGATTCATACTATATATGCTCCATTTCAATTTTAAACAATTTAAAAGAGGTAGGTCCTTTTCTAGCGGTCCACATTTTAGTCGCTTCAAAGGATCTCGTCTGAAAACAAGTTGTAATTCCGCTTATGCTACGTCGCTACGCTGCTACACGCGCTACGTGTATTGGCTACACAGCGCTACGGCTTATTTACGAGTGCCGTATCGAAAGTGATCGCAATGTAGGTACGTAATATTTTTCAACATGCATTTTAGGAAGCATATTGACATTTATTTTTGTTTATTGGTTAAAAATCATGTCAAGAGTCGATCTAGTCACTATCCCATATACTTACTGTTACCATTTTCGTGCATAAAAAATGGCATACTCAATCCCCAGATATATATTAAATCACCGGCAAAAACAAAATTAAGGAAGTTAGTTGATCTTTGACTTAAGTGGCTAATAATCGTGAAGTGTTAAGTCGTTGGCAGTTTTTCTGTATTAAAACACATTATCCAAATAAACTGTAAGTAAGTAATATATTGTTTGTAATTTTAAAACAAACAACACATGTTTCACGATAACAGTTTAAACAAATTGATGTAGTGTGCAAGTAGGTCCCAGCGGCAGCTCCCACTGTAAATCTTTATCAAGAAGATAGCCCGCGATACAAGGATATATTGTGGAAGCATGTTTACTTTGTTATGAACAATTTACATAACTGTATGTTAAGAATAAGAAGAGTTTTATTGTAAATTTAAATTCCATAGAATGCAATTTTAATAAAAGATTTAGAACATCTTGTATTGTTTTTTTAAACCAACTTCAAATATAGAGAAGGTTCCCAATCCTACATTGCTTTAACAATATTATCATTGTGTGAGTATTCCTCATAGAGGTAGGATCTGAGTAAAGAAGCAAAAAACTAAAACGCCTTTTCGTCAAATTACTTGGTGTTCATTCAGCTCATTTTATGACTACATCGCTTGTTGCAGGTTCAATTCCCGATTCTGCTAACTAAAATGTTATATATTTGTAATTTGGTCTCGCCTGGGTACTACTAAAATTACCATTCATATATTGTACGGTACCCCCCCCCCCCCCCCCCCCCTTGATTATTGCGCAGTATATAGTTAGTTTTTTGGCAACATCACGACCTACACCCGAGGGTGTGAGCTAAATGATCTGTCCCAACACACGTGTCTCAAACTGACTGCATGATTGACAGGTGTGGGGAAACCTTTACAATTTTACCCTTATTATCGCCCTCTATTCTCCAAGCAATTGCAAAGTGTGTTGTCTATGTCGCAAGGTCTGAAATTGACTGGCAAGATGCATGAGTTAAATGATTAAACCTACAATCAAGTTTTGACCTTAGTACCATGTATGAAGGTGAAAATTCGAATGGTTTAAGTAAATTGTATCGGTTTGAAAGCAGCTGGTATATTTGAAGTGGCGGTTTTGTTTACTAATGTGCTTTTGTTAGATCTTTGTGGATTGTTTTGGTGATACAAATGTTTGGGGAAAATAACAGGTATTCTGTGAAGTAGGTGTTTATAGTGAACCGGATGTAGAGACAATTCCGGGACGAAAACTTGTTAAGAAAAAACATAGTATTTCTGAAAACCGACTTTCATACTTACTCTCATAATTTACTTATGTTCTAATATACAACTATAGACCTTTTATCAGTCGACACTATAAACATAATGAACTAATTATAATATACGAATTTACTATTCACAAATTATTTACAATGAGATTTGCATATATAAAGGATAACACTGAAAAGAGAAAATTTTAAAACCTTTTTGACTCAAGCGAGTCAAAAAGAAGTGTTGTTCGAAGCCATTGAAATTTAATTTTCATCTTCATTTTAAATAGAAATTATTACATCGAAGATTCTTCTTGTTGTTTAAAGTTTCACTATAATCGATACTAAATACGTACTTCAATATATATATATATATATACATCATCATCATCACGCCTGTATTCCTTGAACGGGTAAGCAGAAGTGCACTACACTTCGCCTATGGATTTTGGTCGCAATGTAATAGGCGAGCCTATTGCTATCATACCGGGCACATTCTCCCTCAATACGAGGGAGATTTTTTGGGCTATAGTCCACCACGCTAGCCCATTGCGGGTTGGTGGACTTCACACGCCTTTCTATAGACGTGCAAGTTTCGTGCATGATTTTCTTCACCGTTCAGCAAGTGGAAATTATTGAAAACTACATTCACACATTAAAATTATATCAGAGGTGCGAGCCCGGGATTTGAACTTGCACCCCTTACGTTAAAAGCGAGTATTCTTAACGACGAGGCTACCGCTGTTTAAGTATGTACAAATACATTTTTTGCTGAAATATTTTTTTGCTTCGCCAACTTCCTAAAAGGCAGTCAATCAATCAACCTTAGAGATTTAGTTTTTCAACGACAAAATCTTGCGAAATGAGCCTGAAATTGGGTTAAATCTTTCTAGAGAGCACGTTCAGATCATTATCGTTATTTGAATAAAGTTAAAGTTTGCGAATTTATCATCTAAGTATACTGAGTATAGTAGGCACGAGTTGCGAACATGGTTAAGAATACCAAAGCAGTGATTGAAAATATATATTAACACGTAATGAAATAAATCACTATAAGGTGATTTCTAGTATATAAGAGACCAATAGACTAGCCCTTGGATAAGATATAAGGTACAGGAGTTAGCATATAACAGTAATATACTATTTAAGTAATAAAATATAAGAAGACACGCGACTTTATAATACCCCACCTACCAAAAACACTATTTCGTAGTACAAAATGTAGTTTAGGTTATAGAAGTATGAGTTTAAGAGACGCAAGTTAATCATTTAGTAAGTTATGTAACCAATATGACTAAAAATATTGATTTTAGGATAATTATTCTATTACAAATCGGTAGTGTGACAAAGCAAGAGAGAGAGAGAGAGAGTTCAAGCTGGCTCGCAGCACCGTATGTAATATTACACGAACCATTTGGAGCCACTTTTGACTCCCTCATAACTCATATAGTATTAATTTGATTAGTGACTTTAGAAAATTAATTTACGTAATGAACTGATGAATTACACGTCAAGGACGACGGTTTGGTGTAGTGGTTAAAGCGAAGGCAGCTCGGCTCACTGGACCAGGCGGTTGCAGGTTTGAACCCATCGTAGCCTCGCGGGCAAGAACGCCCGCCTTGAACGTAAGGGGTGTAAGTTTAAATCCCAAGCCCGCACCTCTGAGATAATTTTCATGTGCAAACGTAATTTTCAACAATGATTACCACTTGCTGAACGGTGAAGGAAAACATCGTGAGGAAACGTGCACGTCTATAGAAAGTCGTGTGAAGTTCACCAACCCGCACAAGTACAAGCTTTGCTTAGTTTGGGGTCATACGATGAGTATGTGTTGTCTGGTGATATTTATTTATAATCAATTTAATAGCGATTGTTTAACTTGGTGAGAATATAGTTCTTTATTTTTACTAAACAAACTGAACTACAAAATAATGTTATAAAGTAATTAGTATCCTTTGTTCCGCGACATTCTATTTATATTTACGTAATTTTGAATCAAAATGCCATTGAACTGAAAAGGGTAATTACCATAGTGTCCAGAAATATCAGGGTATTTGTATCTCATTATGTCAAATGCCAACCGCGTGGCTTCACTGACACGTCATCATTTAATGGTGAACCGCAATTGGCTTCCATAGTTTGGGTTTTAATCTTTGATACAGTCAGAGACAGTAAGTGTTTAAAACGTTGTGTTATGATATTTTCTAATTATCAGTGGTGTTAGAAAGCATGTCAAGACAAGACCTTTGTCACGGATTTGCTCGTTCGCTCTCTATCTAATTTCATACGAGAGAAACAGACAACATCAAGACATTCCGTGACATACCTCTAGTCTTGGAACACATGCTTCAACTACAGAATTGTTATTCTTACACATCAATTTATGTTTTAATACTCCAGATCATCGTTACCAAACCGTATAGAAAATGGTCGGATTGATACCGCAGCCGCTTAGACTCAAAGACAATCTGCCGTGCGTTAACCTTAATGTCGAGCACACATCTTAAAATCACATGTCTGGAACTATAGAAATAGTATGAAAAGCACTGTCTTATAATCAACCTGTTAAAAACGAATTCAGTTTTGCTCATCAAATCAATATCAGCTTAACGTCTGATTTATCGACAAACAAATGCAGAAATATGATAAATATTTATAAATATCTTCTCTACATAGCTACTTGTTGTAACAAATACATGCTATGTTAAAAGCTTCTAAAATAGAAATACTGCGTCGAACTTTTCTAACACACGAACAAAGACATCCCCAACTTATGACGTTGCAGAACCTCTGACGTATGAATCCTGACGTTCGATTGTTATCAACTACCAACTTCAGGTGGAACACGAAACTTTTAATGACTACACTTCCACTGAAACTATTGAGTTATGCTTTTGCCACATTTTTGATGATTTTAGTGAGAAGACAGTTTTTCTCATTAATTTATCAAACCAGCCCAACGACCAAAAACCCATAACTGCTGACTAAAAAAATATTTTTAACAAAAAACAAAAACCGACTTCGTCGGTGCCAATTCATGTGTGTGTTTGCCTTGTCTGACGTTGATTGGCACCTACTCCAAATGTAATGAATTGTAAGGTTATTTGTAGCTTTTTAGTGCACCTAGGTTTTTGAAGTCGGTTTTTGTTTTTTGTTAAAAATATTTTTTTTTCACGATTTTTAGTGTCAATAATCGTTGAAAATTTGCAAATATTATCACCTTATAACAGCCCTAAAAAAGTAAAAATTTACAGCCAAAAAAATATCACCCCCCCTTTCCACCCCTTTGGGGGTGGGTTTCGATCTTTGTTAACAATCCGTATTAAACAAAAAAAGATTTTTCGAAATCGGTTCACTAACGCCGGAGATATGCTGTAGTCCGGATTGGACCCCCATTTCACCCCCTACATATTTTTTCTTTCAAAATTCCTGAAAGACGTGTTTTTTTATTTTGTATGTTAAATATATATACAAAGTTTCAAGTCGTTCAAAAAATATTTTTGAAATTATGTGACCTTCAACCCCCCATTTCACCCCCAAGGGGTTAGATTTCTGATAATATTTTGAAAATGGGACCAACCTTGAAAAATTCCCTAGCAAACCTAAAAAAAAATTCGAAATCGGTCCACAGACGCCGGAGATATGCGGTAAGGTACATAAAAAAAAAAAAAAAAAACATACGGGTCGAATTGAGAACCTCCTCCTTTTTGAAGTCGGTTAAAAAAGAACTTACTCGCTAGCCATTTAGAATGCATTCTGCCAGTATGCGTATTCGTAATATATCCGGATATGACAGGGCTATATGTAGGATAATAGTGTAGTCAATAGTGTGTGCAAACTTCTATTTGAGTTTCATTTAAAAGTATTGAAATACACTAGAATGTAATGAAGCTAATCCTACTACAACATTATTAAAACCGTGTTGTTTTAATCATAAATCACTCGCAGTACATACTCTGACTTATTAACTTAAGTAAAGTTCATCTGTCCACGTAAAGATACTTGAGATTTCAAATTCAAAGCTACTCCAATTCCCAGACAATTTTCATCTGAAACTTGTAACACCAACTGGCCAAGCGAACACAGAAAATACTGTAAAATAACGTCTACAGTACTTCTAGAACTTTCCAATATTTTCACAGACGACCATCGAGCTACGGCGAACGATTTAATTTAGTTAAGTGAAGCTCTGAACGCTTATAAATTATGCAGAACCCGTGCACTATGATCGTTGTCGAGATGACAATCTCATAGATTGGTTGCGACAATAGCACCTATGGGAAACTTACGTTGACAATTTTCCTTCGGAGAAAATTTCATTGTCTTTGAGGATAGAACATTTATTGGGATGAACAGGTCTCTTTTCCTTTTATAAATCTCCATCAACAACACCTCTGTTCTCATACTTTTGTCCACGATATGATGCACAGAGGATTGTCTTTCAAGGTTTCCTAATTTAGCAGTTTACCTAAACTTACAAGGTGCGACTATATTTGTAAGTCGGTCTCTATAGGTAAGTATAAAAGTGTATAAAATATCTTGTTTTCATGTTACTTTTTATTGGTAGCACAACTGTAGAGAAAACTATCGCACAACCCTCGCTCGACTCTTGCGCTTTTTATTGTACTATCTTCCCGCAAACAACCACCATAATATATAGTCTGCTCATCGGATCATCACAAATGCGATGTAAAATGCATGCGACATTCCAGCCTTTACACAACCAACATTAAAATACAGTTGAGCTAAGCTATTATCAACTTTACTGCAAGCAGCATAACGTTTTAATATTATGAAGAAGTAAGTTGGCAGCTTTTATAATGTTTTAAAATAAAAGCAACCAAGACAAACTACAATCAATTTTATTGCTCAAGAAATAAGGTTTATGTGAAATGAATAAGTACATTGGTTATTTCTATGATGCCTTTAAAGGCGGGTCTAGACTTGGCGACGTCGTTTATCTCAATGTTTGATGTATGGGAGTCTGTGGCCTTAGAGTTTCTGATAGCAACGAACTTAGATATGATGTCATGCGACTGTCTGGCATGGTTTTTTGGGGCATCTGCCAAAAACTAGTGTGAGTAAAAGCCTTATGTTGGATAAAGGTACCTACTTTGCGACAACCTTCAACTATATATATGAAATCAGTTCATTATTGTTACAGACAGATAGTGCAGAAGACTCTCCCTTCAACGGGAAGTGAGAGCTTAAAATTAAATAGCCTCTTCTTAAGCTACATAAAACAAGTTATAGATAAAACAATTATGCCATGCCATATTCCAGTTTGAAAACCTATTTTAAGTAACGTCGTGGAATATCATCTCTTTAGAAACTTAAAAAAAGGTAAGACCAAAACATTTGTTCTAGCCATCATACTAAGACGATCTATGTCATAATAATAACGGGTCAATTTTACTATATATCGTTAGAGATGAGGCCATGCAATACTGCACTGAACTTTCAAAGTTTTTTTTACAGTTATTGGTTTATAAAGACACTTTTCTAAGTCTTTTCTTGTTGTGATATTTTTCTTCGCCACCCAGCAAGTGTCTTTGTATCAAATAGAATTACCACAACATAGACTTTAAAAAAAAGTTTCTGGAACAGAACGGTTATGTAAAGTCTGAAGCAATTTGCCAATTTTCATCCAGACAAAACAGATAGACATTAGAATAACAAATGGTATGTAAGTATGCGTGGCCTTGATGGGGCAGCTGAGACAATGGGATCAGGCCAGACGGCGCCTGGTGCCCGCCTGGTGTGCTGTTACAATGGAAATTAAGTCAGACAGAATGTATTAAGTTACATAAAATATTAACTGTCGAATGATGAGAAGAAAAAATTGAATTTTTGACCCAAAGGAATAGGTATAGTTTTTTATAATTTAGAAGTATAAGCATCATTTAGAAACGGTGAAGGAAATCATCGTGAGGAAACCTGCACGTTTGAGGGAACTTGACTAGTTCTGATAGATGTGTGAAGTCTGCCAACCCGCACTTGGTCAGCGTGGAGGACTATGGCTTGAATCCCCCTCGCATTGAGGGGAGGCCGTTAAAAGGGCTGTAGTTAGTTTTAATTTAGAAGTAAGAATAGCAGTCCATATAATTTGGTATGAATACCAAACAACTTTATGAAGATATAATTGACTTCAATTAATTGTTTTTAAAGGATTATAATTTAGTATAAGATGTTAGGATATCATATCGTAGACCACAAATATTGCATGGCGTCTGATATAATGTAATCGAGGTTTTATAAATATCTCAAGTTTGCTACAAACGCTTTTAAATTACCTGCCCTTAAAGAAAAAAAAACAGGTCTTCCATCCCTCTGTCAGTGTTAAAATTAGTTTGCAAACTATAACAGAGTCACGTATTACATTACTAAAATAAAGTAGGTCGTAATTCGCGACGCTATGTCAAGAATCTAGTATCAAGAAACTCATTTGGAAGATTGGATGGTGGGGGGCACGTAAGTCCAACTTTGAACCGGAATTTAAAACAAGGTCGGGAGTAGACGCGGTTGGAATGTTGATGTCGTTTTGGCAATAGCTTATTTACAGCTCGATCCAAACATTTTGAGAATCAACTAGGTCTGTATCAATGAACACGTTCACTGCGTAAGCATTTTTAGTGTACCTTCAGTGGGTGCGTCATGAGGTTATATTGACTCATAGAGGTACTAACTTCGTGAGCGCTGCGCACTAGATGAAAGTGTGCCATGAGCCAATATGAAATCACAACCCAGCGAACGTGTTAAATCTTCTTTGTGAGGCAAATGCAACGAAACAATTATAAAATTTAATTAAACATATAAATATTATACAATTATCGGCTGAATAAATAAATTAAAGCGAATATTTTGTGACTCACAATCATTCATTAAAGTTAAGAAAACATAATTGACAAACTCCTTAAAACTTTAATAGCTAACAAAGCAAACCTAACTCAATAAATTCCCACTCTACAAACAATACCATCAGACAGTTTCATTTATCAGCAAGTTTGGCTCAACAATCGGTCCGTCGGCTCACGTCTAACACTTCAGAGAGGAGTCCTGGAACTTAACCCTCCAATTCTCATTAATGCCACTCTATGACGGGTATTGTGGGCCTACGGTGTACGTACTACGAGGGGAAACCGGTTGCGGTTACACGTTATTTGAACCACATTGTAACCAAGTTAATTCAAAGACACTATTATAGTTATAAGAACTTTTTTATTACTTTTCGTTCACAAAAGAGACGTGAGGCTTGTTTTTTCAGATAGATTACTCTACGTTGGAAAATTGTTTTACGGGAATGAAAGGGCTTCAAATCTATGATTTAAATACGTGCGTAATACAGTGCATATATCATAGTTTAATATTAACACTTTGTCTGACGTGAATATACCGCACTCAAGTCGCTGCAAGGATTGAATTTCGACAAATGTATCAAATATCTTAGAAGCTATGTATGCCTGGTAAATCTACCTGATACAATTTGAATTTCGCTCAAGGGTAACTACACAGTTGCAGAAAAATCTTACTTAAAATACTTTTTATAAAAAAATCCACTCATCAAGTAAAAAAAAATCGGCTGGCCTAATTGGAGTACTTCACTCAATCAAAGCGTACTCCCAAATCTTTTTATATTTTATATTTTTTGCAGTGTCTTGATACTTGACCGATTCTCGGGTCAAGTTAATTCTACGATAAGTAGACCTCCTTCTTCATAATTATCCTCAATTACAAATGGCTTGTAACCCAAAAAGTTGGTATTAATAAATTTATCTCATTAAAGATATGTCATTTTTAACCGACGAAAAAACGGAGGAGGTTCTTGATAATGTCATGAGGCGACTATGAAATCTACACAGATTTATAATAGACATAAAAAGAAGACCCAGATGTGCTTAATCTCAACGCAAGATAAATAAAAAGATCGGTAGACGATGGCAAAGATGCTGCCTTCTCAGGTTGTGTTCCTGCTCCTAAATATGTGTATTAAACACACTTTTGAAAGTTTATAAAAGAGTAACCATTGTGTTTCCATGAAGTGGAAACAGCATTTGAAACCGGTGGTAGAATCAGACTCTTTTAAGTGCCTGCCTACCCCATTTCTTTTTTATTTCTAAATAGGTCACAAGACATTCTCAATTTAAAACATAAATAAACTTCTGCATTGTCAGTAATGAGGAAATTGAACGTCACCCCATGACTGACGGGAGTTGCGCTCCATATCTTCACGTCATATTGCGGGGTGGGCAGGGATAAAGGACCGAGAGATAAATTATTAAACTTGACGCTTGGTAATGAGTTCACTTATTATCTTTACGCTTGTTTGAAGAGGGCCTTGGCTGGAAGAAATCCAACGGAGTGGAGTGAGGTACCAGTTCGGTGCTCGGAAACGATGTCGTTTATTTTACACTCTAATTTAGTTTTATTCAAATAAAGTGACAAAATATACACATACAATAAAACGATCTCACATAAACAAAAGAATAGTGCAAAAATAAAATCATCAGCAGAAATACCGGACGTAACGGATTCACAACAAAAAATAAATTCTATTATATTTGGCGAAATCATCCATTCTATGAGCCTGCGTCTACACTGATTAGCTCAATACTATAGTGTGACGCTTCCCACTGTCTCACACTTTAGAACTAAGTTTATGTGTTAATGTTAAAAAATATTTAATTACGAAATTGCTTTAATAAATTATTTACGTTATAATATCGTTCTGCTAACCAGCGTAGAAAGTAGGTAGTGACGTTCTGTACACATCTTATCGCAACATCTTGGATTCGTTTCCTGGGTCATGAAAAGTTTTACTGAAGGATTCACCAGTTTAAAATAACCAGCAGGTGTGATTCCACGCGAATGAAAATTGTTTTTATTCCATTTTCAGTTGAATGGTAATGTCACAACCCACATAAATTAAAAAAAAAACAAATGCCACCGGTAAACCCTATCCCCAGGTAACAAATTCTCAAAAGGGGTGCAGAGTATAAAAATATATCTGAATGCATAAATCACCGCGACGCATCTGAAACTAGGCCAGAGGCGTTCGCATAAATCCGCCGACTATTTCCCGCTTTCCAAGTTTAGAATAAAACTTGGGTCCTTCGTCAAAGTCACTTGGAGTGGTAAATAAAAAAAAAACTTTGAGGCGCGGTAAAAAAGTGAGAAAACGCGAATTGATTTCGTTCAGTTGCCGCGGCTCTGGCGTTACTCGGTTGATGGATTTTCATTTCACATGCAAATCTTGGGAGATTTAAAGATGAAGAGATAGAGAAAGATGAAATGATAAAGAATATGAAAATATAGGTACCAAATAATAACGCATAGTGCCCCAAGAACTGCCTTTGGAATTTTTAACCACATCTATGTTTAAAATAAAAAATACGGCATGCTAAATATGATATGATAAAGCGATTGTAATTGGTCACAGACAGAGATAACTCATTTTGGTAAATCCAATTTGATTTAAAATATAAAATAAAATTGATTTTACAAACTGAAACGAGAATTAAGTTCCAACAGAAAAAAATAAGTTACAACTATTAAAGGTTGGCAAAATAATAACGTTTTATCCATTTTTCAACAAAAGCCGACTAAAACTATCACACATATCACCTCAGGTGAAACACCAACAGGTTGTCACTCTGCCTTCAAAACTTGCCTCCTTCGCTCCCCACTATTCTACGCCATTAAACCAATCAATATTCCAAGTTCCATAAACAAGGCGAGTCTCGGGCCTCGGGCCTCGAGCTGGGCCAATAAAACTTTACCGACAACTTGCGTGCTATCAATAAAAGTCAAACTCCCGTAAACATCTGAGGATATTGTTGCTGAAGTGCGCCTCGTGTTACCAAACTGGAGATATTATTTGAGAAATTTACTAATAGTTCTGAAAATTTTAGAGTATTTCACAATTACTGTCTGTCAACCACAAAAGTTGTTTAATAATATGCCTGCTTCATGCACATTATTTATACTCTGATGGATTTATAATATTTTATTCACTCGCGATAAGTGTAGGGATTATCTTTAAAACAAGCACCAACAAGCCGGTCCCCGTATAAATTCTTAAAGATGACTTTAATTAATAACTGTGAAGAGTTTCCATCGGCTATCTCGAAGACGGGCGCGGAAAATTAAAAACAAAACAAAGCTTCACTTTGCCGAGTAAACAATTTGTTGATCAAAGTTTCCGTTTGGCTATTGAAGCTATTTCCAGACCTTTCAGCTTTGTGTTATCTCAGTTATTTTGTTGTAATTTATCAACATCTTTATTCAATGTATCTGCTATTTCTGAACCTCTTTGTCGTTTTGTTGATTTCAACTAACATTGTACATACTTATCTAAGAGCCGTTTTTTTAATTCCCAGACAAAATTTGAAATAACTATATAATGAATAAAAAATTAACCCTTATTTTATTACTTTAACTTACCTATGAAAAAAGGTTTTTTGGTCTCGTGACAATGTAACAGAATGTAACATCCAGCAAGGGATAAGGATGCACGAAGTCACTTTATAATGATTGATAAGACTTTGAAGTTTCATCATTAAGGATTCAAAGTCAAAGTCAAAGTCAAATCATTTATTCTGTATAGGCCTATGGGGGCACTTACAAATTGTCAAGTTTACATTTTTTTTTCTTATATTCTACTATGCTACCACCGGATCGAAACGCGACCTCAACTGAGAGATTAAGGTACAATACTAGCTCCAGCACTAGAATGGAATCATATAGCAGCACCTCGAATATTCTATGAGCCATCCACAAACAAATCCAACAATCCCATCTCCAAATTCACCGTTTCCCATCGAATAGCACATTTCATCGGAAGCAATACCGATACATTTCTGAGGCCGCCCGCGCCGACCGCAGCCCTGCGAGGGGCTATAAGGGCATCCCCTGAATTATTTATATGACATCCATCGCTGTATTGTGCCGGTCGCTTGGGGATTGATTGACAATGGATGCGCGTGGAACGCGAACTTTCATGGCATTGTAAAGTTTATGGTGTGCTGTGGAGTTATTGGGGAATTTCGCATCTTGGATATTGTTTTTTTATGTTCTCTGTCATAGTGGACTACACATTGCGATCTTACTACTTATATTACTAATGTAAGAATATCGGATATTATAGCTGAATGGTATACGAGGTATTTAAAAAAATGATCACAATTCATACTTAATTTGTCAATAATATTTCGCAACTAATTTTATAAAGTTGTAGGCGGTACCTCGAGTCCTTTATCCCTTTTCAATTACCGCGCCAATTTCATTACACTTAAAAATACTGACTGTGTATCCAGAAATAAATCAAAATAAGCTCTTCTTTCGTTCAGAGCTTTAAAGTACATAGTAAATCCATATAATATGAAGTGATATGCAATATCGGGTGTCATGTAATATCGTGGAGGCAGCTGGTCCCGGGGGCAGTGTCGAGCCCGGTCCCACGGGACTGCAGATTGAAACACGACAACTTGACAGAGTTCACGCCAAATTGTGTATAGATTGAACTCAAAATACTCTAGAGTCTAGTGTTCCGATATTGATGTTATCGTCAGGAACACCTCTGTCAAAATTGTTAGCTTATTTCGTGTAGGTTTATATCAAAGTTCGATTCTAACTCCATCAAAGTAAGGTTAAAGTTTGGCGAGGGACTCTTTGGCTATTAATACTTAATAATAATAATACATCATCACGCCTGTATTCCCCGAAGGGGTAGGCAGAGGTGCACTGTAGTGCGCCCACTCTTCGCCGATGTATTTTTGGTCCCAATGTAATAGGGGGCGAGCCTATTGCCATTATACCGGGCACATTCTCCCTCAATACGAGGGAGATTTTTGGGCTATAGTCCACTACGCTGGCCCAGTGCGGGTTGGTGAACTTCACACGCCTTTCTATAGACGTACAGTTTACCTCACGATGTTTTCCTTCACCGTTTCATAGCAAGTGGTAATCTGGATGTAAATGAGATGCGCACATGAAACCAGAGGTGCGAGCCGGGGTTTGAACCTGCACAATATCGTTATAATTAATATCGTTCGTAAATTACTAATGTACTTAATTAAGGGTACTTAAGTTTTCTAATTATATAATACTTAAAGTGACCAATTATATTTGACTAAAACTCTTAGAGTTGGTCAAGAATGAAAATACGGTATAGTATACTGTACAACAAATTGATGGATTCTGTCTCGAATAATCAAATAATTTCAACACCTATTTTATTCGCTGGTATGTAATTCAACTCTATTAATTAAACTCCGAAAACGGTCATAAGTCTACCAAATAACATTCTAACCTTGACCTATCACGATGAAACTGTATGAAAAATAGGTTGTTCGCGGTGATTCGCTGCTTTGAGTGATGATAGTTCCGTAGCAGCGACGCAAAGGCGACAGGCGCGGAAAGAATGATAGATAAGTGAAGTTAGGGCCTATGATTATGAACGAGCCGTGCGGTTGGCAAGTAAATTGTTCTTTTGGCAAATGGTTCAGTAATGGATTAAAGGCAATAACACGGTACTATCGAACTAACGTCTAACCATTGATAGAGTTGTACAAAATAACAAAGGTCAGGGTAATTATTTGTAATTATATGTGTTCGTGTATAATTATTTCACCTTTGTAATGTTTCGAAAAAATAGAACTTATGTTTATTTTTACAGTTTTAATATATTTTTTTAAGTTAGTTCGAGTCAATAATTTTATACATATCGTACGAAGTAGGAGTTCACTTGAAATATTCTAAAGACAGAATAGACTGTGATAGATAATTTAATTTAATCCGAAAACCGGCCATGTGTGAGTCAGACTCGCGCACCAAGAGTTCCGTACCATTATCTATAAAAACGGCAATAAAAATACGTTTCTTGTATGGGAGGCCCCTTAAATATTTATTTTATTCCGTTTTTTAGTATTTGTTGTTATAGCGGCAACAGAAATACATCAACTGTGAAAATTTCAACTCTCTAACTATCACGGTTCATGAGATACAGCCTGGTGACAGACGGACGGACGGACAGCGAAGTCTCAGTGATAGGGTTCCCGTTTTACCCTTTGGGTACGGAACCCTAATATTGGACTAGTTGCCCCAAGCATTAAGTTTACTTGAAGCAATAAAGGTATCTAGAGATAGCTGTAATCGCAACCTCTAACGTATATATACTATTTGATTTTACCATACATAACCAGATATTTCTCATTCTTGGTTACAAAACGCATCTAATGAATTCGACTGCCGTATAAAAAGGATGGTTCGCTCGCTGCCTTCAATTTGACGACGCCAGACGCTCATAAATAAAACTTTTCTGGTCGGGGAATCATTGTGGTGGAATGGAAGTTCGGAAAAGATTGAATCCTGTATCTCAATGGTAGACGATTGTTGCGATCAGATCTCAACTGTCCTTAGTGATGCGAGTTAAAGCTATTGTTAAAAGTTACAGGTGGTTGCAGTCCAGTTTAAACAGGTCTTAACATTGTATGTCATTTCTTATCTATCAGAAAATACATTTGGTTTGTGCCGTCAAAGTTTTTAAAGTGAAATCTATGTAACTTTACGTAAAACGTAATGCTTGAAAATCTGATAGTTTTTGTGTTTCGTTGAAAGCAAGTTATGAAGAAGTAACAGACAAAGAAGTTTCAATAAATTACTTTTATATATCATAAATGCATAGTATAAAACAAAGTCGCTTCCCGCTGCCCCTATGTACGCTTAAATCTTTAAATCTACGCAACAGATTTTGATGCGGTTTTTTTAATCGATAGAGTAATTCAAGAGGACGGTTTAAATGTATAATACATGCATAATATAGTAGAGAAACACTGATAATTTTAGGTGGCGCTGCTTTCGTATGTCACTAATTCTAAGGAGGTACGAAGTTCGCCGGGTCGGCTATACCTACTTTATAAAGTTAAAACGAGTTAAATACCAGAAACGAAAAGACAGTCACTATATTAAAAATTAGAGCATAACCAAGATATAAGATTAAACTACTTATCCATCTTTCTGTAAATACGTTGCTGTGTAGAATCGATTCCTATTTGACGTTATGTTGGTTTATATCTTTGTCAAGAAGTTGGCGATATTTTTTGGCATCTCGTTATGAAGCGCGAAGTTGGTTGGGCGGTGGTTGACGGGCGGTGAGGAATTCGTAGACGTCAGAAAATATGCGAAGATAACAGGAAGTGTCGTGAACTTTTGTGAGGGAATAGGAAAAAGATAGCAATGTGAAAATTTTGTTTTATAAGACTGTTTTCCATACAATGATAATGTTAGAATCGAATTTCAAAATTATGGGCAAATCCACTTGAAGTAAAATATGTATTTAAAAATAAAAATACGGATCTAATTGACAACTTTCCCCTTTTTGAAGTCAGTTAATTATCTTTACTACTGTACCAATATATTTAATTATTTGTTGCAGGTAAGACGAACACTGAAGTGAGAACCCAGACACTAACATATTTGTACGTATCTATCATAATAGTAATTACTAACATTTATTAACTTTTAACGCTGTATTGCGTTATTAACACCAATTATACTGACGCAATTCGACACTCAACATGGCTTACACAAATTTTGTTTATGTATACTTTCCTCTTTAATCTTTAGTAGTACAATAATTAAAAAACCACTGGTACATAAATTCAACAGTTGGGTTGCACAATAACTTCCATTTTATTTTCAAGGCGAAACAACAATCTTTACATTTGATTTTAGCGCCATCTAGTGGCAGCTGCCAGAAGCTTTAAGCAAGCGCTATCCTATCAGCGTACAACACAAACAAACTGCGTGAAACATTATGTAGTAATTCGTAAGCTAAAAGTTTCAAGAAGACGATCATAGATGGCAGGATTTCAATTTATCAATTGTTACAGTTTCTCTTTTCACTAATAATGTTATCTTAGCCTACAGTAAAAGAGTATAATAATAACGACTTGTATTGACAATCTCTTACGTCATGTTTTTAGTTAAACTGAGAAAATCCAATCAATTTTAAGCCTTGGGCCAACATTTTAATATTTAGTTAGACAGACAGACTTCCGAAGTCCATTCCCCAGAAACGTTCAATTTCAGAAGTTACTTGAAAATTTCTTAACGAATTTAATTAAAATGATCCCAGTTGTAGCCAAAGAAGTCCGTTTAGTTATTTTCTCAGTAGATACCGATTGTGGGAAGTTCGTCCTCGGTGGCTCGTCCACTTACTAAAGTTGGACACCCGTAATTATTACTTTGTACTTACAACTAAGTAAGTAGGTAGGTACTTATCTACTTTTAACGACGGATTTTCGTGCAGGCTAACTTTATCCAGTTTAGAGCAAGTTCTTTAGAAGTTCATTTCGAATAGCTAATTGCTTTACTGGAGTCTGAGTTCGATCTATAAAACTGGGTTAGTAAGTGGTAGGTGTTTACCTACACTACTTGATTAGACCATTTTAGGGTAATATTCAAGTAAATTTATACACTACTACTATTCGAGAAAGCCAGTCCTGGATTAGCCCATAAGCTAAATAAGCAATTGCTTAGGGCATCCCGTCTAGGGGGGCACGAGAGACGATCGAGAAAAAAAAACCGCCCAAGTGCGAGCTGGACTCGCGCACCGAGGCTTCCGTACCTAAACTGTGAAAGCACCGAGCATTACTCTAACGAAAAGATAAACTGGATAAAGAGAAAAACTTAACTTTGCTGTTGGTATACTGGAGTCCCCATACAAAGTTACTACAAAATAAGTTTGTAATCGCAAATAAACATTTTCTAACAATAAATTTAGTTTTCGGATTTTTTCCTTTACTTGCGCTATAAGACCTTGCTTCTTGCCAAATTTCATGATTCTAGGTCAACGGGAAGTACCTTATAGGTTTTTGATTCCCGTACAAATGTACTGAAAATGCAACATAAACCGAGTTTGATCTTTTAGGGCACCAAGGGACCGCAGACATAGTTAGTCTCTGTAATAAATTCAGGGGTCGAAACGAGTCAGTAAAGTCAGTTTTTTGAATGGTGGTCAGTAACAGTCAGTTTTTAACCGACTTCAAAAAGGAGGAGGTTCTCAATTCGATAGGTATTTTTTTATGCATATACACCGATTACGCTGCGATTTATTATCCGATTTACGTGATTCTTTTTTTGTTTGATGCGGAATCCATTTGGTCCCATAAAAAAATATAAAATTGTATGACCAAGCAGTTTTCATTTTATGAAGATTATTATATTTATTATGAACATTTTTGTTTACGTGGATCATGAAATTGTATAGTTTGTGTACGGCTTTTGAGAAGTTTTCATTTAGGTTGATTGTAAGTTTTTTTTTAATACGGATTGTTAACAGAAATCGAAACTTACCCCAACGGAGTGGAAAGGGGGCGTGTGGGGGGGGTAATTTTTTTGGGTGTTACTTTTTAACCGACTTCAAAAAGAAGGAGGTTCTCAATTGGACCTGTATGTTTTTTTTTTGGGTTGTTATGAGGTAATAATAATTGCACATTTTCAACGATTATTGATACTAAATAGCGTGGAAAAAATAAACAAAAAACAAAACCCGACTTCAAAAACCTAGGTGCACTAAAAATCTAAAAATAACCATATAATTCATTACATTTGGAGTAGGTGCCAATTTACGTCAGACTATGCAAATACACACATGAATTCGGTTTTTGTTTTTTGTTAAAATTTTATTTCAGATAATAGTCAGTAATGTCAGTATTTTAGACTAGGAAAAACGAATATGGTGAGCGTCGCAACGCTTTATAGTGAGCGTCCCGACGCCGTATAGTAAGCGTCGCAACGCCTTATAATGAGCATCGTGACGCCTTAAAATGAACATCGCAACGACGTATAGGGTGCGTCGCAACACCTTATGGTGAGCATCGCGACGCCTTCTAATGAGCGTTGCGAAGCCTTATGGTGAACGTCCCAACGCTTTGTAGTGAGCGTCGCGACGCCTTATCGCGAGCGCCGCGACGCTTTATAGGGAGCGAAAATTTGGTATTCAATAGTGAAAACAAGGCCGGTTAGGCCGGATACCGGATAGTTACCGGATATCCGTTTCATCTTTAGTTTCAACCCCTGTAAATTTCAACTTGTTATCTTCACGCATTTCTGAGAAAAAATGCCTTGACAGACAGACAAACAGACAGACGGACAGCAAAGTGATCCTATAAGGGTCCGTTTTTCCTTTTTAGGTACGGAACCCTTAAAATGGGCACACGAAAGTTAAAGCAATTTCAAAATCTTAGGGCAGCATGTGAAATCATATCGTGCCGACCTCTCAGGGCAGAAGGAACATCACATTCATATTCTACCTACTACGTATTCATTTTATTTTTCAATTAATTATTTGTAGTTCACTTCAGGATAGGGGGCCCACAGAGGAAGATTGCTTAGGTCATCAAGTTACCATAATCCGACACTGGAGGGAGCTTACTCATTTTATTGATGTCAAACGACTCAAATGAGTAGGTACCTACTTAAGTACCTAGTGTACTAAATGGCTTGCTGCGTATCGGAAAACTGATTGCTTAGGACTTACTACTTAGGTATTGTATTTATTTATGAGGTAGGTAAGTGAATTTTAATTTTTCATAATATATATTTGCTCATCTACTGTGTTATAATTGTTTATTAACAACAACTATTTACCTACATAATATTTACAATGCAAAATAAAATAACTAATAAGAAAATATATATTTATCTACTTACCTAAGTACAAGGTTGATTTTTATAACACAACAAAGCAATAAGTTAGACTAACTTAATATGAGCTAAAATTCCCCAAGAACCCGCCTGCCTGCAAAATAATAAAAAAATCCTGTGATCAGCGCCATCTAGAGTAAGCGTTCTACACTTCTTGACGCAATTCCAGAGGTTTGAACATTATGTTTCAAGCTTTGACTACTAGAGGTCGCTATTTGAACTTACGTACTTTGCCAAAGTTTAAAAACTTACAATGCTTATTCAATAGATGGCGCTAGCTGTATCAAATTGAAATAAATAAATTTTCAATTTCTGTAAATAAACATAGATTTATTTTCAGAATCAGTACGTGTAGAATATACTATATGTTATATTTTTAAATAAATTAAGTAATATACATAATGAGGTGTATGCAATTTCTTCATGGTGTCAAAATTAATAAATTAATTTCGTTTAGTATCACCATAACGTATTAAAGCTGCGAACTAAACGCAAAAATAAATTATGTCTAGGCGTCATTCGGCCAAAATAAATTGGTGCTGATTTGAATAAAGTTCGTATTTGTCGTCACGACGCGATTACCCCCGTGCCTGTGTTCTTTGCGGGGGATACTAACGATACTCATTTATTACTTGAGAAATACTCCTTAGACTATGTTTATTCGTTTCGACTTTAATATAGCATGAGAAAAGTTTAGTCAATAAACCAAATTGCAAGTAAAAGTACCTCGATTAGCTTTGAAGGTCATTGTCAGCACACCTACGAATTTTAAAGCTTCCTGTTATATTGGTAGATATTTTTTAGTTTTCCTGCGTGATTATTATCTAATCATTATGCAATTATTATTATGATGCGCAGTGAATCAACCCTTCTACCATTTCAATTCTTGAGAATAAACTTGATACCTGATAGTGCATCACATTAACTCCTCCGGTAAAGCTGTAAAGGCCACCTCGTGGCCAACAGCGTAGTACTCTCAATTTTTTTTTTTTCTTAATGACTTAATTTATATTCTAATCTCGCCATCACAGACCGGCAGCTTATCGTGACCTTGTTCTAGTGCTGTCCTTATGAGGCAGCTCAGTCAGGGATGATGGGTTTTTAATGATTTCGCGCGGCCCACCCCGTGTTCTTGTCATTCCATCCCGATTTATAGATTGAGGAAGGAAACGTAAAAATATAAATCGGAAATCGTTTCGTTATTGGTATTTGTTACAGTTTGTCGTAATCGTTTTGTTTACGAACGAAATTTCAGTTCAGTTGTTTTATTTAATGATCTGTCTTTTTATACGTTCGTATCATCATCATAAACATGTCTCACCATAAGCATATGGGTGAACAAAAAATACTAACTTCCAAAATAATACAAATTTATTTACGAATCACCTACAATTGCATTTTTAACTAAAGTGTTCTACAATATCTTTGCAAGTGGATCATAAATCTTCGTAAATTTTAAGGTAAGACTATACACGAGATGAAAATTTCATGATGGGTCAAATTCTCTAGCAATAGATAAGGTATTTCATCAGCAATACGGTAACTCTCCTTACTACTTACCTGACTAGGAAGTCAGGTTATTATTTTATTGTTATTTTTTGGCTAGCAATGTGCAAATGGTATGGTATTCAATACCATTAATATAATCTTAACGTGTAAATTAAGATCTCAAGAATGAAAATCCCTAAAGTCTACGTTATCTCATCTATTGTGATTTCTTGCAATTAGTAACGCAATATTACTGAGAAGCCCGTCACATAACGCGTCACATAACGCGCCTAAAAGATCACACGCAAATCCCTTAAGGGCATCTAATTGAATGGGGTCAACTTAGACCTTCCCATAAAACTGAACAACGCTATAACTACTTATTTCAATCTCTAAAACCTCAAGGAAATAATCTCAGCTGGAGAAGGATTATAAAGCGTAGGCCCGAGTCGGCGGGGATTATGGTAATTGGCCGGAGAATCTGGTGACTTGGCGTCGAATCAGCAGCTTTGACACAAAACTGAGGTGGATCTGCTAATTGACCTAATTTTGGTAACCGCTGACCGAACTCTTTGTATTAAAGTCTAATTGCGGGTTATAATTGGAGTATTGTGTTATAATTGCAACGGATTATTGTGCCAGCTTGAATGGTAACGAGGATGATTCTAACTTTCTACAAGTAAATTGCGTCAATTCGAGCTTATTGTCTTGGGTGATTCCGAAACCAAAATTGAGGTACAATAAAGCCACAATGAAATACATTGTAGTTTTACCATATATATTGTTTAATGCTTTGCAGACTAGACTTTCAATGTAAATCTTACTATGAACGGTTAAGGAATACGTAAGGAAACCTGTTCATCTGAGAGAAAGTAAATTGTTCTCAAACGTGCGAAGTCTGCCCAGCTTAATTGGGATAGAGCGGGATAGTCTATGGCCTGAATCCTCTACACATCAAAGGTAGGCCCGTGTGTATCTACTGACTGCTCTGCTGTTATTTCACATATTCGCCCAGGCCAAGCCTTGGCTTAGTGCAGTAGGATTGCTTCAAAGCGGAGCGCTGTAATTTCAAAAATTCTACGTCTACATTTTTGTGGAGAGCTTGAATTGGTACCTAGGGTTGTCCCATATTATAATTGTGATAATGACTTAATTATCATTCCCAATTATGATTATACTGCGGTGAATAGGTTTACTAGTACATAGATTTCGATAGCATGTGTATGGATAATGTGTTTTCAAGTAATATCTTACAGAGTCTGCTAAGAACCCGAGAGGACAATATAGATAATAAAATTTTATTTAGTGACATAAAAACGAAAAACTCAATCGTGAAACTTGGATGTGCTAAACCGGCCGTGTTACTATTTCGACCCTAGTAAAATATAGTTCAGATTTACTACGGGAAAGGGAATGAAAGGGTATGGTACTCACAGCCCGGGTTCTTGTTGACCACTTTCACTTTCACACGGCACGTTTTGTTAATTATTAGAAGAGAAAAGGTTTATTCTTTTTCTTGTTATACGTTGTTTTTCTTCGCAGTCAAAGTTCTTGGCGCGCGCACAGATAATATACAACCGCAAGGTTGCGTTCGGATACACAAAAAAAACTGCATCCAACTTCGGATACGTGGCCTTTTGCCACGGGCTGAGGGTAAAGGTCGGGAATGGAAACAAGGAAATTTAGTTAAGTCTGAACATAATTCCCCCCACTTGAAATCACTGAAGATTTCATAGGTTCGAAAAGCTAACAAGGCCATATAGATGAAAAATTGAGTAAAATAGATAAAAAACATTTTTTTTATATGGGAGAGACAAAGAATACGATGAAAGAAAATAGAATAATGGATAGGTGGATTTAATTATTATTGATGAATAGGTAAAGGGCAAAGTTTTGTAACTGGTCTACGGAGTAATCCATTTATTGTACGTACAGTGACAACACGTACTATACCGTCTTTTCCGGGATGGACCTCAACCACTTTACCACGGCGCCATTCTAACGGGGGTAAGTTGTTGTCTACAATGAGAACGATATTGCCTATTTGAACACTAGTTTTATCTTGAAACCATTTTGCCTTCTGCTGTAATGTATGAAGGTAATCCCGTTGCCAAATGCGCCAGAAAGATTGAGTTAGTTTGATTAACATTTGCCAACGAGCAAGAGGCGGGATATATTCATCTACCAATTGAGGTTCAGGTAGAGATACTAATGGTGCATTAGTTATAAAATGACCTGGAGTAAGTACGTCTACTTCACCAGGATCAGCAGAAATGCTGCATAAGGGCCGTGAGTTAAGAATAGCTTCTACCTTGGTGCTAATTGTCATTAATTCTTCTAACGTTAAAACCTGTAACCCTACCACGCGCTTCAAATGGTATTTCATCGACTTAACACCACTCTCGAAAATTCCCCCGAAATGACTGCCTGTGGGAGGGTTTAATTGCCAAACAATTTCCCGCCCTGTGAGCTGTGCCTCGACCGAGTCATTATTATCAGCGACAAAACGTTGTAATTCGTTGATATAACGTTTAGCACCTATAAAGTTCGAACCACAGTCTGTAATTATAAAGGTGCAAAGACCACGGCGAGATACAAACCGGTCTAAAGCGGCAATAAATGCTGGAGTTGATAACTCCGTCACAACCTCCAGATGGATAGCTTTTACAGCGAGGCAAACGAACACGCAAATGTAAACCTTATAGGTGCGGGCGTTTCTTCGACGACTTTCCTTGACTGTAAAAGGACCAGCGAAGTCTATCCCTACCTTTTCAAAACAACGCGTCGGTCGGACTCGCGGTGAGGGCAAATCTCCCATCAATGGTTGACAGTTCAGTGGTTTCACCTTGAAACATGGAACACACTTGGATAGGCGCGACCTTATAAGATTACGAATACCCAATATCCAATATCGACGTTGGATAATCGATTGAAGAGTACGAGGCCCACAATGCAAGTACAGAACATGGAAATGATCAATAATCAGAGAAGATAATGGTGATGACTTTGGCAGGAGTAATGGATGCTTCATTGACTCTGACAAATTAGAATGCTGCAAACGTCCCCCCACTCGCAATAGCCCGTCTCCGTCAAGGAAAGGATTAAGTTTTTGAACAGCTTTTGACGCTCGAACTTCGGGAGTGAAATATGATTTCTGTTCGTGCAGAATTAAACATAGCGTAGCACGGGATAATTCATTAGTTTTCAGAATAGTACCGCTACTATTCGAATTGCGTTTGAACTTCGCAAGAGCGCGTAAACACCACGCTAATATACGCTGTAAACGACTCAGTGTCGAATAACGAACTAAGAACTCAGAAATAAGGTCAGGTTCTACCGGGATAGCTGCATCTTGTGACATATATGTGTGGCTACGCAACTCTGGCAAAGACTCAGACGATTCCCAGTCACATTTTACCGGCCAACTAGAAGATTCGTGAACTAGCCACTCTGGACCAGACCACCAGGAGGAACAAGAAATAAATTGAGCTCCACTCAGCCCTCGACTGCAATGATCCGCCGGATTATCACGCGTTGATACATGTTGCCAATTTTCAACAGGTAGATCGTCAGCGATTTTCACTACCCGATGAGATACGAATGGTTTTAGTTTGTGAGGAGCTGTATGCAGCCACGATAGTACCGTGCTACTGTCGGTGAATGCGATAATCTTATTGATAGGTATTTTTGTTCGGAGTAAATTATGCATATGCAGCATGACACGAGCTAACAGGGCAGCACTGCATAATTCGAGTCTATTTACTGTCAATGGTTTCAAAGGTGCCACTTTTGACTTAGCAATCAATAGATGTACTTTACTCTCATAACCCTGGACGCATCTTAGATATACGCAGCACCCATAAGCTTTGGAGGATCCGTCGCAAAATCCAATTAGTTGGTAAGTGTCAACCTTGCCAGAGGTAATGCGTCGAGGCAATCGAACCTCACTTATATATTTTAGCTCAGACGCAAAGCACTCCCACTTCTGGGCGATCTCTAAAGGTACAACTTCGTCCCAACTTACGCGTAAACGCCAAAGATCTTGAAGAAGTAATTTTGCAGTGAGTACGACTGGCGAGAGCCACCCAACCGGATCATAAATGCGAGCAATATTTGATAGAATTCCCCGCTTAGTATTGCTGGATTTAAATTCTGATAAAGAGTAAAGAAAATCATCGCTAACTGGATCCCATTGTACGCCGAGAATTTTCACAATATTCTGATGGTTTTCATCACAAAAGGATTTTGGCACCTGGCAATGCTCAGAAGGTAACGATTGCAGAAAGTCCGGAGAATTACTACTCCACTTTCGGAGCTCAAATTTGGCGTAATTCAGTAGGTTGATAAGGTCATCCTTCAGCTGCAAAGCTTGTTCGATAGTTTGCGCCCCCGCGGTGATATCATCCATAAACGTATCATGTCGAACAGCTTCTGCCGCTTGAGGAAACTCAGCACCGTGATCCGACGCAACTTGATGTAAGGTCCTAATCGCGAGGTAGGGTGAACTAGTCACACCGTACGTCACTGTGTTAAGTTCGTATTCGCATACAGGATCCGACGGCGTGTTTCTCCACAGAACATGTTGCCATGATCGATCTTCCGGTCGTAAGTCGATATTTCTATACATTTTAGAAATGTCGGACGTGAACACGATTGCATGGATGCGGAATTTCGTTAAGATGTCAACGATGTCGTTTTGGAGCTTAGGCCCAGTAAACACGATATCATTTAAAGATAATCCGGACGTTGTTTTTGCGCTCGCGTCGAACACAACACGGAGCTTTGTCGACACACTTTCGGCGCGTATTACACAATGATGAGGTATCACGTATTTTCCAGACCCAAGAGTTGAAGGCTGCATGTGTCCTAACTCTTCATATTCTGTCATGAATTTGGTGTATCCGGCCTTTAACTCACTATTATACGAGAGTCGTTTTTCTAGTTTGGATAATCGCGTCATTGCGGTCTTAGAAGAGTTTCCCATGACGTCATAGGTTTCCTTTAAAAGCAACGGAACCACATAACGACCGTCAGGATTTCGCGAAACCAGCTTAGAATATAACTCTTCGCACTTGAGATCTTCAGGATTTGAAACTACAGCTGTTGGTGGTTCTTCGACCTCCCAAAATCGTTTAACTACCGTATCTAGGGTGCGAGTGGAAGCGACGAGGGAAGAAACCTCGAGTGGGGGTGCTTTACAGTCTACCCGACCACTGAGAACCCAACCAAAAATACTGTGTAATGCGACTGGCAACCCTGGACCTACTTCTAGACGCTGGCCATCATATATAGTATGGAATAGCTCTGCACCCAATAGTAAGTCAATGTCAGTCGGTTTGTCAAAATGTTCATCCGCTAGTACTAAATGCTGGAAATTATCTCGGACAGCAGAAGGTAAAGTAACTGTGGGCATTTTGCTAGTAATTGAATTCATTACAATTGCATTAACATTAAAACTTGGATTTTCCGAATCACGTGGTAGGATTGTGCATGATGTCTCACCAGTGACCTTATGAACAATGTTTTCTCCGAGTCCAGCTACTACCAAATTACATCGGCGTATAGGCAGACCCAAACGGCGAGCGAGCGCTGTTGTGATAAAAGTATCTTGCGCCCCGCTATCTATGAGGGCACGAGCACGTACTTCTTGCGCTGAATTCTGACCGCAGCCACGAACTCGAACAATACAGGTCCCGAGTAAGACGAGCGCGCGACCTGTGCCTACAATCGCACTAGTAGTTGTGGAATTAATAGTAACATTCGATGCACCATTAACCACACTGGCGGAAATATTCGGAGTGGCATTCAAATCGTTGTCATGGAGTAACGAATGATGACGATTGCCGCAGGTGGAGCAATTAATTCTTGAAAAACACTTGTTCACACTATGGTTAGAACGTAAACAATTCACACATACATTTTTTGTAGATACTAAATCTTGTCTATCATGGATACTTAGTTCTTGAAAATTTGGACATTTAAAAATAGAATGTTCTTGGCCACAACAAAAACAGATAACGGACTTCTGAGCAGAATTCGAAACCAAATCTGTGCTCGCTGACAAGGAAGCAGATTTATAATTCTTATTATTACTTATATTTTGGGTTTTGCTACCTTGGCGCATCGGTGGCTTAAACTGTTGTTGGGACATGTTCGAACCGGCAATAGTACCTGATTGACTAACTTCCAATATTTTAACATACCCTTGCAAAAATGTCAACAAATTCGTGAAAGTAGGTAGTTTATCTAGATTTGCTTGAGTCTCAAATCGCTTTCGGGTGTCTGCGTCCAGAACACGCGATGCTAGATAAAATAATATAAACTCATCCAATTCCTTTATTTTCATTGCCTTAAGGGCATTTACTGTTTCATATAAGATGTTAGTTAAATTTCGCAAGTCATGGAAATTGCTTGATTTTAATGGAGAGAAATTACTAATTTTGTCTAGGTATGTAACAGCCAAAACACGTTTGTTTTGGAACCGTTCAACAAGAGCATCCAATACAATGTTATAATTATCATTTGTTACCGGAACACCTTTTGCAATTGATAAAGCAGGACCAGAGATACAAGATAACAAATAATGGAACTTTTCAATTGAACTAATATTACTATTCTGATGTACCAGAGACAAAAAAGTATCATAAAATGTCTGCCAGTGTTCA
The DNA here is from genome assembly GCA_914767695.1 of Ptilodon capucinus. Classification (NCBI taxonomy): domain Eukaryota; kingdom Metazoa; phylum Arthropoda; class Insecta; order Lepidoptera; family Notodontidae; genus Ptilodon; species Ptilodon capucinus. The sequence goes on from OU611822.1 coordinate 11,546,526, forward strand.
ATGTTACCATCAAATTTAGGTAACTCTAATTTAGGTAAGCGTGCTTGGCAAGATGGTTTAGTAGTTTGAAAAGAATATTCAGAGCCTGAACTTCCAGCGGCCACTGATACACTTGCAGTCAGCACTAAGTCTGCCGCACTCATAACGGTATAGTACATGTCATCAAAGGCACCCATAGCTTGCATATCTATCGCCTTTTCAGGCTGTAGATCTAACAGAATGCCATTAATTTCATTGGTATATTGTAAGTATTCCCTGCGCAACTCTTCAACCCGCTTGAACCTTGCTTTAAATTGAGTCATAGCAGACTTATCTGTATTTAGTTTCTTTGATAAATCATACAGGATTTGAATATCTCTAAATGCATATTCTCGTTGCGTTGTGAGCAACTTTAACTTTGATTCGTCTGCCATTTTGGAAGCAGGCACGAAAAAGTGCTTGAGAAGGCACCTAGGAAGATAGTTATTAAATAAAAGATAGTAAGGACTGTTATACTAGAGTTCTCTACTGAGATTGAACCTAGTTGCTGATATCCAGCGAAAGAAGGACCAAAACAATGGATGTGCTAAACCGGCCGTGTTACTATTTCGATCCTAGTAAAATATAGTTCAGATTTACTACGGGAAAGGGAATGAAAGGGTATGGTACTCACAGCCCGGGTTCTTGTTGACCACTTTCACTTTCACACGGCACGTTTTGTTAATTATTAGAAGAGAAAAGGTTTATTCTTTTTCTTCTTCTTCTTCTTCTTTTTTTACGAAATGAGTGAAATGATGATATTTTGATGGAATAAGATGAGGAATGCCTGCACCTGCGATATGCGGAATTTATGGCAATGTCGAGTAATTATAGCAAGGACAAATTCAATAAATACACATTATAAATAAAAATGGATGGTGACAGTGATAAAGATGGCGGATGAATTCATTCTTTTTCTTGTTATACGTTGTTTTTCTTCGCAGTCAAAGTTCTTGGCGCGCGCACAGATAATATACAACCGCAAGGTTGCGTTCGGATACACAAAAAAAACTGCATCCAACTTCGGATACGTGGCCTTTTGCCACGGGCTGAGGGTAAAGGTCGGGAAGGGAAACAAGGAAATTTAGTTAAGTCTGAACAAAACTCAATTCAGTAATACCTCTTGTCATTGTATTGTTATTGTAAATATTATTTGGGTGAAAATAAAACGATGTTTGCAAAAGTCTTGCGTTATTCAAGATCTTAGATTCGGACACAAATTGTATTTACGTTAACAATATTTCGTATTTATTTTTATAAGTTATAGATAATATTATTTATAGATATTTTATCATTGAAATATTTCGAAGAAGGTTACTTATAAGATGCGATACCACAAACTCATTCAATTGTAACAGACCGAATATTACTTATGATTGTGTTTTAGTCCTAGTTATGAGCAGTTATTTCACTAACTCAAGGAGATGCTTAATCGTGATGCCTATACTTATACTGCAGCTAGTCACTGCTTAATATTTATGCATCTCTCGTCTATCACATACATGTGTAATAAAATTAAAGTTTTAGCAGCCCTGGTAGCCGAGTGGTCGAACGCACGCCTTGCAATGTGTGCAGGTTCAAACCCCGGCTCGCACCTCTGGGTTGTATGTGCGAATCTCTTTTTCATCTGAGATTATCACTTGCTATAAAACGGTAAAGGCAAACATCATGAGGAAACCTGCACGTCTGAGGGAACTGTACAATTCCCGTTATATGTGAAGTCTGCCAACCCGCACCGGGCCAGCGCGGTGGAATATGGCCTGCATCCCCCTCGCATTGAAGGGAGGCCCGTGCCCAGCAGTGGGACGTTAAAAGGGCTATAGTAGTATAGTAGTAGCAGCCCTGGAGTATTTAGAGGCCATAGAAGCGTACACACGATACGCACAGGCTTGCCGCCGCTGTCTGATATTCCTGCAACAGCTGGACAATACTAGCTACGTTACATATTCATGCTGAGCGACTTTTAGCTATATAATGTAGGGAGAAAAGGTTGAGAGATAGATATTAAATCTATACCTGTTATAATGTCATCTTATAAAGTAACCTATCAACTTGTCGGTGTATTTTTAGAGGAAAATATATTTTTAAGGAATCTGATGATCACATAATTTATATTACTTCGAAGATAAAGTTTATCAAGTAAATCCAGGCTCTCTTTAAACTTCGCTTGACACAAAACACCTGCCTTTTGGCCGTAACTTGGGAAGTTCTGGCTACGTTCAGTCAACCGCCAAACTTGGCGATGCGGGCTAATAAACCAGAGATGTACTCGTATTATGAGGGTGCGTTGAAATTAATTAATTAAAAACCCAAAAACGTTTCGTTTATAATAATTTAATTTAAAAAAACATACGTATCAAATTAAAAACCTCTTCTTTTTTTAATTTGTTTAAAAAGGAATTAAATGTCACTGCGTTTTGTTACAGAAGACTATTGCTACGATATTACTACGACGGTGCTACGACACTGCTAACTATTACGCGCAACACAGGCTACGACGTAGCATTAAATTGCTACATTGTAAAATATCCTGTAGTTTCAAGTCTCTTAATATGCTACTATGTCCATATTATTTTCTCCCTACTGTTTACTGAAGGGGATAACTTCATCACCCTCTCCACGTCCGTCCCTGGCAAACCTCAGCAAGTGTTTGAGTAGCTCTCAGTAGAAATAATCGCCTCGCCTGATATTTGATGATCAACTTAAACAGCCTCGTGTGGCCGGTATATTGGTCTTTCGGTTTGTGTACTCACGATATTGTGTCGATAATAGAACAGTACGAATAAGGTAAAGTGAATTCTAAATAAGTATGTACTCATGTTATTGCGTTTTTCATATTAAATAGTCTTAATTTTGGAAAATGAGGAAGTGATTTTATCGAAGTCTGTTATAGTTTGCTATTATTTCGCAACTGGCAAGCTCCCGCCTGCATAAATGTTATCAGAAATAATATAAATATTGACAGACTATGCATACTCATCGTAAAGTTCCAAACTGACAAAAAAAAAATTCTTACTAGTTTTTAATGTAAACACCAAAGGTTGTACAATAGTACCACGCAATGGAGTGGGGGCGATCTCAGTACCGAGACCAGGGTAATTCCCGGAAAGGCCATTATCGGAATTTGTCTCTGGCGGTAATCGAACCTGCGACCACCTCGGGGCAGTGAGCCGACTGGCTGACGCTCAGACAATTAAACCAAGCCGTCATTGATGATGATTTCTTCCACTTAAGTAACAAAACCGGCCAAGTGCGAGTCGGACTCGCGCACGAAGGGTTCCGTACCATTATCTATAAAAATGACAAAAACTCACGTTTGTTTTTCAGTATTTGTTGTTATAGCGGCAACATAAATACATCATCTGTGAAAATTTCAACTCTCTAACTATCACGGTTCATGAGATACAGCTTGGTGACAGACGGACGGACGGACAGACGGACGGACGGACAGCGAAGTCTCAGTAATAGGGTTCTCGTTTTACCCTTTGGGTACGGAACCCTAATTATTTGATTTATATCGTTCTAATATCGGCTGGATATCGTTACACAGAATACGCCGTCTAATGCACAGGTGAAGTGCACTCCGGCCGCCGACTGTCAGGCGAGTGGCTCGGGAGAGCTCTCGTATGAGCCGCGGCTCTAACTATAGCGTCAGTATATTAGGTACCGATCGCCATGAGGAGAGATTCAGGTTAAAATGGCTTAGTATGGTGAGAATTTGCTATTTTATAACGAGTATAATGTGTTATTCTGAAGGAATTTACCCTAATTTTGGTTTATATAAACTGCGAGTAATTGACATTTTAGAGTGCTAAAAGTATTCCTGTTTCGCTCATGTTGTAAGAGCTACGCCTATACTTAGTTTAGTTTGACGCTATTATGATCAATATCTTAGTAATTGTTTTAACTTAATTAAGAGTAGTACTTTTACAGTACTACGAATAGCTTCGGATAGTGTAATTAAAACCGAAAAACACCGCCATGTGTATTTACCGCCATTTATCGTTAATGAACTGATGTAATTAGTACACGAATATTGGTGTATCGGATTTACCATAAAATAACATCAAAATATCGTTGTTATAAACGGGAATATCAAAATGCAGTGATCCGTAATGAGAGACACCGCGCGACCGCCGCGTACCCGCTGCGTGCCCGCTGCGGAGATCGACGGCTCATTTCAACGTTTTATTTCAGTTAATACTGAATTTTGGCAGCTTTTATCGCCTGTTACTGTTTGTGGGAGTTTTAATACCATTTTCACAAGTTAATTCAGATGCTTGTGTACGAGTTAACTATATGGACGTATATTACAATGATTCTGCTAGTATAAAAGTCACCGCTATTATCTCATCACGAAAGTCACTTGGATGTTAATATCAAAACGTATATTCTGTGATAACTAACTATGTCTGTATCATATTTAAGGGCCATCATCACGCCCGTATTCTCCGAAGGGGTAGGCAGAGGTACAGAGCATCCACACTTCGCCTATGTATTTTGGTCCCAAAGTAATCGCGGGCAAGCCTAATGACATTATACCGCGCACATTCCCCCTCAACATGAGGTAGATTGGGGCCATAATCTACCACGCTTGCCCAGTGTTGGTTGGTGAACCTCACACACAGTTAAGCAAGTGGTAATCATTATTGAAAATGACATTCGCACATGAAAATCTCAAAGGTGCGAGTTTTGAACTTGCACCCCTTACGTTTAAGGCGGGTGTTTTACCAAGTAGGCTACCACTGCTGGCAACACGAATAAAATGACGTTCACAACTACGTAAGTTGACGATACCTATTGCTTGGTAATACGGAATTAGGATACGGTAATACGAAGCCGTGATACGATATTCAACACTATAAAATAATGTGTATATATTAATTACGAACCAAAACATTGTGCGTTTCCCAACTAACTTATAGGTAACCGTACATATGGGAAACTATTTTATCTGTAATTAAAACTGGTCTCGGTGCGACATAATGATGCCGCTCGTGTCCATCGACGCGTGAGTACGAGGCGCGCGCGCCGCCCCTATTGTTAACGAGCGATGTGTTAACAAGTGTTGTTTGTTCTCGAACTGACGCACTAATTGCAACGTAATTGGTGAGATATAGGCGTTTTATTTATAATTATTAGGTACGTAAAATATTACAAACATCCTCAATATTTTGGACATTCTAAAAGTCTTTACTTAGCTTAACCTAAACAATTTAGTAACTCAAGCTATAAGAAGATATAACTAAGTTTTAATAAAGTTCCAGCACAAGTTGTATTCCTTACGTAAACCCCTCCGGGCGTCAGAATGGCGATGGAGGACGGTATATTAAAAGTGACATCGCTTTTTACTTAGGTTACTTACACTGAAGCATTATTTAATAATCCCGAGACAATACGCACCGTTCGAGAGGATTATAGCGAGTCTATGCCACTCTGTTCAAAACAATTTCAGTGTATACATAACGGTATTTACATCATACAAACAATACATAACGTACACAATATACCTAGAGGACCGCAGACATATCAGGCGGCGGTCCGCGGCGACAGGGTTATTGAAATAGACCAATAGAAATTTATTTATTCCACGCATATTGCAGCGTTTTAGAGTTCCCCGGGAACGCGCCCGGAGCGCTCGTTTAAACTCGGATAAACTATTTGCGAGACCGTCGGCAAGAAATAGTTCGTTGAAATGAAATTTCAATATTTTCTTTGAGCAATTTTAAAAAGTTTCTGTGTGTAATTTTGCCGCTATGATACCTACATTATATTTTATTTGTATATAAAGTGGGATTTTCGTTAAATAGAAATAACATACCTATTGAAAAACTATACACACTACAACGATTTAATCTTAGTTATTAGAAAAAGCTCGAAGTTAATTTATTTACTCGAAAAGTCAACCTGAATCAATTTATTAAATACATTATATACTTTACATACATGTCATACAACTGTCACACTTGAAAAGATAAAATTTGGGAGTATTTGACTATAAACTAGGCTAAAGACGTATTATGACTCAAGCTCACTTGTCGCTGCTACGATTTATTGCAGATAATAATGTAATTTGTATTAATTTTCACTGCAGAGTATGTCGACTGAAAGTTCTCTGAAATTTACTGCAATTATGAATTTGAGTCATAATAACCTCACGTAATAATCGTCAGCCGATCTGCCTCCCGGAAATAGGTGTATCACTACATGATATATTTATCATGCATTCGTAGCGCCATCTGCACGCTGTAATTATATAGAGTTTAATTAATACGTCTGTCGGATACGACTCTCCTATTTCCGTTGACATCGCGTATATTTTATATTTAATTATGTACGGATGAAGAGATTTCAGCGCCATTTTGTTAGTTACGAGATGTGTTTTCATGTGAAATATGTAATTACCGACAATATGTTTCTAGTAGTTACTCTCAACATACCTCTAAATTAATAGTCTGTCAATGTTTCTACAAACCACAGTACACCTACACAAAAGTTAATTCAGTTTAAAGGTGTTCTATTAAATTCTCGTAAAAGGATCATAACTTTGTTTAAATTGACTCCTCAACTCAAAAGACGTTTATGTTAAAGTTTATTTAGATTAACTCTCCTAGAAGTACTTAGGTAATTAACATAAAATATGATATTAACAAGGACAATTTAAATAAAATAAAATTTATATAAAGCATCGTATATTGTTGATAACATAGCGATTAATGTAGTGGGTTCGGTGTAGACCGCTCTGCACATTTCACCAGGTTCGATTTCTGTCAATGAGAAATTTCCGAAATGGTATTTTCAAAATTTTCCGTGAGCTGGATGTAACTGTGAACATCTTCAGTCTGTTTTATGGTACTCAGTATTAAATCGTTGCATAGTTTGGGATTATATGATGAGTAAGTACTAAGGCATTATCTGGCCAAATTATTATTGTTTGGCAATTGTTTGGTAGACTTTTGAAAGCGCATTTCCTACGAGACGCCTTAAGCGGATGCTACAGACATGTTCTGTGGTTATGCTGTTAACAGCACTCATTACAGCAATCAATCATTATATCACTCAATTTTGAATGGTTTCGTTGTAGTTCACTTCTTGATGGGATGACCCATTAAAGAGTTATGAATATAAAGAGAAAAGATTGTTGCAACTACGTATTACTTGTCGTCTATATCCCGGACCGTTGCGAGCAAAAAATGCATAATATAAATAACGACTAACAGTGTTCTCTCGCGCGTAACGCGTAGATATGACGTGAAACCGTTATTTATAGCGATAACCATTATTTTAACGTTCTGCCGACTTTGCTGAGATTGCACAGTTTTTGTTTTAGAGCGTGGTGAACATTATTATTGAAACATTATTTCGTTCAATGCGGCTTCTTCGATATGGAAAACTGAAATAATGATAATTTGTAGGTGTGTGTTTGCAATAAATAAATATAATAGTTATCGATTAACTACCTTGGTTAAAATACTATAATATCATGTCTGCCAACTTTTATAAGCAAGTATAAAATTCATTTGTCCAGACAACGCATAAGATTTCAGGATAGTGATTTTTGGTCGGTAGGTACTACGCGTGCAGTCCAATAGAACGGTTCAATAGAATATTGTGAAATATTTTCCGTAAGCCTCGTTTTAAAGCAAATAAACTTTTCACGTACCTCATTTCCTTGTTACCGATGAAATTGTAATTTAAAAATAAATTTTTGCACAAACCCACAATATCAATACAGGCCGGTTTGAATTTTTAAATCAAATCAAAAGAGTATGGAGAGGCCGGGAATATCCCGGGATTGAGTTAATTGATCGGACACAGTTGGCTACGTTGAGGGCTCTCGGACGTCGATAAATTGGCTGTAGCGAATCGAAAGCGGCGGTTTGGTGGTTTTTATTTCGTTACTCAGTTTTGAGAAATAATAACAAAATACTAATTATCGTAATATGATTGTGTATTTTATTTCAAAACGCCATGCTTTCTAAGTATACATTGGGTACACGGTTATTACTGCCAACGAGTTTGGGAAGCTTTTCAATTATTACTGCAACGTATTGTTTCTTCCTAGCACGATCTTTCATAAAATCGTACATTTTGCATAAAAGCGAACGTCAGTATATATCTTTTTATAGAAGACTCTTTGTTGTTGCATTTGAATTTCAATTGGAAGTTACGCAAATCTTTGCAAAAATCGAGGTTTTTAATAAGAGCCAAAGTGTTCGCGAGCACTGCGATCCCTGGATTTTTAATAAATCCCGCGGTGCAGCGGTTAAATTAAATCAAAGGATCCCGGTGTTCCCGTCGACGAATCCCGCGTAAGGAAATTTTAATCCTTTGCAGGTGAAATACGGATTCACTGATGCAGAGTTATGAAATTTAAATATAGAATGCTAGCCTTTGAATGATATAATTAAATCTTGACAAGTTCGTGTTCCAAAAAAGTGATAAGGCATAAATAAACTGGCATCTGAATTTATTTCATAAAACAAGCTCCGTATGGAATCTTAAACACCATATGACAATAGTTTTAGTTTTAAAACAAGATAAGGAAGAGACAAAATACGTCTATCTCAAGTACTTTGTTTGTACACCTGGTTGCTGGGTTTACGTCCACGTTAAGTTTTGTTATGATAACCTGAATATTGGATAAGCAACATCGCATTGACTCCTCTCATGATGCAGCAGCAACTGTAAACACACGACAACATCTCCTCGGCGACTGATTGTCCGCGCCACAAAGCAATTATTCGGCACACAATGCGAGTCTATTCTATGCTGTAATCGATGCCGGAGCGATGTCTCGAGAGATCGACTCGACTCGGCCGCTCAATACAGACCAGAAATTGTTCACGGGAGATGGAAAAAGTGTGATTTGTTTTCTTTGTAGAGTTCTTTAGAAATGTCACCGCAAACTGCAGGACTGTCTTTATCAGATATTTTTATTTAGAACCCAATACTCGGCCCGTGTGAACAAATGCTACCTATACTAAATTTTAATTCCGAATATTATTTACTGCTTTATGAAAGTCTGTCCAAAATAGCAGACTCAAGTTTTGTTGGTACACAAATGAGTCACAAAATTATTAGAAACCAGTGTTTTACGGGATTAGGAAATTAACCAAATATTGGAGTACATAAATACACTATACCAATAAGATAGCCTTTTGAAATACTGTAGGTAGACACTGATCACTTGAGGTTTCATAACCGCTATAGTTATATACAAATTATTGTAAAATAGTTAAAAGCTGCGTTGAAAACAAACACCGTGGTTCTAAAGCGGATATACAGCACAATTATTCCGCGCACAATGCGGTTCCTTTCAGCGCTGTAATCGATCCCGCAGCGCCGTCCCGAGAGATCGAGAACACGATTCTATCAACAAAAAATCTAGCATTACAGCTGTACACAGAATAACTGTGATGTTGTTCCCTTTGAACATATATCTTAAGATGTTTCTGAAATAGATTAGACTGATTACGAATATGTTAGTTGTTATCGCGTCACTTTATATTGAACATATTAAACGCATATTTAAAATGAAGGTAAGTAGATAGGTATTTATTAGTACAACGGATTTTTTTGTAAATCATAAATGGTTTCTTGCTATATTCGTACAGCGCTGTCTAAATAATCTAAAAATATATAGTGTTTATAGAAAAATAGACCGTGTGTACGTATTTTCTTATCACCTATCTCCTTACTACAATATGTTTAGTTATATTTTTCATAGTTACTATTACGTTAACCGTGGAAACCAACCACAAAATGTTCAGTTACATTGAAATTAAATTATATTTAATAGTCAGCCAGGAATAATCAACCACCAGTATCTTAGACCTCAATCATCTTAAGAGGCTCCGCGACACTCCGCAGACGATAAATTAGCCTTACTTGGGAATTATAGACCCGCCCCAGACACGCACTAACGCCTACAATTAAATTAGACGCGACTCTAATTCAATACTCTCTGGTTACTATTAAATTCTCGAGACTAGTATAATACTATTGTATTTTGAACTTAAAGACGTCTTTATTGAAATGTAAATATTAAGCACTCTAACATACTTTGAGCAGGTGATCAAATATCAGCACTAATTGTCATAATTTAAAGTCCGGTTTTCATTGTACGAGTTTTCCCTGCATTCCGTTCTCTAACTTATATGTTTACCTGTCCTGTTACTAATTATCATTAATGTTATATCTTTTTTCCATGTTTAGACTAAGTATTTTCGTGTTTGTGGTGTTCAATATATTTTATGATATGTTTACTCAACCGTAAATTGTCAACCTCAAAATTTAACCGACTAAGTGCTTTTAAGCTCCGTTGTTTGCAAAATCATCGGCTAAACTCGATGAAAACCATAGACTTTTTAAAAAGTGAAGTGAAGTTCGAGTGTTCAAGTGAAATCCTACAATCAGGACTTATTCTTTTAAAAAGCTAATTCAACAACGACTAAAATAAAACCACTTGCCCACCTCAATCACTATTAAGCACAGCCACGAAACCTCCACGGGAATTCTTGTTGAATTCATTAACATTATCCCGGGCGGCGGGATCCAGGTCTCGTAATTCGTTCAAATACCTACTTTTTTTGCTTCTCTCGCACTAGACGACGACGGGGACAATCTTCGGAGCACGGAATGATTCAATTGGGTCTCAAGGATAGTGATGCCAAGTTTTCACAATATGCCTGGGTTCTGGTGTTATATTTATTGCGAGATTTTTGATGCCATAGTATTTTCGACAATACTAAATACTTTTGTCATTTATGGCGAAGCATTACAGGAAGCCAAAAAGAGTGTCATATTTTACAAATTTATGATTGCGTGGGATTAGATTCTCCAAAACATTTTTATATTACAAAATATGAATTGATCATTTTTAATGTGACAGGAACATTACACTCGTGGTCATATATAAAATGTTTAATCCCGAGATTAATATTAATTCCGCGTAACAATTGTTTCAAATAAATCCCGTTTGCAAAATCCCAGCCTTCATGGAATCCAGCCTTTGTGATCCCGGTACCGGGTTGCTGACAGCACTAGTGCCCGAACACCGGTGCTGCTATTGTCACCGGGATCACCCCCACCCCCCCTCTATTCAGACCGCCTCTAACAAGCCGTTTGAGATTGAATTTGAATTAGCTAGTTTTTACATGAATGTGATAAAGTGTTACTATGAGTTGAATTGCTCTATTCAAGAAGGAGCCTAACAGTTAATAATAGAAAGGAAGGTTTTTGAGAGGAAATTTAGGACACTGGGACATATATTTGAGAACCGATATGACCTCGATGTCATTGGTTGTAACATGTAAAAACTTTGCTAATAGTTATTAGAGGCCCTTAGTGCTACTTATTTCACCGTCAGACGCATGTGAATTATACTATTTCAAAGAAAAACAATATTGTCATGATTGTTTGGCTCAAAGGGAATTTTATTTGGTTGTGTTTTGTCTGCGATTTTCACAAATTGTGTTTTCATTTTATACAGTAAAAACAAATTTGTTATACCTACATGTTATGAAATAGACCACTTATTTATTATGAGTCTACTTTTTTGTTTTTTTGTGACATTATTATTTTTTGCAGAGAATTGTTGTTTTAGAGCAAAACTCGGGCAAAGGTTGGACCAACAGTATAAATTTTGCCCTATCCCGAAATCTAATTGGTTTATTTTTGAAGTTAATAAACAAAATAGTTGTCCTTAGATGATTAATATATAAAACAGTCCATAATTCGGCCCGTTAATAACATTATATTATGCCTAAGAGATGTACCATGATTTTTTGAAATCTCACGCCTTCTAAACTTACTTACATTCATGTGAAGTTGATGTTGAAGATGATAATAAAGGCTGCTTCACGTGAGTCGGGGTTTATAAAGGAGAGCCTTGGCAAATTTACAAGGTGTAGACATTAAAATCGAAGTACTTACACTTTGACTGGTTGTTTACATACGCGCCTAGATACTTATTTGAACAGTGTCTGTAAATAATTTATGGAGTTTATCGTTAATTATGTTCACAGTTGATTATATACGCATGAAATATCTATCATGGGTTCTAGAAAAAATATTTTCGAATAATTGTAATGTGTTGATAGTCTTTTCAGAGATTTAGTTTATGTTGGCTTTTAGACTAATCAGCAGGGCTAGCACAAATGTCAAGACTAGACTTGTGTGACAAATTGTGTCGCGTCGAGTTGCTCGCTCACTGTTTTATTTCAGAGAGATAAACACATAATCGACATATTCCTTGACAATTGCCGTGCTTGAGGAGGCTAAACGGTCTTAACAATATTTCAAAAAAAATCTTTAAACAATTGCCAAAATGTATTTAAATGACAAAAGTATTTATTTTATATTTTGTTTACCCACCATGGATTAAAACTATTTCGTATTTAATGGTCCAAAATGTTGTATACAATTGTGATGAAGTAATATGAAATGACACTATTTAGACATTTCACTCCAATTGTAACGCGATAGTGACCTCATCTGGTATTAGAGGTGACAGGAGAAGGTCGGTAGTCGGTTCACGTAGCATTATCTTGTAATGAGAGCCTGGGGCCATTTTACGCGTCGTCTTGTCTTATTTATCTTGATGTTTTAGACTATAACAATATACGCTGTGACATTATAATAATAAATAACCCCCCCAGGGATGAACCTTGCCGTGGTGGGGGGGCTTAAAGAGAGGAGGCACATATTTGGTCAGCACACCTCGACCACACACCCCAGTTGGGAGATACTAATTAAATAAAGTCTATAACACCTAGGCTACCCTCTCCGAACTAATCATCCCAACAACAACCCTCAATGGAGCAGAATATAAGAAAGTATAATTTACGGTCGCTGCCCGGGGGTCGCCGGGGCGCACCTGGAGCCGGTGCTGGGTGCCTCAGTTTGCGGGACACCGGTGACGAGGAGCTGAGCAGGCGGGCTCTCGTCACACAACCAATTACAGCCGGTCGTCGGGGGCTGAGCAGGCGGGCTCACGGCGTAGAAGCTACAGCCGAATCTATATCGGGCGATGATACGCGATCGTTGTTTTCTTCCATCCCTTCGACTCGCCCGTCATACATGACAAGGCGAACATCTACCTTGTCAAGTGTAACTACGCTTGACGGTGTTGTGCAGGATGTCGAACTCGACTCTGAACCCGCACCCACCTCAGGCATATTGCAAACACGCAGAAGATGGACAACAGAAATGAACCAATTCATACTGCGCACCTATTTGCAACTAACCGCTCTAGATACTGATACTAAAACGTATTTAGAACCACTTCACGTTAAATTCATTGAAAAATATCCGAATATGATAGTAAGCCGCCAAAGAGTAGGAGACCAACGCCGAGCAATAATAAGAAATAAATCACTACCACAAACCACAATAGACAGCATATACGCTCAAGTCAGAGAAGAATTGACTGAACTTCAAACTAACCATAATTCACACACTATACAGGCAAACTCTCATACATCCACAGACATACTACTAACTCCCACACACACACAAACTACAAACACAACTACTAACGCACGAAGCACCCGTATGAGATGGACTAATGAGCATAATGAAGCAATATTGCGTTCATATTTTCAAATAACTCAACTAGACACTAATAGAACCGCATACCGAAGACAACTGCATCAAGCCTTTATTCAAAGATTTCCTGAACTTTCCCATTTAAGTGAACAAAGAATAGCTGACCAGAGAAGAGCAATCATTAATAACAAATACATAACCGACAATAGACTGGAAACAATTAGAGGTGAAGTTGCCCATGAACTCTCCCTAAGTACGAACCATCCGATCACTGACGATAGCAACACGAATTACATACCGACTGAAAGCGTAGACAACACCAACAACGATGCCTTACAAATTCTTAACAACGTAGAATTGCCACCAGAAAATCCACCAGCTCTCTTACAATTAGAAACACACAGAGACCCAGAAATAGATACGACCTTCCAAGAAACCTTTCAATATTATAAAGATATTGAACCTACATCGAGAACCTATATTCCCAAGCAAAAACCCTCCAAGAAATTTGCAACAATCGTCGAGTATATTAATAAATCAATTCTTCCTAATCTTATTCACAGTGAAACTGATTTTGCTACTCTACAAACCGCGGTATACTGCGCAGCATGGACAGCTGCTAAAATTAATGGGGCTAGAATCACATTGACACCTGTTGAAAATACTAATTACATTAAAAAAACATACACACCCAAATGGCAAAAACGATTAGAACGAAGACTAGATGACTTACGAGCTAAAATAGGCAGACTTACGCACTTTATAAATGGAAACAGAAACAGACAGCTCACTAAATACGTAGAAGATATAATTAAGCAATACAAAATTCACTCCGTACACGAAGAACCAAACACACAACTCACACACACACTAGATACGCTCAAACAAAAACTGTCAGTCGTTTCTGCACGACTCCGTAGATATAAAGCTTGTACCTTAAGAAAACAACAGAACAATCAATTTAATAATAATGAAAAATTATTTTATCGTAATATTAGACAAAACACAACAAACATACAAGAGACAACAGACGCACACAATACAAGTAATACCCCCGAGCCGGAAGACTTACGAAATTTTTGGGCAGGAATCTGGGATGATAGCGCCACACATAACACTCAAGCCGAATGGATACACACAGAAATGAGTAACAATACATCCACACAATCGATGAATTTTGAGAACATTCCAATAGAAACATTTAATAAAGTACTTCGCAATCTGCATAACTGGAAAGCACCAGGATCTGACAATATTCATAGTTATTGGTACAAAAAGCTTACCAGTATTCATAACTGCCTACGTATCCATTTAAATAATTTTATCCTGGAACCTAACACAATGCCCGTTTATATTACAGCTGGAATCACATATATGATAGCGAAAGACCGCAATGACCCCACCAATCCAGCCAAATACCGCCCGATCACTTGTCTTCAAACTATATATAAAATCCTTACATCATGTATATCAGAATTAATGTACGAACATATAAGTAGCAACAATATATTAGCTGAACAGCAAAAAGGGTGTCGAAAATTCTCACAGGGGTGCAAAGAACAATTGATAATAGACTCGGTAATATTAAATCATGTTCAGAAAACTAAATCTAATCTATTCTCTATGTACATTGATTATAAAAAAGCTTATGATTCAGTCCCCCATTCTTGGCTTACGCAAGTCCTGGAGATATATAAAATTAATCCCACAATAATTAACTTCCTAAAGACTGCTATGACAAACTGGACAACCCGATTAAAACTCTCCACCTCCACTGAAACAATAGAAACTAACCCAATAAAAATACAAAAAGGAATTTTCCAAGGAGATGCGCTAAGCCCCCTATGGTTCTGCCTAGCCCTAAACCCCTTATCTAATATGATAAACTCTACTGCAGTAGGATATCCGTTACAGTATGCAGACGCAGATGACCAGACTAATACCCAAACACACTTAGTAAATCACCTGCTTTATATGGACGACATTAAATTATATGCTGAAAATGAAAATCACCTCTATCAACTTGCTAACCTAACAGAACTTTTTACAAATGACATTAACATGGAATTTGGGATAGATAAGTGCAAAATAAACTCAATTATGGCTGGTCAGAACTATCAACATTACTACACGCTAACTTCAGGTGAACAGATAGACCCACTAGACGCCCAGGAAACTTATAAATACCTAGGATATAATCAATCACGTCAAATACATCACAAAGACATAAAATATAAATTAAAACAAGTATTTCAACACAGACTCAATTCGCTTCTAAAAACCCACCTGAACTCTCGCAATACTATAAAATCAATAAATACGTTCGCCATACCTGTACTTACTTACTCTTTCGGAATTATTAATTGGACTAAATCAGACTTAAAATCTCTTCAACGCACAATAAACACAACAATGACAAAACTCCGTAAACACCACCCTAGATCGTGCATGCAAAGACTCACACTACCCAGGAAAGAAGGGGGCAGAGGACTAATTGACATAGGAAACTTACATAATAGTCAGATTACGAACCTCAGAAAATATTTTTTCACTAAGACAGATTCTTCTACTCTGCATAAATCAATTGCTCAAAACGACCGCAAAAGAACCCCTCTAAATCTGCAAGACAAAACATCACAGAACAACGAAAAAATAACTGATGACAAAACAAAAATAGCTGACTGGACCGCAAAAGCTCTACATGGAAGACACCGCCACGACTTGTGCCAACCTAATGTCGACAAAGAAGCGTCGAACGCATGGCTCTGCCGAGGTGAACTCTTCCCAGAGACCGAAGGGTTTATGTTAGCTATACAGGACCAAGTCATAGAAACACGAAATTACCAAAAGTATATAATTAAGAAGTTAGCGTCCGATATTTGTAGAAAGTGCAGCAGCTCCCCAGAAACCATTCAGCATATTACAGGTGCATGTAGGGCAATAGTACAAACCGACTATAAACACCGACACGACCAAGTAGCAAACATTATCCATCAACAACTTGCCCACCAACATAAACTAGTTACTGACAAACAGCCCTACTATAAATATAACCCAGAGACTGTACTAGAGAACGCTACAACCAAACTATATTTTGACCGAGCTATCCTTACTGATCGAACAATCCATTACAATAGACCAGACATCACAATAATAAACAAAACAAATAAAACGGGTTACCTTATAGATATTGCAGTCCCTAACACACATAATCTACAAACCACAATAGCTGAAAAACTTTCCAAATATACAGAATTAAAAGATGAAATAACTCGACTTTGGCATCTCCAAAAAGTTACTATAGTCCCGATAGTGCTCTCTACAACAGGAGTCATACCTAAGCAACTACACCAATCACTCAGCACCCTAAATCTCCCACCCAATTTATATCTCCTCCTACAAAAAGCTGCAATACTTAACACATGTCGCATTGTTCGAAAATTTCTTCAGACAGAACAGGACAACACTCACAGCAACACACAACAGTCTACATCCGCACCAATCACACTCTCTACCAATACACAACAACCTACAACCGCACCAATCACACTCTCTACCAACACACAGCAATCTACATCCGCACCCATCACACTCTATTATTCACACAGCTCCGAAGAGAGCACTACACAACCTTTGTCACTCACACCAACAACGTGAGGTGTACTTGGCTTAGGCCCGTGCACTTCAGTAAACCGGTATTTAAGCCGAGTAAAAAAAAAAACAAAAAACATAATAATAATAATAATTTATTACCATATCAAGTTACATTTTGGTACTTAAATTAACTTAGTATTAAGTAGGTTTTGTAACAAATGGTTGCCTGTGGCATCCACACTAGGTCAGACCTGTCTCGTGAATCTAGAATTATAATGAGCTAGACTAACATTTTGCCATGCAGAAGTTATTTAATTCTTATCACACATGACAATCGCTTGACCGCAGGTCACTTGACTCACAGCATTGAGTGATAGAGGTTGGACACCCGTCGGGGTAAACTTTGTAAAAAAACTGTTTTTATTTGGATATTTTGGATGACTTTTCATTCTTCACTACGTCCATTTTAGTTTCAGCATCGAACGTAGTTTCATTTCCTTATATTTGTTGGAAGAGTGGACTAGGGAAACAGAGAGATGTAGTATGTTGGTTTAAATTATATATGCCGTGCTGGGGACGGGCTGAGGAAATTTGATTTGTTCAACAATAAGTGGGAAGACACACTGTTCTCTTTGTGGTAATAATCGTATATGAAGTTTCATTAAATTCTGTATACGATCCTGAGAAGATATAGAAGTATTAGAATAAAGGGATGTATTGTATCTGTACATACATTTATGTAAGTTTTATGTACCGTACATTTTATATCAGTTCGCAATTACAGGTTATTACAATACTAATAGTCGCTTTAGCTTTTCCAACTTAGCAAAAAGTTCATGTTAGGAGTAGTAGGATATTAACGCTTTGTAGCATGCTATCTTTGTAGCAAAAAATTTAAGTATTTGTCTCAACTTATCAAAATCCTTTGAAATACCAGACACGATCAAAATTGTTTCGAAATGATGTCTTATTTGTCTGCAGCGGCGACATGGCGCGGCTTCGCGCGTCAGTCTTCTTCGTGCCGTGTCGGATTCAATTTGGATGACAATAATGTCGGTGCACGAGTTATATCAAACAATTTCGAGTTATTACTTTATATTACCGTTTTGTGGAAAGTGAAATAAGTTTAAAATTTAAAACTTTCGTAAACTTTAGTTATGAACTTTATGGTGATTTGTTATGATACATTTCCGAATGAACTCTGTCCACCTGCGCTTTATCACCACGCCACGGCGCCAGTACAGTGACAGCAGACGATAGCGATTAAAACCCCCATCAATCAGTTCCCATCACGTAAATCAGGGAAAGAGGAATAGATCAAGTTCTCTTCTCATTACACCCGGCGTCGCTCGTAATTATCTTCACGCGCCATTTGCGACGACGATTAACAATTTGCCGACGGTACCCTGGCCACGGTTCATTGTACGGAACCCCTTTGTCGGAGACATTTGGGGCAATGGTAGAGCGAAATAGGGAGTTTTATTTATAATTCTAAGTATTGATTTTCGGTTGATATGCATTATTTGTATTGACAATTATTTGGTTTTTCAAGAAGTTTAGATTCGTATCACAACTTTATTGGGTGATCAAGTCACTTTGCGTAAACTTGTTCCGCTTACTGATGATGCATACGAGTATTTCATAAATAAGCATGTCCACTAGTGATGCCATAACTTCTCGAATGCGATACGAAAACGTTAGAAGATAGTGCTCGAGCGGCGGTGCAATATAAAAAACGTATGTTCTATATTTTATATAAAAGTCAATAAATCAACTATAGGCTTGGTTTAAAGATAATTTACTAATCAATTCGCGTGGCTCGGAATGAAACAATAATTTTAATTTAGAATTAACTATCTTTTTACTGTTAAAGCTAAGACCCGTTACGTTAATACTGATTTTATTCATATTTTTATTTAGGGTTCGACCTTACGCTAAAATATGATAGATTTGTTACTAAATGAAACAATAAAACCGCTAGTAATAAGTGTATTTACAACAATAAAATTACATTTTCGAGGTAGACTGGAACTTAATGGAATATTGTGAGCATCATCTCTCCAATCGCCTTTCCTGGCTGTCCTATGGCATATACTCCGTAATCCCGGTTGCACCTGCCTCACTCACTGTCACCCTGCAGACGGATAAATCTCTGCCCAGCGCCCAGCATCTGGCTTTAAACCCTTCGCCTCACAGGCGCGTCAAAACGCGCTACAACTTTTGCCAATACCGAAATGGACTGTAATAACTCACAAAATTAAGCACATTATTCAATGAAATGTCATCGATGACATAACACTGAAATTCAATCTTTGTGTACATTAACACAGAGTACACTTTCAAACAGTCGAGTTAATATGCTTTCTGAAGTGGGTTCAGTGCGTTAAGGTTTAAGGCACATGTATCTATACGTCGTGTGTTTTGTTAAAGTTTTCTATATCGTCTCTACGATACGTTTATGTGTGTTTTACGGTCGTGAGTGACTTTAAAAAAAATATAGGGTAAAGAAAATAATATTGTAACATTTTTTTACGTATAAATGTAAGCCACCTGGTATTTGCAATAATTCAGACCCGCGGCCATTGACGCCCCAGTGTAACTTTAAGGGGCTTTAGGTGTCAACGACATAGTGATTAGAGAGGTCGCCTTCGTAACTAAAAGGTTCCAGGTTTGATACTACCATCCTAGTTAAGCTATAAACGTGAACGCACTTCAAGCACAAGCATGAGCTTAGTCGGAGAAGCTAATGGGACAACTAGTAATGTACCTCAAGTCACTTAAACCGCGAAGCAACCGTATAATAGAGATTATAAGTATTCAAATCCAGCCCATATGACTACATGTCAAATTTTGGTAAAAATATCCCACTCTACATCATTCTCGTTTGTCTGCGCCTAAGCGTTGCGTAGAGCGAGGAGCAACGTGTCTGTCAGCGTAATCTGACAGTGGATAGAGCAGTATAAAGCAGGGTGTGCATAGCTTATGGTGTGTGCCGCACGCCACCTGCCTGCTACTGACAATATAGCGCTGACTTTGGGAGAGTGCAATGTGTAAGTTGATAGCAACTTTAAATATACTACTAGAAAAAACTTTTTAACAAAAAATTAAACCGCCGAAAATTTTAAAAAGCAAAAAATAATATACCTTTTTTATTTAACCTTAATAACAAAGTTCTTAAACTAATGTAAGTATACCTAAGTCATTTTGAGTCGGCGCCAAACAAGCAAATTAATTAATTTAGTAAAGTGTGATGTACGGCGGCGGCGCGGCGCGACACGCACCTTCGCTGGAAAATGCCGAGCGTTCACGAAGTTAACGTCAGCGAGACAGCAATACACAGCGAGATAGCGATACACAATGTGTGCGAGTGGTCGTACGGAGAGCACATTTTTTGGAATGTTAATGTTTGTCGCTGAAGATTTCACGTTGCATTGTTAATTTCATTTGGTTATTTCTTTAAATTTATTGTTCATTAATTGTTTGGCGCCGACTCAAAATGACTTAGGTATACTTACATTAGTTTAAGACCTTTGTTATTAAGGTTAAATAAAAAAGGTATATTATTTTTTGCTTTTTAAAATTTTCGGCGGTTTAATTTTTTGTTAAAAAGTTTTTATTTTATATTTTTTTGTGGCTAAAATCTACTACTTAATCTGAATCTACTGTTTGTTTTTTTGTAATACACAACTCAGCATTAAAATTTGAGAATTAACAATAAATCTCTCCCTATTTTCCCACCTTTCGGGTAGGATTTTTGTTCCTAATTTATATAGGACCAACTTCGAAGTTATACCCTAACCAATACGTGTCGAAACGTGAACCTCTTCTGTTTTCTTCGTTGGTTAAAAATGGGTATAATTCCAAATAAAGTCCACGTGGGCGTAGGTATATCATGGTGTAGGTGCCAATCTATATCAGACTAGGCAAATACACACATGAATTGGCACCGACTACAAATGTAATGAATTATAAGGTAGATATGGTTAACTTTTTAGTGTACCTAGGTTTTTGAAGGCGAATTTAGTATCTATTTTGTGAAAAGATTCAAGTATTAGCACCTCATAACAGCCCAAAAAAGGAATTCACCCCCCTCCACCCTTTCCATCCCATCGTTTCGATATTTGTTAACTATCCGTATTAAATAAAAAAAGATTTTTCGAAATCGGCTCAGTAACGCCGAAGATATGCTATAGTCCAGAATGCAAACTTTATCAGCCCATTTCACCCCCTAAATATTTTTTTTTTCAAATTTCCTAAAACACGTGTTTCTTTATTTTGTATGTAAAATACATATACAAAGTTTCAGGTTGATCAAAAAATATTTTTGAAATTGCGTGACCTTCAACCCCCCATTTCACCCCTAAGGGGGTTGATTTCTGATAATGTTTTGAAAATGGGACCACCCTCGAAGGATTCCTTAGCAAACGTCATAGAAAAAATCGAAATCGGTTTAGTGACGCCGGAGATATACATAAAAAAGAATGCAAACTTTATCACCCCATTTCACACCCTATACATTTTTTTTTTCAAAATTCCTAAAACACGTATTTCTTTATTTTATATGTAAAATACATATACAAAGTTTCAAGTCGATCAAAAAATAATTTTTAAATTATGTGACATTCAACCCCTCATTTCACCCCCAAGGGGGTTAATTTCTGATAATATTTTGAAAATGGGACCACCCTTGAAGAATTCCTTAGCAAACGTCATAAAAAAATTCGAAATCGGTTTAGTGACACCGGAGATATGCGTGATCATACATAAAAAAAAAAAAAATATACGCGTCGAATTGAGAACCTCCTCCTTTTTTTTTTTCGTCGGTTAAAAATAGACTGCAGTTGTCGAGGTGTAAGAGGCCTACTATGAAACCTGTCATTCATTACATACAACACTAGATTTTTAGTTTTTCGTGAATATTTTATTGAGCGAAAAAAAAAATATTTCTTTTTTTTGTTCTATCTGTCAAAATAGCTTCTTAGATGTTGACAACTGATTACTGTGCCGAGTGGTTGCGATTTCGGTTTCCGTCAGCGGCAAATGTTGGAAAGAACTTATCATGTTTTCCCAAATATTGCTATCTCGTTCTCACATCACGACCGTGGGATGGACAATCACACAAATATAAACTCGATTACTAATAGCCGCTTTTAGTTTATCCTGTTTAGGATAAAATAGATTTGGCTATGGCCGGACCCAATCCCATATGCCACATGTGAGAAACTACAAAAATCTTGTAAGGTATTGAGGATTGCAGAAAAACTATTTTGAATAATATTTGGGTAGCAGAAGTTTTAGGAATAATATAGAAAGTAATTTCATTAAAAGTTTGAGTTGAGTCTGACGGCATGGCAGCTCTCTAGCCAAGATTTGTAGACGTATAAAGTTATTACAAAAAATTGTATTACTAACTTTTGACAAAATACAAAAATACTTGTTACAAGTTATTACCGTCTAAGTTATTGTATTTGTTTTGATCTTCTGGTTATCTGCCTTACCAGAGTACCTAAAAAAGGAAAAAACGGAACCCTTATAGGATCACTTTGTTGTCCGTCTGTCTGTCTATCGGGGTGTTAAGACCCTTTTTCTCAGAAACGCGTGAAGGTATCAAGTTGAAATTTATAACAGAGACTGCGGTCCCTTGGTGTCCTAAAAAATCACACTTCTAGGTTAACGGAATCAAAAGATACGGCGGTCTATGTTGCATTTTCTGTACATTTGGACGGGAATCAAAAACCTATAGGGTACTTCCCGTTGACCTGCAATCATGAAAATTGGCAAGAAGCATGGTCTTATAGCACAACCGAAAATTTATTATTAGAAAATGTTATTTTTTACGATTACAAACTTATTTTGTAGTTAGTTTGTATGGGGACACCAGTATACCAACGGCAAAGTTAAGTTTGTCTCTCGGTCCAGTTTATCTTTTCGTTAGAGCAATGTTCGGTGCTTTCATAGTTTAGGTACGAAAGTCTCGGTGCGCGAGTCCAGCTCTCACTTGGCCGGTTTTATTTACAACCATTCCGAGTAATCAAAATTTATCCTTAAAATCCTTTGCAAACTGTACTTCAGGTCTTCAAATCAATGTAATTTAAACTCTATAACAAACTACATAAATCTCATATTTAACAAAATTTATTAAAGGCAAATATTTTAATAGTATTTACAGTTAAATTAATGGAAATTGAGTTTTACTGCACTGAAAATAAGGATGTACGACGTTCATGATTTGTTGGCCAAGTGCGAAGGTAAATTTTAGTAGAAACTTGCTGACTCGTCGGTCGTTAGAGATTTGAAATACTCAGCGTATAAGTTTAACGAGGATTGAGGTAAGGTTGTTATAGAACTGATAACTATTCGCTTATAGTTTAAAGGTTATGAGATTTTTTAGAGATTGGATGTTATTGACTGATTTTACTTAAAAATAAAATTCTTAGTTTAAATCGTGTATAGAAAAGAAATACCCGATGAAATAGTGATTGTGTTCCTTTTAACATGTAGAGATAATCATTTCAGGCATATTGGAACTATCTAACTTTAAAACAAACAACAGATAAACAAAACTAAACTACGTTTGCTGAAATGCGTAGTTAATTAAATATACATGTAATCCCAAAATCGTCCGTCACTAAACTCAAACGTGTGAAAAATAAAATCCCCAACAATGAAGAGCATTACACGATCCGTAAATCCAAAAAAAAACTCTCAACTCTCCAAAAAGCGGCAAAATGGAGGAAAAATACACAACAAAACTAGTGGAATCCAGTTCGAACCGGTGCGAGCCGGTACGGAGACAACATGCGCCTACCGACGCGGACGCGCGGCGCAAAAAACAAGAGTGCCAGCGAACGGACGCTTTTACCCTGAATAAAATATAGGGATAGTGCTACACGGCTCTGCTTTCCTAGTATCTATGATTTCAACCGACATATTTTTTGTGCGGAAACCACCCGATTGGTATGCCTAATACCGTGATATTGGGGCTTTGAGAGTACGTTCCAATGTTGCCAGTTATATTTATATAGTCAACCTTTTTGATGTATGTATGAGCATAACCTTTTGATGTTATTTTCGATGTAGGATATGAAACTACATCCTAAGTAAGCTACAGCGTTTGCGTTTCAGCCCCCGAACATGCCTTAAAAGCATGTAAACTTTAGGAGATGCGGTCACTAATGTTCAAATTATTATTATCTACCTACTTATACAAAATTTTATAGGACTCGATATTACAAGTTTGTAAAACAGGCGGCAATGTTGAACCACGCATTATGATGAAGTAATATAACGCGAAAATTCATCTATACCGACATTATTTTATCACACGTGGCTCAGTAATTTCACAAATATCTACAACCTCCAAAGCACGTAACGACAAAGTAACGCCCTGAACAGATTGGTTCAAGCGAAATTACTTGTATTTTTGTTTAATGTTCTCTGTATATGGAATACTCTTTATAAAGGTTGGATGTCTGTGGCAAATGCCACGCAATCATGCGAATAAATTAATTCGCTTCACCGATGAGATTTCTTTGAAAAATGGGCCAAGTTAATTGAGTTAATTTCGGTATTGACAAAAAACTGGTCGCGCGTGTTTCAGACGCGCCTATATCGGCAGGGCTTAAACGTCCTATTCATCAACAGCGGCTATCTCTTCTCTTTTTATCTCCGTAATGCCGCAACAGCGGTTGGAATCGCGGCTATTTCCTCGGGGGCCGCCAAATGAGGCTCACGTGCCTCGTTTTTTTACTTCCCATCATTATGCTAGGCCTCGCTGCCTTTATTCTAGATAATAGTTTTCGTTTACCTCGAATTTTTTACGGTATGAAATATAACGTGATTATGTAGAATAAATAAACTAGAAATCAAAGTTAACATTATCTAAATTAAAGAATAATTTTAATACATGTACTGATTTTCAAATACCTCCCTGCCATAATTAAAGTCATAGAATTCCTATGTTATTCAATCTCTTATCATAATTCTACGATAGCTAACAGTATCTCATACACCGAAATAACATCTATCAACCCACAAAACCACATCGTACTATCGAATTCCACAAAAAAGTAATATTAAAAATACTCGAGCGGTCTCATTCTAAGAGAATATTTAATAATCCGGCAAGGGTTGGAATAATATTCGTTGGGCCCATTTAATGCGGCCCTTTCTGCCCCACCGCCGCCGCCCGCCCCGCCGCGAAGGGCGCCTCGTTGTTATTACAAGTAGGTAAGAATTGAGTTCCTTCGGCGAATTATGAAACATGACATTGAGAAAGTTTGCGTTTGTAAAATAAGTAGGTTATTACGGTATCTAGAGGTTCCCTCTTGAAAAGTTTATATTGAAACGCCTAGAAGCTGAGATGATTTGTTTATTGATACAGCGACCATTGTCGTCGATAAAACTTTAAGAGTTAATGTCATTGGCATTTTTTCGCCATCCTTATCACATCCATTAATTTATATTTATTATGTGTATTATTGTATTCGTCCTTGCTATTAATTATATGACAGTGTAAGTATACCTGCTAATTGCTAGTGCAGCCATTCCTCATCTAACTTCATTAGATTCCATCATTTCACTCAGGTCGTAAAAAAAGTAGTTAGATTTAGGCCATAGTCCACCACGCTTTTCCAATGTGAGTTGCATTCAGGTTTTGTCACACTGTATATATTTTGTATACCTTGTCTATAATTTTATAATAATTACGACGCGATTTTAATTTTATTATAATGATAATGACGTGCGAGTCCGGGGTTTGAACCTCGATTCCTTGAAGCCTTGATTAACAAGCGAGCGTTGTAACAATATGAAAACACTGCTTTTATGGTGTTCTATACAAGGAGACTACAGCGTCATCCCTTCATCTTGAACTCACAGCTCACAACATAAAAAAACTCTAAATTAAAAAAGAAAACCTTTTTACTTCACCTCATTAAACAGGACTTTAAAAAATAATTATGAACATTATAAAAATGTCTACCAGATACCTCGCCACCCCACGATTAGGTAGCCTTTGATTTAATTAAAAATAAGTTAAACGAACCGAATGGACCCCTGAATAAGGGAAAATCAATTTGAAAAGTTCAGAGCACGAAACTTTTTATTTGGTTTAAAAATGGCATTGAAGAGAGGTTATAAAAATGTAATTAGTAGAAACAGTCGGATTCCGAGGGCTCAGATAATAAGGGGTGAAGAGTGCTCGTGAAATACGTACGTAGGCTTCACCAATGAATGTTTCCCATGTTTCACTTAAGTTGTGTAATTAAGTATATTAATGTTTTTTTCTGAATTCACGCTACATTTTCCTGCAAGGTTCAAAACCCGATTATAGCAGCTATGTTTTAAACCCATTTAAACAATCTGTAGTTTTTCCGTGTACATCATATTGTTGGAAAATAAAGTCAACTTGGTTTAACAAATCGTTGTTTAAGACTAGTACTGTTTTGCTTGTAGCGGCCATAATTTCCTAGTGTGAGAATATGAGATGATATTGAATGAAAATAAATACGCGATTATTAAGAAAAGTGACATACTATATAACAGAGTTCGAATTACAGTTGGAACATATATAAATTACAGTGTAATACGTCATGACTAAAATAAATTATATTCCCAATGAAACACAAATCGCACAAAGCCAGAACTGTAACCGCACACACCGACAAACGTAACCCATTTCTTTGACGGACAATCGATAACCGAACAATGACTCGATTGTCAGAATCGAGACGAATAATCGAGTAATCTAAACCGGAGGCTTTTGTAACCCCGGGAACTCGTTAGGGTTGGCTTTATTCCGGAACTCTTATCCGGGATGGTTCTTTTCGTGCGGAGAACTAAGTCTGCTTTTGATTGACACTAAGCTTTTAAATAATGGCGGCTATCGATCTGCCGATACGTTTGAAAGAGTGTTGGGGTGATGATACGAGGTTTTTTGAAGTGTTTGAATAATGATGTTCTTTTATGAAGTGTTGACTATTTTTGGAACAATATTTTTACATACTTGCGCTGTGGCGGTCTTTTGACACCCACCCTTATTCTGATATACAACCTAATGTCCGTAATTAATGATAATTTTAATCGACAAGCTTACTTTGTGTTACTTGCATTGTAATTTTACATTATTTTGATGTGGTCTTTTATATTGTTGATGTCTCTTATTAGATTATCACTGACATAGCTCATGGTTTACGTAAGGTAAAGCGGCAGCCACCCACTTCAAGTAATACAATACCATAAAAATCTCCGTGTATAAAAGATACAGCTTAAATATTCCACTAGTAATGTTGATAGCCTTCACCTACCTGGGGTTGCATTCTAAATTTAAAAATATTTCCGCAACCTCACAGGAGGTACGTCAAATAATCCGATGCACCGCGATATTTGCATCTAGCGAGGCTTCCAAGACGCTCACAAAGCGCCGCTCCCGCTGGCATCGTGGCATCTAACAAATGCCGGGAGCCGCGGAATTACCATACAGAAATGATGCAGCATCGATCCTCGATTCACAATCGATTCGGGAATCGAGTTACTGCGGCACTTTGTGAAGATCAGTCATGTGTCACGATTTATTGCAGTCTTATCTGTCAAAGGGACTTGCAGTTTGAGATGGTGGCCACCAAATACGTCTTGTAAACTTTTTATTTGTTTTTTTTTTTACCGTTAAGAAATAAATCAGGTTATTGAAACTAATGTGATATTCTTATCGTGCATATCATTTATGACACGACGCATGATGAATTATAAAAATAACAAACAACAATCCTTACTTAGCAACAAAAATTCGTAAAATTAGTTACATATACCAAACAACGCAGAAAATTCTGGCCGTTCGAACGGTATATATGAACTCATTTTACGATTTTTTGTCGCTTTGTAAGGATTGCCTTCAAGGGTTGACATAATAACTGCTGATCATCCTTAGAATCTAGGCTTCAGTTTGTAACACAATATAGTAGGTAATGATTATCAAAGCTCTAATGGGTACGAGTATACTGTCAACCAAAACATAATCGCGATTTTACATTCATTTGCAAGTATCGCGCACCTTTTCCCACACACCAAATTGTCAGATGATTTCATACAAAACTCATGAAATCTTTTTCCTCAATACACCATCTGAAAAAGCACATGTCGCCTAATCCGTTCGCATTGTGTGTGAGACAATCGAATTCAGATTGGATCCGCATCGGGACGGCACCATACAATGTTCGGGACACATCTGCGAAGCGCATGGCCGCGGCCGGATTGTGGTCATACCTTTGTTTTATATTGCGAAAAGAATTTGTAAAGATTTTGTTCGTTTGGTTTAATTAAAGTTTTCGTGTGCATGTGCCAGATATAGCTTGATCCCTAAATATCGAGCAGGCTCTACCAATTGCTAGCCCAAGCATATTGAGAATGGTTAGCGGGAGTGCTTCCTTGTAATAACAAAAAATATTTTGTTTACTTTAGAAACTTCAGTCCATAATAACATCGCAATTTGCCTATGTTAAGGGCGTTTTTTATAATTGTACCTATGTTGTATTTCTCAAAATCATTATGTTTGAGCAAAACACCATTAGATGTAAAATAATATCAGTGTTTTCTACTTTAAACTATTTTAGTATTTAGTTTAAGACTAAGTTATGTTATGAGCTGTAAGTATATTCATTTTGAAATATTAAATAAAGTACTCTTTACTCACTACTCTTCGTAGTGAATATCCTCAAATATATGTTAATATAATATGTTTGAAGAAATGGTTTCATGGAAAAATATTTCAATATCCACTCTAGTTATCCCATTAATTAAAATACTTTGAAACCTTTTACACGCTTAAGTCAGGCGCGCAACTATGACTAACAGCTGTTAGCCGAAGTTGTGGGAGTCTTTGTCGCATGCAAAGGATGGACCGTCTGAGAGTTGCAGCTAAAAGACGCGGAGAGGGTTCCTTTGACGGTAACTGCGGCAATTAGTGGCTACATTGTCCTCCTTCAGTCGCTCGACTTACACTGGGCTTAAAGGATTTACGTGATGTACCTAAGCACTCAGGAAAACAGTAAACATAAGTTTTATTACGGACTTTTCTGGATGACAAATCAAGACGCAATCAGCGCAAGAATACCTGACGCATAACGTTTATGATAATCCTCTGAATATTATTTATAGTTATATAGCATAACAGCGTGCCTAATGCTAATTTCTGTTAGAAATTAAATCGATTATATCTTTGAGGAGCAATATAACGATCCGTAACGTGTATGGGAAGCCTAAATTATGAATCTTTAGAAGTAACTTATACATCTTAGGTGAGTTTTTCATTAAAGGAATTGACCCTTAGTAAGTTTACCAAAAGTGTGATCATAATATACGAGTGTGTATGTCTTTTCTTCGTATTGATGTGTTATGATACATTTGACAGATAAGTGTAACTTATTTTATCTTTTCAGAGTATTCTAATAATTACAGTATCAAGGATCAAGATTATAACTTCACTAACTTGTTGAAGTTGGCTTAACTAACTGCAATTCAATCGAGCTATTCTGATTATCTCCGGTCCAAGTTAGTGCCACGGCATAGATTTAACTGATCTCACGAGGGATGGTGCCCGGTATAATCATAACTTGCCTGTCGCCCACCACATTGAGAACTAAAATAATCGACAAATTGTAGATAACCTGCAGTGAATCTCTGTCTACCATTTAGGGAAATAATGACGTGATAATAATGTATCTATTTTATTGTATGGCTGTTACTGGAGTTACTGTTAGGAGTGCTAGGTACTTAGAGATTTAGGTTGATCGGTTTAACACTTTTTATTTACTTGGTACCTATGAGTCAAAATAGTCTTCTCTTAAAGTATCAAAATAAAATGCTTGGTTTAGAAAATATTCACAGTAGTATTGCGACATATTTTAAATGCGGAAATCCCTGTACCTACCATCACAGGTAGTTGGGAAACTAAGCGTAAAGTATTCATAGAGCGGGCGGAACTCGACTCGACTGGGTGTATCTTTGGATGGCGAACAGTTCGAGTTAGTTCAGAGTCACGGGAGCGTTCATTTACATCAACTATAGAGTTAGTTAGCTGGTTATACTTCCTGAAACTGAAATAGAACGTAATATATACCACATAACAAAACGATAACGCATTTCAAACACAAACCCTATATTGACAGTTAAGATGTATAATACGTAATAATGAATTGGAGGTAATTTCTGTAATATAAAAAAACCGGCCAAGTGCGAGTCGGACTCGCGCACGAAGGGTTCCGTACCATTATCAATAAAAACGTCAAAAAATTCACGTTTGTTGTATGGAAGCCCCCTTAAATATTTATGTTATTCTGGTTTTTATTTGTTGTTATAGCGGCAACAGAAATACATTATCTGTGAAAATTTCAACTCTCTAACTATCACGGTTCATGAGATACAGCCTGGTGACAGACGGACGGACGGATGGACGGACGGACGGACAGCGAAGTCTCAGTAATAGAGTTCCCGTTTTACCCTTTGGGTACGGAACCCTAAAAATTAAGTAAATTACATAATAATGGTGAAATTTCCTCATATTTAACTTATACCCATTTATGCAAAAAACATGTGTCAGATAGATATAACGTAAAAGGTATGAGAGTTAGGTTAAAAGATTTTCGGATGCCGCCATGCGTGTTCAATATAGAGCTGTGTAGAGCAAATTGTGTACAGGTGTACACAACACGAACACGCTGCGTGTACTCTACCGTGATTAATAAGCGTATGGACGAGGTTTACCGGATGTGCCGCGAGCTATAAGACACGGCGTTTAATAAGCTTTAGACCTCCCAAGACTTTTATTTCCAAAACTAGAATAGGATAAAATAATAAATAAATACGTATGCTTTTTTATTTACCTAATAATTCGCATTGGTAAGTTAAAGCAGCAACACTTATGAGCCGCAAGTTGTTATTTTTACAACTAAATATCTTACAACGTTTTCAAATAACATCTGTTTGTTGTGTATCTAAATACTCAAGGAATATTAATTCATTGAGTTATTATTTGCAGATAAATATGTGCAGCCATATGTTTATAGCTCGGGCCATACTCACGTGAACTCGCCTGCGTCGGCTGGAGATTTATCCAGGGAGCAACGATGGCCCACTAATTATGGGCCATGCACGCAACCAACGCCATGCTTTGCATCCTCGACCCAAACAAACAACGCCTACGCTGGGCTAAAATCAAGGTTGCCATTTTGGGAAAAATAGTTTTTCAAGGGTGATAGATATTTTTTTTATTCATCGAAAATTTAACTATAAAGAATATTACAGTATATTAAGAGACATAAATTCCCTTTGGTATATCCTATCCTTATGAGATTTTGAAGTGCTGAGATAAGGCACAAGCATTTTATACTGTAATTTCATAAAAATCTTTCTAAAGACAGTCGAGCATTTGGTACCTACTTACGCTACGATTTCCCAAAATTCAAACAACATTCAAGTCAGCCATTTCCCGTGTTCCATTTATTGTGTAGACGATCTCTCCAAACAATGGCAATCAGTGCCCAGAACCAGTGTTGGTCTAATTGATTCGATTAGTCCAATAAACCGACCCAGACCGACCGGCATTTGATCGGTAACTGTTCAATCATTCAGCATTGCGGTTTCACTACAATATTTTGATTTTAAGTCACGAACCGTCACTTTGAAAGTCAACTCTGCTATTACAAAAGTAATATTTATTTTAAATCTTGTTTGAGGTTATCACAATACAGATAGGAGTTCCCTTAGCCACTACAACTTGGCTTAATGTGTGTACTAGGAGTTGGCTCGTTAGTAGTTTAATGGCCAGGGATCGAATGGAAAGATCGGTAACTAAGGCGGTACATCTCACCAAAAAGGTATTCATTCTCTAAAAAAACCGTTCTAAGTCCGAGTATTCTCATCTTTGTTAAAACCTTGTTTTTGTCAATTTACTTGTTGTTTTGTTACACTTTTCTGTTTATAAATACTGTTTATAAACTTTTCTAACAGTAGATAATGTAAAAGGTTGAAATGCCACGGAATTGATGCAGATTGATTACAGTCGTCAGAATTTATGAATATAATATTAAAACTATGTTTAGAAGCACCACCAGAGAGCGCCATTAATCTCTTACTCCGAGTGACAGCCATGACAAATGTGGCTTACCGAAGTTACCGAATCAATTTTTTTGTTCCGAGGTTTTTTCCTTGAAACTGGATCCGCGAATTACGGAGATAAAAGGGATTTTTAATCACGATTCTTGAGCGAGGGACGGCCAAGTTTGTATTGTTTGACAGCTTGAGATATTTCTGGATATTTCGATGTTTTCAATCTGTAATGTTCTGACGCGAAATGTCCCCTCTTCATTGATTTATATAAATGCTACGGCAAAATCATCTCCAAAATATTCTATGAAAACTTTACTGACCATGTTTTTACTTCGCATGGTTTGGAATCATACCATTATTGGGAAGTTGTATTATAAATTCCTTAACTATTCAACAATCTGCAGACCTAAGCTGGTTGCAATTGCCCCACAAGTTTAAGCTATCCTTGATCAGTCCCACTATAATCTCTGAAGTAGAAAATTGATTTAATATCAGATTACTGTTTATGGTACACTCGATTACAGGTTACGTTGATCACCAAAGTTTAAGCAACAATAACAAGGATCAGCTTAAAGTGGATACCATACCTTGACAGATAGCACAGGGCTGTGTAATATCTCCACTGAGAATAAAAGGGTTAAACCTTTCAAAAGGGAAGTGCAATTAATTCGCGAAGCACGTGGGGGCAGCGGAATGAACGCATTTGAATATCCAACAACAAAAGGAAGGTGGTGAAATTGTCGGGGCTGCCACAATGTTGGTACGCCTTTTACCTTTGGTCGATATGCGGTTTAAAATGTTTGAATCATTTTTAGGGTTCCGTACCCAAACGGGAACCCTATTACTGAGACTTCGCTGTCCGTCCGTCCGTCCGTCCGTCCGTCCTTCCGTCCGTCTGTCACCAGGCTGTATCTCATGAACCGTGATAGTTAGAGAGTTGAAATTTTCACAGATGATGTATTTCTGTTGCCGCTATAACAACAAATAAAATAAAGAAAACAGAATAAAATAATTATTTAAGGGGGCTCCGATACAACAAACGTGATTTTTATACCGTTTTTATAGGTAATGGTAACCCTTCGTGCGCGAGTCCGACTCGCACTTGGCCGGTTTTTTTGTCAAACTAATATGGAATAATACAATATTTATTGTATTCAATAGAATTTTTAATCAGGTAAACATATACATAAAGTATTAAATAGTAAACGAATACTTTTAAAATAAAATCACCTGAATAATGTTGAAATCAAACTTCTCCACTTTATATTGTACGTGTGTTCAAACCACTATCATATTTCTATATAAAATATTTTTTAAACATTTTAGACGTTATGCTAAATTGTATGGACTAAAATATTTTTGACAATGTATGGCCCCGTTTAACGGCACCCAGTCAGCGGAATATTTTATAGCTAATATCAGAAGCCATATTGCATTCGGGGTATAGATCGGAAACTTCGATAGCTCATTGCGAACGTTACATAAACTTTTAGAACCTTACATGAAAACTATAAAGAATTTGGATAAAAGTCTTTTTCTTTAGAAAATACCAGACATGTTTGGTTTATACACACAATAGATTTTGTGTAAAGTTTCATATTTTATTACTAATAAAGGTATCGTTAGTTAATTAAACATAGCTCATCGTTCTCATCATTGAGCAATCGGCTCAATTGAAAGCGTGTTGGTTGTTATAGTTTTATGAAGTCATAGAGTAATAAACCAAATTGTTCGCCAGTCCAGTTGTTGGCGTCTTCTAGATGATCGATGTGGAGGGAACTCACTATATGTAACTTATTTATGCCTTCTTCAGAAAAGGAACGGGATTAAAAACGCATTTCTATATGTATATTAATAGACAAGACAGTTCCTTTTTAATGATAGGTGTATGGTGGCTGTCTGTAGTCAGCTTGCATTCTTTTATCATTCGCAGCGCATAGTATTCAGTTCACAATTATATTACAATGTCAAAGGGAGAGCTCGCTTTTTCCACGTATCTAATGAACGGTCGTAATTTATGCCCATTTGTACGTACGAACTTCAGGACGTGAGGGTTTGGTGCGAGTTATAAGTAGCGGCGGCTGATCGTTTGGGACATTGCAAATTTTATAAGAAAGATCAACTTTCAATATGTGTTATGTCTAATTATACACGGTTTTTTGTGTAATTTTTCAAGAACGCTAACAACACCCTCAATAGTATCTTAAAGGTACATAATACAACCTATCCAGATAATAATAACGATTACCTATAGATACAACAACTTGTTGCATGAATTAAACAATAAACATGTCAGCACGCTAAACATCTACTGTGAACCGTTTCCAAAACCACAAACCGCCTAGACCTTACCCCACACGAGCACTAACAAGTAGAAATTCGCAACGAATTCCGTT
The DNA here is from genome assembly GCA_914767695.1 of Ptilodon capucinus. NCBI lineage: Eukaryota > Metazoa > Arthropoda > Insecta > Lepidoptera > Notodontidae > Ptilodon > Ptilodon capucinus. The sequence continues at coordinate 11,581,187 of OU611822.1, forward strand.
CGGCTAACGACACAGACGTCGAAATGAATAGCCCATTTACATCCGAGCGGAAGTGTGGCGCGGCCGATATTAAAATTGATTTCACAAGAGCTTTATTGCATCCAACTTTTCATTGTGATTGTCCATCGATTGTACGTTTTGTTCGGGCCGATGCTATGCGGACAATTGGTATTCGACGGTTATACAACCATTTTGTTTTCGGCTTTTAAAGTGTGTCGGTGTGAGAAATGGGATGCAATATTCTTTTGTTTTGTGATGACAGTTGCAATTTGATTTTCATTTAGAATGAGAACAATAGTGAGGTTTATTTAAATAAAAGCTGTGAAAAATTTACAATGTATACAAAAAGTGGCAATAGCCTGCTAGTTATGTAGGCTACCCTCGTATCCTAGATGTACCAGGTTCCACTATTAGACTAGTGAACTGAGCCTATTACTTGCACAAGCATGTACCTTAGGTTGAGGATTACTAATGATATGATAACCTGACATTAGTAATATCTTAATTCTTTTAATAATGAAAATGCGGTGAAAATGTATTTTAGTCCGCTAGTTTTAGCTCTTTATAGGTCTTAGTGTATGTTGAGTCTTTACGAACAATACATTTAATATTTGTAACCATTTTGCACCTTTGCACCTAAGTAGGTGCAAATTTCAAAGTATTTACATGTCTACCAGATATCGCTTACGCCCAAAGCGGTGTTGTTTACTCGGCAGTTCCAATATTTTCACACAAGAAAATGGAAAAATAATCTCAGAAAAATAGTAAATATTTATTCCTTCGAGAAGCTTCGATATTGACTCGTGGATTACAAGCGTATCACTGAATAAATCTAACGTCAACAGCTGGTTGTAGAGTTGGCTCCGGGCTTTATTTATAGGTGTATTCTCACCTTTCTACCGGGGATCACCGGCCTGGGAATTGGGGAGGGGGCATGATTTAGAAGTGATGTTACTGTTGTGAATTGGGTCTGTCATGCGCGTATCTACTTATTTGTAGTAACACGGTACGTATATACGTAGGTATGAATGAGAAAAAAATGTGAATTAGTAAAGAAAATTGAATCCGGTTTTGGAAAGATTAGTTGATCACTGTTTGATCACCCTACTAATAGTTTATCCGTTAATAGCCTAGTGGTTAGCGGGATCTTATAGAAAACGAGGGGTTTTGGTTCGATTCCGAACTTAGTGAGAAAGGCTAAAATTGATAGTAAGAAAATTCGTAATACATCAGTAGTAAATTTTTTAAACTGATGACAAAAACATAATAGAATTGAATTAAATTTTCACAAATAAATTCGTGGATTGCGTTGTATTCTGTTAATTAACACAAAAATATATTTAGGTATTCAAACCGAGACATAATATCCTACAACAAAAATGAAACTCATATATTTTAAGCAATTCCCCGCATGAATCACCGACATGGGAGTTGAATGGGAAAACATTTCTGAATTGCACCAATTACTTATACAATGGTAGGTATTTTCGTGTAGGTAGCTTTGGGCTATTTATACCTACAGGCTATTCTACTTTTCTCGTAAACTAAATCATCTCTAACAATCGTGTATAATATTATTGTAAATTTAATAAACTGAGTGCTCATTAAATGAATCCATCCAAAGTATTGAACATAATAAACGGAGATAATTTATCCGTTATTTTGATAAATATTTATGTATATTTGCTTAATTAATTAGACCATGCATGAAAACAACAAATAGATATGATGATATGATGATTATTTTACTATAAAATGGTAATTTAAATTTACATTTCGTCAACCGTGAATTCGTTTCGATAGTATTTCCAACGATTTTATTAACATCACAGATTGTGTTCAATATACTGTTAATTGAATAACAAGTGATACATTTCCGGTATAAAATCGTTTTTGTTTAAAATTAAATGTGATCTTTTTTGGGCTTGGCTGCGTTGTGAGGTCATATTGGCGCATGGCGGATTTTCATCCAGTGCACAGCGCTCACAAAGTTAGTACTTCTATGAGTCAATATTACCTCATGATGCATCAGTTGAAAGTACACTAAAAATCCTTACCCAGCGAAAGTATTAACCTACTAATAATGTAGGTGCTATCTAGCTAATGTTTTTAATAAATGAGACTTCAATGTAGTTTTTTCATAAGCGCTACTAACTTTTGACCCAAGCAAACTTTATGACCCTAACATAATACTTATTGCTAGAAGCAAATGGACGTAACTGACTTAATAAAGATTGTAACTATCAACATGCAACTCTGAACATTCTTTCTCCTAGCAACTTCTGTAATAGCATTTTCTTAATAAATAGTTTGACTCTCGAATAGTTTTCCAGATTATGAATCGCGAAAGTTCCCGAGATAGACCATTTCTGAGTTGTTCCGTAGATCTGGAAATTAATTGAGCTATCTTAGGTTTACAACTTCACAGGATCAAGTGAAAATAATTGAAGGTTTATAGCTCAGGGTGTTAATATAGTTTTCAATAAAATACAGGTTTCGTTCCAAGCAATATAGATTCTTAAAATTTTAATTTTAAATGCAAGGGAGGTACTAAGTATTTTTTTTCAAATTTCAGGCTAACTAAAAATTCATTATGACGTTTAGTACAAAAGTGTTTTACAAAACTTGTGTCTATACTTTACCCGTATAAGAATTCATTTTCTTTTAATATCAAACACATTGGATTATCATATAGATAATACTATTAAGTATCCTTCGGGAGGGTGCACTCATGAGATTAATTAATGCACCCGTCTCCTTATTTGATGAAGGAAGTCTTTGAGGTCGAGGAAAGAATATTAATTCCTTCGTTAACCGAGTACGATCTTGGCATGAGCGTTGGGGATGATTTGGTGCCATGGGACTCGTTTGGGGATTCAATGATAATTTAAAAGCAGTCGAGATTAGAGGTAAGTACTTGAATATTGTAATATAATTTAACATAGGAATGTAATACGATTTAATTCAATGTAAGTAATTATCATTACTATCATTATGATATACCTAACCTTATTAATACAATAATATGATGTTAAAATTTCGCACACGCATGAGAATAGATAAAACATGACATTAAACATGAAATCACCTGATTCGTGAATCTGGAGATGAATCATATTAGTCGCCATCAATTAGCGGCAAATGAATTCCGCGAGTAGCAGCCAAGAGCGGGGAGTATATTGGCCGCTGGGATGAAAAGCGCTAGAGACACCCTCACAACCCACCACACATACAAAATTGTTTTCCACCACCTTCAGCCATAATAGGTACGCAAGTAATTCTCCTATTAACCACTCCAACTACGCTCCAACTATGCTCCAACTACAACTGCCTCTCCTCAGGTGCACACACGAAAATTGATCTATTCAGTAATAGCTAAATCTATTTCAAGAAGCTAATATTTAATAAATTATTTAGCAGTTACAAACATAGCCCTCAAACTCCCCAATTTCGTTCACAGACACTACTCCTCATCAAATACCTTAGCACAACCTCTTCTCCTCACACGCGTCAACTTACATACAAACACAAAAATCATCCCCTACACACATGCACACACACACACATATGAACTCTGAATACACAGCATCCACATACACGTATCGATTAGTATTTACCCTTCACCAAAAATGTTTTATTACTCTAAGGAAACCTGTAGTTGGCTAATGTTAAGTTTAATTTCTCCCTTGTAACTTTGTAAGTGTAATTTGCTGTTGGTTTTCTAATAAATAAATAAATAAAATAAGCATTAGTTTTATCTCTTTCATATCAAAAAGAGTACTATAAGAGTCTGAAATCTACAGTAAATAAAGCACTATTCCATGAGAAGTCGGCCTACTTTAAACTTATTATTATTAACAGTAAAATAAACGATCCGAAATTATTATGGAAAAACCTTAAAAGCACATTACTACCTAAAAATAACAATGAATTACCCTCTTTTTTTAATGACCCTAACAATATATATAACCATTTTCTTAATATACCAGGCACCTCTGATGTGAGTATCTCGCAGTTAGTATTTTGCCATGTTTATCAAAGATTTTGGAAAAGTAGTTTGCACACAGTTAACAGATTATTTAGAAAAAAATTATATTTTGCCCGAGGTACAATCTGGATTTAGGAAAGGACGCAGCGCGGTGACGGCTTTGCTTGATGTGACTGATAGTATACTTTGCGCACAGGATAATGGAATGTGCACGTTATTAGTTCTCCTAGATTTTTCTAGGGCGTTCGACTCAATCAATATTAACTTGTTGATGTCCAAATTAAGTTACTATGGGTTTGACTGCGAAGCCTTACAATGGTTTAGCAGTTACCTTCTTAATCGTCGCAAGTACGTTATATTTAATCGTAATAACGGTTCTTCAACGATGTCTGAAAGAGTGGCCGTTAATAGAGGAGTACCTCAGGGTTCTATTTTGGGACCCATTCTATTTATCTTATATTCGGCCGACATAATATCTCTTATTAAATATTGTACATTTCATATATATGCGGATGGTGTGCAGGTGTACATATCTTGTAAACCATCAGAGATCGACAGTGCAATAAACAAACTAAACGAGGACCTCTCCAGTATTGCCACTTGGTCTACAAACAATTGCCTGTCGCTCAACCCCGTCAAAACCAAACACATAGTTTTTGGTAGTAAACAACAACTAGCAAGACTTAACTCGTTAGCACGGGTTATGATTATGGATGAGCCCATTGAGCGTGTATACGAGGCACGTAATTTGGGGCTACAGATGGATAGTAACCTAAGATTTGAAAAACACGTTGCAAACTCGGCCAGAAATTGTTTCTATAAATTAAAAGTAATCTACAGAATGAGGCCCTACTTATCAGAGGCTTTGCGTGTTCGGCTAATGGAATCACTTATTTTGTCAAAACTTAATTACATGGATTTTTCTAGAAAATTACGTCACACCGAGCCATGTCCAGAACAAAAACCTCGAAGCGACGCCGTTTTCTCAATAAATCTGACAATTGACAGAGGTAAAACTTATGTCTTCACGGTCATACTAAGCTAAATATCACTATCGTCTTATAGAGAAGATCAAAATTGTCACTATCGACACCAACGAACTCGCGAGCCAAAGGTCTAAACCGTCAATGGAGCACTTAAAAGTCTGCGGACTTAAAAACCGGCGGACTTGCTCGCTGGCTCTTTGTGCATGCTTGAAATTCTAAGTCTGCGGTGCAAAAAACCGCCATGACTTCGCCAATGATGAGAGTTGACTGTTTATTGGATCACCAACGTGAGTCGACGAGCCAACGATTTAGACCGTTAGCTCGCCGGCTCGCAAATGAATCACCCCCTTTAGATACTTACATCTTTTTTGCAGTGGTAGCCTCGCGGGCAAGAACGCCCGCCTTGAACGTAAAGGTTCCAAGTTCGAATCCCAGGCCCGCACCTCTGAGATCATTTTCATGTGCGAATGTCATTTTCAACAATGATTACCACTTGCTGAACGGTGAAGGAAAACATCGCGAGGAAACCTGCACGTCTATAGAAAGGCGTGTGAAGTTCACCAATCCGCACTGGGCCAGCGTGGTGGACTATGGCCCAAATCTCCCTCGTATTGAGGGGGAATGTGCCCAGTATAATGGCAATAGGCTCGCCTCCTATTACATTGGGACCAAAGTACATCGGCGAAGTGTGGGCGCACTACAGTGCACCTCTGCCTACCCCTTCGGGGAATACAGGCGTGATGGTGTACACATATTTTTATACGTAAGTAAAAGTCATTCAACCATATATTTTCAGGCCTACCTTTCTTGCCTTACTAGATTGTTATCACTGAAAATAGCGCATTTTTGTAATTTAAACCTGAATAAGGGTAAACGTGAATAAAATAACAGGATGGCGAGCCCGTTGATTACACGCCGGGGTACAACACTCCAGATAAGACCATTTTATTTTTTTAACTTATTATTATATAACCTTCAGAGAAACATTTTGAATAAAATTACATTTTTGTATGATCAACAGTTCTTAAAATTCTCCGTCAAAGTTCACGTATTGACTAGATGGTTAAATTAACTTTGACGCATATTGGACGTTCGCCACGTAAGAATTTTTAGTGTACTTTCAGCTAGTACGACATGATATCATATTGACTCATAGAGATACTACTGGATGAAAGTTCACCATTAGCCAACATGACCTCACAACGCAGCGAACGTATTAACTGTTATTGAACGTGGACTACTAGTTGCATACCACTTACTTAGATACAGAAAACATCTACAATGTACGTAAGGTAAGTGAATCAAGGCATATGTAGGCAGTACATTTGTACCTGATCGCATCGGTACACAATTCGGTGGCCGTACACTGCGCTCACATTCACTGGCATTAACTTGATAACAACTTAGTCGGATGCTGGATTTGACAGGCTGTCCGAACACTCGAATAAACGCTATCCATATTTATAGTAACTATAGATAAAGTGCACTAACTGATATACTCTATATCAATATTACCATTTTTTTAAATACAATATTAAGATTTGGTACTGCTTGACTAATAATAAAATTTAAAAATATATTACGTCTGTGATCATAGTTTGCTACTGTATTTTATGAAACTAAGTAATTAAATAAGACTATTCTAACCTTTAAAATAGAAAAATATTAAGACGTTTACCAAATTAAAATACTTCTTGAACAGTTTAAAATAATCACATCCTATTTACCCATTAACATTTTTCTTAATATAACATTCGCTCTAAGAATTTACGCCATAAAATATAGTAGACTGTCCATAAACAAGGTATCACGAGAACGTTTCAAGCACGCCCATATCTCGACCCGTTCGTCACAGCTGAGCGCCACTTAAGGATTGCAGAAGAGCTGCCCGGCTGAGGAGGAGGGTGGATAGGGATTTTATTATCAGAGGACAGTCCTAATTACATTTTACGTTTAATAACACCTTATACTGGAGTTGTGATAAATAGATCATATTCCCTTAAAGGTTAAGCTGAGGTGCACTTCATGTAACAGGAGGTGGGTCTATGGCCATTAGCCATAATAAATATTCATACTAATTAATTTAATTTTAAATAAATATATATATATATATATAATATATATAATAATATATAAATATATATATAATAAATTTAAAATAATTTAATAACTATTAAAATAAACTCGCACTAACAATTATTTTATCTAGTCATAAATTTCGTATTATTAATTTCAATTACTCATAAAATAAATTCATTAAAAGTTTTTATGAATATTTTGGAATTTAAAAACAAAAAACCGCGTATAAGATTTTGACTTTCATTCAATACAAAATTCCAGTCCACAGTTTCCGAGTGCCGCGGTGTCCCTACCTGCAGTCCTGTATATTGGATTACGTTGTTTACAAGATATTTACGTTTGGCCGAGGGTCGCCGTGGAAGGCCCTTTGACGAACAAACGGCTCAGCTAATTCCCTTGCTCTTGTAACTGATATTATTTTTATTATACGCTTTTTTATGTTAATACAACGTGGGGAGTGTTTTTAGAGGAATTGAGATGACTTGGGAGTCTCTAAGGTGTTTTGCTCAACATAATGTAGAGTTCAAGGTGTGTAATTGGAGATGGGGGTAAGATACGTACCTTACGTACGTATCATCACGATCTTTATTTTACAAAGAGTAGACAGGCACTATTCAATGGTTGATAAGGGATAAGTGATTTAAATAATTACAATTCTGTACTAGAGTAGCAAAAAATATTGTTAATTTGCTTGTAGACTGACGTAAATATGGACAAGTAGGATGGCAGCATAAATAGTATGTTTTGGTATCATTGAAATCATCAGTATGGTCTCTTCGTAAGAATGTAGCGACAAGATAAAAATAAACACACCCAGCGAGTTCCCGAATAGGTAATTACACACTTTTAAGATTCCATCCCTAGATATGCAGTGGGCAGGGAGTGCGTATAATCACAGCTAAATGAGGGTAGCGCGAGCACACGGCACCCCGGGGAGCGCCGGCCCTATTCCTGAACCGGTCTAACGAAACACTACATATGTACCTACTTTTCTTATTTTGGTACGATCTAAAATAAATAAAAATGGCTGGTACGACATATTTTTAAAACATTGCTATTGTACGCACTGTCTATAAGAGCGAAGGTCCAGTGTGTAAAATTAGTTTAATAAATTACATTTTGACAGCGTTTCAATTACATGCCGAGATTTTCATATTTAAAATAATAGATGTTCTATTAGTTATGGGACGTGAATACTCAACTTGTAAAAAATATATCTAAAAATTATATATTTTATCTATTTGCGCATACAATATAAGTTAAGACAATCATGTTTGTAAAACCTATTTATTATATAACCTAGCGACTGTCTTCGATCATAATATGATAAATGAATCACAGAGCGTTCCTTCTATAAGTGAATATAACATTTCCTTTGATCTCGTAACAACCAAACAAAAAATATCTCCATCCAATTATATCCGAAAAAAAGTTATTAATACACAACAGTTAGAAATTTCCGAACAAAGGTTCTTATGAACTGGCTCTCTGAGCGAGATGAACTGACAACGGAAACTCCAGTAATTACAACGCAAGGGGTGTTCTGGGGAAAAAACTTGGCAAATTATTTGGCCGTCCGTAGAATAAGAACGACAGGAGATGATAGGAGCAGCGCCGCGTGGCCATTAATATCGTTCAAAAACATTGTTTGTAGAGGACCGCCGCGATTTATCGCGAAGAGCGCCCCTCGGGCCCTCCCTCACTGGGGTGCAGAAAAAAGTGGAAAGTGTAAAAAGAAACAAGGTTCCGCTGACTTTTATGTCTTTAGTTCAATTGTATGTACTTTGTAATGGATTATAAACCACAAGGAAAATGGTGTTAAATTAAACGTATGCCAGAAAATCTGTCAATACGTTTTCAAACGTGGATTGCATGAATGTTTTCTTCAGCAAATACCTTTCCTAGTACCCTAAATATATTTTTCAGTAAGCTTACGGAATCCTAAAGCCGGAATGGTCTATTTGAGACGAGATATCTGCTTTCACCTTACATAAGGCCGCTCAAATTTTTATTTTGTAGCTTTAATTTTCCGTTTTTTTTACAACTTTCTTAGAGGTACTCTTTTGGGAATAAATTAATTAGTGAGTCTTAGTTAAGATTTCAGTTAATAATATTTGTTAGGGCTCTTGGACAATATTTTCAATTAATTTTTATCGGCGCTTATTTGTAATCATCGACTTTTTTTAATTAAACGTCTGCTTCAAGTTTAATGTTTTAGGATTGGTTAACGCTTAATGTAATAACATAGCGTTTCATACAGAATTCAAAGTACGTTTTCTTTTAGTGTTTAAGAGGCTGGTGTTGCTGTATATGTGTCCTGCTAGCTATTAGTGTCAACTGCTCTAACATTTTCGATTCAATTCATGTCTCTTTCCTTACGGTTTGCCTCATAAAAGATTCTTAAGCTATCTAGTTAAAAAAAGGTAAAATGCTTCTTACATTGTTCCAATGAATTGAGAATTGTCAGCTATAATTGTAGTTACATGTAGTTGTAGTAGTATGTAGTTGTAGTACATGTAGTTACATCTCATGATCTTATCGAAACGCTAAATTAGATACTCATAGTATAAAGTACAATTTTTATGTAATAAACGTTACAGCAACATAAATGATATCTTAATAAAATCTGTGTTATAAACGCGGGCCGACAGATTTACGATCCGTCCGGTCCGGTCCGGCGGCGGGCGGCGGGATCCGGTCGAATCCGGTTTAATCCGGCCGGAGCCGGCCCGGAGGCGATCTACAGCTTTGCTCCTTCGGGAGAGAGCCGTGTAATAGCCGTAATAGACGAAGACCCTTAAACGTGCTGTTCGTAACATGACAGCGAGAGTTTCGGACGGTGAATTATGTTGCGTAATTAGTTTTTGGTGAATATTTCGTATATTCTTGCATGTAATGCAATGTTTTGTGCAGTTAAATTACTTTACTACACGTTGCTTGCTACGTGATAAACGAATTTCGACAGTGATATCGATTTTGTTGTACACATACTACGACTACACTGTATTTGACATCACTGAAACTATTGCCATCCCCCTCAAACATTACGGACCTGAGTAAGTTGGCAAAACATATAGTTTAGTTTGGTCCCAATAGAATCAGCATTGCCTGTCTTAAACCAACCTCAATAATATCAAGTATTTACTTACAAACTGTTGTATATCATTTTAAAATACACAGTACCCTTTGTTATCTTGACGCGCGGTAGAGCGTCAAGCCAAAAAAAAAGCGTGGCTTGCTGCACCATGCGTAATATTACACGAACCATTTGGAGCGACTTTTGACCCCCTTAATATTGTTACCTAGTATCTATTGAGGTATCCTAAAATTATAGTTACTTCCTGCTTACATCTTAAGAAGTTGTATATTTTAAAATGCTAATCGTACTTTTGCCTTTATTGCTATTATAAAGCTCAAAGATATTATCTTTAAAATATAAAATTAACTACCAGAAGCAGCAGACTGGCAGTAACTGAATGAAACAGGTTCGATGGCAAAAGGAATGTCAACATCTACTCGTTGACAATATTCTTAAGTTTTTGTTCTCTATAAAATCAACAACAATTTAGTATCAAAGTACTTGGCCAGCACATAATGCGGAGCGTGGCATTTGGCGCGCAACGAGCCGTCGCCGCCCGCCCGCATTACCTGTATCTAGCCCGCCCAAATTACCAGCACCGGCGTAATTAAAGGGAACCTTGTTTCATCCGCCCTTGTACTGTGATGACAATCGTTTGACTTTTTGGCTCATTTAGGATGTTTTTAAAGATAGTTTTGTGTATTTATTTAGTCTTGTCTGTCTGTATTGCAGCAATGTTTTTAATATTATTACTTATAGATTTTGACAGTTAACTCGTTACAAAGTCTATCAAAAATGTACAATTAAATACTATTGAAACAACAATACTTTGAGGAGCTGATGGTAAAACCCTAGTCTTCCCTAGAGACAGAATTAAGTTTGGTTGTCTGTAGAAAAATCCACGTGACAACGCGTGGTCGCGCGTCATCGATGAAACTTCGTTGAAAAATTTTGCTTTTTCTAATAGTTATTACAGTTCGTTTTGCTAAACCTATCACGGGCGTCTTTATGCTGCGATGAGCACTGGGTTTGATCTGTACGATCAATTGCATCTGTACGACCTGTATCTATTTATTATGTCATATTATAATTCATCCTGGGTCCATGAGTTACATGTTGTCTGGACTTCAGGAAGTGTGGGCACTACGACGAGTGTCGTCTAACGAAATGACTGATTCAATCAGGCTTGCAGATGAAATTTATATAATTTCTCCATAATGTCATTGAAATATACGGTTGTTGAAGAAATATAAGAAAATAAATAAATATATGAAAGAGTAGCACTCTGGCTAATGGATTTATAAAATACGGCAGTTCGGTTAATGGGCCGTCTTATGATAAATGTTCATTGCCCGGAGATTATCTGTTAAACCTTTAACCTTTTCGACTATTAACATGTATGTTCCGTACCTACCTACCAACTCGGGTAACATAATATGAGTTTAATTGTATATAGACTATTCGAGCACAACATTTTAATCTAACTTTTAAAAATAAGTTGTTGTTCGTTAGTCTCCCTAATATTTTGTTTTGTTTTGTTCGCTTTAATACATAAAAATAAAATTTGGAAAGGTAGGAGGTAGGTTTACTAAGTTTGTCGGGTCATCTAGTTATAAGATAATAATGTTTTTTGTACATCCCGCATCCATTCTGACTTAATTATTCAGAAAATTTATTGTAATTAAACAATCAAAGGTAGACTTTGCGTAACAGTAAGTAGGATTCTTAGTTCAACATCACGAAGGAAATGATATCAGAAAGGTGTGATATCTTCAGATATTCAGATGACACTACACCGAGGTCTCGGTACTCGTGTATAACACTACATCTGCGATGAGCGTATCGCGATACCAAACAACTTCTTAACATTGTTTCCTAAGTATTTGCTTGGGTTGTCGAAGCTCGCTCACGGCTCTAGAGCTATCAATTCTCAAGTGCCCAGACAGACCAGACTGTTGCCAAATAGACACAAAAACAAACCAAAGACGACCCTGTCGCATTGCAATGAAGTGCACTCGACAACTTAACATGCATATCATCATGACTTTATTAAGAGGGAATACGGTTTAGTTTTGGTTAAATGAGATGTAGTAATATCGTCGTCCCGTAGTACACTTGCGGCCAAACAAAACGGGCAGACGACCAAATAAAAATAGATTTCACTTCGTTAAAGCAAATTTACATTTTTCTCGTTGACTTTTATTTTTTTTATTTACGACCGTGTTGTACTTCTCTTTTACGGGCCGACGCTTTCAGGTAAATATCTGTTGATGTTTTATCGAGAAATTCATAAATTATTCTTTCTGTTTTAATTGGATCGTTGATTGTCTTTTATTCTGTCGCCCGGTAATAGTGCAGCATTTTCAGTGATGCGGCAATGTTTCAGCTGTAAATGTTTTAAATAATTAATGCTGAGTTACTTTTTGACTACTTATGTAACTAACTATCTATATGACTGTATAGTTATATACGAACTAACTAATCAATTCCGAAGCTTAATATAAGCTTCTGTGATCTCTGACTTAAATATATGTATAGTTTTATAGACATATATACAGGTAATCAGATTGATATCCTTACGACGGGTATTAGTTAAGCTAATATCGAATAATTATACTGTAAACTACCGCCGTGTCTGAGTCACATCACAATCCCGTGAATACTAATACGGTCTGTTGAATAAGAATATGTTTATTAATATTTACAATGAGATAAAAATTTATTTCATTGTAAATATTATAATTAGTATAATCGATAATAAGTGTTCTACTAGATCGTGTTCTATTACTTTATAAATAAGTACAACTACTATTTTGATTTTAGTATATTTTCTGTTTATTTAAAATTATATTGTATTTTCACAATCAAGCAAACATCAGACCTTAATTACTTAATTAACAAACCTCATCTAGTCACACAATTAATCCGCACAGAGCCTACTCTGCATAACAATCAAGTGTACGCTCCGACTAATCTGGCATTAGCACTGTCGATTGTCTACCAATTACACGATAACGAGGTTTCTTGAGGATGTCGCGCAACTATCGGGCAACTGTTGCCATGTGGGCCGTTTCGCGTGACCTGTACTATAATGTATTTATTACGATCGCATTAATATGCGCTGAGATTTAGTTAAGATTTGGTGCATTCAAGTGCATGACAATGTACGTGAATACCAAAATGAACTGTATTGACCCTTATGATAAGACAAAAAACAAAAACCGACTTCAAAAACCTAGGTGCACTAAAAAGCTAAATGCCAATGCCAATGCCAATCAACGTCGTACAAGGCAAATACACACATGAATTGGCACCGACTCCAAATGTAATGAATTGTAAGGTTATTTGTAGCTTTTTAGCACCTAGGTTTTTGAAGTCGGTTTTTGTTTTTTGTTAAAAATATTTTTTTTTCACGATTTTTAGTGTCAATCATCGTTGAAAGTTTGCAAATATTATCACCTTATAACAGCCCTAAAAAAGTAAAAATTTACAGCCCAAAAAAAAACACCCCACCTCACGAACCCCCCCCCCCCCCTTTCCACCCCTTTGGGGGTGAGTTTCGATTTTTGTTAACAATCCGTATTAAAGTTCACTAACGCCGGAGATATGCTGTAGTCCGGATTGGACCCCCACTTCACCCCCTACATATTTTTCTTTCAAAATTCCTGAAAGACGTGTTTCTTTATTTTGTATGTAAAATACATATACACAGTTTCATGTCGATCAAAAAATATTTTTGAAATTATATAACCTTCAACCCCCCATTTCACCCCTAAGGGGTTAGATTTCTGATAATATTTTGGAAATGAGACCAACCTTGAAGAATTCCCTAGCAACCTTCAAAAAATTTTCGAAATCCTTCGACAGACGCCGGAGATATGCGGTAACATACATAAAAAAAAAGTACTAATTGAGAACCTCCTCCTTTTTGAAGTCGGTTAAAAACGAAATAATATTGACAGTGCGAGCGAATTTAGACGCGTGGTCACGTGGCTTTTATCGCCACAGCAATTGAATCTTTATGTATATCGTTAAAGAGTTCGTATTGGTATTGACAAAGATTTTAATGCGTGGGATTTGACGCCCGAGTATGCTTGATAGAGCTGTTTAAATTCTCTATCTCGAGAGTTTCAATGTTGAATGTGTTTTACAATTATAAATGCATATACATTAGGTACACATCTTCCATATCTATCCAGGGTCACTCATACCCCACGAAATACCAAAAGCATTATACCCACCCCATTTATACCATACAAATTCGTCACGAGTCTAACTCCATTACCCGACAAACGGGGCGCTGATCGAGTCATTATTATAATAGGATTAAACCTATCGCAGTGCAGTTTATCTTAAGCAAATAATACAGACATTATATAGATCGGATTATGTGAGATGTGGGCATGGACCCGAGTAGGGGATGCGGCATTTTTACAAGGGGTCGCGTGAGAATAGATTTGTTTAGTTTGGAAATCGAAATAGGTTTCGACACGCATTCGAGATTAGTATTTAATCTAAGATAAATTAAATGGGAATAAGGTCCATAAAATAATCCGAATACGTCACTATTATTTAATGAATTACTTAAATTCGCATATATGGCAATAAATACAGTATTTTTTCGTTACAATGAAGTTATAAATTACCTTTCTCCGGGACTCGTACACTAGCATCTTCATTTGACACTGAATATGAATTCCAGTTTACAGGAGTAACAGAAGTAGTGGCATTTAGGGGGCCCGTAAAAAAAAATTGGAGATGTGGAGTCTTCAGGGAAAAGGCTTATAAACATTATTTTATAATTTAACTCAAAGCCATATAGTTATTTAGTAGTTCTAAGTAAATGCTAACCTCTAGTTATTTCGTAGTGCCATGTATTCGGGGTGTTATTTATCTCAGCTTGGCGTGAGCCCAGCTTCGATCGACTCGCATCGCCTTTCGGTAACTCGATACCTACATGTTACGAGTATTGATTATCGACTAGGTGTCAACACTGTTTAGTTGTTATGTAGTCTGCTCATGATATCACGTCGTTGCTTCGAGATATCGATACTACGATTAGCTATATTTGCTATCGACTCTATTAGCTATTGTTAACCTCCTTTATGACCGGTGTAAGTAAGTTTGATTGTATACTGTTTATTTTATTGTTTTATACCACGTTATAAGTATTAAGTTTTAACTGCACAGGCCTCCGCTCACAGATGCGATAAAACGCACGCTACTAATTTTATGTAAATTCCAAAAGTAACTGTATTTATTAACGTCGAAAGCTCATATTTCAACGACATGTCATCGATGATGCGAGCGTAGTTTGATGCGTTGTTGCGTGGCTCTTACCAAATAAATTTAATCATTATGTATATTGACAGTAAATACTTTTTTATAAATCAAGATAGTTTGCTCGCCCCAGTGCGTGCGAATGCAATTATTAATGATGTTTCCTATGTATTGTTAACATTCCTTAGTAGATGAGTTTGTGAGTGTGTGGTGGATAAACAGATTCAAAACTTTTCATTGCTTAAAACGTTACAATACCAGCATACAGTGCCTACGTCAGTACCCATAATAAGCAGTTAAAACACGATAATAAATGATATAACATGTCAATTCTAAATTATGATAAGTTGACCGAGCGCTCCCTTTTAAACGTATTGTTATTCAATTTGTCGCAAAGTAAATAACAACGAAAGGCTCTCTCAGTATCGTGAGACAGACATCATGTATACATATTTTAAAACCTAACGCACATCAATCAGCTATACCACGAGTTTTACATATTATTCACTCGTTAGTAGATAACGTTTGCGTAAATTACGTGAAAATAGCTCTTAGCTGTATATCGAGAGACTTGCTATTGGGAATATGAATATTTTACGTAAACGACAACGACGAGCGAGTTTCCACCAGCGTGTAACCTTATGGTAGAGCTGGTATGGACTGGGGGACGGGCGTGTGGGGATGATCAATCATTCAGTGGAATAGCGAATCACTGCCTGTTGGGTGTAGCATTTTGGAAAACTCTTTAGGGCAAACAAAATTATCCTTTTATTATGCGTAAGTAACATTCTACACCGTTACCGGATTGGATTACTGTACAATATGATATGAGAATCAATACAAAAACTGACTTCAATTGGTTTAAATTTCTCATTTTGCATGTAGATAAAAATGTAGCTAAGATTAAGCTTGACCTATGTCGAGATGGGCTCATGGCAAGTTATAATATCCATCAATTAATATCCTTGTACATACATAAACACCCCTACGTTGTTATAGACGAGGGAAAAGCCTAATAATGCAATTTATGATCATCTATAGTTATTACATTATTGAATTAGACATAGAGTACATTTTAGTATTACGATAAAATTTTACTATGGAGGTAATCTTAGACTTGTAAAATATACTTGTACTCTTAAGTCATAATATGATATTTTGTCTTTCTAAAAACCAGATACAAAGGTTTAATAAAAAAAATAAGTTAATGTAAATTTAAAAACACTGAGTGCTTCATAGTCCCTGGGCTTTCCGCAACTGTTATGATTAAAACATGTTACACAAAAACAAACAAGCCTATCGAATCACAAGCCATCGTGATATGTGCACAACTCAAAACATGCTAACATTACCGGCAAACATTTGGGAGAACACAATTAATTAATGTCTCATTTAAATAATGGCAACGCTAAACAATACGCGCTCGCTAATCGCCGCGCGTATCTATTTGACGTATCGGCCGATGAGCAAACATGGCGGCCGGGAGCGAGCCGCGTTTTAATTACACGCGGGTAATTAGGGTTGTCAGGAATTACATAAACAATATTATACAAACTGTTTGGGATCATTATTTTTATAGGATTCGATTTTTATAAAAATGCTGAGATATAGTTTGGAATATGTTCATAGATACTTTCACTGCATTCTTGTTATACTTACTAAAGCACATCGAGCAGTCTTCGCCCGGCAGCCCATTGGTAGAATCTGACATCACAATAATGTAAAGTGCCTTGATAAATAAAAAAAAAGTTATTTATTATTACAAGTTATAATTTACAAGCTTTATATTAACTTGCATTGTATGTCCGGGTGGAATGTTGCAACTGAATTTTAAATCAGTTATCTGTAACCAATTGAGCTGAAATTTGGAATACACGCTAATTTTGGATGACAATGCATGCTTAGTAAAGTGACGTAATTCTAATTCCAATATGGCGGATCATCCAAGATGGCGGAATAGTTATTTTTTCTGCACTACCACAGTATGGGTATCAAATAAAAGGGCTTGCTGAGGAGAACACGAAAACTAAGGGCAATTAATTAAAAGCTTGTTTTTAAATAGTTTTTTACCATTAATTTATTGATACTGGACCTCAGTGATGCTGTCAGCAAAACTGTGGTTAGAGACATACTTCTGGTATTGAGGCATTTTTATTCATAAACCACCGTGATAAAGCTTTAAATTACAACCAAGAGCGAATTAGTAAGTATTAATATGACGGCTTGGTGCAGTGGTTCAAACGTAGGCCACTCGGCTCACGGTACCGAGAGATTGCTGGTTCCATTCCCGTCTGTGGCCAATGAGGCACATTGGCTTTTTGGTATTTGCTCTGGAGTGTATGTAACTGAGTGATTCCAGTCCATTGTATGGTATCCATAGTAAAAGTCTTTTTGTACAATAGTTTAGCATTATATTATGATGAGTAGGTGTTTGTCTACGTTTCTATACGGCAACATTATCAGTTTGAAAAATTAGCTGGCAGCCCTACCAACCGTCAAATGAACCACCGATCGTCGGCCATGTGATTCGCTGATTTGTTTATCAAACGTTTGATTTTATGATAATTGCTAGCGGCCGTAAAATGCCGCCAATAATATTGTTTATGTACATTCTACCTCGTTCGCTGGTGCGATTGATTTTGTTTATGAAATTTCTAAATTGTAATGATTTGCATAAATGTAATTGTGTTACACTCTTGTGAGACACATAATCCAGTAATTCAGAGATCCACACTCCACAGCACCGACTGTTTTACAGAAATATGGTCGCGACAACATTGCTTAGTACTCAATAGTTAATCGAAAAGACAGAACGTAATTAATGAACAGAATCCGAACACCCCCATAATTAGTTACAGCGCGACACTATTGTTCCGCGACAACCGCGCGACATGACAGCGACAGAAGCGCGACACGACAGCGACAGCGCGACAAATGACTTTGTGGCGGCGACGAGACGTGCTCGATTTTACACTAGCTTGTAAACAATGGTGTACTTAAAGATTTTGTTAAGTGATCCATCTTCGGAAAGCATTTTCAAATTTCTTAGTTAGGTGATGGTCCAGAATTTTTCGCATTTTTATACCATGCCTTTTTTTAATTGTTTTTTTAACCTATATTGTCCCACTGGTGGGCAAATAATAATAAAAAATAAAATAAAAATTGTTTATTTCGGATAGGTCTCCCCCATAATTTTCATATTTTCGTATTTTTATTTCATGGTCACCGTACAGTTTTAAGATATATTATAATTAGTTTCGTGGACTGTTACTATACTAGAACTTGCTTTCAAAAGCCCTCAAGAATCCATACTGGTTATTCCATTATACAACATGTGCGTTCACCGTGAAAAATAACATAAACTTGCAACACTACTGAATTTTTTATCGGATCCCCTCGAACCTTACCTGTCAACTTGGCAACTGGACCATTTCTTTGAGCGATTTAATTTAACTCTCGATTCACAATTACAGAGCAGTCCCTTTTGGAGTTCAGTGTCAAAGCAACGAAAACTCCTATTACAGTACCCAATTTCCGTGTGAAAGGGTTGAGAGCGAAAAGTTTAATCCGCGTACATAGCTGCTTTTGAAAAGGGGTCCCACAAAGCGTGGTATAAAGGCAGCAATGGATCTGTTGTTTGTCGGTATAACCGGTGTGTTAGAAGTTGTGAGCGCGGAAGGACGTCGAGTCGAATTTATCAGGGCCGCCGTTGTGCAAAGCTAATGTATTCTCGAAGTTTGACAAAGCCGACTCATCGCGTAGTCTCCGAGGAAAAAGCGACGGTGTCTCCTAATGGAAACAAGTTTGAAATTCGTCAATAGATTACTTGGGTGTATTACGAGGCCGAGTTTACGTCGGGAGATTTTCTTAGTTTAGACTTCTGTGTTTCATGATTTCACTTGACGTTTCTGCAAATGTTTAATACATTTTTCGCGCTTGGATAATTTCTTTAATTAATTAATAGCACCTCACCACTTTTTCTGTAGCAATATTTTTTCATTATTACTATGACTTTTCGACAGACTTTTTACAATAGTCATGGAATATTTTTAGTATATGAGACAGTGGGAGCGTATTTCTATCATCCTTATGTTACTTTCTATTATTATAAGCTGAAACATAGTTTCCACTAGCTGGTACTACTTGTAATAACATTCCGAAGCAATCAGAGCAGTAATGCCCCGGCAATTATCGCGGGCGCGAGCTCGGTGCTCCAATTTTCCGCGTCATTGGCGATTTCTGGCTTATGACGTAACAACATCTATGACGTCACGTATTATTTTATTTATATGTGCAATTCTTGCAGAGACCCTAATCCTTGGTAATCTATGAAATATAAGCAAAAAATATACTTGTAAATACACGTTTTATGTAAAAGACAGACAGGGGTACAATTTTTAGTTGAATGTGAAAAAAAAAATGTTACTAGTCAGTTACTAGATAAGTTATTTCATAGAGTTTTGTTACATTATTGTTTTCAATGTTTATTCTTATCATTATAACAATATAGTTTACCCCTTAAAGAGCGAAATCTATCTCGTGTCGAGTCGTGTAAGGTGACGCGAGCCTCGTGCGGGATTACTCGCCGGGTCCCCTAATTATTTGGGTGAATTAGTAAATAGATTAGTGGCGCGTGATGCGAATATATCTCATCGGAACACGCATCGGCTTGGGCCTTTAATACAAGCCTATACGAGCAAGAATTGTTATGTTTAGTTCTTAAGAAGTAGTATAGATAATTCTCACCTACTTTATTTAAGTCGCCATTTTGATTAGCAGTTACTTACTACGCCACTCGCTAGGTATACAAGACTGATATTTTTTCAACTTCCCCTAAAAACTTTCAAGGATTAGTCTTCTTTCACTTGAATAAACCGGCTATAACCACTTTGGTGTCGTCGATTAAGTGAGCCGTAGTAAGTATAACAAAATTGAGGTCACTAACCAGGAATTCATAAATGTAGGAATCACAAAATAGTTATCATGATATGAGTATAATATTCTACAGCACACAAGACAAATTACAGCATCCGGCTCCTAAAAGTAGGGTTCCAATAAATCAAGCATTGTGCTCTAAACGTCTGCGAGATCCCGCGGGCTCCGTGGCGTGACGTGCGTAATGTGTCATTGCGCGGAGGCTGTCCGGGTGACAGGGGGACAAAAGGAGCGGTAAATAACCTAGGTCATACACCTTTCTACAATACCTATGATTGAAATAATGCCAATTTCTTAGGTATAAGGATAATAAGTATGTCTACGTAAAAAAGAAAGCAATAGCTGCTATATTTTATTAATATACAATGTTAAGCGTTTGTTGTAAATTCGTTGTGTGTTCGGATACTGTCTAGTCTATCCCTTGAAGAACATGTTTTTTTTGTAATGTTAAAAAATCTACATTTAAAGTAAATAGTATGAATTTGAACACTGAAATTTTCCAAAGTGTTAAGCGACAGTTTTCATTATAATCTCAAAAAATCCACATCGTCCGGCGATAAAAACAGCAATTTCAGATTTTCGTCCCTCTAAAGATACCCAAAATCCTCCTATAAAACATAAAAGTAAGCATTAGAGCGACAATAAAATATTACATAAAGCCATCCTCTAAAGTTAGTGTTGGTGCCGAGCAGATTTACCGATGCGAGGAACTGATAAAAGCCATCCCATGTTATGTCTCTGGTTTACCAGGGATCACCAACCCCAGGAATAGAACGTGACGATTTTTTCTAAAATTTGCATGAATTGAATATAAATAATAATTATTAGAAATGGTTCTGCTTATAGACTCTTTGTTCGTAATGATTTCTTGCAAATACTTACTAAGTTAAACAACTTGGTCCGCTATAGTTTTAATCGTCCTCACATAGGGTTGGTTGCCGAGTGCAGTTGAAGCCTAAAATTTTACATAACACATAAAAGTCGTGTAGATTTTTTTAGAATTACTTGAGTTATTGCGGAAACTACCAACTAAGACTAGACTACCTACTGAGGGGTACATATGTACCCCTTATCATATAGTATACATTAATTGTATTAACTTTCTCAGTCTTCTTTTTCTTTCTTTACAGATTGTCTCCACCTCCAACTCTATAGAGATCCAAAAGACCGGTACAAGAAAGGCCAAACAAAGGCCTCCCTATCGCTCCAACACTTCCTCGGCTTCGAGTCTGGATTCACTCTCGACAAAGAGTCCAACACTATTGCCATTATCTGCCAAGACGTGATCGTAGTGTTGGCTTTTGAAACCAGGGAGAGACTGATATCCTGGCAGGTCAAAGTAGGGGGACAACTCGGATCTTCAAAGGAGTTCTTGGTTATGGTCGGAGGTGGCGGTTCCAGGAAGCTGCCAGCTGGCCCCGCGAGGCTACACCTTCAGGGGCGAAGATTCGCGTTGACTAGTGGTGTCCCACCACGCCTGATGGGGTTGTGGGAGCTGGCGCACTTGCGGTGAGTTGAGGATAGTATCAGTTTTTGGTTTTTTTATTTCTCCACCACAAATTTTTCAGACGCCTTCCCCGACGTTCTCATTGGCTTTTGGATTAAGGGACAGGAAATTAAGTAATTAATTTCCTGTCCCTTAATCCAAAAGCCACTTATCAAAACATTTAGATACATACACGATTACCTTTCTCAGATTTGAATACCATAAGAATAAAGACGAACTTAAAGTATGCTTAAACAAAATCCACAAGGCACACAGTCACTGAGACATCTTTACGATAACTTTCCCAACGTTCTCAATTGCGGTGAAATGCGGGAATAATAACCCTGTATGCACATAACTCGCCATCAAATTGGAATTAAATGTGATAAAGTGAACGGTATTCGCGATAGTAAAGTCGGTTTATGTCGTCGTTGATGCGTGAACGCGTCGCGTGACTCTTTATGCGCCCCGGCGGGCGGCGCGGCGGGCGGACGCGCGGACGCCAGCGCAAGTTAATGGCCGCCACTTCCGGCGGCGGCCATTTTGTAGACGGCGTTGTAGGGTCACTATTATGTGCGGATATAGTGTGTCGAAAATAGGGAAAAGATTTGGAGTGAGTTGGATAGCAGAATGTTCAAGTTAAAATGTTCTAAGTGCACTGATGGAGTGAGCAATACATAGTTATTACTAATCGTCACGTAACGTTAAGTCACGTCACATTTTTACATAGTCAGAACGGGATCGAACCCAAAACTTCTCGATTAAATTCTATAAAGCTTTAATTTCAAGCAAGTGCAATAGTTATTTATATAAAAAATTTTCAAAATAATAAACCTTTCAGCTAAACGTATCCAAATGTGAAAGTATGTCTGCATTTGAGTTGCATATTCACCCTGAAACTCACTGCTTCCCCGACAATCATAATGTGCATTTTGTTCGGCCCAGAGCGAGATGGGAATAGATATAATATGTGAGAAAGAGACGCTTAGTTTCTAGAAACAAAACAAAATACTAGCTATGTTGTGGAGAGTGGGTTCGGTGAATTGAACACTAATTAAATCCTTTGCTTACCAGGCGCTACGGAGTAGTAGAAGGTAGATTCTGTTTCGAAGGCGGCTCTCACTGCGGTAAAGGTGAGGGTTTGCATATGCTGATCACGGACCAGGCTCAGGACATCACGGACGCCTTCGACATGGCTGCGCAGGGGAATCTCACCATGCAACGTACGCCAACGGCATCTAGGAAGAGCACTGGTATTATATTTTTTTTTTTATAGATAATATAATGCATTCAAATGGTTCAACAAAATGGAGTATAAATAGGTACATGCTTTAAATACAAAGCAAATGTAATTTTTTTATTTATTCTTTTTAATTCTTGCAGAAAAAGGTAGCAAGACTCGTCCAAGTACGCGCATGTCAGATTTCAACACGATCGATCAATCATTACCAGATACAGCTAGTGCGCTGTACGAAGAGAATTTCTTTGGTGAAGATTGCGGAGGCGATTCACCTTACTGGCCTTCGGACGAGAGACGAGGATACGATGACCACGACTTACAGACTCCCAATGATTTGGATATCGCTAGGCCACCTTGGACCGGAGCCGACCATGTTACATTAGAACGCTGCAACAACTGCCTCACTAAACTCGGAGCTATGTCCCGTTTATCTACAGTCGCTCTTACTCCCGGTACTCAGTTCAATCCAGCGTGGACAATGGAAGCTGTGCCAGAAAGCTGTTCTGACAACTCATCAAATAGTACAGAGTATTTGACTCCGAGGGCAATAAAGAAGACTTTAGAAGCATGCCAGTGTCAAGAAAGACCTCCGCAAAGGCCACCGAAGCCAAATCACTGTGATCAAAAGAAGCCACCGGCACCGCCGCCAATCCAGGCTTGCATGTGTGCTCAAAACGACAATCTGCCAGCCAAAAATCCTAAAGTAGGGCCTTATGAAAATTATGATGTTCCTAAATCTATGCATATGGAGGTAAGTTTTTCAGATTTATATCAATTAATAAAAAAAATCCATCAGTCAATAAATATTACATGAAAAACTTTTGTATTTTTTTTTCAGGATAATTCCAAATATTACGACACGCCGAAACGAATCAAAAAAGCTCTAGCAGATGACCTTTTCCAAGTTACTAAACCAACGGCCCCTGGCTCTCTAGTGCTCAAGAAAAATTGTGGCTGTATTTTAAAATTTGGTTCAAAAAAGAAACCTGTCATAGTGGAATCGGATGAAAATATTCAACCGGTGGAATGTCCGTGTCAAAAGGTGACAAACTGGGCGAACAATTTAATTAGTCTTCCTTATTGTAAAAGAACATCAAATAACGAACATTTGAATACCGATGTTTGCTTGAATCCGAAATCAGATGATACCGCTATCTACGCTACAGTTGATATATCAAGAAAAACAAATAGACAAAGTGCTTCAGTAAATGATAAAGATAGCAGCAGTGAAGTTTTCAATGAGCTAAGGTTTACCAACTATCAGAACATTGAGCCTAAAGAAGAAAAACATTTCGAAGGACCTTACGCAAATTACGAAAATCTAGAATTTGCTTTGTCTTTGGAATATTATGAGAATGCAAAAGATTTACTGAAGAAAGCAGGAGTCACTCAAAGTGAATTAGATGCTCTCAGTGCAAACATAGATGTCGCTATACCATTACCAAAGAAACCGAAATTATGCACAAAATGTGGGCATTCACAACCTTCGTCAAACAAACAAGACACTAAGAAGAATAAAAGCGACGAGTACTTACTAATGGAACCAGCGAATGAAGGGAAACATGAAATTTGCAGTAAAACTCTCGGGCCTAATCCAGGGTACACACCAATGTCCCCAAATCCTAACTGGTCACAAAGTTTAAAACATCCTATGCACAAAATTCATAGAGTAGACATAGAAAAGTCACTTAGCATACCAACTCTACACGGCAGCGGAATCAGAACATTAGGCAACAGCAACAAAGATGCCATGCAAAAGAGATCAAGCTCAGTAGACTCAGCTAGATTACTAGAAGACCTAAAAGAGTTTGATAGCAGCATAGGCAGCCACGCTACTTCATCTTCCCTTGAAACCTTAAGAAACCTAGCCATCGAAAATAGACGGACGTCATCTCCATGTGAACACGAAAGAGAATGCTCTGATTGCTGTAAGTCTTCGGAATCTGAGAACAAGACTTCAGAGGAAAGCTCATTGAAAGAAATTCCACATTTGCGAAATAAACACATGGACAATGCTCAAATCAAAAGATCCTCGAGCGTGCCGTGCAAGTCTGGTGGGAACAGAGATTCTTCAAGTTCCAATGACTCGGGAGTATCGAGTTGTTCTCTCAAACATGGAGGAGCAGAATTCAATGAATTCGAAATGCCTCTAACATCTGGTCATTCTCGATATCATTACATGGCACAGAGAAAGATGCGAGGCTGTATGACTGGTTGTTCACATTCGTCGTTACCAAGAAAGTCCAAGTCCTCTGATCCTCTCAGAGATTTGTCAATGCAGGTGCATAAAGCGCAAATTAAGTCTTCATCCGCTGAAGCAGAAGTACCCGTCTTACCTCCGAAACAGTTCAAAGGTAACGTATATTCCAAACAATATCGGCAGGACTTTGTTCTATTGAAACGAGTGTCTTATATATTTTATCTTCATTATCAGGTGTTATGGACACACATAGTACATCGAGTGGTACTTCAGATATGTCAGATTATATCGAAACACTATCTTTGACGTCATCACATTCATCGTCAGACACGCCCATGGGAATGAGGTAAATTAATATTTAGTTGCTTACTGGTTCGCGCAATAAAAAGGGTTATATTTTGAAGTTGAAAATTACACTTGAATTTCAGATTAAGCCGCCAGCCGACGAACACACTCAGGCCTCGGTCCGGCAAGGAGTACCACAACATCGACCCCATTATCACCTCCATGTATAAGAATGGCAAGGATCTCACCAACTATACCAATTTGCCCTAACTCACCACCTACCCATCATTCCTAATTAGTAACCATTGACTTGTGTTCAATTGTATTAATTTAATCCTTAATTAATGGTAGGTACCTTCGATTGTATTTTTTTATGAATCTGACGTTGTTTAAAATATTTTTATTATTGGTTTTGTCTCAATATTTAAATGCTCAAATACTGACTGTTTTTATTATCAACGTTACTACTGATTATTTACCTATGCATATAAGACTGAATGTTTGATTATTATTTTATTTAATCTAGTCTTAAGTTTGTTCTAATCTAGTCGTCATTCATGAGAAATGTAATATTTAATGTGGAATTTAAAAATATAATTAAGTTTAGCGTAGAACTGTACAAAATTTGGATGATGTTTTATTAAACAACGATTAATTTTAAACAATTGATATTCCCTAGTTCATAATGAGCATTTTATACAGTTTTAACGAGCGAATTTCAATATTATTGTATTCGTACTTCTGGATTAGACATTGAAACCACGTATTCACTGCTATGTTGCTATTGCAAAGAATGTATAGCAGCGTAGCCTTTTCGTAGCGAATGCTACGAGCTGTACTAGGTAGCTTTACCATCGTAGCAGATCTGCAATGACACTTTATGATAAGTGGGGTCAAGTTGTACATTTTATAACTCTTCTCAATAATGGTACCTTACAACAATAAGTATTTAAAATCTCTCGTGAGGTTTGTATAAGTATCGGTTAAGATTGTGGATTGTTTTAAGAGTTTCGTCAAGGGTTTTATGAGCCATCAAAGTGTGAGATTTTAGGCGCTGTTATGTGATCGGAGTGCAGAAACACAAACGTTAAGGATTTTTAAAAATTAATAACATAAATAACATATGCTACTTCGTAGCTACTGTTGAAATAGTCTTGAGTTAAATACGGAATCGCCACAGAAAATTTGTGGACAAGTTGCTCTTATATTATTATTTCAATCAAACACAATATGTATTGCTAATAATAGTTAAACTTTTAACTTGCATTTGTTGTAAAGACTGCTTTAATATTATTTTGCCTAAGGAATGGATTTTAATTTTTCAATTTATACTAATTTCATGAAACTTAAACAATGATTATGGTATTTGAATTATAATTTAAAATAAGTTACAACAATGGCTACCTTATTTTTATTTTGTGAACTGAAATTTGTTAAATATAATATCACCATCGAGTAACGCTTGTATAATATGGGACTGAAGGCTATCTCAGTTACAGTTAAACCAGAATAAATTCTGAAACGAACATTACTGAAATATGCCACTGACTTGACTCGAACCCGCAACATTCAGTTAGTCGAATGACCTTCGCCTGATCCTCCAAGTTTGGTCACATAACAGCTCCGAGATGGGACTACAGTGCAATAAGGTGTGGGTTTCTCGATAGATCTATATTATCTGTAGTAAGTCTTCGGCGTGCGCCGTGCTCGCGCGCCGCTTGTATCATCCTTGATATTGTATACCTACATTATTCATACGAATAAACATAGTAATTTGTATCCTAAAGACTTTTATTTTGTATCCTTTGAAGAATCTCCAAATATTGGTTATTGCAACTTGAACAATAACGCCACAGAAACTCGTGTTTAATTTTGACTTCTTAAATTCCGTACTTTTTGATGCGTATCAAATTATTATTACCAGAGTTAATTGCCATACACGAATGCGTAGTCTGAAACTGTATTTATGTCAATAATATAAATAAATGTGTTAAATTTTAATCATTACTATTGTTTCGTGAAAACTGTCACTTTGCGAATTCAAACCTGTGTCAACTATAAAAACATTTTAACAAAAAAATTAAACCGCCGAAAAACTACAAAGCATAAAATAATAAACCTTTTTTATTTAACCTTAATAACTATTTTCTTAAACTATGTAAGTATACCTAAGTCATTTTGGGTCGGCGCCAAACAAGCAAATTAATTAATTAAGTAAAGTGTGATGCTCGGCAGCGGCGCGGCGCGACACGTCCCTTCGCCGGAAAATGCAGAGCGTTCACGGACTTAATGTCAGGGAGACATCAACACGTGAGTGCACTTGTGCGAGTAGTCATACGGAGAGCACAATTTTTGGAATGTTAATGTTTGTCGCTGAAGATTTCACGTTGCATTTTTTAAAATTTAATTTAGTTATTTCTTAAAATTTATTGATCAGTGATTGTTTGGCGCCGACTCAAAATGACTTAGGTATACTTACATAGTTTAAGAAAATAGTTATTAAGGTTAAATAAAAAAGGTTTATTATTTTATGCTTTGTAGTTTTTCGGCGGTTTAATTTTTTTGTTAAAATGTTTTTATTTTATAATTTTTTGTGGCTATAATCTACTAATTACTACATGCTTAATTTGTGATTACTTTTAAAATAGCTACCTAGCACCTACCTTGCGGTAGTTATTGACTGTTATATAATCCTACTTTAACTATTATTTGTTGTATAATATAAATACTTAAAAACAGGCTTTAAAATCAAAATATTTTTTTTTTTAATCGTGTGGCCAAAAAGCACTTACAAATAGTCAGATTCTACCACCGGTTCGAAATGCTGCTTCCACTGAGAAGAGCTGGTAAGAAACTCAATGGTTACTCTTTTTAAAACGATAATTGCGAGTAATACATTCTCAGGAGCAGCAACGCCATGAAAGCAGACAGCACCTTTGCCACAATACTAGAGAAGAGTTAAACTCATGGCAGTCTAATATTAAATACAAATATAGTCTTTACGCTTAGGAATCTAGTACAGTAGAGTGCGTTTATATACCAACGCTAGTCCGCGAATTCGTCCGCGTAGAAGTCGAAAATGGTTCTAATAGAATTTATAATTGTTTTTTTCCGTTATAACGCTATAACATATAAATTATGAGGTAAGTTTTTCATTGAAATAAAACTACTTTACGGAGTCTATCGCGTTTATTTGCTTTATCTGATCTAGAGCCAAATAAGGTATTACACAAACCTCACGATGAACGAGCTTTAGCAGAAATGCAGAGACTGAGAGGTCTACACACAAGAGATTGACAGGTCTAAAGCTCATTTATCGTGAGGTTTTTATTAGGGTTCCGTACCTAAAAAAGTAAAAAAGGAACCCTTATAGGATCACTGTTTGCCTTTCCATCTGTCCGTCTGTCCGCCTGTGCGTCGTCCACCTGTCCACCTGTCCGTCTGTCCGTCTGTTCGTCTGTCCGCTTGTCCACCTGTCCACCTGTCCTCCTGTCCGCCTGTCCGTCTGTCCGCCTGTCCGTCTGTCCGCCTGTCCGTCTGTCCGCCTGTCCGTCTGTCCGCCTGTCCGTCTGTCCGCCTGTTCCTCTGTCCGCCTGTCCACCTGTCCGCCTATTCATCTGTCCGCCTGTCCGCCTGTCCACTTGTCCGTCTGTCCGCCTGTCCTCCTGTCCGCCTGTCCGCCTGTCCGCCTGTCCGCCTGTCCGCCTGTCCGTTTGTCCGTCGGTCCGTCTGGATAAGGAAATATTTAAAATTATTTTTTTTTTGTAATACACAACTCAGCATTAAAATCTTCCTATTTTCCCACCCTTACGGTAGGATTTTTTCTTCCTAATTTATATGGGACGAACTTCGAGGTTATACCCTAACCAATACGTGTCGAATTGTGAACCTCTTCCGTTTTCTTTGTTGGTTAAAAAATTTCAGGTTGATCAAAATCAAGTAAAATTCAAAGAACCTCCTCCTTTTTTTTTTTCGTCGGTTAAAAAGCGAACTCCATTTGTTCTATATAACTAATTTATTGAAAAACACAATCGTATTCGAAAGAGATAAACAATACTGTATAATGTATTTCTGACATCAACCGTAGTAACTGGTGACTGATGTAGCATAACCATGGCTCTACCGCGTTTAAAATGAACCCGTGAGACGTCTTTGTGCGGGCATTAAAATATTTCCCCCGCGCCTCCCGGCGGAGCGGCCGGCTCCATTCCGAATGTATACATTTTTTTTTTTAATTTCTTTCTGCCTCCGCCCTCATTTACATAACATTAACATCACAATACATTCGCGTTATTGTGTTTGCCTTGTTTCGTGTGATACTTAAACAAAGCGCTCGGTTTTTCGCGAAACAAAACCCAATGATAAATATGTTGTTTTAGGTTTCCGGCATTTTGAGGTGTTTCCTTTTTTGTTACTATGTATTAATTCTCCCATTAACATGCTTGATATAAACGAGTTCAGTGTAGAAGATTTCACTTGAAATTTATTAGGGCACCAAAGCAAAGGCGAGTTAAACAAATTCATAAACTATCGCCTCCCTATAACCTGCATGTACATTACACACGCTGCAAGCTCACTTTGTGACGTTCAAAGGGATCCAAGATGTCAAAGAGGTACCACCCTTTTATAACCTTATCGATTGAGGCTTTATTCTCGTTCAAATCTGAACTCTTTTTCACCCCTATGCATGTTCATAATCTTTAATCTAACAAACTATTTCACGTGTCTATAATCACTATAAAATGTTCAATACCTTACTGCACCTGTTAGCAATTATAATACTAACGATAGTATCAATAAACGAGATAGCAAACAATGTACGAAAAACATTTGTCTATTATCATTTAGTTTGTTTGCACAAGTGTAATTTTATACGAGTTTCAAATCGATTTATTCAGATTTGTGTTTGATTATTTGTTGTATCCTAGCAGCTATTTTGATACTAATATTAGGCAACATTTTAGTTGATTTATCAGTACATTTAATACCAACATAACAAATTTGGAACGAGCTTTAATATTATGCCTGTAATTACCAAATGGTTTTTTTTACAAATCTGTATTATACACGCATTTAGATATTACCAAGGCTATTACAACTAGGGAGACTATAAACATAGTAACGCATCTACTGGCCTTTTAAAATATACAACAAAAGTGGGAGTGGTGGCAGTGGAACCCATACATCACTGGAAAATGTTAATAATTCAACGTAAACTACAACCTAAAAGCGAATCCATTCATTCGAAACCACCCAACTGTAAACAGGGTTCATTGCATAGTTCACTACAACTCTGAAAATTATGTCGAGACCGGACGACTCACTCGTTTATTTATAACTCTATTGAAGGGAACTCGAGAATTATCGCATAATCAATGGGGGCTCTCTCTAATGGCCCAAATCAAGTGCCATTGAGCGGTAAACTGAACATTTCTCACAACTATCGAAGTTCCGTGCCGAGTTGGACTCGATATTGATCTTAAGCAGATTAGGTATAGTGGCGCCGTAGCGGCCTGAATAAACTGGCGATAACGAATTATCTGTGTATACTCTGTGATAATGTACACAAAGATTGAATTTCTGTGGGAAAAGCCACGCGAACGAGTTGACTCACATCATCGATGACATCTCGTTATAGAAGGTACTTTTCCTATAAGTTAATACAGCTCGATTTAGTGTGGCAAAAATATGCTTGTCTTATGTGTGATGAGGTATTTCTTACTATAGAATATGATGACTAACTTTTCGAACTCACACTGCCTCTATATGATTACAAAATTAAATATTGCCGTCTGGCTCATCGTTAAGGAAATTGTAAGTAATTGGAAACATTATGAACGATATATTTCTGGATAGTCAAAGTCAAAATTAAATCATTTATTTTGTATCGGCCAACGGGGGCACTTACAAGTTGAAAAGTTTACCTTATTAATTTCTTATTTATACTACCGGACCGAAGCACCACCTCATCTAAGAAGATCCAGCAAGAAACTCAGTAGGCTGCTCAATTTTTCAGTAAAATGTTCATCGCGGTGTGCTCTAAAATGTTATTGACGCTCAAACGGATTCCGCCCGAAGACATTTTTACCGCATCCCGCCTAATTAGCGAATATTTTTCGGCAATAATTATGCCTCCGGATTTTTATCATTAATTAGGTCACTTTAATTGAAGCTTCAAGTCAACTCGAAAATTTAAGAAAAAAACGCGATTAAATAGAATAAAAGTCGACGTCAAAGGGTCGGAGGTCAAAGTGAAAAACTTTTAATTGCCTTTTATTTAGATTCGGCTATTACAGGCTTGAATTTTTACCATCATCGTCGCGCAAATACTGAGCGGGGTCTAAGATGTTATTAATAATGAGAAGGCTCTTGGTTCACTCGATGAATAAAATTGACTATTTATAAAGGAACAGAGGATCCCCGTTTTATTTATACAGTGCGGTTACAATTAAGCAAGCGGTTTGAATATGGTATTTTTCAATAATTTACAAGAAAAGACTGAAATGTAAATAAAAGTCACAACTATGCTACGCGATATAAATCACAAACTAGTGACAGCCTACGTCGGCTCGCGACCACGAATATGACAAGCGTCGCGACTCGGCTATAAAAATATGACAAGAGTCGCGACCATGCAATAAAAATATTATCATCGACGCGACGCCCCTATAAAAATATGATAAGCGTCGCGGCACCCCTTAAAGAATATGACAAGAGTCTCGACGCCTCTTTAAAAATATAACCAGCGTCGCGACGCTGCTATAAAAATATGATAAGCGTCGCGGCACCCCTTAAAGAATATGACAAGAGTCTCGACGCCTCTTTAAAAATATAACCAGCGTAGCGACGCAGCTATAAAAATATGATAAGCGTCGCGGCACCCTTTAAAGAATATGACAAGAGTCTCGACGCCACAATAAAAACATAAAAAGCGTCACGACGACTCTTTTAAAAGTATTACCAGGGTCGCGACGCTGCTATTAAAATATAATAAGCGTCGTGACGCCTCTTTAAAAATATTATAAGCATCGCAACGCCTCTCTAAAAATATTATAAGCGTCGCAACGCCTCTTCAAAAATATGATCAGCGTCACGACGCAGCTATAAAAATATGATAAGCATCTGGATGACGTTAAAAAAATAGTATCAGCGTCGCGACGCCTCTTGAAAAATATTATCAATGCCGCGACGCCGCTATGAATATATGACAGGCGTCACGACGCCTCTTTAAAAAATATGATAAGCAACACGACGCATCTTTAAGAATATGACAAGGGTCGCGACGCCCTGCAAAAATATTATCAGCGTCGCGACGCCTCGTCAAAAATATGATCAGCGTCGCGACGCCTCTTCAAAAATATTATCAGCGTTGCGACGCCCCTTTAAAAATATTATCAGCGTCGTAACGCCTTTTTGAAAATAGGACAAGCGTCGCAACACCTCTTTAAAAATATGATAAGCATCTGGATGACGTTAAAAAAATAGTATCAGCGTCGCGACGCCTCTTGAAAAATATTATCAATGTCGCGACGCCGCTATGAATATATGACAGGCGTCACAACGCCTCTTTAAAAAAAATGATAAGCAACACGACGCATCTTTAAGGGTCGCGCCGCCCTGCAAAAATATTATCAGCGTCGCGACGCCGCTATAAAAATATGACAAGCGTCGCGACGCCTCTTCAAAAAGATGATAAACATTGCGAGGCCTCTTAAAAATATTATTACTTTTACGATGCCACTATAAAAATATGATGAGTGTCACGACGCCTCTTCAAAACTATGGCAAGCGTCGCGACGCCACAATAAAAATGTAATAAACTTCGTGACGCCTCTTCAAAAATATGATCAGCGTCGCGACGCCTCTTCAAAAATATTATCAGCGTTGCGACGCCCGTTCAAAAATATTATCAGCGTCGTAACGCCTCTTTAAAAATAGGACAAGCGTCGCGACACCTCTTTAAAAAAATGATAAGCATCTGGATGACGTTAAAAAAATAGTAACAGCGTCGCGACGCCTCTTCAAAAAGATGATAAGCATCTGGATGGCGTCAAAAAAATTGTATCAGCGTCGCGACGCCTCTTGAAAAATATTATCAATGTCGCGACGCCGCTATGAATATATGACAGGCGTCACAACGCCTCTTTAAAAAAAATGATAAGCAACACGACGCATTTTTAAGGGTCGCGCCGCCCTGCAAAAATATTATCAGCGTCGCGACGCCGCTATAAAAATATGACAAGCGTCGCGACGCCTCTTCAAAAAGATGATAAACATCGCGAGGCCTCTTAAAAATATTATTACTTTTACGATGCCACTATAAAAATATGATGAGTGTCACGACGCCTCTTCAAAACTATGGCAAGCGTTGCGACGCCACAATAAAAATGTAATAAACTTCGTGACGCCTCTTCAAAAATATGATCAGCGTCGCGACGCCTCTTCAAAAATATTATCAGCGTTGCGACGCCCGTTCAAAAATATTATCAGCGTCGTAACGCCTCTTTATAAATAGGACAAGCGTCGCGACACCTCTTTAAAAAAATGATAAGCATCTGGATGACGTTAAAAAAATAGTAACAGCGTCGCGACGCCTCTTCAAAAAGATGATAAGCATCTGGATGGCGTTAAAAAAATTGTATCAGCGTCGCGACGCCTCTTGAAAAATATTATCAGCGTCGCAACGTCGCTATTAAAATATAACAAGCGTCGCGAGGCCTCTTCAAAAATATGATAAGCATCGCGACGCCTCTTTAAAAATATTATTAGCGTCGCGACGCCTCTTAAAAAATATGATCAGCGTCGCGACGCCTCTTTAAGAATATGACAAGGGTCTCGACGCCTCTTCAAAAATATAATCAGCGTTGCGACGCCCCTTTAAAAACATTATCAGCGTCGTAACGCCTCTTTAAAAATATGACAAGCGTCGCGACGCCTCTTCAAAAAGATGATAAACATCGCGAGACTTCTTAAAAATATTATTACTTTTACGATGCCACTATAAAAATATGATGAGTGTCACAACGCCTCTTCAAAACTATGGCAAGCGTCGCGACGCCACAATAAAAATGTAATAAACGTCGTGACGCCTCTTCAAAAATATGATCAGCGTCGCGACGCCTCTTCAAAAATATTATCAGCGTTGCGACGCCCCTTCAAAAATATTATCAGCGTCGTAACGCCTCTTTATAAATAGGACAAGCGTCGCGACACCTCTTTTAAAAAATGATAAGCATCTGGATGACGTTAAAAAAATAGTAACAGCGTCGCGACGCCTCTTCAAAAAGATGATAAGCATCTGGATGGCGTTAAAAAAATTGTATCAGCGTCGCGACGCCTCTTGAAAAATATGACAAGCGTCGCGACGCCTCTTCAAAAAGATGATAAACATCGCGAGGCCTCTTAAAAATATTATTACTTTTACGATGCCACTATAAAAATATGATGAGTGTCACAACGCCTCTTCAAAACTATGGCAAGCGTCGCGACGCCAAAATAAAAATGTAATAAACGTCGTGACGCCTCTTCAAAAATATGATCAGCGTCGCGACGCCTCTTCAAAAATATTATCAGCGATGCGACGCCCCTTCAAAAATATTATCAGCGTCGTAACGCCTCTTTATAAATAGGACAAGCGTCGCGACACCTCTTTAAAAAAATGATAAGCATCTGGATGACGTTAAAAAAATAGTAACAGCGTCGCGACGCCTCTTCAAAAGGATGATAAGCATCTGGATGGCGTTAAAAAAATTGTATCAGCGTCGCGACGCCTCTTGTAAAATATTATCAGCGTCGCAACGTCGCTATTAAAATATAACAAGCGTCGCGAGGCCTCTTCAAAAATATGATAAGCATCGCGACGCCTCTTTAAAAATATTATTAGCGTCGCGACGCCTCTTAAAAAATATGATCAGCGTCGCGACGCCTCTTTAAGAATATGACAAGGGTCTCGACGCCTCTTCAAAAATATAATCAGCGTTGCGACGCCCCTTTAAAAACATTATCAGCGTCGTAACGCCTCTTTAAAAATATGACAAACGTCGCGACGCCACTATAAAATTACGATAAGCGTCGCGACGCCCCTTTAAGAATATGACAAGAGTCTCGATGCCTCTGCAAAAATATTATACATCATAATTAACTTAGTTGTACCTAAATTTGTTTTGTTGTTTTCGTCTCTTCCTAGTTTACAGTGCCTGTATTTGTTTTCTGTGTAGTTAATTGTTAAAAATTACGTGCGTTACAGTCGAAGAACCTCACGATGAATCATTCTTACCTATATAAAGAAAAATCATAGTTATAGAGAAGTGAGCTTTGACCACACTTGGTACATAAACACCCCACAGGGATACTGAATGATTGACTCGTAGTAAAACATTTTAATATTGAACAATCAGCAATTCAAGATTGTCAACAAATGCTTTAGAATTTCAATCACAGATGGCTTCAACGTTGCCATGTTAATTTATGAACTCTGTTAATACCGGAGTCTCATCTAATGTGTAGCTTTCACAAATAACTAAACTATGAACTATTAAAAAATAGTATATATGTATAACAAAACGATACTAATAAAGTTTAAAACCACCGAGTTGGTAGTTGCTTCTTTACAAAGTCCTATCCACGCAAATGGAATCCCGCATAAAAGTTGGTCGACAATAACTTCGCTAAGTGGGTCGAGTCGGCACTAACTAGTGGAAGATTTGTGCGATCACTTGCACTGCGACGAGGGGCGACACATGGTGCTGTCTCACTCTAATCACTATTCCATTTTACCCACAGGAAATGAACCCAGTTACTGAAAATAATCCTGCACCATCCGAGCACCCTTGCTTCTCATCTTTGTTACTGTCAGGCAAAAATTTGGGACAATGCTCAGGTATTTCCGGTCTGCAACATAATCTTGCAGCATTTATAATACACGTAACTTTAGCAAAATACCTTGTAAGTGCAACGAGATAACACTGAAAACCGAAACCAAGCGTAAGAGTTTTCGTCATAGGTTCCGTTTCCCTGCATTGGTCATAATAAATTACGCTAATAGGTATAAGATGTTTATGGTTTTTATTCAATGTTAGCTCTAGTAACCTCGTGCGGCTATTGGCGTGGTCAGAGTCTAATAGGAGCATGTGCCTCGTGGTTTTATGTTCGCATCGGACGTACTTTTTCTTTCACCAATGGTTTGGGCTTACACGGTTCGCAATGGAATGATTTATAGTAAGGTCAAACATTTGACCTAACCATTTTTAGTAGCTATATTTATTATATGGACAGTATTCGCTATTTCTAAAACTCTATGTGGTTCAATTTATGAGTACTTTGAATAGTTAGCCTGTTATTTCAGCTAACAAATCCCAACCTTAGCAGTTACTGAAAATGTTATTACATCAAGAATGGTCCAATCTCACGACACCTTTGAGGCACACACCGATGAAAAGTTTCGTGCCAAACTTGATATTGCGTTTTCTTTCTTATTAAGACAGACATGTTGCGAGCTGCGAGGATTTTATTAAACTTTCGAGACAAAGGGGACTGTAAAAATGGTAGGTGGAGGCGAATATTCAATCGGCTCTACGACGTATGGAGCGATCGGGATATAAAATACAGAACGGAGGATAGATCATCCGTTTAGGAAGGCATAAAACGCACGCATCTTGTCCGATAGATCTTTCTTTATTCCTCGAAATGTAGTTGAATAACCTTTTATTTATACAGTATGGTAGTATGGTAAGCACTACAAGATAGTTATTAAACATAAATCTGTATACCTTTTCGTTTCGATGAATTTAATATACAAAACTAATGTCCCAGAAAAGTGAGGCCCCCAACTAACTGGGCTCCTATTAAGTCCGAATGTGGGTCACCGTTTAATCCCATTAGAGAACTGACCTCCACGGCCGGACCTATTGAGTTAACTTGGCAAAACCTTGATGAAATTCCCTTAACGCCATTTGGCCCTTACAAGGGACCGGCCTATAAAAATTATGGAGATGGTGTGGGAGAAACATAAAACATATTGCTGGGTGCTTTTTTGGTTTTGGGGAAAGGAAATCTTTGGGAGTCATTGGCCAGAACCAGCTAACACAACTAATATCTTACAAGGTAAACAGTTTAAAAGCATTCGAATGTTTGTCATCCGAAATATGTGTAACATCAGACACCGACACGGTTGAAAAGTTTTCGATATCCTCTTGAAACTGTGGTCTACATACCGCAAAATATTTATCACCGGGTTTCCACTAACAGCGAAGTTTATTGTTCTCTCAATACCTCGAAACACATTCGGAACAGCGATAACTCATAAACACTCGTAAAACTTCACACTCGAATGGATCCATTGTCGCAACACAAACAGACCCGGACAAAAATCCTTCAGACCGATTGATTTATAGAATAACCATCGAACGCCTCCCGTTGCCCCGAGGCTTTCCCCTTTATCCCCGCCGCGGCACCCCCGGGACACCGGGATTAGGGTTTCCACGATACCTCCCATTGAACTGTGCGAAAAATTTACATAATCTTGGTTGTGACCGGAGAATTCGGGAGGATAAGTACGTATTTCAAACGATGGTCATGATTAAGGATTTAACGCCCGCTGGGTTTTTAAATGAACTGGTAAGGTTTTAGCGTATATTTAAGCTATCGTTCAAAAAAAAAAAATTTATGTAAATTAAAGATTTTAGCAATATTCTAGTAATCCTGACGATGATATTTGATAGCTATTAGTATATTGCTACAGTTAGGCTGGGTTAGGTTTTACCATAGAATAAAATTTTTAACCTATTTTTTTTTTTAAATGCAAACAACCTACAGCACTGTTTATTCTAACACGACGTTCAACCTTTGCTCTCTAAAATATTCGATAATGCGAGGGTTTGTTGATATAAAATATGTAAAATACTGGCAGTTTGCGTTCACGTGCAGGACCAAAGTGGGACCTCGAAAAACTGTTCCGACCCTCACGTCCCACGCTGGGCCGAAGCCGAAAAGCCATCGAGAAAAAGTTGAAGGCGTATTTTATCGATTATTCAGTCTATTGTGCCAAGATTTTAAGTGTAAAAAGGATTTGATAAAGGGGCACCAAAAAGGGCCATATATCTATTTAAATAAAATATTCTAAACCAAATTTGGTGTTTGTATTCATGAATCATCAACAAAACAAAAGGATGACTGACTCTAATAATGATTTGAATAGAATGGGAGAGGAATATGATAACTTTTTTCCAAAAAATAATATTTTACCATTTACACAAAACTATATTAAGTATACTCGCATTTATATAATAGAAAATGTAATAGAAAACGTAATAACAATATGTTAAGTTATACACTCGAAGATTTAAGACAAGGCCAACAAAGAATTAAGCCAGTGTTGAGATGGATTGTAAGATTACTTTCGACAAAACACATTGAACAGCAGAAACTATGTCGATAAGTTAATTACTGATTTCAAACGAAGCAGACGGAGGAACCCTAAGATGAATGGCTCTGCTCTCAGGCGAACAAGTTTCGTATCAACAACCAAACAGTCGGGACGTATGACACATATACAGAAATCAGTACCAACTTTTGTACACGCACTTAGATGTTTCAAGTCAAATATTCACGTAAGGGAAATGCTACCATTATGAAATGATAATAGGAATATAATCCTCATTAATAGTGTGACGTTTATATCAAGGCGTCAGCCAATTAGAAAAAAAATGTAGTCCGAGATAACAGTCAACAAAGTCAGTTCAAGTAACAAGAAAACAACATAATCCGGATTAAACGTTTTGCAAATACAACTCACCATTTTATAGTACATTTAATATTGTAACTATTTACTCTTACTGTCAAATCGTCTAACACATTACCAAAGTGGTCTAATTATGGACACTATTCTGGAAGTATCTACATCACAAGGTAGATGCCACAGCAACAGCTTTGCATAATAATATCTAGGTATAAAAGTGCTAATTTGTGCTTGCATTTAGCTGAGTGGAAATGCTAACTCGATTTTAATACTGCACGGTTTCATTACTAAGTGGGAACGAAGGCGCCGCTGTTACATTTGGATGTTCAGTGGGAATACGAGGCGCGGTGCGGCGATACTGGGTTTCTACCTACACGAATCGTTATCGGTAACGAGCAACGATACGATTTTCGAGTGATGATTCTTTATAGGAACAGCTTTGACTAACGTCTCGTTTACAATTTTACTATCCGTTAGCAAAACGAGAAGGGGCGTTTAAGAATCAGATATAAACGATAGCGCTTGTAGTGCATCGCCTAATTTTGTTAGTGCTTGATTTATTTGCGTCCGATATTTATAAATTCCAATCCTTTTTATTCACGAAGACGTTTTAATATCTTACATTTCTAAGAATCTCACAATCAGACCATTTATTTGGCCAAAGAGGTAGGTTTCATTGGAGGGCGCTTGTTGCTTGGCTCGCCTCCAAACACGCACTCAGGCGGTTTTTATTCTTGCAGCGTTCAATTGTTTGGCGCTGTGTTAATGCCAGGCGGATACAAATTGCGGGTGCGCCGTTTCGATGTGTACCTACTGTCTAAAATGAGTTGTTTCTTACCACAGTGTGAATGTTTTAGAGTCCCGGAGCAATATATCAAAAATTAAATCTTATGATATCTACAGCTTAAGCAACTGTTCGTATCTTTTCCTAGTTACGCAAAGGTTAAAATACCCTTGTCAGCTATTGAGTCTAGTTTAATTTAAACGTCACCATTAAATAGAAATTGATTATTGTTACTTACTAAGCCTTATTTGTTGATGATGATAATATCCGTATCATCCGTAGTATTAAGTGAATAGATTTGTTGGTGGTCCATTTCGACACTTCGCGACTACGAGACAGACTAGCACTGTAAGTTATGTTTTTAACTTATTCACAAATGGTGCATGCGATTTGAAATTAATAGATATAAGTACCTATTAAGCACCAGTTTTATTATTTTTACTCGTTATTCATATTGCCTTTTTATTTTAACGTTAGAGCAATGTTAATAATAAAACTGGTTCATTATAATTGAAATAAGCAGCAAATACATCGATAATCTTTGCCCGGAGGTTAAAAATATCGAACCCTTTGTTTACCTCGATAGCGCATCAGGTGTAATTAGCGGCCGGTAGCTGGCTGCTCTTTGTTAATTACAATTTTAACATTCTATCAGATTAAATTAACTACAGCCCTTTTTAACGTCCCACTGCTGGGCACGGGCCTCCCCTCAATGCGAGGGGGATTCAGGCCATAGTCCACCACGCTGGCCCGGTGCGGGTTGGCAGACTTCACACATCTATGGAGAACTAGTCAAGTTCCCTCAGACGTGCAAGTTTCCTCACGATGTTTTCCTTCACCGTTTCATAGCAAGTGGTAATCTCGGATGTAAATGAGATTCGCACATGAAACCCAGAGGTGCGAGCCGGGGTTTGAACCTGCACACTTTAATTTGCAAGGCATGCATTCGACCACTCGGCTACCACTGCTGTCCTATCAGATTACTCGGTTCAATTTAACCTTTGTATGAAATACACATCTCGTTTGTCGGCGGCGTGGTCTGGTGGTTTGAGGCCGCTTGACTCGAGCCTTCGTCGTGTTCTTTAGAAATTTGCACTAGTCTTGGTGTAACTGGGATCGCCCCCCCCCCCCCCCTCCATTGTATAGTATCAAATCAAAATCAAAATCATTTATTTATAGCCACTTTTCAATATTATAAAGAAAAACTTAAATATCCTTATGATAGGCAGGTTATTTAAGTACTATTTAGTGCCATCAGACAGCGCCAAAACCCTGAACTAGGATTGAACCTGTTTGTACGGATAGTGCTGGTAGCAGTCAGGCTGGCACGAAATATACACCGTACAGTACCCGTAGAACAACCTTTACTTAGTCTGGGATCAGACGATAAGTAGGTATGTGTTGTCTGGCGATATTTATTTTTATATTTATCAGAATTTATTACAAATGCATAATAACTGAATTAAATTACAAAGTTAAAAATAATTATATTTTAAAGTAATCTCACTGTGTTCAGTTAATGTAAGCTATCGTAGTATAGAGTACGGCAGGCGTCGCTCGAGGCCCTAAAATAAAGCGACCTTTGTGGGCCGCGGTAATTAGTGGGCGCGGTTAGGCGGAGTTAATTACAACTATTTGTACGAAGGTATTCAATGAAAAAATATACATTCGTTCGTTTTTAGGCTCGTATAAAGTAATCAATTTCAAATACATGCTTGTTTTAACTATCATAATAGACTTTTGGGCTTCGAGGTTGGACGTCACGAAGTGTTATGAAATGTCGTATCTATAAATCAGCCTTGTTTTATCCATCTGATTATGTTTATACATTGAGTGAACATTTTTATAGTCAATTTCAATAATCACGTCATAAAAAACCAGGCAATTGTCTTGATCGGTACGTTGCTTCACTTCAGACGCGAGCGGTGCGAAATCTATCTTTTTTATACGGTTTCTGACTTTGTCAAAGGGTTTCTGAATTATTAATGTAAAGAATTGTTATTTTTATTTTCTTCCCAATTAATCTCCTTCCCAGCTTAGTCCCCATAAAATATAGAGTATTCTTTAATTCTTATACCCTGGCCCCGAAAGCTGAGCTTAACTCATAAGCCGACCCGGCGCGGGCGCGGCGGCCCGCACCACTCCCTAATCACTTGATCTTTACGTCTGAGACCAAAGCGCTCTTGTTTTACAGATTCACGAGTTTTCTATAATAAAGGTAGTTGACTTTTTACGACGCGACGGTGTCAATAATTTATATTAATTTCAGAAATAAATGAATTAAATTTATGCTGCATTGGGACCAAAATACATTGGCTTACTATAGGTGAACTGGATAACACCTCTTTGAGAATGGACTATATAGACTAGATACTATTAGAAATAAGTCTCCAGGATTGTGTGTTAACTAGCTTGACCATAAATAAAAAAAGTTTATAGAAACAGTTTTGGGTAACGTCTTTTTTAACAATTTTACGTTCCGTTCGCAAAACAAGGCGTTTCTTGAATACAGGAATCAGATATAGCTTAGATAGTTTGGATGGGAGTAAAGTCGTGATCTCACGCTGCGCATACATTTAATGGAGTAGTGATTTACAGCACTCTGTGTGATTGTTTTGATAGCGGGGCGCGCAGGAGCCGCCCGACACCTCTGAATGTACCAGTCCTCGCGTTATCGGAGTTTGATGGAGAAATACCGTCTACCACTCTTGGGGAATTTTATTGTGTCATTTCATGAAATTTGTAGCAAAGAAAGTTGTGCGAATTTTTGTTCATTATACTCGTAAGACTATCTTTTATGACATTTACACCACCTACAAAAGCATGCTACAAAAACGATTGTATAAATTACCACTACCTTTAGTAAATTCAAGCTTTGTAAGAAGATTTAGCCCCTTTCTTCAGCCTTATATATAACAAAATAATTATTGCATTTGGACAATATTGTTATTGGCTTTTATCTAGTAATTTTATTGTTTATGGTTAAACAGTATCCTCTTCCGTTTTTGTATCTATGTCTTTCTCTTCTCTATCGTTGCTTATGGTAAATACATAGATGCTCGATCAAAGAAAGTACATAAACATTCAAAAATGGTTACGTAGTATAAGGTTCTTAGTGAGCAAATACAGATCTCACTAGCACACACCACAATGTAATACACGACCATCCATTCCAACACATAACACACCCATACACACATCATAGGTATAATACGAATACTATTAAACTTATTGCATTAAATTTATACATCGCGTAGTCATTTCACAGTTCGCACCTTATTTAATTTGTTTTAAGATTGGTTACCTGCGAGACAAGCTTGCTTAGTGTAGGAAACGAGTTCAACAAATAGTTAAAACTAAGCTTTTATATAGTTAAGTAGTTGGATACCCATGTTTAATTTCAATTACTGTAACATTATACGCTAGATTATAACTTAAGATTAATAAATATATTTTTTAAAGTAGGTGTCGAAAAAAATTGCGCGGTTTAGAAATCGCGACAAACATGATTCTGAGTTCGGTGGTCGCGCCGCCCGCGTCTCGACAGATGTGACCGATTGCCACTTCACACGACTCTTCACGCTGAGTCGATGGCTCAACCTTTATATTACTGGCGTTTAGCCTTAGCACGACAATACTATTATTAAATACTTTTCGAAGTGACTGTAAATAATATTTAATATCTGTTGCACGAATTTCATTATGACCGTCAATAAATCAATGTTAAACAATGTTTTGTGCAAAGGTAAGATGAGTTTGGCAAATATTGCAATGAAAACCCAACAACCAAGACTGTTGTATGTACGTATCTTTAAGATTCACCCCAAATTGAAAAAGATAGTGACATTGTAACATACCGCGGTCCAACAATAAAATTGCAATCTTACTGATAGCACTAACATAAAAATATCACCGAATATCCTCCAGAAAGTACTTTCTTCTGTCGGCTCGAGGTCACGTAGCATATGGAGCCTAGCTCTTATAAATCTCGGCGAGGGAATGAGGCCCTTTTTTATAGGTTTAAGGCCTATCGCGTTGAGAAAAGGACTTAATACGTTCGCCTTTTTTGCGTTCTTCGGGATTTGGGCCGTGGTTTGTCTGCGGGTTATTCATTCGGTAATTGTATCAAATATGGTTTTTATTGGGTATACTTTCTTAAGTT
The DNA here is from genome assembly GCA_914767695.1 of Ptilodon capucinus. NCBI lineage: Eukaryota > Metazoa > Arthropoda > Insecta > Lepidoptera > Notodontidae > Ptilodon > Ptilodon capucinus. Next base: position 11,625,426 of record OU611822.1, read on the forward strand.
TTTATAGCAAAAAACATTTATTTCCTGAGAATTATGACTTTATTTAAACTTAGTAAATTTGTATTTTCATAAGACTTACGCCCGTTGCTCTGTAACTACTTCATATTATATTTAAACGTCTGTCAAGACGTCTCCTTGTGTAAGTGAAAATGAGCATTTAACCTACACCTGTTAACATTGATATTGATTCATAAGCAAGGCAGCAGCTTCGTTCAGATTCTTGTAAAGCAGAACTTTGTAACTGGAAAGTGGGCGGTAGTTCCTTTGCCACGGTTAAAAAAATGTTGTTAATCCGTTATGTATGTAAGATAATTTGGCGTATTTTAGTAAAGTTGGTATATATTATATTTCTATTCGTTAGTTAATTCAAACGTGCCACAAAGCAACAATAAGACGTTTACTATTAACCAGACGAGACAATTAGCCCTTTGAGAGGTAGCAATAATCAGGTACTTAACCCGTCGCGTGCTCGGTACTATATCGTACAATGCAGAGACATGTACGGGTTTGAGTTAGAACGCTGCCCGGGGCTCGGGGGTTTTGAGAGGCCACTCACGGCCCGGGGCCCGAGTCCCGTAGCTTCAACCAAGACAAACAGTAGTGACTTGTGTTGAGAACCGATCGCGTATCAAGATCACGTTGCACAGGAGACGCGGTTTGAGATAATTATCGCTAGAATTTGTTATGAGGTTTACAGTTTCAATTTAAGTTATGTTCCATAGCTCTGTGAGTCTAGTGATTGTTAGTGTAGCGAATTACCAAGTTCTGCGCATAAACCAAAACAAAAACAACCGAAACCAATTCTTGAAACGGCTCGTAACAATCTTGATGTCCTGAAATAACGAATGAATGTTCCACTTCAGTAAATCCAGGTATAGTAGATAGTGACCTCACTGCTGTAGCCACTGTAGTCACAACCGCTGGCTCCCTCCAGCTGATATCGTAATTAACAGCTGCACCGAGGTCTGTTTGTCACAGTGGTGGCTTGCGCGTTTGTAGTCTAGTCTAGTCTGTGATGTTAGACCGCTGACTATTTTGTTGTCGTTGAAATGTTAATTGCGTTAAACAGTAGAAGGTACGCTTGTAACTTCTTTTTCTTTGTCTTATTGGTATTTTTAGTTTATCTAACATAACAGCGTGAGATACAGGAGTAAATATGCAGGAATCTTTATTGCTCTTCCTGTTGTTCGCCTATTCCTGTTCCTAATGTTCGCTCTTGCAATTGTAGATGGAATCATCAAACCGCATTGGAGCGTCTGCCCGGTGGGCCGGCCGCCGCAGTGAGGGTTGCAAAAACGCGCGCCTCCCTTTGTTTAGTTCAATCTCGTTATTTCACCCTTGCCTTGTGTTTTGCTTGCGGGTGGTATGAGGAGTAAGATGGGAGCGGACGTTCCTTTAAAACTTTTTATTGGAACTTGATTTAACTTCGATGACAAAAAAATACGTAATTCTCATTGACTATATAGGCGATATACTCGAATTTCGATGATGTTATTTTGACCCCAATAACCCTGAGAGGCACCCTGCCCCTCCATGCTCATACAGGTACTGGATATAACTTATCGGGTTAGCAACATCACAATACTGACTGACTTTACATCGCGATGGAAAAGCATGGAATTGATAATATTTTCTAATATTCGCACCACACCCCAGTGGAGGGAGGCTTGCGCGCCGATGCGATGGGCTCCACTCTTTTTTTTTGTTTCCTCTAAGCAAATGATATTATATCGGGAGTTAATTTCATTGCCGTTGGTGTGGACTTACCCCAAATCATTGTTGGCCTGTTAATTTTTATTACACTTCTTTTGCTCTTTTTATTGGAGTTTAAAATGCTGCACCTCGAATTTCTTGATTTATTTTTTGCAATTGTATGTTGATTGAATTGAATTGAATTTTCATGAGTAGTTATAATTATAATTGAATTAATATTAGTTCCTAAAACCGAATCAAACATGTGTAAATTGTTATATTTTCTAATAAGCGTGCGGCTCAACTCTAGTCTACTCATAAGTATTTTTCCTGTAACTCTGATTCAAATGACGCGAATCCGAATACGTCTGCCTCGTAACTCGCCTCCCAAGATAACGGCGCGGCAAGGGGGGGAGGGGGGGGCGGGCGAGGGGTTAGCAGCGGTTTGGTCGCAGATTTGAATACAAATACGTATCAGAGGCGCGGCGGGCGCGGTCTCCAGCAATTATGTAGATTCACTCACTTCTGAGATTACACCGACCGTACAGTTGCCATCAGGATATTGGTGGAATACGTTTGTTTGACAGAAGCGGCTGTAACTTCGGTCCCGGAGTTAAGGGAGCGCAATACAGACCTTTAGATTAGTATCAGTCTGATTGAACATAAAGCGGCCATGAATGTTTAAACATGTAAACTATGTAATAAATGAGGAGAACGCAAACGCTCGTCTTATTTACGGTAAGATAATGTCCCGAATAATATTGCTAACTAATATTTGAGAAAAGCAACTTTCAATGACACAACTAATAGAATGTTATCTCAAAATTTGTACAAGTTTACCTTCTGAAACATGGTCTAATAATTCACGAAGCGAGTAACTCATAATTGGTAAGTTAGCTCCAGGTATTTTATGACCTAGATTCTGTCTCGAGACACAAAATAAATTACCAACCTGTAATAAGTGAATTATTAAAACGTTAATTTTCTTCTTTGTTGTTCTCGGCTAATACGAAATAAGTATACTAAAGTTATTTTAAAGTAGGGAGTTTGGTATTTTGATATTGGAAGTTGAAACAAGGGGCTTGTTACCGGCTCCGCGATGGATGGGTGGGTGGGCTCCAAGCAAATGTACTTCGCTCGAATCCTTTCCAAATTTAAATAAATTTAAAACTCTAACAAATCGGATTAATGCCGTGTAGGCGAACGATTTTTCGCTGTTTCGTCATATTTTTTTAAAATAAAACCTGTTATTTTTAAAATACTAGCGCAATCTGATGCAAAAAAATATTTAGCGCCATTTCAAGCATTTTCCAAGATTAGTATATTGCTTAAGAAACCCTTGGTACATTTTTGGGTTGCTATCATCCAATATGGATAATATAAGTCAAAACTTTACATGATAAGTTCGCAATATGTGGGAATTATATCTAATGTCTGCATTCCCCTGCTACGCACTGACTAATTTATGTGACTGTCTAAAGATACAGTTATAAGTTATAAGGAAACAGGTTATAAGGAGACAGTTATTAGGAAAAAGTTCCTTGCTGCATTTCGTAACTGTTTTTTTGAGTGATTTGATTCTCTGTTGACGATACGTCGCTCGTGTCAGTCGCCGGTCTGCGCGCACCACCCCGGAGCCTCCTCCGATTCATTGGCGTCCAACGATTAAGGAATTCGCGACACGTTTATTCAATTAGAGTTTGAAGCATTCAGCGGTCGAGCAGCGCCGGGCGGGGAGTCTAGTGTTGCCGGAGCCATTACGGAACTCAACAGCGGGATGCAGAGTTTTTAAATCTCCGCGGAATGTTAATTGAGGGTCAATGACTTAGTTAATGATGTGCGGTTTGTGGGGTCCGCTACGGATGTTTTATAAATTCTGTAATCGTAAAGTAAACACGGAGTATTCAAATGAGTTTCATGTAATCTACACGTCTACATTGCATGTAACAGCTGTTTATTAACAGAAATAATTCATATCACTTTTTGAAAACTTTTCAGAATGTTGCATCTGTAAGAAATGCCTTATTAGAAAAAAGATCGAAGACGCCTTTTAGAGGTTACTTTTTCAAAAAATCTGTAACTTTATTTTGTACCTACGTATAATACATAATTACCTATATTTATAATTATGGAGATTGGTATTTTTAAAAAAGTACGACTTGAATTGAGAAACTTCTTAATTTTTTTGAAGTCTGTTAAATATATCAGTAATGCCAGTAAAGTGATCGGCTGTTATCAGAAATAATCGAGAAATTTAAAGGCCCCTATCGGGAAATTTAAAAATCCCGTGATTCGGGAAATCGTACTAGCAACACTAATGGGATGCGAATGTTCCATGTTTAAAAATTCAAACCGCAGACTCACCTGCTCCTCGCCAACCGCCGCGATTCTCTTGTTTCTCCCGATGACGTCACCGCCGGCTCTCACTGTCTCGTTTACTACACGTTCCTTATTTAAATATTGATATGTTGAGAATGGAATGAAACACTCCGAAGTCTGTTTTCTTGTGAACTGTGATATAAATTAATGTGGATATTAAAAACGCAACGAATAAATATTGAGTACAGAGATAATAAAGTACTTATTTATTTAGAGTTAGAACCTCATCTTATTACAGGTGCAATACTTACCAGTTTAGCCTTTGATAGTGCTTCAAAAGATGCAGCCATTTTGAACATTAGCATTATCTGACTCGTACCTCCTTTTATTCGAAAATTCGGCACAAGTCTATAATTGTTATGGTATTATTTTTTATTTATTTTGACCAACATTTACTAGCTATACGTAAAATCCTGGAACAAATACACACACAATGTCGTTCAAAAAGGGAACTAGGAAATAACGCAACCCCTCAGCTGCTATGGACCGCCGCAGTCCGTCAATACGACAATAGGTTGACGCGGGTCACGCGTCACGTCGTGACGTTTGACGCGGCGAATTTATCATCTGACTCTTGTTATTGACAGCGCGTCGGCGCTGCGTCATCCCGTTGCGCGCGTGACATGGCGATACTTATAAATTGTCGTACCTCGTGTAATACATGACATTATGTTTATTTTGACGTTAGGTACATGCAGTATTCGTTCGGCTATCGTAGCATTATTTATTTATGCCTAGTTCGATTCGAAGTGTGTATTTATATTGTCTCTTTCACGCTTTACGTTATAGGTATGATAACGAAGCTTGGTAAGGATTTTTGTTTATATCTCCAATTTAACGTACCTTCAATTACACTATTTAATTAGAGTATTATTAAAACTAAAGAGATGTATATATTATAATTTTTATTAGATACCTAATGTGTATACGTAAATTAATCTTGTCTCACGTATTTCATCACAACTTATGAAATATTAATAACGTTATTTACAATATGAAATCACTTTTCCAGAACGTAGCATTTATTACATTTCGCAGTAATTCAATCTTAAAAATTCAAAAGAAATGACATACACATATTTTTCCTCGGAATAAAACGTCTGTAATAGGTAACAAAGCTGTTTCCACAATGAAACATAAAGATGTCTCACATGTCGGACTCACAGACGAGGTTTACTCAAGCATGTATCAACCTTAATAACGGGGTCCAAAGTTAGAATGGCTTCAAACAGCGAGGGGTCTGTTGCCGCGGGCGAGCGCATACTACGCGGTGTGCTGCTGCTATTATTCAAAGCTAAGTGACCATTAAAATTCATTTTTAGAGCCCGCGGTCAGAGCGACCCCGCGCGTCACGCACGGGTTATACACAGATATTCCAAAGAATGTCGCACGGGATTTTCGGCACCCACCTCAAGTATGCAAACTGGCTTCTGTGAAAACCTTACACTGTTATTTTTATATAACAAGCATAATACGATAAACTCACTCGTACTCAAATGTAACACACAAGTAATGAGTCCACATCGCTCGCGCGTCGTTAGCGCGCCGATTACAACATAACAACAATAATTTTAATAACACAATCATTTGTTTAATTACATTAACACGCCGCTTTCCGCTAAGTTTTGTCCTCAACGAATGAATGCTTTTACCGGTAACAAATCCCGAGCAATTTTGAATCGTGATATCGAAAAGTTACAGTTGAAATTACATTGGGTTAACTGAAATATTCAAAATGGATAATGGAATTGAAATGCCTACAGTATTGGCGAAAGATCTGACTGGCGTCTATTAATATTAAGATTAATGTTAAAATTAATTTTCAGATCGTCTCTTGAAATGGAAAATTAAAACGTTGAAAGTTCGTTTCAATTAATTTTATTTTGTCGTCATAGTTTTAAAATCGTGGTTAACAGAAAGTACCTCCTTTCATAATGTAATGGATTTATACAAATGTCTATGTTTCAAGACATAATATAGATTGAATCGGATTTGATTTCTAAATGGATTTAATCTAGTTCCAGTACTTACCAATTCGAGACATGTTTAAATATTATTTTTGAGCATAGCATTCAAAAACCGTTTTTTTTTCGTTATCAAAATCTTATTTGCTTAAAAGATTGTGAAGAGATTTTAAAATCTACTTTTATATCTTATGGATAATACTCAGTGACCACAATTTTCTTACCTGTCGGTTTATCTCATTACCATCCTATAATTATTTAATGGCTCGAAGTAACCTATCAGGACGCACTATTAGCGGAGGAGCTTTGCGGGTTTCGCTACACATTACGGCTTTTATACCGTCGCTATCTTCGGCTGTCTCCACCGCAGACTCGTTTGTGAAAGGAGACACTCGGCACACACGTATTTTAGGAGACATTTTAGTAAATAGCTAGTCTACTGAGAGCGATTAGTAAGTACCTATGTAATTTGCAAAGCCGACAGCTAATGGATTATATACAGAGATGTTATTTGGTAGTAATTCGAGTAAGAATGATTAAAGTGGGTTGAAACATTTCGGTTATTCAGTTTAGGTGGCAACATTCTTGTATTTAAATTGACAACCACTTTTGACTACGTCTAAAGACTAGTCTAGAATAACAGACCAGTAAACCGTCGAGAATGTCCTTATAATGTAATACCCATTTGAAACTCAATTTTTATTAAAAATAATACGCAAGAAACTATGATTGGCAGTTAATTGAACTTCTTCGTGTTATAATTAACTGTCTGTTGTAGGTATAGTGTAGACAAAGAAAAAGATATTTATAAAATTTACTTAGTGTCTTGAGTTATTACGCGAATCATAACACATCTAAAACCTTTGTCAATTGGCCAATTCAAATAATCATTACCTGTCACCGTCACTCCGGAATCCTCTGTTATTCAATAGACGTCGCTTAAAGAAACAATTTGCGTATGATTCGACTTCAAAGAGGTGCGTATCAAAGTGATTCGACACAAGTGCGTATTAATATTCAAGAGGTGAATAATGTCCGTCCCCGGGCGGATCGGACGCATCGAGATTAATGTCAGATGACAGATTCGTGGGGATGTCCCGTTCAGAACATTACCTAACATTCATATAAAGGTGTCATAATATAGATAACTAAGTCTTTAGTACGAAAAGTATATCTACTACTAACTTAAAGTATATTTTCAAGAGTTATGTACGTTCTGTTTGATACTGCTAAAATGCAGTATCAAATCTAATCACTGGGCCGCGCTGGATTAATTCACTCTTGTAGCATTTTTTCTACCAGATACTACTAGATCAATAATATGTTCAACCTTCGATCCTACATACCCCATCATCGGTCTGGCAACACTATGGTCCCCGCCAGGCGGATGCAAAATTGCTAATGTAGCCCGCGGCTGCCGGCTGCCGGTTGATTGGCCGTCTCGGCCGACGGGGGGGCTGACGGATTACAGCAATTATACATCCATTTGTTGCTGTTTACACGTCGATGGAGACAAGATGACTGGTAGCGGGCAATGTTTCATTCTGAATAGTCTTACCCGCTGTAAGTTCAATAATGAATAAGAAACTTTTTACGTAGTATGACCTATCACTGAACATTGATATTCATTTTCCGTAAGCATTCACGTTTCACCTAAGACTTTGGTGTTAACAATCTCAGTTGCATTAGGTAGTGCTATGTAGGTTTCTTAAATCTATTGTTCTTCATAGTTCAGAAGGTTGTACTCTTTGTTTAGATAGAACGGATAGCAAACGATTAATAACAAAATCAAACCAGTGGTTATTTCTTTATCAAACCAAAATGGTACCCCGATCATGCTCCCTCATTACCACTAATTGGAAACCTGGCAACCGCCGCATTTGGCCGCCGGTACTTGGCCGCCGTCTTGGCCTAAGCCTAGACTTGGCAGCCGGCACTTGGCCGCGACGATGCATCTTAAGTAAGAATCGCTTTGCGGATCCTGCACGCTCATGTTCCTTGATTGCGTTTGAATGTAGATATAAGGGGACTCGGATTTTCCTTTTGCGCACTTTACATTTAAAGCCTCTGTGAGACTAGCGTACACTATCTTTGTAACTTTATATCTATTGCAAAATAGAATATCTTTACATTATATAAAAGCGGTATGTACAGTGACACCATTTATAGACTTGTCTGAATTAGAAATAGATATTTCATTATGTCCTCAAAACGAGATACACAGGCGAACTTAGGCTAAACGAAACCAAACATGTTTAAGGGATCCTTATTATAGACACATCAATGTTTATATTATGATAAAATTTAGCCACCTTTATCAATGGCACCGTAACATACTCTTCAGCACACAAGTGTCATGACGGGCTGCACACACCCAGGCAAGCCATACCCTCTTGAATATCAATTTGCTCCGTATTAAAGCTTTAATAAACTGTGAGCCTTCAAAATTATAATCCACAAACCCAAGTACACCGTGTAAATGTAAATGAGGGCTGGAGCGTGTTCGGGGCCCCATAAATAAAGGGTACATGCGAGGGTCCCATCTTATGGGCCCCTGTATCTAATTTTAGGTGCCCTGTGACACACCTGGGGACTGATTAATGGGTTACGTCTATTTTCTGGAGATGTTTAAATACCTGTCCGTTTTGGAGAGAGAACGTGAAATTAAAATTGTTTATTTTCTTCAACGCTACTTGGAGGGGCAGTGCGGGTAACATACTGGTCCTGATGTATTCCTTCACGTGTTTTGTTGTATTTATGCAAAATTAAAGTTTCTTAATTATCTTCATCTAACTATACTTACTGTAATAGTCATGCAATTATTCTCTTCAATAAGCGATGTATATTTTAATGTTATTTTAATACAGTATTTGATCGACGATACTTATTGTATAGTTTTATTTACGTTTTTACATTATATTTATTTGTCGTACAACAACAAAATAGCTAGACATCATTAGCTTCGGTGCTGTCAATACGGCAGCCCCGTCCCGGCGCGGATTACCGGCGAGGGCGAGGGCGGGGGGCTGGTAGGGAACATTTTGCGCCCAATTTGCAGAGCCTCCTTACCGTCCTCGCTAAGGGAGGATTATTCATATTGCTCGTGCGTTCCCCGTGCGTGGACTATTAGGAACACTCCATGTTCCAACGATGATAATATCACATGTAAGATATAAGGCATGTAATTATATTATACATATTTCACCGACCACCGCGGTGTACAAGAATGTAATCAATATAAAAGTTGGTAGCTGATGAAACTTGGAAAATATTTAATTAGAGCGATTAATTAGATAGCAACACAAAGATAACGGCCCGTTATTAATATTTGAAGAAGATGCGTTGCGGCTACCCGGCTGCCGCTAGTGATGCGTGGAGCTTGAGGAAATATAGGTCTGTTATCCATTATGTACCTATATTAAAATAAAAAAGCTATTAAATAAATTATCATGATAGAGGTAAAACGACCCTACTCAAAAATAAGTATACAATTGTTCGTAAACCTTAAATACTTTTTTTAAAACTAATTAAAACAAATCACATCCAGCAATGGACAAAATATAGAAAGGAAAAATTGCCACAGATTCTTGTAACAAAACATGCGCCAGCGACCATTATTGTATTGAAGTATAATTTATCCGTGGTGGGTATCGGAATGTTTGAGTGTGAGCAGCATCACTAGCGGGTCCCGGAGGCTGCGGTTATCTGCACCTATTTCCAAGATGCGCAGATTTCACGGCCCGCCGCCGCCGGCGTCGTAATTAAAATTTTAATTAAGCTCAGTGCAAGGTGGATTGAAGACATAAGTTTTGCATTTCCGAATGTCCGCTGTGAATTATTAGATTCTGAGAAACGAATCTTGAGAAAGTACCTTTTATTTTTAGCTAACTTTTAATAAATGAGGAGGTTATAATAAGGTATGGAGGTTCTAATAAGCTAAGATAATGCAACCTGTATGTTTTTTGATAATTGTAGGTAATAGTACTGCAGGCTGCGAGTTAAGTAACTAACAGTTCTTTCTCTTTATAGATATTTACCGAATACATACTATTTATAATAAAGTATGTACGCAATTTCGGCAAAATAACCCTCCCATATTTCACAGAAGCAGAAAATGTATAAGAGGCAATCTGTAACAATATCTTAAGCGTAATGTACACGTAACGTATATTACGTCGCGACAAAAAGACGCTAATGGCGGCAACAAAGCGCCGGCCGCGTGATTTATGTCGCGCGCGTCTTGTCGCGGGTATGACGCCAAAGGGTAGGGGGGGGGGGGGGGTCACGCGTCACCTCGCCACTTATAAATCACCCTGCTCCCACTAATGTTTGGAGACTCATGTGAGTTCGTGAAATAGACAATCTGTGACAACTGAAGATGATTTATAGTCTTTTTCACTTCTATTTGTCAAGCGTCGTATAATTAAAACAATTGATTTCCTGTTGTCACGGATGAATACGTACGGTGTTAAACTTATAAATGTTTTAAAATACAAATAACTTTTAAAATTAATACTTTAAAAGTAGCATTTCTATCTACCGGCCATACATTCTTGAGACTCGACTACCATTTTGTGTGGTGCTTTTGTATTGTAATGACATTAAGACATATTTCAGTTTGCTTTCAAACGTGCCTAAAACAAACAAAGAACAGCCTATACCTAGTCTCATCGTATAGGACAGACTTTAGTGAACCTTTGTTAGTTTACTCGAGATAATAATTTAATTTGAAGCGTGATTTTCGCGCTTAATTGTACTTAGATGATGTTGACTGAATATGTTAATCCACTAAGGATTTTAGGATTTAAATAAATTACGCATGTTAGATAACTATTCAATGAAATTTAAATTGTTTTTATTACAATTTTAACAGACACTTTGAGTAAATAAATTGTTGTTTAAAATATCTAAAAGTTTTCAAGAACCAGTACCCGTCTACTTATAATGTACCCGTCTGACTATAATGGCGTATAAACGCCAATAGTGATCACGGAGCACATTCGATACCACTTACCCATCATCTGTGGCTTTTTATCCACCAAACGATGTTTTGATAGCTGGATCATTACAGTTTTACGACTTCAACCCGAAGAATGATCGGCTATGCCTTTAAAAACCATGCGAGCAAGCGGATAGCATAGCGAGGAAAATATATATTAACAGTAATCATTTATTTTCTTTTATCAAGTCGAAAATCCCATGAGCATTACGAGACATAGGAGAGTGATAGATTAGAATTTGATATAACATAATAAAAGGGTTACAAAGAAGCTTAACTTATACAATTTACATACAATGATTGTGAATTAATAGTGGTGGAAGAAGGGGGACTTAGCTCCTATAAAAGAGCATGTTGCATCTTGTCTTCAATCGGATCACGAATAAATTACGTCATGCGTTCCTCACATAGCATGCAGCTACCTGATTAGTTGATATTGTACTCTGTGTCCGCTCCGCTTCATTACAAAGATCAGCCTCATTCAGTATCGGTTGGGCTGACCCAGATCCTTGGTATAGAGGCGTTGGCAAGTGTTCGCTGGAGTCGTTAGTCAATCCCTCGCACCCTCCTCATCGCAGACTTAGTGCTGATAGTGTTAGATCCGAACCAACACTTTAATAAAATGTTGGAAGTCATTTCTTTGTATATAAACTTGTAATTAGACAGTCAACTTCAATATAAAATAGAAAATTAAACCAGTTTGAAATAAATGCACAAGTAAATGTGCACTTTAATGAAATGCTGCGCTATGTGCGGAGACTTGTGTATAATATTTTTATGTGACCAAGCTCGCCACCCATTCTCACCACTGTTACTCTTAAGCCAGGATCTGTATATGTGTAATGGTTTACTTAGATAATGAACTGCCCTATAAAGTCGATTGTCTAAGAAAAATACAATAATAATCAGTTTCCAATATTAGACTAAAGAAATACGGCCGTTTATATTTTGATACTGTTTAGGTTGTATTACAATTTAAACATCTGACAGCTAATATAATTTATGGAAATATTATTTAGCAATAAACGTTTCTATAGCTTCTGTAAATCAAGCAAAGTAAACGGAAGCGTTTCATCTCGTCATTCATATGGGGCCCGTTATGTTTTACGGCGGGACGCGGGTAACGACCAATGCATATTCATTTCGATCCTCGCTGAGCGCGCGGACGCGAAAAAATACAGCTTTTATGGTCATGACATCAAGCATTGAATATCCATGCCAGAACATTTCTTTCATTTATAAAAAGCACACAATCAAATTTTTTTTGGCACTTACTTCAGACCACAAAAAAAGTTGAATATATATTATGCTGACGGCTTGGTCTAGTGGTCTGAGGTTCGGTCGGTCGGCTCACTGCACCGGATGAGTGCAGGTTCAATCTCCGTCAGCAGCTTATTTCAAAAATGGCCTTTTCGGATTTTTCTCTGGCCTGGATGTTTCTAGGACCGCCCCCAGTCCATTTTTTGGTACCCACAGTACAAGGTTTGCTTAGTTAGAGATTATACAATGAGTATGTATAAATAAGTATCAAATGTAGAGGATATTTGAAGTACCTAATGGGTGACATATTTTTTTTCAACTTACCAAAGCAGCGCCGCGTTACATCCTATCCGCTCGCATATTGAATATACCTACACCGCGCGTTATTTCCATTAGCGCTAACTGGATCGCATCTCCGATAATTAATATCAGCAACGCTTGATCCGAGATATTTGGGTAATTCATGTAATTAAGATAATATATATCGACGTATCTGTACAGCCAGATGCCGCGCGGCGGGCTAACGACCATCCAGTGGCTTGCACTTAGTATCGATAATTGGTAAAGTTACATCAGCATTCGATAGTTTTGCTGTTTCAATTTGTACTCAATCTGATAATCGATTAATGATTGATTTACTTTTCGAACACTCAGCCTCCAATCACACGTGAAGGCGGCTACCCAATGACGGATTTAACGGGATGGGAATATAGTTATTATCGGACAGCCGACCTTACCGTGTAAACAGACCCTGACCTATCTTATCAATATCAAATACTTCAATGCCTAATATCTTTATTATATTATATTACATTAAATAACTTTATTTACCCTGCATTCATAAAATGTATTAAACGTTCAACTGCAATTCGAAGAAAGGAAATCTTGATTGAACTTTCACACGTAGTTACCTACACGAGGTAACTACAGGAAATTGGTGGCGTGTGACCTGAAATAAACTCGCTCTATTCAGTCAAGGAAAAGTAATCGCTTCGAGACTTCTAACTTACAAATTCAATTTTCAGATCTGATGCGAAAGTTACATTGGTTGTAACAGAACTTATTTCGTTACTATTGGTTGAAATACTTTGTCATATCTCACCACAATATAGGGATTAGGGATTTAATTAAAGCACAAAAAATTATCCTAACAAAATATTTTATGCATAAAATAATGAACATATTTCAGTGTGAATGTACTACATCATATACATGTATGGGTCTACCTCACACTGCTCTTCGCATCATTATTTTCGAAAATAATTAAATCAACGTCATTTCACTACGATGCTACGCGGCTACGGCTACACCACTACGGTTTTGCTACAGCACTACGTCGCTACGAGTATCGGAACGTAGCATAATGTAAAACCTGACCAATCGGAGCGTATATTTTTAATTAAAAGAATGGCGAGAATGGTGACGTGATGTACTATGGACTCATGTTTTACTGGTATTGTCAATGCAGTCTTATTTATATTGCTAAGCTTTTTGTTAAATATTAATACGAGTAAGTAGCTGCTTAGTTGATCAAAGTTACAAAAGAGATGTATTTGTAATGCCGCTATTAATGGTTTTACTTTTATATAACAATATCTCGTATATATTAACAAGTTAACAACAACAATTAAACATATAACATTCTACTATCTACCATTACATGCCACATAAAATCGCGTTAAGGATATTCAAGTGTGTATTATGAAGCTTTTAATTAATAGTGGGCGAGCAGCGAGCGCGGGTTTTAATTCAGGAAATCCATTTGTATGATAAACGCGCTCTGTTTAGTGCCCCGCTTCTTCTGGCCGCGGCCGGTTACACTCAACCATTAACTATTGTTCGTTAACCAGAGGTTAAATCATATTTATTATTCATATTTCACTTTAAATAAATGCACCACCCAACAGAAACTTAGATATATCTATTTAATTTATTTTACACTAACTATTGTAACTGACATCAAAGAATTTCTGAAATGTAAATAAGAACAGCAAATTAGTTAAACTAATATGCAACATTGTGAGATTACGAATTCAAAATCATTCATTATTTGTTTTTAGCACCGCAAGCTCTTACTTTGATATCTGTTTATTAACGAAACACAAATTGGTAGAATAATAATTAAAATTATTTGTTTAACAAGTGTCGGTGCAGCCGGTAGCTCTCACTCTTGCGATAGAGACGTAGAGATGAATTTTAATGCTATGCTACGCATTCAGTGCTAATGGCTCCTTGAGAGCGGACGCACAGACAGACTTGATGAGCGCCGCTACACTGCAAACACTGAGACACACTGTACGCTACGTTTATATATTATGTATTTTCATGGTTTATTTAAATGTTGCACTAGAGTGCACTTCTGTCTGCCCTTTCGGGGAATACAGGCTCAACGCATCGTGTACAAACGTCATTTCATCGTGACGTCTTCCAATAAAGCGTATCGACGCCCTCAAACAGGCGTTATATGAGCAACAGGTTGCTAAGTAATTTTAGTAGTTAGTAGTTCTAAAGGCAGCGCTTTTTAAATATATAAAAAATAATTTCAATGTTCCAACCGCACAATAGTGGAAAAAACTGTGTTCACTCTGCATAATAACCAACATTAGTGTGTAAAATCCATGTTCTTTGAGAGACTGCTCCAACAACACTTAGCGTCTGAGGCGGCCGCTTCGGAGCGACATTAACATTCAAAGCGGCGAGTGCATCCGCAATAATCTCGCTTGCGACGTGGACACCCAGCGCGAGGGCCAGGGACGGCTGCGGGTACATTACGAGAACAGACCTTTTTTACACAATATTCAACTGTATTGCAATTGTTTTATAGTAGGATATAACGTGATGATTGTTTAAATTACTGTTATTGGTGCCTTGTTTGTGTTATTTGGTATATTTGTTTGGTCTATTGTGTTTGTACTCTATATGGTGTGCGCTTACCCTAATGCAGAAGTTTAAGAGAAATGTAAATGTTGAACGGGAAAAAAATCCACGTAAAATATTTGAAATAGGTATGAAGAATAATTTCGTGACATAATTTTGGCGCTTTATTAACATTTCACAATGAAAATATTCTGATTCTGACTCCACATTCTTTAGAAAATGTAAGTACATTTCAAATACTTAGGATCGAATGCCCAAGTTATTGGAATATTCAGCCTTTAGAAGATCGTGCTTACAAAAAAATACATGCCGGTCTGAGTACCTCCTTTGTTCAATCGGTAAAGAGTATTATATTCAGGAATTTCGCTCTACTACCGTATGTTTTCTATGTTGAGTTTACATCTCGCAAAAGGCATACATACACGTAACAGTACCTGTACATAATTGTCTAAATTCTTCGTTTTAAGCGCATGTTTAAATATTAAACCGCATGGAGACGACCAAATTAAATATTTAACTGTAATGCCAGCGCGCGACGTTGTGCGGGAAATCTTTGTCGGCGTCGGATTATCGTAACTGCTTTTTAACCACGCCTTTAGGATGTAAGCAGATAGATTACCTATTCTCATAAGAAAAAAAAACCGTAATCAATGTAACATTTTCAAAATGACGTATTTGTTACATATACAGCCTACTTATAAGAATTAATTTATTCTAAATACGTAAATAAATACTTTGAGTACTTAATAAATGAACTTTCAAGTTTATAGAAATTTCAACTAATCGTATAATGGAATTTCTCAGTACAAAAGGATTCTACAATTATACTGTAAATGGATTTTAACTCTGTCTTTGGAACAATCGCTATTGCAATTTACGTCAAGGAACATACTAAATAAATTGTAGCTATCAATTTCGTAAGAAAAATACATACATCATCATCACGCCTGTATTCGCCGAAGGGGTAGGCAGAGGTGCACTGTAGTGCACCCGCATTTCGCCAATGTATTTTGGTCCCAATGTAATAGGGGGCGAGCCTATTGCCATTATACTGGGCACATTCCCCCTCAATACGAGGGAGATTTGGGTCATAGTCCACCACGCTGGCCCAGTGCAGGTTGGTGAACTTCACACGCCTTTGTACAGACGTGCAGGTTTCCTCACGATGTTTTCCTTCACCGTTCAGCAAGTGGTTCAAAATGCAATCATTGTTGAAAATGACATTCGCACATGAAAATTATCTCAAAGGTGCGGGCCTGGGATTTGAGCTTGCACCCCTTACGTTCAAGGCGGGCGTTCTTGCCCGCGAGGCTACTACTGCTAGAAAAATACATGTACCTATATATTTCTACGTGAGACTATAAAACAAAGAGTACACTTATCCCCGCGCTTTGTATTCACAAAAAACTGACACCAACAGACACCATTTATCTTGTGACTCATAACTTGCTCTACAACTAGTCTCCACTACGTAACTTTGAAAAGCAATAATCGCGCAACAATTGTCAAAATATTGTTTATCAAAATTAGCATTTCAAGGCTGCTTGAAATCATTCAATGAATATGCCCGCAATTATTATCATTAAAAACTTTTAAATCACTGCCTCGAGAATTGATGAAGGCATACAATTAAGAAAGTAGTTTATAAATACAGTCATAAGGTATTAATTACCTCTTATTTTTTTCCTGTAATTAACCTCATATTACTTTCGACTTTTGTAACACAACAACCACAAAAGAAACAAACTCATATTAAAATACTGCTCATAAGTGGCAATAATGGAGGTTTTATGACGTGATGCAATTTTTGAGAATTGAGCAATTCGCTAGTGGTGTATAGCAGTTTTCAAACAATCGCTTTTCAAACAATCGCCACATATACAATAAGGCCGTAAGTTTGGCATTACAAGGCCATTTCATCACTGTCACAGTCCCGCGGCGCCGCCCGCCGCAAAAACTGTAAGTTTCGAGTGCCTACCGACAGTGCCGCGCCTCATAAATCTCACGCAGATGCGCACAATTTTGAGCTTTCCATTTACAATGAAAAATGATCCGAAGCACCTTCCTTATAGTTCCCTTCTTCACTTAATTCAACACTAGTCGCATGGTAATGACAGACTGGAGTCGTACCTCGACAGGCACAAAAAACTTTTTAAACATTTCCTGTTGGAAAAATATCTTAAAATTATTGACATTAGAATTAACGAACCAAAAGAAAACCAGCACTAAAGTAGATATATATTTCAATATATGTAAAACCTAGTCATCATTTAAGATATCTACTTCTACAGCCCTTTTTAACGTCCCACTGCTGGGCACGGGCCTCTCCTTAGTGCGAGGGGAATTCAGGCCATAGTCCTGGTGGACTATGGCCTGAATTCCCCTCGCACTAATGAAAAACACGCTGGCCCAGTGCGGGTTGGCAGACTTCACACATCTAACGAGAACTAGACAAGTTCCCTCAGACGTGCAGGTTTCCTCACGATGTTTTCCTTCACCGTTTCATAGCAAGTGATAATCTCGGATGAAAATGAGATTCGCACATAAATCCCAGAGGTGCGAGCCAGGGTTTGAACCTGCACACTTTGAATTGCAAGGCGTGCGTTCGACCACTCGTCTACTGCTGCTATAATTAAGATATCTACTAAAGCATATTCAATGACAGCGGCAATCGAGTCGGAGGCAGTTGGCATCGGGGGCAAACGGTACGGATGTATTCGTCCTATTCACCCCGCGATTCAGCAATACTGTCAACACATCTCCGCCATCTAATTTACATAACCTGCTACCAAGTATCCGCTATCAACCGAGGTCACAGTATCTTCAAGACTCCCAACACAAAAAGTGTGAGTAGTGAGTGTCGCGAACGCCTCCCTGTCGTAAATTCCACGCAGATGCGGTAGGTGGCCGGTATAAATTCACTAAACGTCGACTAGACCATTGTCACAGGATGGGGTAAGGCAGGCGTGATAGCGGGAATACGCGGATTTTACTATTAGAACTAAAATAAGTACATCATCACGCCTGTATTCCCCGAAGGGGTAGGCAGAAGTGCACTGCAGTGCATCCACACTACGCCGGAATATTTTGGTCCCAATGTAATAGGGGGCGCCTATTGCCATTATACCGGGCACATTCTCCCTCAGTACGAGGGAGATTTTGGACCATAGTCCACCACGCTAGCCCAGTGCGGGTTGGTAAACTTCACACGCCTTTCTATAGATGTGCGGGTTTCCTCACGATGTTTTCCTTCACCGTTTAGCAAGCGGTAATCATTATTGAAAATGACATTCGCACATGAAAATTATCTCAGAGGTGCGGGCCCAGTATTTGAACTTGCACACCTTACGTTTAAGGCGGGCGTTCTTGCCCACGAGGCTACCTCTGCTTTGCGAACTATGCGTTAGCAGATTCGCGACACCAAATGTTTACGTTATGAGTGATGGAACTTCAAGTTCTTTACAGTTTAAACAAATTGACACTCAGACTAGGGTAGACATTTTTCTTATTTATAAAGACTGTGTTGTGAGTGGGGTAGAACATGAGAACATGCTATCGTAACGTCATGGCAACGCCCCCACAGTATTTTCAAACTTTTCGGATATTGTTGTGTATTTAGAATGTTGCAGATAATGATCATGTGAGTGAAGTCTTCACGTTTAAAGCCCTGTTAGACTCTCCATCTAAGCTAAATACGAATTAATTTGAAAGTCGCTTTTCTCTTATACCTTTATCCCACAACATTATCACGGCGGGGCTCCGCGGAATAAAAGATAACGATTGAAAGATTCTCCGCGGAGCCGATAGGCGCCACACTCGCAGGACATGTGTTTTTGATGGCCCAACCCTCCGGCACCCTCCCCTGCTAGGGGGGGGGGGGGGGGGGTATCGTTCTCTACAGTATGAGGGTATGGTGATAAGGTGTACGAGGTGGGAATTTGGGAGATTTGAATCTATGAGGACTCCTATTGACATAGGTGTGAGCTTTTATTACGAAGGAAGGCTTTACCACATTTGACAAAGTTGAAAGTAGAGTATTATATATTTGACATGCGTAGTAGCAGATTTTTTTTTTAGAACTCTAAATACCTACACTATAATATTATCATGCAAGGGTTTTCTGTACCCCCTAACAATATGTTACCGACTTAATTCGGAGATATAATAAAGTAAAATCCCAACAAATAGCGGCCCGGTTAAACAAAGTGTATAAAAACAACCCCGCTGCAGATATATTCATCCGCTTATCCGCACGCGCGCCGCATACCTGTGTCAATCGCCCTATATCAAGTTGTAACAAGCCACACATACATACCTCAACAAATAGCTAAGCGATACTTAACCTTGTGCCGCTTCAAATAAAGTGCCTACAAACCGCACCCAATATATTTGTGTCTATCAAGTAGTAACATAATACGCAAACATAATTTTACAGTTATTCATTCGGAATTGAACCTTATTTTGTGTGATATAAAGTGCATGTAGTGTGAAGGCATGCTTTTGTAACGTAAGGCGCGCGATACACCTGCGGCCGGCCATCCGTCAAGCGATAAAACGCGTGCTCGTGACGGGCCAACAACGCCGCCGGAATAAAGATGGGTACCAGTAGTATGTTCCGTACATTATAATTAAACGATTGAGATTTTAATAGGATTACATTTAAAATTACATGCTTAATTATGTAAGCGTAATTGTTTAAGGGTTATTGATGTGTTTTTTTATTTATACTTACGTATAAATAAAAATACACATTAAAATTGCATATTTTATATGATATCCGTACAAAATTACTATTAATAACAAATATCATTTAATACAAAAAAACAAAAACTGACTTCAAAAACCTAGGTGCACTAAAAAGCTAGAAATAACCTTATAATTCATTAAATTTGGAGTAGGTGCCAATCTACGTCAGACTAGGCAAATACACACACGAATTCAAATGTAATGAATTATAAGGTTATTTCTAGCTTTTTAGTGCACCTAGGTTTTTGAAGTCGGTTTTTGTTTTTTGTAGAAAATAAAAATCCGTATACAACTTCATCATCCACGTAAATAATAAACATAAAAATGTTCATAAAATGAAAACAGCTTGGCCATACAATTTTAAATTTTTATGGGACCAAATGGGATCTATTCCGCATCAAACAAAAAAAGAATCACGTAAATCGGATCATAACTCGCAGCGCAATCGGTGCACATACCTACGTAAAAAAATAAAAAACATACCGATCGAATTGAGAACCTCCTCCTTTTTGGAAGTCGGTTAAAAAAAACGCTCCCATTGCATTTCTGCGTGCGCGGAAGTGAATAGAAATGAAATATATTATCTACCGTTAATATCTGCCCACAAATATATACTGTTCCTGAATTTGTAGCAAAGTACTAGAGCAGAACGCGAGTAATTAATAACTGAATACATAAACCTACATTACTGTTTGATAAAATATTAACCAAATATTTTACGTGTAGAACCAACATGATTAATTTGCCAGTTTCCGTTGTAATAACATGCAAGCATCTTTACACTACATAAACAAAGTGAGTAGCGGCGGCGTCACATTAAAGTAACGCTCTCAAGCAGGTGGTTGAGTTCCGCCGTGTCTGTGTCAACGCTATTAAACCGACACTGGTCGCGATTCCCCGGTAATTGGACGACAAACTGTTTGATCGGACGCCCCGACGACGTTGTGTACTTAGCTTTACATTCACTACTTACATAGTTTGTGAACAATATTCAACTTTAACAATATGTGAGTTTGGTTTGGTTTTGTACGTCTAATATTTTAGTGTACATTGTAGTACAGACTTAACACAAATAGGGATGAAATAATGATGTTGTCGTCCTTAAGGGGTATTGTGTAGGTGATATTATTGCGTATTAACTTGTTTGCACAAAATATCGGACTAACTACAACAATAATTGAAAATGAAGATAGAACAAAGAAACGATTGTAACCATTAAAACTATTATTTGTATCGTTGGCAGCGTGTGGCCATAAAAGGCACGACACAATCCGCGTCGAACTGCCGCTGTCTTTAAAACACGAACCCCGCCTCGCCCGGCGCCGCGCCCTCTTGGCACGCCATTGCTGGCAAACCCATCCTACATTCAATATACGAGCCATTAAAATTTAAGACGTCTGCATATACTAATTTATTATTTTTACATGGCTGGTTACACTTTTGTATAAGAAACAATCGTTATGTTGATACGAGGACTCCCCCATGCTGTTTGATTCAGTTATAGTTAGTCATAAAGGGTCTTAGTAGCTTTTCAGATTAAGGAGTTGCCGGATTCAATCTCGGTGTAACAATGTGTAGTTCTTTATATTCTGTGTTCGAAATTTCTTATTATGAAAAAAATGGCGGCACCTGTCTGCCGTTATGCCTTGTAATTCAAAAGAGAACAAGATTATGATTTAAAAAAATGTGAGGATGGTGTAGTCGTTCGAGCATAGGCCGCTCGGCTGACTGCACCGGTTTGCGTGTTCGATCCCCGTCTGCGAAAAAAATAGAAAATGGCCTTTTTAAGGTTATACCTTGGCTATGTGTAACTGGCATCGGCACCAGACCGATGTATAGTACCCCGTACCTACAAGGATCGCTTGGCTTTTTGTACATACAAGAAGTACAACAAAAAACATTCTAAAGATTCACGCCGCGAAGAACATGAAACATTTCGCTCAAACCATTAAATGTTTAACATGTTACACTACTGTGCTTACAAACAGGATAGTTTACTAATTATAATTATTCTAAACACTACCTACATAAGTTTTAGCAACGAAATTAATCGTAATATTAAGTTGACAAAGCCGTCAGCGGAGCCGTGCACTTCGCGGCGCGATCCGCTTCGCTAATAACAACACGCGCACGGTTATTGCGGCCACGCAACTTTAACAACGATTATACACATGGAACAAGTTTTGAGAAATAGTCCCGTTATTATATATACTAGAAAGATTTTATGAGCTACATTCTAACAAGATCATGTTACTGATAAATGTTTTATCACCCTAAAATCTAGCATCTTTACCTCGTACATTTTTAAGCTCACTCTCTGTGATGAATTTGAGAGCATGTGGATCATAAGTGAAGATCCTATTGAGCGTATGATGCTACTTCAATCGATTCCCGATGCTAACATCGGAACCATTGAGTTTCTAACCGGCTCTTCTCAGTCGAAGCAGCATTCCGAACCGGTGGTAGAATCTGACTATTTGTAAGTGCTTTTTGGCCTACACCAATAAAAAAAAATGATTTTGATTTTTTATTTCGATAGTAAACTTATTATTCCTATTTTCTCATCGCTTGGGTCGCCTCAAAAACTCTTATCCATAAACATCAAAGTTCGACATTAGACTGCAATATCATGTCAACCACTATTAACATCACATGAAAACTAAACCTTATATATTCACAATTAAAATCCAAAATGTCGAAACATAATGTACCTACTTAACTCGGTCTTGTTAACATTGTTCCATTTATATTTTATCTATTACACCGTGGGCCTCTAAACCCGTGTCATCGGCAATATATTATCGTCAGAGCTTTAGTTACCTTAAGCACACCTAAAGGTGACTTACAACTTGACACGGCTGTAAGCCACCGGCTGATATGGGTGCACGGTGTTTGCGCAGACAACATGCTTTAGATAAGATAATGACAACGGTTTGATGATACATTCTAATATTAGTCGTTCACGTTGCATAACTCTTTCAACTCATCAAAATGAAACCCTCCTTCAACTAGACATATTCAAAACTTGGAATAAGTGACTTTATTAAAAAGAATGAGCCATTAAACAAGACTCCTAATGGCACGCTATCTAACTCTAATACTGTACGAATACAAAGAACCCATCCTACCCCGGAACTATCTTCTTCGTAACTAGTAACAAAAACTGCCCAATATACCGTTATCAGCAGTTATAAATCTGTGAGGCTCAGTTTATCAGAGGCGTATCTTGCGATTTGACGGGGACAACGGTCGCCTAATGCTGGGCACAAGACGGTATTAGGAGCATTTTCCGTTGGATAGTTTTTACTCGATTTCAGTGTTCGATAAAAGAAGTTTGTATGTTTTGAAAGATTGTATTCGAGTTCGTTTTAAGGTGAAGTTTGACCTGATTAAATTCTGTGGTGGAGTCATAAGTATCTTGTAAGTATTTTCATAAATAAATAAAGCTGTTTTTGATTCAACTCGGTATGGTATACTAATAGTTAAGATTTATATTAAACTAAAATATTATTGAGCAGTAAATAAACAAAGGCTCCTATCTAGGAGCCTATCGCTACAAGGCGACATTTTACTCAATCTCACGTATTTTTTGCCAGCTATCTAAATGACTGGAGGGTGTGCGAGTGTGCGCAGCTCGGAGCCCACTGCTTACCCCGTAATGAATACGGCGCGTGACTCGCTTGTCGAGTGGCTCTGTTTAACTTCATGTATTACGTTCAATCTCCGAAGCCTTCGGGGCAGAGGGGGTGAGTTGTATGCCTTGTTTTGTTTATACTTTATCGATAACTTATTTATCGGAGGTACCGAATTTACACCAGTCTTCAGAGAAACTCAAAAGCTTGTATTAAATCATTAGATTCAGTCATTTTTATATATTTAATCCTACTAGTAAGTACAAGTAACAACAGTCGATTTTGCCACTTGCTCAACTAAAAGTCCTTGGTAGGGTCGCAAGAAAGAAAGTATTTTCTGCGATAGGATAGGGTATTAATTTTCGAATAGATGAACGTAAATAGATACTGGAAAAAAACAATGCAATGCATTTCACAGGAAAATTGGTTAGTTGGAGTGGTTTTCAATAATTGAAACTGAAGTACGTTACATAAAAGTTTAAATTTCACTTTCTCTTTGAGAAATTACTTTGTGACAATCAACACATTTAACTGCTACGCACACAAATCCTCCTTATTACAATAGCTATAAAGCTTATTTAATGCCAATCAAATTTCTTATTAAAATCTTGTAACAACATCTATCCCACTCGAATTTGAACCGTGCTACCGAATCGTGAAGGTGTAAACTGGCTCAACCGCTCTACATGTAGGTTAGGGTTGACAAACGAGCTAGGCGCTCATATCGTTAGCCAGTAATGGTTGTTGGCAAGGAGACAAGAGGAATTTGCCGTTATGAGAATGGTCCTGCGACCAACTGTGGGACAAATACACAGAGTTAATCGATGCGTGAGTTAGGAGCGAGTTGGAAGATAGCGGAGCTGATTCTAGTGGTGAGCAAACTGATCCTTACTACATGTATCACCGTCCTTGTTATGGCCATTTCTTTTATGTGTTACTGTGAATTTGTAGCACGTCATCCAACCACAAACACAACGACCCCAATTGTATGGTCTTGCTCATACATAAAAGTATTGTCTTGTTTTTGTATTTATTTGCCCTTCCTTAGCAACATGGTTTCGATGGAGTGACCACATCCCTAGTTCTAGTCTTAGCTTATTCTTGGTTCTCAAAACAATAATTAGGTACATTAAAAATTAACTTCCCGATCCAGTACTTCAGAGATTATTTGAGCTTACTTAATCTCCTGATCCACGTGCCAACAACTTCACCAAGACACCTTACGACCGCTAATTAAAATAATTACCACTCTCAGAAGATAAGCGTTGACCGTTATAAGTTTTACCGACTCGTAAATTTCCCGTCGGGAAAAACAGGCCCAGGCGCCGGCAGTCTGGAGATTTATGGGTAATTAAAATTTACCCAATGATCGTTCTAGTAGAAAGGAGATTAGATACTTACATCTGAATATTCTATTAGAGCGAGCGAGCGATTATTTATTTTAAAAAATCTAAAATATATATTTCATTTATTAACTTTATGACAGGTGTATCTACTATTAATTTCAGTGTAAGTATTTTAAAACTAGACTAAGATTTTTATAACAATCCGGTCACTTTAAAACAACTAAAATATTTCTGTAAATATGACGTATGACGTAATTCAGTATGGCCTACGCGTGTTCCATTAAAAACTTGTTTATGCAACTCAGATATAAGTCGTTTAACTAAACGCAGCGATGATGAGGTTCACCAGCTTACCCGCGGTGGCGGTGGCCTGTGGCGCGTCTATTCACCGCGGTTATAACCACTTTCAGACTACGCTATATTATACATATAGCACAACAATATCGCACACCATACAAAGCCAATAATATATAGTACAGTACAGTGTAAACGTGTCCATAACAATGTATGGTGCGCGATATTGTTGTACTATGAGCTTTATACGATATGCTATATTATTATAGCGTAGTCTGAAATCCGTAAGCGACTTTCAGTAACTTGTGCTGCCTATTCAAGACAATAAGAGACTTTACTTTAGAGTTCATGCGGGTGGCACGCTACACTCAGACTCAAGTAATGAGTAGGTACACGATGACTTTAGAGGAAGACAAAGTCATTACATAAGCCATTATCATAAAGTACTGACACATTTTAAAAACATCTCCAAAAGTGGAATGTCACATCACAAGATTTAATTTTCATTCCTGTCAGTTCGCCCCGGGATGAATAAAATATTGAACACGATCAAATGATATCGCCGACCGTAAATTCAATTTTTGATTTATCGCAAAAAAAAAATATTTTTATGCGTAAATTTAATTAATTTTATGGATGTACCAATTTAACTGATGTCATTCTGTATTAATAACGTAGATGATTAAGGCAAAATAAATTTAATGAATATCTTATAGTAATATCATAAATAAACCGAAGCGCACACATTTAATGTCTGCGAATAATATCAGTAATCGTTAAATCAAATCAAATGAAATTTATTTGTTCAAACATGAGAGTACATACAAACAAGTGAGTGCATGCAAGATGTTTAGTAAAAGATGTTCTCGTCATGTTTGCCACATAAATGGCGTACAAATATTAGGTTTTTTCTTAAAAATTCGCTAGTTAGAAATAATTCAAGATAGAAACAAAAATAATTATAGATAAAAACAAAGTAATTAAAATTATGAAACATTCAAACAAAATAATAAATTATTTGTTAGGTAAAGAAGTATATAACAATAATAATTATTTATTTATAATATATCAATCAAAAAGTTTATCAGATAGAACAGTTTTAAGTTTTATTTTAAATGCTTCATTGCTAAGCTCTTTCCAATTCTTAGGCAACTTATTAAATATAATTGGAGCCATGCAAAATATACTTTTTTAAACAAACTTTTTTAAACGTCAATAATGTTTTAAAATATTGTTATTAGTCATAATGAGTAACGCTAACCAATATTTTTTTTGCCAATAAATTGGATTTTTATACCTAGATTTAATTATAAAAACAGCGCACTCTAATAAAACGTAGGTAATCTTTTCCATGTCTCAAATGAAACTGAAAACTATACGATACCACGTAAACTGTTACGGTTTGTACCACCGCTCACCCCTCACTATACGTCTACTCGTAAAATAGTCTCGCACAATTCGCATAAAACATGTCCGAGCAAACGCGACTTCAAGTACCTCGATACGCCGCGCGCCGCTCTATGGAACTAAAATAAGGGATCCTGTGACATACTCACGTACACCTTCGCAAACCTGCCTCGTAAGCTTGTGAAAACGTCCTACCACAATAATTTCAAAGTCATATGATTCTTATGTTCACAGTAATAAAGCTTACAGTAATGTTTTTAGAACGCAATATTATCTTTGTTAGTTAGGCTTTGACAATTTGTTATCTGCGGTACGGTCCAGCTGTATTACTAGGACTATTAAGATGAATTTTGTCTGATTTTGTGATACAGTTAAATTATGTACACAGATATCATCCAACCCAGTTTAAAACGTAACCGACCCGAATTATATTCGTGTAAGTCGAGAACCCTTTGACACAACCTGGTATAAAATAAAATATAAACATCCGTTTGATGATATTATTTATCTTGTTAGGAGTACATAGCGTCGGGGTTGTTTCGTAAAGGAGTTGGGTCTTCTCGCTTTTTGGTACTCATCACATATTTTAAACTGAAAGAGTTAAATTAGGCAAAATTGAATCGTTATCAAAAGCAGCGTGTTATTATTTCGTCTTAATATTAATTTGACTGCACGCAAGTTTTTTTCTAGAAAATATTCTTAAGCCCATGTATTCTCGAAGCTCATATAACACATTCTTGTGTAATGGCGTCAGTTACGTTCAGCGTTCAGGTTAGAGTGTAGGAAATGATAGCTCGTTCCACTAATCTTTAGGCTTTAGACAACTTTTATATCTGGCAATCAGCGTGTGCAAAGATGTTGGTATTGCGTGGGATCCAAATCGTCTGTTATTCCGTAAACTCCGCTTATAATCCTATTAGGCAACTCAATCAAAATTATATCGACAAATATTATTATAAACGTTTCATTCAAACCTTTTGAAGGAACTCACTAGAACCGGGCCGGAATCCTTCAACAATTTCACAAATAGAATTGACGCGGGAGTTATTTCAGCTGAACATAATGTCGGACAAGCGGGGCCTGGGACATTAACAATGCAAAACATCCGTTCACGAACAATGGATACCGCGCTCAATGTTGTATAGCTCTCTTGTATTACAGACCACGAAACGACTCAATAAGATGAAGATATTACAAGGAGTCATACCGAGTTACTGTAAACACCAGTAATTTGTATTATCAGCTAACAGTCGAATTCTCGTTCAACAAATTGAGTTGAAAGACGTGAAGAAGGGAGGAAGCCAGCAATGTTAGGTCAAATTCTGGCAAAACCAACTATTTGGTGGTCACAAAGAGGCACAGTGATTTAAATTATTTATTTATTAGGGTCTACCAACAGTTGTTACAGTGATACATAAATTGATATTCACACATTAAGGATAATAACAATACTGCACAGCCAATTACAGGTATTCACAACATGCACGATGGACTATTATACTAATGTGTAATAAAATAATGGTGAAATAGTACTTAACTTAAATATAAAAAGAAAATTTGTTTTACATAAATATTGGCAATATTGTTAGGAAGCAACGCAACTAGGTCCGAAGATAGCTCTGACGAATGAGGTTCTACTTTTTTAAATTACGCTGAGGGTAAAATGGGTAGAGCTATCCATAGGTATGTGTGCTGAGATCATCGATAAAGAAGCGTCCCCGAAAGACTTTGCCGACCCTTAAATACTTTAGACGGTTTATCTTTATTGCTAGAGTAGGCTGTTAAAACTGTGCTTTTTGGCATCTCCGCTATCTCTGTGTACCTCGCTAAATATAAAGCTGGAAGAGCGAAATTAACTCCAACTCTAACTGCAATAATTTTTGCCAAGATATCTTTTTGCGTAATGAAGTTCCGGGGGTCAAGTTCAAAGTAATTATAAGTATACCGCGGGAATGCATTAACCCGGGGCCGGGACTCGGAACTCCAAGTATTCATAGCGGAGAGTAATCTGGGAGATAATGAGGCGAACGGGGAGGCGAGACGAGGCGAGGCGAGGCACGGTGAGGCGAGGCGAGCCAATTAAAATGATTGCGGGCACCAACTTTGAGGAGCGCAGTTTGATGGGCGATATAATCGTTGTGATGAAGAAGCCAGTTCGTTATTGTAGCGAGATGATGAACATTCTCAAGATTTAAAAGTTTGCTTTCAAACATACTTAGTGTGCAAGTTTCCCATTTTTATCTAGGAACAAGTTTTCAAGAGATTTGAAATAGAAAATAAATGCATTTATTATATAATGGGCCGGTCCCGCTTGTCCACATGAAGTGTGCGACGCAAGTTGTCATTCCGCCTGTTTGTTTCAAATTTCGTGAAGCCCACCACACACCGGGGGCACGACAAGACGCGCGTCGAGCTTTATGCCACTACCAAAACGAACTGTATTGTACTGACTCAAAGAATAATAAATTATTCAACGAAATTATATTGACAGGGCGAGCGAATTTTGACGCGTGGGGGGAATGGGTTTAACTACTAAAAAAAGCAGCTTTTATTCATTGCCCTTAGTTTTCATGTTCTCCTCAACAAACCCTTTCATTGGATACCCATACTGTGGTAGTGCAGATAAAATAACTATTCCGCCATCTTGGATAATCCACCATATTTGAATTAGAATGACGTCACATAGCTAAGCATGCATTGTCATCCAAAATAAGCGTGTATACCAAATTTCAGCTCAACAGGTTAAAGATAACTGATTTAAAAGTTATTTGCAAGATTCCACCCGGACATACATATGTTCCAAGCTAATATAAAGCTTGTAAAAAGCAATCTTTATGCACTGACACAGTTTTTGTTTTTATATTGGAAACATTGCGCCTGGGTCTTTAGTCTTTGCTCTGTGAACGTACCAAATGTTTTGAATAAACCAAAGCCGATGCATATTTTTCGATAAAAACAAACTAGTAATTTCGCTTCAGCAACGTGGTGGCACGCACAACGGACGCACTGTATGAGTTCACAAAGCAAATTGTTTGCTTTGTGACATGCCATCCTGTGTTGGTGCCGGCGGCGCGGGCGCTGCCTCGGCGGGACTCTGTACTGTGCGCTTACGGCTCGCGTAGACGCGATATCTTGCACTGCGTACGCACTGCGTGGAGCGCTCGCGACTGTAACCTCACTGGTAAGTTAATTTTACAATTCTTATATACAGTGGCTTGCTAGTTACGTTGTTCTTTCAACGGCTTAAACATATATTTATTACATGACTTAGTGTGCCGATGTAAAATAATTATGTTTACCATCTACCTACATACCAAAATTGTTGATTTAGTAACTTCCTATAATATAATACAAAACATACTGAAACAAAATCAACCTCAATACATACATAGTAACAAAATATACTAACAATCTTACAGTTCAATATCCTACTTCCTACTAATATTATAAAATATGTGATTTGTTACTCTGTCACGCAAAAATTACTGTTCGGATTTTGATGAAACTTTACAGTTATTGTTTATTCATCAGAATAATCAAAGTCTGCGCGTATGATTAAGAAACAGCCGCGACTTTTTATCTTAGTGCGTGAGATCTAGTGTCGCGTTGTGATTGCGGTAACAAGCGTACAATCAGAGTATTTGTTTTTTGTGAAAACACGCCATTTTTGGCGGCGGCCGGGGTGCACACAGCTGTGTTCGCAACGCGACGGCCCCTTTTTTGGTGTGTCGCAGCCTTTATGAGGACAGTATTTTTGACGCCGCGTCTGAAATTGAATTTTCACGAGTGAAACATTTTTGCGAAAATTAAATAGGATAAAAAATGTTTTGCTTCAGAGTAATAACTTTCTAAATTCAATTTTCAACGACTATATAGCTATATGTTTGAGAAATAGTTTTTGTGTACAATTAACGAGAGTTCTTTGAAGTACAACCTTTGAGCCCGAGCGCAAAACTGGTAACCCTCCACTAATGCCCGCTCATTCGCTTCCGCTTCGCTGTTCAAAAGTTAAATATTCCCAAAAACATCAATCACTAATCCGTATTTAACCCTTCCCCGCTGCTCGCAACACGCGCGGATTAGTTAGTGCGGCGTGCGGGTAGTTTGCGCTTAGTCGGATCGTTATTAATTTGCGAAAAGTGCCATCTTTCGCCTATTCCTGAAAACCGGAACGCTTTGTGAGTTAAACGAGTTATAGAGTTTAGTTTGGATAGAATGTTGCGTGATAATGAAATTTATGTTTGTTGGTTGATTTATTTAAAAAATCAATAAAACTTCTTTATGACTATTAAATTTATGGATAAAAATTTATTAACAATATGTTTATAATAGATATTTTTGAAGGAAATAGACACCTATTGAATTAATGGAATTGGATATTTATCTTAGGTATATAATTTATGCGAGCTGTTGCCTACATATTTCTCACACCATAATTGTTGTAGGAAATATTATATCCGCATCGTCTGTCCGCTTCCTGTTCTAATCCCGCTAATTGAATTTGTATGGCTTAGCAGACGATTAGATCGCGTTTGTAGGGTTGAGCAAGCCAGGCGCGGTCCGATGGTCTCTTTGAATTATTATTAGTGTCGGCAAGAGGAGGGTTCACGCAAATTAGCAAGTGTTATTGGAACTATTGAAAGGGCTCGATCCTCGGCATGCTTCACTTATCGCAAATTGTTAGATAAGTGGAATTATAACTATAAGAGGCCGTACAATGGATGCGTGGGTTATGACGTGTGTCTTACCTTGATGAGGAGAAAGTTTGGTTTAATTTGTATGTTGAAACTGGACATGATCATGGGTCTGAAGAGTTGTAACAGGAGACTCTACATGGTACACCTTTTAACTTTGTTGCCGGGACCTCTAGACTGTTCACTATAATCAATAGCATTATGGTGACATTTAAGAAGCGATCGGATGCATCCAGATGCATCCGATCGCAGATCGCATATCCAGATAAAGCAGATAAATACAAAGCCTAATGCTAATGCATCTCCTTTAGCCGTGCGTTTGCTAGCTTAATGTTTTTTAAGCTGAGTTAAGTAGTCCTCGCGACATGTCCGCGGGCCCGTCCAAACATGCCAAATGACGTATCGAATACGGCAAACAAAAAGAGCAATCGAGTACACTCAGCGGCGCTCTCTCGGAAAATTGTTCATGAATTAATTTCGCGCTCGACTGTACGGAAGCGTGCTGCTTCAATATGTAGGGCCTTTGATTTTTGGCTCCGGCGTCGAGGGCTCATGTCATGTGGACTCTTTTTTATTTATTTGCTGTGGACGCTCCATTAAACCGGATATTAAGAAGACAACGAAGATTCAACTTTAGCTCATTAATTCTAAACCAACTTTGTAGGTAGGTCATTTGTGTAAGTTAATACCTCAATAATCGGCAGAAAAGTAGATCATACATATATATTTGGTTTAGTTATCTGCGGTATACACTACATATTCTGCACTTTATTTATACGAATTAAAATAAGCCCCCAATGATCGGCACATCGCGCGTACGCTCAAAGAGTTTGGGATATCTGTAGTAAGTTCTCGGAACGTCTTGAAGCATCCCAGACCACATCTATCGTATAATTCATCGCTTTGTGAACCCGCCTCTAACAGCCCACACAATCTGTAACCGCCCTAGGCTCAGACATAGTGCCTAATACCTAGGTATCGGCTTACGGAATGTTGCAATATATTACATGACGCCGAGGTCAAACTAGAGTTCACTTGTGTATACTACACTGCACCAAGCGCTTTCATTACTACGAGGTAGATGCTAAATAATAAATTAAATGGTTTTTATGTACCTACTTTATGTTTTGTTTAAATCTTGTGTCTTGAATGTAGGCCGTTCGGCTGCCAACATTGATTGGTCACGAGTTCGATACCCGATGCGAATAACGGTCACTCGCAGTCCATCTTATAATAGATTAGCACTCGGAATGCAAGGATATTGAATAACATTAAACATTGTAACTTTTTTTCTAGACCACATCTATCAAACTTTCAAGACCTTGTTAGGAAGTCAAGTTTCCCGCTTGCACATGATCCCTCTATTTACAAACTCGTATTCATAGTGTAGCCATCAAAAAACCATAACCCTTATGAATAAAATATTCTATCAGCGGCGCTAGGTGCGGGTGTGTACGGAGCACCCGTTAGCACCCTCGCGAGGCGCGCGCCGCGCTCCGTAGCTATAATTCCTTTGACTTATCCGAACGCATTTGGCCAGGGCTGGCGCAGCCAGATAACACACAAGAAAATTGGGTTGAACTAAAAACGCGCCCCCTATTTTTATTCGAGGCACCTCTACGATAAATATTTATAGTCAACAGATGACTTCACATGCCTAGTCAATTTATAAATGGATCATTATTGTTCATAATGTCACAACGTTGTTTTCAACTTGCATACGAATTGTTAACAAAAAAACTCTACTAACACAAGTAAAAATAAATAATCAGACATTTTGCTACACGAAAGTCACTATCCGAACCAAAAACTTTTATCCATCACGAACAGCGATAAACAACTGAGTACTTTACTATCATCGATATCGCATCGACCCCGGCAATGGGCCGTGAAAGTCCCAGGTCCCCCCGCGACAGCCCTGCGAGCCCAACCGACCCTCGCTGGGGAACTTTTCAACTAATCAAAGTGTCTTAAAGACCACCTTCGACATATCGACTAGCCAAATTACTCTTGTTGTTGTGCTCATACTGCGGAAACTGGGCTGGTACTTGTGCCACAGAACATAAAATTAAAGCAAAATATCAATGGGAATATTTACCATTTCATAACTGGTCTTGATCATAAGTAAGATAAAGATCTTGAATATCTTTCTTTAGGGAATACAAAATCCACATGACTAAGATCTTCGATGTTACTCCACGCCTTTCTATAGAATTTTGTCAATTGGTTATTCAAAGCCGTTTGATCAAACATGTGATTTTCATCTCACAGTGAAACCAATACAAGTTTTTATGCTGTGGTAGAAACACCCGTAATATTATGAAAGTGTCTGTCATGCCGGAAGTAAGTCGCCCCTAAGTTGGCGGATACGCTTTTAAGGGTTTCCCCACTAAATACTTATAACGTTATTTCGTTAGAGGCATTGTGCCTAACGGCTTAACTGGGGATTTTTGTTGCGAGTTCCCGAAGTTACTGCCGATAGGAGTTCTCGGAGTATCCCACGGTAGACCCTCCGACTGAGATTGGTTTTATTAAATAAACTAAGTTTGATCGAATGATGTGAGGGTACTCCAGAGTTCGACATGTTTATTGAAAGGGTCAATTACCCTATAATTACCAAGAATACCTTTACATTGATTGTGTATTGAATTTTAGCAAAAGTTTGCGATATTTTTCATTCTACTGTACGTAAATAAACTCAAAATCCTTAATAGAAAATTAAAAGAATAATGTTCATCGTAAAATGCAGATTTTTCAATTTATATTCTTTGAAAAGTAATAAAAATCTGATGTTGGGCTTACTTTGCAAATTATTAAAGACAGAGTTCCAAAATTGGTTGAGTTTGGGAAATAAATAAAAATATTTAACAAAATGTCACTACTGCATAAAACATAAATGCTTATAGATAGGAAGATACGGTATGGATAATTCGGAATATTTTGTAGTAGTTATGTGATAGTTGGTGAGAGTATGTACCTGCCTACGCGAAGGATAATATTTTATAGAGCTGTCAAAATACATAATACATTTTAAATGTGGGTGTTAAGATGTCGGGCAGATGCAGAAGGAGCGTTCAATCTCCGCCGCGCGCCATTGTCCCGGCTCGTCATCCAGCCCGGAATATTTTAATTTGCGCTGGAACATCGATGGGGCCGTAGTATAGTACGATGGCTCCGTACACCAAGTTTCCGTGGCTGACCAAAAAATTAACTATTGTTATCATCGTAACCGTGAGTCTTATTTTATTTTCAAACCTGGCATATCAATCAAATTTAACGCTCGTTTTAATTTGATATATTTTTCTATTTATTGCTTTTATCGCAGTCTAGATCATGTTAACTGAAATAATATAGAATTTCCATTCCATCTACCAACCACTGAAATAATATGAAGGCAAAGGTTGTATCTATCGATAGAACTACTCGGGGAACCATGGAAATTAAATTGTTCTACTGTGCGTTGTGCACTGTGGGGCAGTGTGGGGCAGTGTGGGGTGGGTGTCTCAGGTGGTATTTCTCATTGCTCGCGACTCACCTCTGCACTCGGATTGTTTTGCTGTGCATATTGCGAAGATGAAATGAGTTGAAATATTATTTGTGGCTTTTTACGTGCGGATCCTCTGTCTATCCTAGACATATTACTTAGAATCGGTAATTTCCATGATAAACCATAGCAGGGACATTTAAAAATTGTTATGATTATACGTTTCATTTTGATCATTATTCAATCTAAAATAAACGGGCACAAAAAAGATTAACAAAATAAATAAAAGTGTTATTTCTTCGCTTTTGTATTAGAAGCGATGTTTCAACAAATTCAGAAGAAAGGGTGCAAAAGAAACAAAAAGAGTGTAAAGTTTCTGAGTGATGCAAATCAGTCACAATACATAGGTCCCTGTGAGGCGGGCCGCTCACAAAGCTCCTTGCCAGCGCCCAGTGGAGCGTACCTTCCTCGTTCTTTGAAATAAACCGCGCGAGCGAACCCAAGCCTCCATTGCGGTGACGAGACCTTTTCTATAAAGCTGTCATGAAAACAAGGAAATAGTCCAGTGATAAGATATTTTGTTCGACTATTATGAACAAAGAAAAGGACAACCTTTTCTTTGCTGATAATAGTCAAACAGAGTATAAAATATATTCACCTTAACCTTACCAATAATCAATCACGCCTATTATCCCAACCATTCTTAGAGAAGATAGGAGTGGAATCGGTATTACAATGCATTACTAAACAAAATTATTTCTTCTGCTATCCATATTATGAAGTGAGGTACACTAATATTTTATACTCGCACTAAATGAATACTCCTCCTCGAATGAACACTTGGGATAGGATTGGAATGAACACTCGAACTGTACAAAGGGGAAAATCTGTAAGTTGCAAGTCAAGTTATAATAGCCTAGTCCACACATCACTCAGACGCATTGCAGGTGGGTTTTGTAGACCTTATAACTCGACAATTTCGAGATACTTAGTTTTATTTCTGTTCCTTTGGGCCATATTGATTTCTTATGCCAACTTCACCGCTCTCTCCACAGCTTGAAAGAGTTAAATATAAGTCGGTGCATTCATCACTGCCAGGGCTGTCAGACTCCGCGCGAATAGCTCCCCATTCTTCTCTCCAGCCATCGATCACTTACAAAGTATTGTACAATAGGTAGCATAGGTAGGTAGGTAAGTGCATAAAGTTTTGCAAAACATGTTTGATATCGTAAGACGGGTCCTGGATCGACATTATTTCCCGCAGGAATGTACTATCATCGCGAGGGGTTTAAGCTATCCAAAAATAATGAAGTTAATGTCAAAGTCAAATCATTTATTCTGTATAGGACTATGGGGGCACTTGCAAATTGTCAAGTTTATTTTTTTTTACTTTTTAATACAACTCCCCATAGCTTTCAGTTACGATCGTATTGTCAGAAACGAAAGTTTACGTCACACAAATAATCAATATTTAAACCGAAAAGTGTGAATATGCAAACAGACAAACACAGTACAATTCTCTAATTGGAAACTCTTTGTCTCCGCATCCTACTACTCGTCTCTGTGGTGTGGTTTCGTTCAAAAAACCATCACAAAACCTCCCCGAATCAACACGAGAGGCGAGAGGGCGATAATAAAAAGCCATCTTCCATTCCGTCACCCACTCGAGCCGCGTATTCACAAAACGAATACGCCAGACGAGATTACGCATCAACTCGGCCGTGTCAACAAACTTTGCCAATCTTTCTTCCATTATTAACTATTCCGCCGAGCGATATCGAACTTTAGAACCGCACGCCAAGCGTTATTTTTGTACGACTCGATGTGAATGCAGAGCAATATGTCTTTTCCATTTTTCCTATATTTGTTGAAGGTCCGAGTGACAATTTGGATGGCAATAAGTGGTGCGCTGCAAATGGAGGCGGTCGAGGATACCGGAGCATGCCAACTCTCGTGGGAGGCCAAGTGGATGGTTAAGAAATAAGCTTTAGTGTGCAATCTTGACTGTATTCCGATTAATTTCAGAATAAAAAAAGTTTGTAACTTGATGTATTATGTTTGAACTAGAGATATAATTTAGTTATGGTAAGGCTGAGGTATAACCGGCATAAAACGTGTTAGGTTTGACAATTCTTGAATTGTTTACATAACAATTTGTGTATTCATTCATGCCTTTTTATTTAGTAAATATGACGTAGAAATACCTCACGACTTAAAAATACGGCGTTCGCTCAGCACTCTATCGGATGTACCTGCAGCCTTTCAACGTTCATTGAATTTCTTCTTAAAATGTTTTGCTACACGTGTTCCCATACTTTCATTGCATTCCAGGTGAGTGCAGGCGAGAACTTCCATAACTCGCATCAATATAAGTCGTGTGAGCACGTGAGCGGATGAACGTGTAAGCGTCTTGTACACTTTTTAAGTAACTTGTAACTTCATGTTTATCCAAAGTGTTAATTAAAAAGCCCAACAAGGCTTTACCGTAAGCGCTTACGCCACAAACTTAAATCGTAATATGTTGTACGTGTGACCTAAACTTGCTGCGTTTCACACAACTTTTATTTGGGGTGTGAGGAGTTATTACCGGTACTTGCAACTTTTGGTGCTTGCGGGCGGGACGGGCGGGGCGGGCGGGCCGGGGTGGGGCGGGCCGTTTTATGACCCGACTTTGTATAAGTTTCATGCAGATTTAAAATACGTAGAAGCAGTTTTGATTTAGTTTGATGTAGGAATTTATTGCATCTTTCTTAGCTTTTCTTTGCTACTTTTGACGATCGTAATTAGTACAAAAAATAGATATTTGATGGCCGTCACCATTAGATTAGCGAATAACAATTTACAAAACCTTGTGGTTTCGTTATTCATAATGTTGAGTTTTAGTGTTTGTATACTAAAACTCAACATTATTTATAGCCGTGAGTTCTGTATTAAATTTTTAAAATATCATAGTGAGCTGGCATATAGCGCGGTAGAGCGAGTGGCGGCCATTACTCGTAGCGCCGCGCTACGCGACGTTAGTGGGTTAGCGCTAACGAGCGCTGCCCACAAAGAACGCGAAACACCATTACACAGGAGGAACATTGGTGTGCCGCTGACAGGGTCGCCACACCATCAAACTCTGTTGATTTTATTGGAACAAGTACCTCAGCCGAGCAAAAAATTTCACCGCCAATTAAACGAAAGCTCATACATCATATACAGTTGAATTGTAGAACATTATTTTAGACAAAAGGTTACACCATTGTAGGCAATTTTTAGATCAATTTGAATTGCTAAAAAGGTTGATTTGGTTGATTGATTTGAAGCTTCTATACTAACTAGACCCGGTCTCCAATTTATTATCTAGTTTCGAACCGCTTGTTATCCAGACTTCGTATTTGTTGTTGGACATGAAAATAATTCGCTTTTCTAAATCTTTGCACTGATATGTATATAAATGCTGGCAGCCCTAGTGGTCGCTCGGCTGGACGTATTTAAAGCCGATTTACTCTTTATAGAGTAAATAGAGCGTGGTATTCGATTTACTTGAGTCTTTTTGCAAAATTTCAACATTAGTGATGTGTAATGGGAACTAGTGTATGGTTGGAATACGCAGGGCGTAGGTGAGGTTCAAAAGCCTTTCTTTGGTAGAATATTCCGTGAAAGGTACTTATTTAATACAGTTGTGTGGATAGAGGAAACCCATTTACCATAAACATAGTTTTTATAGTGTTGGTGGATGTGTACTTTCATCCTTAAGGTTAAATGTTTTAAATGTTTCTTTATAATCTATAAGCAGATATAAAGGAAAATATTTTGTTGTTATTCAGTGAGATTTAAAAACAAGCTCGCATTTATTATGCAATAAAATTATATAAACATAACACTGTGTAGCGCTGTATAAAATTCGCACGATCTATTAAATCTAAAACCAACAAGGCTAACCCAAAACAATTACCGTGGACAGTTTATAATTCGGTCACGTCGGCCATGTTGGAGTTTAATTAAACCGTGTTTTTTATTCATTCGTTTAAATAATTATAAAAAACACTTTTACGAGAGGAACGCAGCGCGACACAATCATACACAATAGTTTGATTAATTTATCTATCTAATTGTATAAAACATTTCATTTTAGAAATTTATTAAGAATATTAAAGTTTAACCTTATTTAAATACTCATCTGAAGTGTACGATTAGGTTACACACCTTAACATGTTTCAAAATACAAATAAAACGAGTGAAGCACTTGAACAACTGAAAACATTCGATAATAATTCGCAAACTCTCCGTTACGATAACGAGGAAATATCCAAAAGAGATTCGAAGAATTAAAAATTATAACAAGACAACAAAGTTGGAAGTTGAGACTGAATGTTGAAGATGACAATAGGCGCTGTTACCAAGAACCGAAGGAATATTTTGATTCTATAAAGTTCAGTTAATAATAGGTAAGCGTTGATTACTTTGAGTCATAATTTCGCTTCACCAAATCTATACATACATACATACATACATACAAATAAATAAAATTGAAGTGTCTGTTTGTAATATCAAAATAGCAGCTTTTTACGAATTGCATATGAAAGTATACACGATACCTATAAAGAAAATGCAATTTTAAAAATTGTTTTCTGTGTGTCTGTCTGTCCGTCTGTTTGTTTGAGGTAAACTTCCAAACGGCTTAACAGATTTCGACGGGACTTTCACTGGAAGATAGCTAATATTCCAAGGCGTAACTTAGGCTACTTTAATTTTAGAAAAAAGCATTAGGGTTCCGCAGGAAATACAGAATATCCATATTTCCGTGTAATCTCCCTGAAGGCCACGCGGGCGAAGTCGCGGGCACAGCTAGTTACATATAAAATGCGTGGTACCTACCTACTGTAAATCTCTCCGCACACTGCAGCGTCAAAGCTCGCGTGTCAAAATGTTTGCTAATACCAAAACGAACTCTGTGTCAATATGCATTAGGATGCAATTTCTGTCGTATAAGGCTGGTTTTAGTCTATACGCCGACGCGACGGCACGCGCACCGTGCACCGTGCTGATGGGTCAATTTGTAGTTAAAGGAAGCGTTTTTGAGTCGCGCTGACCGCTCAGCGCTGACGGCCGAACGATACGACCTGACCGATCAGCGCTGACAAGCTACGCGCCGACCGTCAGCGTGACAGGACAACCAGCCTATGCCACGCGTCAAAATTCGCTCGCGCTATCAGTTTCATTTATGAACTTTTTCTATGTGTCAATGCAGTTCGTGTTGGTCGGTCATAACCGTGCCATATTGGTAGTTATTAGTGAAATAACAAATCATTACGGTAATGAGGGGCGCGGGGCGGCGGTGGACGTGGGGGGGGGCGTGGCGCGTCACGTCCCTGCTGCTTCTATTACATTTTACTAATAAATTAATATGTAGGTAATAATTAAAATTTTGTGTCCGAAACTGTCATATCAATTAATTTGCAAATACTCGATGAATATTTAACAGTGATCACTGTGCACTGGTATTTATTCTCGTTACATAACTAATACTGATAACTGCGGCCACTCCCAACGCGATTGTTGTGGCAAAATTTCTACAAAATGAGGTGTAGACCATTGACTCGAAAAGAAGAAGAAGACTGATATCTGATAACATATTAAAGTATATTTCGTATCCTTTTGATAATACTTAAGACTATACTTAATCGTATTTTTTTTTAATAGTACACAATCCGAGAGGAGGTTTGGTGATAGAGTCATTAAGTTAGCGTTACCGAGTATAGAGTTTGGTAATGGTTTCCGTCAAACGCTTCAACCAATCACCGTGAGGTAATAACTGTTAATTATGAAATAACAAAACGGCGGGTAATGGCGGGGTCCCCGCTCGTCACGCCGCCCGCGCCGCCCGCGCCGCCACTCGACCCTCTATTAGCGTAATTAATTTTGTTATTAATCAAACGGAACGAGGCGCAACTCAACTCGACGATAATGACGCCGGGTCATCCCCGCTGCTGCACGACCGTTCCAAAGCCAATACACAAGTATAACAAATTCGTTTCGACTTTTTAATTTATTAAAATAAATGTAATTTTGATACCTACCTACCTAGATTATTGTTGTCTCGCCTTTACTGAAGCATCATTTTGCTATTAATAATAGAGCAGAGAGATTTGCGACAAAAAACGTCCTACCTATTGTAAATTATTTATGGACTACCTACTGTCAAAATAAGATGGCAATTTAACAATTCAATTTGATTGTGTTAAATAATTATATATACTCGTAACTGTTCCTCAATCTGACATTTTGTTATAAATAAAACAAAACGGTGATGTAGGTGGTACCTACGCTATTAACTCGGCTCAGTCATTTAGCGCCGACGACGTGCCGCGCGCCGTCACCGTGACACGGCACCGTCACATTCTGCTGACGCTTATGACTTACAGATTGGTGTTTTATGAATTTTGATTGTTTATAATATTAGACCTTGCAGACAATATTAAAAATGCGTATGAAACTTGTTGAATTTTGTTATCGCAATTTAAAATAATTATACCGTGTATTTTAATTTGTATCCAGGTATTTCAAGCAAAATCTACATATATTTTATAGATATTTGCGTAATATAGGCAATATGTGTATATTACACTTACTAGTCAATT
Organism: Ptilodon capucinus; assembly: GCA_914767695.1. Classification (NCBI taxonomy): domain Eukaryota; kingdom Metazoa; phylum Arthropoda; class Insecta; order Lepidoptera; family Notodontidae; genus Ptilodon; species Ptilodon capucinus. The sequence continues at coordinate 11,666,826 of OU611822.1, forward strand.
GAAGATTTTGATACTCAGGCAGGGTATTATAGGTAAGCAATGATACGATGTATTCATTTAATTCATCAAAGCTCCTCCGTCAACGTTACACTCACTGCAAACAAAATGTATGCAAATTACACAATATAACCATAGTTGAATGTGTGAGTGGAGCGATGTGGGTTGACTCGTGACTTGTAATCCCGGGCGGGCACCGGCGGCGGCGGCCCGGATCCCGGCTTAGAGCCGGCCGCGGGACGTCTCGCTCCCGGGACCCGGGACGCGTAATCTCACAAATTACGCGTGCCCAACCTAGTTCGGTTATTAAATTAAAACTTAACTAGTTAATGGGCTTGCGTTTGTTTCTGCGTACATTTGTAATGCGACTTAAAACGAGGTGATTCCTTAGAGAGAGGCTTTTATATGATTTGTTTATATTTGCAACACCCTGAAAACAACTTCATCAACTTATTTAATAAGGCACTTTGGCTATAAAAGCGTCAAACTTTCTTAATAATTATATCTGGCTTACCTTCCTATGGAGAAAATTAATGGCTTTCAAATGACTTTATAGGACACATTTATAGGACGGTAATAATAGTACTATTTTTTAGATTGTTTATTTAGATAATAGTGTAGGATATGTTTTAAATAAGACAAAGGTTCAGCCTCAAAAACAATTATGGGTTTTTAATTGCATTTAGGTATAAAAGTGTTACTTGATGTCTCTTTGGCAAAAGGTTCACAGTTTTTCAAATATTTGGGTGTAGGTTTCTGAAAACTAAACGTCAAGTACTTAAAGACGAACAGACGGGAGGGCGCAGAAAGTTGTTATAAAATATAAATAATACATTTCTCGAGTCGTGCGCTGGGAAGACACTTGACAGCAACATTCCCTTGCCGCTCGACTTCGCTCCACTGCGACGCGTGTGAAGCTGCGCGATATACCTTGACAAACTTACTAAAAGCATCTACGATAGCTCTTACCGCTATAGGAATAGAATCGAAAATGATGTAACAGTTTCATACAAGTGAATTCGTACAGCTTAACGCAAGGACTCTTCGTTACCGTGAGGCGTTCGCCGGAGAAAATGACGCGAAAACTGTTGAATGTGCATTTGGGGAGATTTCGGCAGAGTCTGAAGCAACGTTGGATCTTTAAGTTAGGTTTATACACCTAGTCAATATGCGGTGCTTACTGTTTTCCTAAATTAACTTTGTTTTATCTTATTTTTGATTAAAATTAAGATTTGTAATCGAAGACACAAGTTTGTTTTCAGTAGTATTTGTCAGTCGACTTCCTGCGAGAACCTAATCTCTTACATTTTGATAACTCGACAAATATTTGCGCAAGTGCTTTGACCGAAACTTGGAACACTGACTGACAAGTCGCCTTTAACGGAAGACTTTGCACGGAAATAGCGCAAAACAAAGAACTTAGGACGGCGAACATCAGTCAAAAACAATTAAGTACACAATACAACGAGATTCATTCGCAGATAATTAATTTCGAAGTTTAAAAGTAGCTTCCCAGAACTTAATAAGCGATATTCCTTTGAAATATTTTCTCTGAAGGGAAAATGGAAGCGGTGATGAGTTGCTCGGCTGCTACAATTTAATATCTTGGCGGTGACAGATGACACGTGACACGTGGTATAGGCTGAAGCGTATCTTGATACAACACGTGTCCTTTGTAAAACGAAATCAAGAGCAACTACTACTACTGAAATGTATGTAACGCTGGATTAAATTTGAACAACTTACATTTGAATAGTGACACTAGGTAGCTTTCAATAATTTCGAGCAAGGTTTCACACAACTTGGCATAGAATGTTAGACGCGTGGCATGCTCGGATCACATTCCAATATACACGCTGGAGATCTGAATACAATTTGCCTATCCACAATATTGGAGGTACCTACTTGCAGGTTAATAATGGGATTTTTTTAAATTTCGTGCAACCTACTTATTAATTGTCAAGGTGGGTAGTCTTAAATTTAGTTACAAGATTGTTGCATGGAAATTCCGTTATATTAGTATTAAAATTTAAATTGTTAAACCTCGTTTACATGATTCAAAGGTCCGGAATTACTATTAATTACACCGGAGTGAAGTTGGCGGCCAAAAGTTGGCGGCCTTTTATAACCCGACCAAATTAAAATGTTCATAAAAATTATTTGAAATTATGCCCAGAAAATGCTTTTTATGCTTAGAAAATGGTTAAATAAGAATACTGCGACGGCCAAGGTCACATAAATTCTTGCAAAAATATTTTTCAAACAAGTTTTGGTACGGAAAGTTATATCTCACATCTTGAAATGGTCCAGATGAACATGAAGGACGGATACCAAGGAAGTTGGCTATAGCTCATTTTATAGGTCTTGGGACAGGCTATGCGCTGTCAAAAGTCTACATTGACACCCAACCTAGATTAAGAGTAATTCATCCAGACATATCCAGTGGCCGATTTTTTTCATACAAAATGGTCCAGATGAACATGAAGGACGGCTTCCAAGGCAGTTGGCTATAGCTCATTTTATAGGTCTTGGGACAGGCTATGCGCTGTCAAAAGTCTAGATTGATAACCGACCTAGGTTAAGAGTAATTCATCCAGACATATCCATCGGCCGATTTTTTTGATACAAAATGGTCCAGATGAACATGAAGGACGGCTTCCAAGGAAGTTGGCTATAGCTCATTTTATAGGTCTTGGGACATGCTATGCGCTGTCAAAAGTCTAGATTGATACCCGACCTAGGTTAAGAGTAATTCATCCAGACATATCCAGCGGCCGATTTTTTTCGATATAAAATGGTCCAGATGAACATGAAGGACGGTTTCCAAGGAAGTTGGCTATAGCTCATTATATAGGTCTTGGGACAGGCTATGCGCTGTCAAAAGTCTAGATTGATACCCGACCTAGGTTAAGAGTAATTCATCCAGACATATCCAGCGGCCGATTTTTTTGATACAAAATGGTCCAGATGAACATGAAGGACGGCTTCCAAGGAAGTTGGCTATAGCTCATTTTATAGGTCTTGGGACATGCTATGCGCTGTCAAAAGTCTAGATTGATACCCGACCTAGGTTAAGAGTAATTCATCCAGACATATCCAGCGGCCGATTTTTTTCGATATAAAATGGTCCAGATGAACATGAAGGACGGTTTCCAAGGAAGTTGGCTATAGCTCATTATATAGGTCTTGGGACAGGCTATGCGCTGTCAAAAGTCTAGATTGATACCCGACCTAGGTTAAGAGTAATTCATCCAGACATATCCAGTGGCCGATTTTTTTGATACAAAATGGTCCAGATGAACATGAAGGACGGCTTCCAAGGAAGTATGCTATAGCTCATTTTATAGGTCTTAGAACAGGCTATGCGCTGTCAAAAGTCTAGATTAATACGCGACCTAGATTAGGAGTAATTCATCCAGACATATCCAGCGGCAGATTTTTTCGATATAAAATGGTCCAGATGTATATGAAGGACGGCTTCCAAGGAAGTTTTCTATAGCTCATTTTATAGGTCTTAGGACAGGCTATGCGCTGTCAAAAGTCTAGATTGATACCCGACCTAGATTAAGAGTAATTCATCCAGACATATCCAGCGGCCGATTTTATCGATATAAAATGGTCCAGATGTATATGAAGGACGGCTTCCAAGGAAGTTTTCTATAGCTCATTTTATAGGTCTTAGGACAGGCTATGCGCTGTCAAAAGTCTAGATTGATACCCGACCTAGGTTAAGAGTAATTCATCCAGACATATCCAGCGGCCGATTTTTTTTATACAAAATGGTCCAGATGAACATGAAGGACGGCTTCCAAGGAAGTGTGCTATAGCTCATTTTTAAGGTCTTGGGACAGGCTATGCGCTGGAGTTCAGCATGGCCCTGGTTAACGCAGCTTGCCTTTCTTGCAATCAAATTACATTGAAGGAATACTTGATTCGTTCGTACGAAAAATTGACTGATAGCAAACCATATCAAGTAACACCAATATTCTTATGCTGTGCCCATTTGGTTAAATGTACCTATATGTAAAGATGTTAATAAGAGCAATACACATAATGTGTTCGCAAAAATTATTATGCTTTCCGACTTAGAACAAATAGATATTTATATCGAAAACTTGTTTATATTGATGACTTCCCGTAAAAACACTGACAGCGTCCTAAGTGCACGACAAAAACTATTAGCTATATGTGAGTAGTGAAGACGCAATATACAAATCAAGCCCTTTTTATAAAAGACTAGGGGCCCGTCCCGGCTTCGCACGGGTGGACATTTTTATTTTGTCATATTTTTACCTGAAAGCTTCACTTTACACTTTGTTGGCAGTTGTATTTGTAGGTGGCAGCAAAACTATATTGATTTTCAGGAGATCCTACTCGAGAAAGAGCAACATAAAATTGCCCATGAGAAACCAAAAAAAAATACAAACCGTGTTTGCCTTTGTTGTTTAATTTATTATAAAAAATACACGGACAAGTAATATATAGCACCAGTTGAAATTTATCCAGACATAGCTGGCAGCCGTTTTATTCACCAAGATTGCGCCGGACGTGAAAAAGATTTTTCAGAAATTGACTTTTTTGCCAGAAAAAATTTGGCCGCCAGGTATGTCTGAAATTACTCCTAAACTAGGTCGGGTATCAATCTAGACTTTTGACAGCGCATAGCCTGTCCTAAGACCTATAAAATGAGCTGTAGAAAACTTCCTTGGAAGCCGTCCTTCATATACATCTGGACCATTTTATATCGAAAAAATCGGCCGCTGGATATGTCTGGATGAATTACTCCTAATCTAGGTCGCGTATCAATCTAGACTTTTGAGAGCGCATAGCCTGTCCCAAGACCTATAAAATGTGCTAAAATATGCTTCCTTGGAAGCGGTCCTTCATATTCATCTGGGCCATTTTATATTGAAAAAAGTCGGCCGTCAGATATGTCTAGATTAATAAATCTTAAACTAGGTCGGTTATCAATCTAGACTTTTGATAGCGCATAGCCTGTCATTTTCTGGAGCTTTATTTAAAACCAGCCACTTGGCATAAGTCACATACTCCTAGTAAAGATTTTATTTTTTTATTAACTGTCATACCTTCAGTTACTTCAGTACGACTTATCACGCATTCCTTGTGTATTTTTCGTTTGCACATATCACATTTAAACTGATTATTCTCGACAACATCTTTAGTGCAATAATAACAAACATTGGTCATAGTATCACTATTTTCTAATAAAACTTTCTGTAATTGCTGTCGATATAAATTAAAATCAATTTCGGTGGTTTTAGAATGATCCTTATTAACAAGGCTTTTAAATATATGCAACATAATCGGACCACAATTATGACCATCTTTTTGCGTGTAGTGGTTAATAGTTGTAAATCTTTTAATTGTCACGTTAATTTTTTTAGATTTTAAAAAGGTATAATTTTTTTTTAAATAAGTGGATCCCAAACTATTTTCCCTACTCATTGGATCCATTACAATAATATTATGTTTGGAAGCAGGCAGTATCACGAACGTATAGTGATTATAGAGACAAATAGGAAAAATTGTGTCTTTGTGTTCCGGTATAGGTATGCTGTTACAAAAATCATTATTTAACTCGTATTGTCCAAAAATAACTGTTGCTTTTTCTACTGATATTAAATTGAATGTGTTATTATTAAAAATATGAAGGATATGGTCAACGATAAAACTAGATATAAACGAAGGGGGAGCTAAGGAATTGAAATCTTCAATTAAAATTTCTTTTACAGTATTTTCTATATTCAGCATTTTGGTTACAGTAAAACCTCTTTTATAATTTGCAGCGGAATTGTAGTAACAGGGATCTGCAATCAAGCCGTTCTCCAAAATATCTATATTAGATTTACTCCAGATTTACTTCATGTTCATCTGGACCATTTTGTATCAAAAAAATCAGCCACTGGATATGTCTGGAAGAATTACTCTTAATCTAGGTCGGGTATCAATCTAGACTTTTGACAGCGCATAGCCTGTCCCAAGACCTATAAAATGAGCTACAGCCAACTTCCTTGGAAGCCGTCCTTCATGTTCATCTGGACCATTTTATATCGAAAAAAATCGGCCGCTGGATATGTCTGGATGAATTACTCTTAACCTAGGTCGGGTATCAATCTAGACTTTTGACAGCGCATAGTCTGTCCCAAGACCTATAAAATGAGCTATAGCCAACTTCCTTGGAAGCCGTCCTTCATGTTCATCTGGACCATTTCAAGATGTGAGATATAACTTTCCGTACCAAAACTTGTTTGAAAAATATTTTTGCAAGAATTTATGTGACCTTGGCCGTCGCAGTATTCTTATTTAACCATTTTCTAAGCATAAAAAGCATTTTCTGGGCATAATTTCAAATAATTTTTATGAACATTTTAATTTGGTCGGGTTATAAAAGGCCGCCAACTTTTGGCCGCCAACTTCACTCCGGTATTAATTACTATTTTTTTATATTAATTTGACCAATAAATAGGTTGTTTTAATTATACTTCAGTTTAATCTCACAACCTTTAAAGTTCGTTTTATAACAAGTCTTGACTCCCTTATGCCACATTTCTTTTCTTGTACACTACTTTCTCAAAGTTTTGTTGCTAATTAATTTACATCCGTACGAATAGTGTATTCCCTTTTATTTGCAATTATACAATTTTCTTATATATCAACTATTGTATAAACTTGCCCAGTAGCTAAAGATGACCGTGTAGACACGGCTCGGCGTCATTTTCTCGACAAATCTGACAGCTGAAAAAGATAAAACTTATGTCTACGCGGTCATGCTAAGCCTACTGATAATCGTAATGTTATTTTATAAACTACCCACAATAATTTGTATAAATTTTGAAGTCTTACAGTGTGTACCCGCGCGTTGTAAAATTCAGACGGGAGCACTAGGACACTCTGCTATAGATTGACGTACATTTCTCAGACTTATCTACCTACTTTGGACTGACATACTAGACATACCTTTTATTCCAAGCGTGGTCGGCAGTATGGACCTCACGGAACCGACCAAATTTTTGCAAAATCATCGGCTAAACTCGATGGAAGCCATAGATTTCTGTGTGTAGTGAAGTGAAGTGAAGGGAGTAGAAACCAGGTTTTGTATAAGGTACAAGGTACAAGTTTTGTATAATATGGTTGTGAAGTGATATTGACTACTGAACATTAGGGTGTCGTGATAGTGGAAGTGCTTGTTCAGGATCATGAGACGGCGAGGACCTGTTTTTGGAGACCAGTGAAAAAGGTGAAGGTGTTTAAGGTAAGTGCATAGTTTTAAGGAATTATTTTTGGTAGCAATTTCGACTTAACAATATTGTTAAATTTAAGCAAGATGAAAGGACCCACTTCGAAGACAAATTCAACAAGATATTTAAAAAAATATTGTAAAAACAAGCTGTCGCCCGCGTGCGATGTTTGATGACAAAAATTGTCTCAGTATCGCCGTAAAATCCATTGCAAACAGCCCTTCAACAACAACCAATATCTGTTTGCAGTTCCCAAGAGCTCTCACACTCGATAATGAACTTTATATCTTGGAGATAGAGTTGATTGGTACGCGATTATGTGATGTAAAAGTTAAGGTCTTGTTGACGAAAAATCTCATCGTTGAAGGGTCGTCATAGATCGCAGTGTTTGCATGTGTAAACTGTTTGTGGAATTTGTTTGTCTGCGCGGCGGTAACGGATGGCTGCCGCCGTTCACGTCATCAAACAAAGCGGTTTAATGGCTTCGTAGCTTCCGGCCGATTGGAGGCGCATCTGCTTCTGTTATTATTGGTTATCTCGAACATATACCTTGAGATGCGTTTTGACTACTGGGACCCTAGCACCACCTCTTAAGGTAAGGTTGTTTCCATACTAACTGTTCATTTTTAACAGATTTTGTACTAAGTGAAATGTCAAAAACTGAAAGTAGTATTAAAATCATTGCCTGAAGCCAGGTGGTGGTCTGGGAGCAGGTAAAAAAAACCGGCCAAGTGCGAGTCGGACTCGCGCACGAAGGGTTCCGTACCATTATCTATAAAAACGAAAAAAAAAAACACGTTTGTTGTATGGAATAAATAATTATTAGTTAAGTAGTAAGTAATTAATTAAGTAGTAAGTAATTATTAATAAGTAATTATTAATTAAGAAATATTTATTTTATTCTGTTTTTTAGTATTTGTTGTTATAGTGGTAACAGAAATACATAATCTGTGAAAATTTCAACTCTCTATCACGGTTCATGAGATACAGCCTGGCGACAGACGGACGGACGGACGGCCGGACGGACAGCGAAGTCTTAGTAATAGGGTTCCCGTTTTACCCTATGGGTACGGAACCCTAAAAACGTGGATAATATCTAGGTACCTAACGATTCTCTGTCGCTATTGAGATTTGAGATAATCAAGTTTGTTAGTCTTGTCTACTTTTAGGGATATTAAAAACTATTGAGGTACCTATGGAAAAAGTTTTCGCTATACAGGAGCTGCTGTCACCACCGCCAAAACTTCTCGATATATCTGTCTGTATTAAGTGTAAGCTAGTGGTTGTGAATTGCTCCGCCCAATCATGTGTCAAAAAACATAAAATACCAAGTTCCCAAGCAGAACAAGTTCTGTACCTCTGTTCTTTGATACCCGTAGACCCGGGATCCCGGGACCCGGGGCGACAGTTTGCTTAGGATGTTTGCCCGCCCGCGGCCCGCTCTCCTCACCCCGCTCCCCGCGCGGAGTCCCAATCCCGCGCTTTGTTTTGTCCCATTACACCCCTATTTGCTCCCGTCCACTTCATTGGGTAAGCTACCACAGAGTACTGAGTCTATTTCTATGACTACTCAACTTAAATAAATGGGTTCATGGATTATGCTTTATACGAATAAAGGTGGTCGTTTTAAGCTAGATTTTGATGTTTCTTTATAAAACAAGTCGTTTTTATACTATTTTTACTTTATGGTTCGTAGTGCGTTATTATCCAAATCAATATAAAAAGTTAAATAAATAAAAATTGACAATTAGCCAAAATAATCGGATCTGCATAATCGTTTTAATTTGAGGCGAGCTGTTGCAGACTAAATCTAGTCAGAGCGCAATAAATATGTTAAATAGGTGGTTTATCCGAATACAAAGTGAGTTTCGGTCGCGCGCGTCTGAGCGTGTCGCGGCGCGGCGGGTGCGCGTGCGCTGGTTGGGTGACCGTACCAAGTGGGTAACTACGATGGACGATATAAATTTTGCTTCTTTTCAATATTAATTTTAAATGTAAGTAAATATTTAGATACTTACTACAACAATCGCTATTAAGTGCAATGTTCGACAATAAAATGCCAGCTCTATCCCATATTATTGATAGGTACATTATTATAACGTTCCTAAATGAAATAGTTAATTATTGATTCGATGCCGGCTCCACAGCTGTAAGATGCTCATGACACAGAAACTTTCGAATCCTATCCATGCGTTGCGGGGTACGCATTTAAAACTGAACTAATAATTGTTTTATCATAAACGTTATCTGCACATTACATGATATATTATTTACTTGAAGAGGTAATACATGCCTTCAACAATTTAGCAAGTAAAGAGGTTTTCAAAACCGCGATTAGTTTGAAAAGCCGGCTTCTGGAGCGCACGCGCCTCAACCCGTCCAATATTAACGAGTGACTAGGCAGCTCTAATTGCCGCTAGTCGGTGTAAAACCGGTAATTATGCGCGCCGGTAACCGCTGTCTTGTTATAGAGGTGCACTACTAATGCGGGACTCGTTACGGGATTACTATGTGCACTTAAATTTGAGGTAATATTAAGTTCCGAGAGAGTCATAGAGTTCTATCGAGTTCCGCACATTCATGTTACACATTTTTAATATGAACGATTACAAAACAGTTACTACAAGCTATATTATTGTATAGGAAAAGCAACTCACCATGCACAATACTTTGTTTCCCTCGATGCAAAATAAAATGTAACAATTCAGGAAAGACGTTTGTATATTCTTGAGAATAAAAGACGTGTGTAATTTTCAAATCCAATTTGTGCAACGCGGGTATAATTTAATAAACAAATAAATACAATATCTTATTAAAATACGGAATGTTTACTTGATAAAGTGCGGAGATAACTTATAACGAAGTTACAGAAATACAGGTTTTCTATGTACAATATTGACTATGGTTTCGGTATATCTCAGCCTCACTAAAATAAGTGTTTTAAAAAAGGTAAAGCGTTTCAATTGTCAGCACCGCTTTCCCCGCGGCCACGGTCCGACCGATCCCGCGACGTACGTGCAACACTAGGTGCGGCCGCCCGGATATTACGGCGCCGACACAGCTAAAAGCCTCGCATCTCCCTGTGGACTTGTTTGGCTTGCAGCTCACGACGAAATTGAGTCTAGGGGCCTTGATTGCGATGGAAAAATGCTAAACAGTCTCGAAATTAAACGTTGTGCCTACTAGGGGCGGGAGAGGCCGGGGTGAGCCGGGATTTTTGGGGGCGTGAATGTGCAATGAAGTTTAGCATTCACTAAGTCGTGTTGCCTGACTGACTTGCTTGAGAATAAAATCAATTTTATAGTGATGCCATTATGTAATTGAAATGAGTATATTTGGTGTTTCACTGATCATTTATTGTTAATGTAATCAAAAGTAATGTAAATTTATTTCTTTTTACTAACGTGAAAGGTCTTCCATAAAATATAAGATCTCGTAACATCTTCTTTTAGTGTATTTATCAGTTCTATATACTTGTTCCCCTATCATCCTTGGGAGTGTAATGGCTTTTGTTTTACGAGAAAGCCACTGGGACGGGCGCGGGTTTAATGGCGGCTCGGACAGGTATACATTATACATTTAATCTTATGATGTGCACGTCCTGTTCTTAATATTGCTGGCAGTCGTAAAAAGATTTTAAAGTATTGAGTATACCCTAATAGTTCTAGATGAAGAAGACATCGCTCAGCTGTGAGTTGTGGTCTGCACGCAAGATAAGCGTTCGATTAAACTTGTAGAGATTCTTACAACATTCATGGGTTCACTATCTTGATGAAGGGTCTTATGCTCTGAGCAATTTCTGGCCGGATTATTGAATCAAAACGGTATGAAAAATAGCAAATATAAAATAAAACCTCATGGTTACACCTCAATATCCGATCTCTACCGCCTTTGTTGTCAAAGAAAGTTGTTGCATCAATTTGCTGGTATAACATATTGCAAGGAGATGGTGTCTGCGGCGCTGGCTCCTTTGTCCCGCGGCTGCGTGCTACATGTACTCGTACACACAATGGACGCGATTTATCATCGACGGGGATACAGGAAAATATGGATATGGCCATCTGACGCAACAGGGTGACTTGTTCTGACTGACTAGAGAGATCTCTATAACCATGCATTAGTATTGCATTAGTATATAAATCCTTTAATTCGAAGATCTTAAAATTCATAAACAGTTTAAATTTCACGAACATTTGTACAGCGGTTTTAGAGATTACTCCCTACCAACATGAACGTATCGGCATAATAATTACATAAAGTGATGGTCCTTTTAGAGTGGCGATGTAGAATGTTTGTACTGAAATAATCATTTACGATGGATTCAGAAGATCTTCTGATTTTTATCTTGTTTTTAAGCTTGTCTAATCACTTATACGGTCAGCCCTAACTAATTTAATTCAGCAATACGATAAATCCTCTAATCCAAAACATTTCAGCTTCTAATCGAAAAAAGGGTGTTATAACAATTAATTACAATTGGATCCCACTGAACACAATCTGACTCAACAAACTGTTTTTAATTAAGTAATAGGTACAGAGAGGCAGTGGGCGCAGGTCTCGTAGACACGGCTCTGGTAAACTTCAATCCGTCAGGTAATTCGGCAAGTTTTAATTAGTTGTGTGGAGCCGGCCTTTTCTTGTTGAAGATAATCCAGCCTCGAGGCTGGGCCGCCAGCTAGCTCAACTCGGACCCAGTTTGCTTTCGCTGTAAAGCCACTAGGCTTAAAGTCTGGTAGATAATTACTAACATAATATTCACTAATAGTCCTCAAGAGTTAGGTATATGAGTGGGAACAATAATAAAACCAAATTTGAGATTAGATCTTATCGCGAAGAAATTTTATATTCTGAGCAGAAAAAAGGTACTATCCGTCTATGATACCTTCTAATTTTTGTATAAAACAAGATTTTGTCTTTTCAAGACATACATAAAAGTCATAAAAGCCGTCTCTACATTTCCTCGCTGTAGGGCAGTTGCAAATAGTTGGCAGTTATCGCCGCCGCCGAGCGAGCAAAGCGCCTCGCGCCTCGTGACGGCGTGGCGAGGCGCCTCGATTGCAGACACTTGACCGCAATCGCAATCCGTCCGCGGAAAACTTGGTAATGCTTTGCGTTCGTACGGAGTAGTTTTGATGGGAATAAAACTTGTATACGAAATATTGGCATATACCAAGAGACATGACGGCGGTATTTCCAAAGGGTATGCAGACATATCTAACAGTAAAGAAATTTCATTCACAGTATTACTGTAAAGCATTTTTGCAACAATGGTACTATGTAATCTATGTGTAAATCGATTTTCAAATCATAATCATTGCAAAAGTAATCGATACTTACTTCAGGTATTATATTCCCAGCTTCCTACACCCTGGATGTCGAATAATTGTCCCTTCCCGGCGCAGGTATTCTTCAAGTTTTTTTCGTTGTTCCCACAAATTAATTAACTCTAACTCTTCGCGCTCGATAAAAAGCAATCGGTGGAGAACCACCGTGCGGCCGCGGGCAGCTGTAGCAGCTAATAAATATCAACTCTCACTACAGAGAGGTGGACGTTATTTAGATATTGTGTGGCCATTCAATGTTGAAAAACTTTATTAAACTGCTCTATGGAACAGAGCTAGTGTCATTTTTTCTGCAATAGAAAGTTATCGTTTTGATTTATTTTTACAAACCTGTACAATATTTTGTGTTTGTCAAACCAGAACTTTGTTAGCATGGTGGTATGTGGTTTAATGCAAGATTACTTGAGAATAGAATATACTTCTACGAACATACAGAGCAGGGTTTTGCACTTAATTAATGAAAAATCGAATCAGTAGATGTTTTGTTGTACGTATTTACCCAACACCCGGGGGTATCTTCTAATTATGTACATAAAGCCTTTAGCAATTAAGTCCACACACTCATCGGTCTAAACATGCGCTCTTATAAAATTGTCCACAAATCGGCTTACGTCGAGTCTCTTAACTAGCACGATCGGCGGCTTTGAAGCCGGCGAGTCTTTTGTGGCGGCAAATAAGCGGTCAGGGCGCCCTCTGCCGATCGCCGCCGTAAATGGATTTGTCCTGAGCCTCCCCGGACTCCACCTAATAGATTTCACATTTGTCAAAACAAGATCTATTGAATTGATTTATCTCGCGGTGCGTTCGAGTTTCACTATAAATAAGGGCGTCAAATTGAATGTTTAGACTCGAACCAAGGACGCCGTGAACAGTTGCCGGTTTGCGGCGTGGAAGTTTCCCACAGTTTCTGGTAAACTTGCCAATAAATAAAATTATATTAGGTGGCGGTTTGCTTGCTAGTCAAATTTTCGTTGAGTGGCGAACTTCATGTTCTGTTTGTCAATTTATCAAATGTGATTTGAAATACATTTCCAAGTTGTTGTTGCTCAGAAAGTTTATACTATATCTATTACCGACTTATATTATAATTGACAGCAATTTCAATCTACAAGTAGATCGTCTAGAGCTATTGTCGAACAGAACATCATATGGCTCTGTTGTTTACGCAGAACGCTAAAATGATATTATGCCAAATCCAATTAAATACATAAAGAAGAATTGGCAATAAACTGTAGTGACAAAATAATTAGCGCTGTGTACTATGCAAGCCACAGTAACCCTTTTGCAGCTAACAGCATCAGAAGGAAGCGTCGCCACAATGGCCCAATGAACGCACGTACCAATGGTACAGTTGCAACAAAAGCGGCTCGTTAGCCTCCTTTCCCGGTTGTGCACCGGCGGGGGTAGGGTAGGGACGGGGGATGGGGTGGGAGGCGATGAAAACGGAAAAATGTATTTGAGTGCAATCTCCGGGCCGCGGAAGGCCTTTGTTCACCGACCATGTATCGGCGTCCTAGCGGCGGCGGCCGGGTTACCGCCAGAACAATATCACGTGTTGGCTTATGTTTTACAACTTGTACACGGAGAATTTTCAAAGGACTTGATACATTTAAGTTTATTATTATTAGATAGTGGGTTATAATTGCTGTTATAAAAAGTTATCGTTGTTATGTTGCTTTTAGAAGTTGAAATGTTACCATAATCTAAAATTAAAATAAATCCTGCTACAGTATTTTCTAAAAGTTATTTAGATAATTTCACTACAGTCACCACACAGTCACTGAGCATGTGGGAAACGCTAACTTTAACAATACAATCTATTACAAAATAATATGGTGGATGTCTAAACAATTAACATAAGAACTCATCTTAAATTACTATAAATAAGAGAAATGTTCAGAATCTCAAGCTAAAATGACCGCAGAGATGAACTTTATTACGTCCCGCAGTTGAAACTATACCGTGAACTAATAAAAGTTGTTAAGATAATATTTAAAAATGTCTCAGGAGCAAGTTGGAGCCAGTCCGCGATACCTTATATTTCTCACTTCCTTGCAGAATTTCTTAGTGAAATAATGAAAGCCTGACGTTCTGACTGTTAAATGAAACTGTTATACGGCAAGTTTCACTTATGTTATGCACTATATTTATCACAGTACTTGGTTCAAAATGAAGTGTCTGTGTGAAGCACTTCTTATAATTACTGCAAACTATTTTAAAATATAATGTCCCTGTCGAGCCACACCGCAATACTCGCACACTCCCGTTGTCACGAATCACGCTGTGATGTAATGGAGCCCCGGTCCCGTGTCTCGGGATGGGATCCCGGGAGTACATGTGTTCATCAAAGCGTAATGCATTTAAAATAATAATGATGTACTGAAATTGGAGTGCAGTTCAGTCATGTAGCGGTGAACATCGTAAGATTATTTTAGATACTAATGATAGTCCTCATAAACTTCATAAATTTATGAGGACGCAGTAAATATCGGAAGTACAATAAAAATACGGCTTTGGCTCTATTTCTATGACGAAAATAATGCCGAGCACTTCCAAAGTGGTTTTATATATTTTAACATGTAATTATCTGAAGTATTTAATATTAATTTATCATTTCTAAAAAAGTAGCATCCGGCTTCATATCTGTGATACTGTCCTCGTTCATGTACGTTAGTATCGGAGTCCCGGGTTCAATCCCGCGAGGCGCCACGCACTAATCGAAGCGAGACTTCCCGGCACTATTAATAACAGATCTATTATGGTGATGAGTCCGCGCCGTATTGTTTTCACGACGTTTTGTTGCTAGTTTCATGAAAATTATGGAAGTTGAGCCTATTGTTATTGCATCAACAATGTTACATTAACTCATAAATAAATAACTAACCAGAATACTCTACAGACAAATCTGTCCTTTTGTATCAACGAATGTTTTTCTGCCAGAAATAGTTTGTGTATAAACTATATTTTTAAAAAATATATTTTTAAGGGTAAATGATTAATATTTCATAGCAGCGTAGGAGTGGGGGCGGGGGGGATTCACCAGCTGTTGTTTATTTGGCCCAAAAGCCGCTTATGACGACTACTTAATAAAGTTAGGTAAGAACATCTTTCGCGGGTTTGGTGTTCAAACACAGCTTGTTCTATCTGAACTGTTTTTGGAGAACCGTGTGTGATATTGAAACACTTCTATCAATTTGATATTATACTACTCAGTTCTGGTGAAGCATATAACTTATGCCTTAAATTATTTATTATACAAAATAAAGATGTTCCATTTATTATGGCATCGTAAAACACTTTTTCAATAAAATAATATCGTTGTAGTTGCTTTAAAGATAGACAATAAAATTAAAAGATATCGGCGTGTTAGGTGCGATGGTAAAGATATTAAACTCGAAAAAATATCTTCTAAGGTTATTTCCACTAAGGCTGTCACAGCCGCCGGCGCGCGCGTAAAAATTCGCCATTATTACCGAATTACGCGAACAAAGAACGTCGTTACGCGCTGTAATTACACGCGCGTCCGCATCAAACGCTCGTTTGCGCGGCAAGTAGACGCAGTGTGTGCACCCTTCATATTATTGGGCCACGACAATGACGACTAATGCAAAGTATTTTATAGAAACATTAAAAATGGTTGTCATTTTGATCATAATTCTCTCATTTCGGTTACATTCTGTGACTGTGCTACATTCGAAATAAGACTACTCTTGTATGTTTAATCTGTACCACTTACGCTAGCGAATGATGTGTCCGGGCAAAAGTATAAATATAAAAATATGTAGTTTTTTTCAACTTAATATAATAACAATAATAAAATAAATAATCTTTTGTGAGGAAGTTCCTCTCTCTGGAGCCCACTGTTACTAGGACCCTGTTCCAGATGCCGGTGGGGAACTGTTTTTTATATTTTTAAATGCATTTATAATATTTATATTTAAAAACTAGCTGTGCCCGCGACTTCGCCCTCGTGGACTTTAGGGAGATTACCCGGAAATATGGGTATTTATGTTTCTCTCTTATTAAAGTAGTTAAAAGTAAAGTTACGCCTTGGAACGTCAGCTATCTGTCACTGAAAGTCCCATTGAAATCGGTTCAGCCGTATAGAAGTTTACCCCAAACAAACAGACAGACAGACAGACAGACAGACAAAAGATTTTAAAATTGCGTTTTCGTTATAGGTATCGTATATACTTTCATACGCATTAGGTAAAAAAGTGTTATTTTGATATTACAAACAGACACTCCAATTTTATTTATTTGTATAGATGTACTAAATAAGAAAAATGAGAAATAAATATAATATATTATTGTAAAAAAATGCCTCCATATTAGTTTGTAATGATAACTTGCTATAAATTTAGCAGCTATGCGAACACTTACAATTTTATTTCGTAATTTAGTAGTTCATTTTAGTATTTCGTAGCTAATTCGCCAGTATAGGGGCCAAGCGTTGAGAGAGCGGCAACCCTTACAGGGTGACCGGCACATGAATATGTATGGACGGAGAGAGCGCAAATTGTCAGACGATTGCGAGGTAATTGTTAAAGAATTCCTTTTGTTCCTGCCGACAACGCGCGACCTTGTTTATTAGAGAAAATTATTTATACGATGTCAAGCATTTTTACAAGCTTTAGGTATATTAGCTTGCAACGTATGTATGTCCGGGTGGAATCTTGCCACTGAATTTTAAATCAGTTATTTCACATAATTCTTGTATGTAGTCTAGATAGAATAGCAATCCACTTGTCGGTGCCGAGTTATGAACTCAATCGCTTATTCTTGATTAGGTTGTATTAAATTCACAATGAAGCTAAAGAAAATGGCTCATTTCTATTGATGGAATCATTTTATCTCACAGCTCCGCAAACCCAAATGAACCAGCGTCACAAAGAGATCTACTTACCTCATTGTGCAATCGAATATGTAGATAAGAGTTTTTGGTTGAAAATGTGATTCCACGCGAGAGTTTGCATACCCTGATTTTTCAACATTCCCAGCGTTTGCGAGTCACCGAGACCCAAAGAAATGCCAACACGGCGGATTTGTTTTACAATGTAAAGATGGCGGGCGATCTCTCAACTCAAATATGAGCGTACAAATAACCTAATCCGGTTTACGAAGAACCCGCGCTGCTATATGTGTGCGGGAGGAGTTACGGTGACCATCCACGCGGCGCGCGACACCGCCCGACACCACCGAGATAATGCCAGAAATTACATACATCGAATGCAATATAAATACGTCATTAATTATTGAACACTTTGCCTAACGATAATTAAGTTAACATATTTAAGAAGGAAGCAAAATGTGTACTAAATTTATAACATTGATTTCTGAATACCTAATCTAATTACGTTAATATTAATATCTATAATAATCTGTAGGACAAAGTTACACTGTATGAAAGAATAGCAAGACGGCGGCAGATAGGCGTCATGTTTCTCGCATATTCTCGCTTCTAGTCAGTGTATTGTCACCTCAATAAGAATTCGGACTCGGTCGCATAACATTGACTTTTACAACTCCCCGCCGCCACTGTGCTGCGCATTTCACATCTCTTTCCAACGCCATAATACCATTTGGGATCTTGTTTCCGTGGTTTTTGTTTTATTTGTAGTAATCACATCGTTGTCAGAATGGTCTGACCACAGTTTCTTACTTTTCGTTCTCAAGTGAAAATACTGGTTATTGTGAAAGGTGAAAAGCATTGGGTATAAGAAAATAAACGGTATAATATTATTTTATTGCGCCTTAGCCACCAAACACTTGTACTTGTGTTACTCCTGTAAGACATGGTTCTACAGCTCCGACTTTTGGCTCGCGGCATGTCCCGGGGAAAAGCTATATAGTCTTCCTTTCCGCACAAATTTTATCACAAGAAAGGGTTAAATTCGCTGCGAATTCATTCCATGAACATTTATTTACATTCTACATTCCTGAAATGTACCTACATTTGGAAACAATATCTATCAACCTCATCGGTTATTGCGTAAAAGCATTCGTAAAACAATACCTCCCCAGACAATTGTTTTGTCCGCGATCAAAACAAAACAGTGGAATGTTTCAATTTTAATTCGAACGAAACTTCTGTTCGGGCGGCTTCATGGTGATTTATTAATAAAGAATTATTTGATTTAGATTAATAGCGCCTTCGCGGATACCGCTCCCCTAACACTCGCGGGGTGCTCACTGGATTCGATACACTGCTCCAGTTTGTAATGAGCAAAATATGTCACGAAAACTGGCAGAAGTTTAAAATAGCTTAAAATAAAACTTTCATACGATATTGCAACCTGAATATTCGCGCAGGTTGCAGCAGTTTTCCAATATTACACTACCCCCGGCACGTTACAAACTTTTCCTTGAATACTTTCAATAAGTTTTTGGGAGCAATATTTTAAATATGATATTATTGTTTTTCTTAAACGTAGTATTGAATTCTACGTCATCACTATGAGAACAACAAAATGAAAATTGTTGTCAGAAAATACAATATTCGACTGTTCAATCAGACAAAATGTAACGCCCCCCTCAGCCCTCCCCCGCAGTACGCAGCCCTCAGCCCGCAGCGCCGCCGCCGCGAGAGGGCGTCACGCTCAACATTTTGCTTTTATTAACTGCAAACAAATGTGGATTGTCAATGGAATACCAATAGCCGGCATTGTTCACTCGGTCGTTAAGACACACAGCTTTGTTTACGTTACATCGTATGCGTACCGGCACAGGTTGGCAATTAATAATTTGCATTGTCCAAACAAACACGCATCACCTCTATTTCTAAGCATTTGTTGGAACTCAAATGATAGGTACAAATCGCTGAAATAGAGGTAGCCATCAGTTTAGCTTCAGTTCAGCTTTATTAAGTAGACACTTCCTAAACTTCGTGCTAATGAAGTAACTTCACCTGTCCCATTCCTAACTCGAGCATTATTCGAAGACAAGCGCGTCACGCTGATAGGGCGGTAACTCGCGTGATAAGCTGCAAGCACTCGGCGCCCGCGCGCGCCTGCCTAACAATGGCGCGAGCATCGCTCGGATAATTACCGCTAGCAAAAAACGCCGGAGACAGCGCGTCGATGAGTCATGAGTCAGCTGTTCGTGACGGGGACATACGGTCGAGAAACTCGGTGAATAAGTGGAAATAAATAATAAATAGGATTTATACCTACTTTTAAATAAGTGTAAAAATAATAAAGCTTTAATAGTTGTTAAATTATAAATTTGGATTCGGAAAGGAAATGTCAGAGATTTTTTTGCTTTAAATTTGGTTAATAGAATAATAATCGTTAATGTGTTTAAATGTTACTTACAATATAAAAGTTAAGCTACGCCGACAGTAGTGTATAGAAGCTGCAAGTTGAATGGCGCCCTACGTTCGTGATGGAGACAATGATCGTGCGATAGTGCGGGGCCGGGCCGCCCTACCGCCCTGCCGCGCGGCCGGAGCGCGCCCGACCCTCACAAATACCACTAATGACGAATAGCGTGACGCTAATACTGCACTACCGCGTCATTGTCGCACGATACGTTATTGTACGTATTGGAAATACAGAAAATAGTATGAAATGTATACGTTCCTTTAGTTATATTATACGCCTGTATCCCCCAAGTGGTAGGCAGAGGTGCACTGCAGTGCGCCCACACTTCGTCGATGTATTTTGGCCCCAATGTAATAGGGGCGGGCCTATTGCCATTATACCGGGCATTTTTTCCCTCTATACCAGGAAGATTTTTTGAGCTATAGTCCGCCACGCTAGCCCAGTGCGGGTTAGTGAAACGCCTTTCTATAGACGTGCAGGCTTCCTCACGATTTTTTCCTTCACCGTTCAGCAAGTGGTCATCATTATTGAAAATTACATTCGTCATGAAAATTATCTCAGATGTACGAAACCGGGATTTGAACTTGCACCCTTTACGTGGACCTGGATTTGCACCTGGATTTGAACCCTTTACGTTCAAGGCGGCTACCACTGTTTTTTAACCGACTTCAAAAAGGAGGAGGTTACCGCAAATCTCCGGCGTCTGTCGACCGATTTCGAAAATTTTTTTGAGGTTTGCTAGGGAATTCTTCAAGGTTTGTCCCATTTCCAAAATGATTTTTTTTCAACGATTATTGACACTAAAAATCGTGAAAAAAAATATTTTTAACAAAAAACAAAAACCGACTTCAAAAACCTAGGTGCACTTAAAAGCTACAAATAACCTTACAATTCATTACATTTGAAGTCGGTGCCAATTCATGTGTGTATTTGCCTTGTCTGACGTTGATTGCCAATCGTTTTAGTGCACCTAGGTTTTTGAAGTCGGTTTTTGTTTTTAGTTAAAAATAATTTATGCTAAAAGACTTAATTACTAGTCATAATTAAAAGACTTAAAATGAAATCATTAATATTTCTAGTATTCCATAGGAACCTTAAATTTTTGTAGGTATGCGATTCTTTCATAGCACTACTTATCTAAGCAATCACAACCTTTTTACTTCACAATCAGAATTTTGTTATTCATGTTAATAATAGTATCTCTACCACCCATTCGGAATGCATTTCCTATGGAGGAGAATGGGCAAAAAACTCCATTATTGCTTTTGCGCTACATCTAAAATTTTTATTTTTTTTTTACCCTAAAAAGTCAGTTAAAAAGCTTTAAAACACTTTTACTACAACCATTAGAAATGAATCTTCCTTAATATATTCTTTGTTTTATATCTATGGTTTAAGGAACGTTTTAATAATTCTATTGTTTATGGTTATAGGATGGGAGTGTTTGTTACGTTTGTATCGCGTTAACGACTAACGATGGTGCGCGTTAGTGCGGAGAGTGACGACCCCATTATACATAACATAACGCGTGTTGTATTTTAGGGTATATTATTTTATACGTGTTTTCGTGTTATCTAAATCATCAAAATTGTATCCTGCAGAGTGTAGAAGTATTTTTGGGATTTTCTTAACTTTTATTGTATAATTACTTATTTTGTAATGTAAAAGATATTATATTCTCTACAAACACATTTTGTGGAGAATCAAAGGAGCTGCCTTTGCTCAACTACTTACTTTTGATATTTTTTAGGTAGGTACGTATATGTCTACTGGTTATGTGTTATATAAAATGGTATTGGAATCACCGTTTCATAAAATAAATCTTTGCTTGTAAATATGTATTAAGATGGAACAAATTTCCTCGAACTGGACATAAAAATGTACATAATACTCAGTATTTACGAGCCCAGTTATCACTTAATAATGGCAATAAAAATGTATTTCAGCAATATTGTATTGGAATCGAATAAAAATCGCCGTCACATCGGCCACGAGGCAGCGAGGGCGAGGCGGCGAGGCGGCGAGGCGGGGCGCGCGATCATTTCGATTTATATGAAAATACCCCAACGAACGACAATTGGGGCTTTCACCTCTCTATAAAAATAATTACTATGGCGTCATTAAGGGTAATTATTGTAATTGGCTTGCGGCCAACAGAGCTGTAGTACCTACCGATTAAATGGTTTCATATATTAAAACTGAGTTATGTCTAATGAGGTGACTTTTTGTGCCTAGAGATTATTTGTTCTGTATTAGGTAAATGATGCCTCTCTGTTTTCACACTTCATTTTATGGTTTTATTTTTTTCTAAAGAAATCTAATTGGTATATCAAAAAATTGCAACGTAACATGCGTACTGTTACAAATTCATTATTGAACATTGAGTAATTGATCCTTGGCACCGTGCCTTGATAAGTTAGCTCAGCAAAGTGTGAAATAAAAATTAAATTAATGTGATCACGGGCCCGCCCGGCCAGGGTCCAACAATACTGAGAACATTAAATCCAGGCATCGGTTGAACCATTGATTTTCTGTCTCAACAAATCCGAGGGGGACGCGCGCGAGGGGACATAGTTCTGCCTACTACGCGTAATGAGTTAAGTTACACAAAATTAATATACACCCTTGCTTTGCCAAAATAAACTTTAACAGTGACACAATAAGGTTTTCCCGATTGTAAATGTTAGACCTGTGAAGTCAAGAAACTCTCAGCGAGAGCCACGCTTGGAAGCGCTTAAAACACTCAGATCGACAGTAAACCTCGAAAGCTGAATGTGCCACCGCCATATTCACTGACATCGATAACATAATATTTGTAATGTTTAGTTTTATTGACGTGAATCCTTTGAAATCGTCACGGACTTCTTAAATCGCATATATCAATATACTCGTATTATACTAAAGTAATCTCCTTGCGTCACACGTCGGTAGCGCCCGAGAATGTTCTGCAGCGTGATTGTCATTCCTGAACTTGGTCCATCACTCTGTGTTCCATTTATTTTAGAGGCAGTGACTGAGCCATCATGTGTGTAAAGGTGTTGCGGTGGGCATAGTTGGTGCGCAGTTTGATGAGTTACTGT
Source organism: Ptilodon capucinus (assembly GCA_914767695.1). Taxonomy (NCBI): domain Eukaryota; kingdom Metazoa; phylum Arthropoda; class Insecta; order Lepidoptera; family Notodontidae; genus Ptilodon; species Ptilodon capucinus. Next base: position 11,689,826 of record OU611822.1, read on the forward strand.
GGTTTAATGTCTTAGCTTCCGGTGACAATTATATTTTAAAGTATCTTTGGATTATAATGAGCAGATTTAAAATACTACTGATACGTAGGTAGAAGAGAGAAGAGAAGAGAAGAGATTTGAGATTATAGATTCCATAAATTAAAACACTCTGTTTTAATATAAATTGATTCATACCAAACCTTAGTGGTATAGAGTACCGAGGCTGGTTTGTTTACGTTAGTGCAGAGCGTGACCCGGCGCGCCCGCATCGCGTGTTTGCACTGACAGCGTGTTTGCGCTACAGTTGGTCGCGACATGCAGGTTAATCGATGTTGCTGCTTTTCAGTACTTTACCTACAGCCAGCCAATTGTTTCAAGTACTAATTAATTGAGCTGATTTTGCGAATTCGTGAATATTATTTTGTGAAAATGCCCTATTTCTATTTTGTTTGAGTACCTAACAGAGATTTTATCTTCTGAAGTTAAAGACCGTGTCTGTATGAACAAAACTTTATAAATTTCTTAAAATTAATAATTTTTTCACTTTAACTTTCATAAAAATTGCGCAATAACTATTCAATTGACATAAACCCACTTTATCTCAAAGCCTAATTTAAAGTAACGTAAGATTTTCTTTGAACTTGTCTCGCCGCGTCTAGGGAACGCTTTGATCTAGTTAAAGCTTCGTCTGAAGGCGGGTTTATGTGAGTCTGTCTCGAGGAGCCACGCGGACTAAATAAGAAAAAAAAGTTTACACTCATGACAACACTTAAAAAATAGTGGGGACAGTTTGCCAGCTTACCTACTTGTACCTACGTGCTGGATTTTCGAAGTATATAAATATTAAAAGCAACCAAAAGACTTTACTCGGCGATCAGACAGTAGGTGTGGCGGTAGAGTAGTAGGTAATGCACGACCCGCCTCGGCCTGAGTATAGGCTTTCAGACCCGCAAACAAGATAAAACACAGCTCGGCACAACAACATACATTACCTATAAATAACATAATAACATTACATGAGGGTCCTATTCAGTGTTTCCAGATTGATAAATTGAAATTACAGTGCAAAGTAGAAAAAAATACAGTATTTTAATTAAAATTACAGTGGTTGGTTATCATAAATTACAGTAGAATTACAGTATATCAAAATATCGTTTTTATTAGTCATTGTCACTTTCATTTTCAGTTTTAGTCCACAGGCAGGCTCGGTCTTAAACATGTTTGAATTAAATGCCTTCATATTTTTATCCTCAGGCTTGAAAATCTTGAAATTGACACAATTATTTGCGTGACGTTTTATGGCCTGCTGTGCTAAAACATTCCCTTATATTGTATTTGTAATTAGGCGATTCCTTTCCTTTTTCTTTATATCATTAATCTCACTATTTTTTTTTAATTTATCAAATTGACACAAACAAAAACTTTTAAACAAAAAAAATTTATTAAACTGACACAAACAAAATCTAAGTGCAATCTGCAATGAGATAATAGAACTATCATGCTAAAAGTAAAAGCTTCTAATTAAAATCCTTAAGGAGACAACAATCTAACAATTTTGACTATTTAATAACTCTAAATATCATAGTTGGTTAAAAGGGTATTCCCCATTGCTGAATCATAAAGAATTTAACTATTCCAACCGTAAACAGAATGTCACAGAGTATTTTTATCAGTCTATAATTTAAAAACGAAAATAAAACGTGTCGTTTCGTTCTAGAGTCATAAAGCGTTGCGTTTTTTCAAAATATCACAATGAATTCCAACAAATAAAAATTACAGTGCTTCCTTAACACTGTATTATGATAAATACAGTGTACAGTAGATGGAGTGAAATTACAGTAAATCTACTGTAACTGTAATTACAGTGCATCTGGACTATCTGGAGACACTGGTCCTATTTGTCGTAGTGGGAACTGGGAGTGGGAATGATTAATACTTAAAATTTAAAAGTCGAATATAAACAGTAGACATGCGTTCGATATATCAAAACGTAACTCATATCGGATATGTGTTAGTTATCATAACATATCGATATGCCATCCCACATAACCGATATGACAAAAACGTTATTGTATCGATTTATTCAAAAAACCTATCCATTCGGTTATAGTTATATCAAAACTTAAAACTGCAACGCATCGATGCGAACTTCACAAACGGTCATAACGGTAACTTATTCGCTACCACTCTTTCTAACAACATATTCTTTCACTGGTGTAAAAGGGATGAAGCGAATAAGAGATAACTTTAGTTATGAACGTGTTCGCGTAGCTACCGGCGTGGACCTTATCTGCCTAGCAATAAAGTTTAGTTTCTATTGTCTAGTTATGATAACGTTTTTCGAGTCCATCGTTTGGCGGCTAGCGGCTACGGCTACTGGATATTAGTGAGACACCTACTCTACAAAATAGAACTACACGAGGAAGTAATAAGGTTGAATTTGAGTTATTACAATACAGATACATATTATAAAAGGGCTGTAATATTTTTTTTGTTGTTTTGTGCGTTCGACTTTATTTTGATTAGTGTTTTTATGATAGTTGCAACGTTGCAATTACGTAAAAGGAATTCCTTTCGTATTTCTATTTTTTAATGTGTGTATTTAGTTATTAGAGTATAATATTTAGTTTGTGAATAAAAATATATTAAAGATAAATTTGAATTTTTCATAGAAAATGTCGCGCAAAGCTAGTGAGATATATGGACTCATTTTGATAAAAAGGACAATGCCGTCGGTCTGGCTGTGTGTAAATATTGCAATCAAAAGTTTTCGTACAAATTTAAATTCCACCGGGAATTTGAAATTCTCATTTAAAAAGAGCGCTTAAGTCTAATAAATGCGTCTAATAAAAAGTAATGTATATGTATTGATAGATTAATAAATAAATAACTTTAAAGAAGAACATAGCTGTACAGTATACGTTTGCGTTCGTTGTTTGTTTTCGCATCTAAATATCATGTTTACGTTTGCAAACCGTTCTGCTGATATCGATATATGAAAACGGTTTTCTATATCGATTAGGGATGTGAAAAAATAATCGATTTTTAAAATAATCGATTTTTAATCGATTTTTTTTTAATAAAAATCGATTTTTGTAACCGATTTTTATTTTGCAAATAATCGATTAATAATCGATTTTTATTAATCGATTTTTTTAATTAGATTTTTTTATCTGCCGAACCCCGACATTTAAGTCTGACCGGAGCGCGAATTAATATTAGGTCGAATTACTATTAGGTAAATTAACGCCAGCTGTGCGTCAGAGCGTCTACTACGATGGCATCTCTTTTGTGCTTTTAAAACAATTTTGTTACGCTATTATACATTCACTAGATACTATACTCCATTTGCTAAAGCATTAGAAAGAAGTAAAACAAGGTTATTTTTAATGTACACTTTGTAACCAAAGTACAATTAACATTATTACAGTTATAATTGACGCCAAATTTATTATAATGTATTTATATACCAGATGTCCACTGTAACTGTAATCATTTTCACTATTTATCCTATTAAATTAAGTGGCTTTCATTTAAATATACTGTTTCATTCCAAATAATAGTGTCGATGTAAAAAAACTAAAAGACATACCGGGAACATTTTTCGTTTCACTATAATTCTACCAAATTTAAAATGTCACCTAATCCCTTCATACGTTGTGACAACAGGATTTTTTTTATTTTGCCGGTTTATGTTGACTATCAAATTGACGTAAAACCTATTTAAATTTAAAATCATCATGTGATCGGTCGTTTCATTCATTGATTCGTTGTATGTTTATAATGGGTGAAGAAGATGTTATTATAAATTATGCGTAATTAAAAAAAAAACTTTTAATTAAGTGTTTAGTACCGTGTTAGATCTATTCACTTTGAATTAAAATTGTTTTGACTCCTGCTTCTACGAGCCTCTTATTTCTAATGTTATAACAAATGGAGTATAGATGGCGATAATCAACGAATTGTATTGTACTTTTTCAATGAAAAAGATTGCAATTACATTTTTATTGTAACAATTAACCTACTTATGTCCACGGATATCAGAATTTTGCCCGACATTGTTTCGGGGTTATGTTGATGATTATAATTCTAAAACTTTAATTTGTTTTGACTATTTAAAAACTTTAATTTGTATTGTTGTTTACAATAAGAATATTTGTTGTTTTTTTTTATTAATAAAACTGTGATTACATTATTTGGGTGTTTATTTTGAAATTAATTGAAAAAATTGAAAAAAAAAATCGATTATTTTGAAAAAATCGATTATTTTTTTAAGAAAAATCGATTATTTATAAATCGATTTTTAATCCAAAAAAAATAATCGATTAATTAATAATCGATTTTTTATGTAGAATGTCACATCCCTAATATCGATATGGAAACTGTATATCGGTTAGATAACCGTTTGCGGAAAAAACTGAAAACGCCCATGTCTAATAAACAGGTGGTAGTTTTTCAATTCATGTAGTCAGACTGACCGGCACCTTGATACTAGGTACTTTTAATAAGTATTCATACAGGATTTCAGTTGACAGTTGAGATTCAGATTGATATGGTGATACACGATCGACCCCCAACCTTAACACCGGTATCCAGAAACTGATGCCAACGGTACAGCGACATCTATTGCCGATTTCATGAACTAAAACTAACAATTAATTCTTTATTATTATCTATAACTGCCTGAACATAGACCATACTAACTGAGTTACTACAACGTATAGTTACTTTATTTTACTCTTACAAAATGTTATAAGCGAACCAAATTAATATAATAATAAATTGTATATGTGTCGCGTCATCCCGCCGCAGGCCGACACTAACACAATATTCATTGTTATGTTCATTATACAATTATGTCAACGGACTCCAACCCGGGACTGCGTGATGGCCAGTCCTGGACTTACCCTGAGGGACTGTGGCGTTTAATATAAGCTTGTTAGCGACGAGCTTATTATATTTAGGAGACGTTTTTAGAATTACGAAGACTATGTATCATTTCGTAGGAATAATGAATCCTACTCTTAGACATAATATTTGAGACATACCTACTATTTGAGCAATAACCCTACTCATAAACGAGTATTAATTCTGAACTATATCTTGTATTCACGAAGGAGTCACAAGGTGTTCATCTCCTTGAAAAATAGAGATATTATTATGTATTATTATTTATTGACGATTCATCATAAGTGCCTGTATTGGTTTACACGAATAAATAATATTCTAATTCTGAGAATCCCTAAGCCTGATAATATAGTTATGTGTACGTACAATATTTTTCAAAAGTCCAGCACCGATAGACCAAATATTATTTTAAAGAGGGAAATATGAAACCTGTACTCCGTAGCAAGCCTCTCTGCGTATCCGTGCAAGAGCCGTTTCCATTGAAACACTGTCGCACAAAGCAGCTTTTAAGATTCTCGACTCACTATACTTCTTAAAGTCGAAACTGGCTTTAATGACATTCCGCCGGATGCGCCTCCACAGTCACCAACTGTATGAAGTGATATACTTAGCCACAAATTATTTGTTCTTAAGTGACCTCTTTCCTAATAGAGTAGGTAGTCTATATTAAAGTTTTGGAATGCAAATTATAGAACAGTCATTTGAAGATTCCTTGTAAATAGAACTTCTTACGATTTAAATTAGTGTATTTTCTCAGAGAACGGCTATTTATATATGCATGAAACGCAATGACGTAATCCGAACTTAATGACGTAGACACACGGAGGCCGGCGCATGCACTCCGGCCGAGAGCCCGCGCGCCGCAGCGCTCTTTTATGGGAAGCAATAAACATTTTATTAATGTGTTGGCAGACCCCATAACAAAGTAGTTAGGAACTGTGTCGCGCCATAATTCATTTGCGCAAGAATCGCGAGTTTTTCTTTGTTTCCATTCCATGGAAGTTGCGAGAGGAATTCCGCTCCGTTCACCGGGTGAAGTGAATAATAAAAAAGTTATTATGTTTTTACAAATATGTTTTCTTTGAGCTCAGATTTGCGGAAATAGTATCTAGTAAATACTTTACCCTTGTTTATATTATAATGTGAATGTCTGAAAACGGGCCTTACCAATAACGGGTAAGATTATGAGCCAAAGGCATAACCTTGCTTTCTACTATTACCAATATCTTCTGCACGTCAATATTAAGTATTAAGGATTCTTATTTGTCGTGAGCGTAGTCGTCGGTATAACCGAACGCCAACCTGCGGGCTCCCAAACTCCTCTGAATTTATTTAAACCCGTCAAAGGGAGCCGGGCATGTTTATTTTCAATTCGCAGCGGCGACATTAGCCCGGAGTGGAACTCGCGCGTCACGGAAATAAGCCGCGATGAAAAAACCTGTTATAAGTTAGTTTCAAGATCAAAGGGTAGACAATAAATAACATGTAGCGAATTCAGATTGAACAAAACAATTGAAATTACAATATGTAAATAGGAATTGAGACTCCTTTAGGACTGTGAATACAGTGACGTGATCCATAAAAAAATGAACTCAATTTTCTAGCGTACCTATATTTGTTTTTGAGGTAGTCAACTCAGTCATAAAGTAATTAACATAAGGTAAACATTACCTAATTTGTCCTTTTTTTCTTTAAAAAAGTTCAATTGTAACGGTATGAAGCACTGTACAGAAACTTTTCAACAACTCTCTCTCAACTCTGAAAATCCATTGAAATGAACTGGTAGAGTGATGAAATTTCCAAATAACAATACACTGAAACATCTCAAAACATTCCAACTCGAAATATTTATTTGGAAAGTTTGAAACAAAATATTATGTCAAACGTCGCTTCTTCCATTCGTTTCGATATTCAGTAACTTGCCGGAATATTTATTTATAGGCACTGCACGGTGCGAGACAAAGTAGTGGTGACTTGACTTCACACTTTTAACTACTGCTAGTAAAGGGCACGGACGAGAATTTTCATCATATTAAATGAAAGTCCATTGCAAATATACTATGCTTCTAGTTTGTTTCATACCTACTGTAGAAAGAGTTGTTCGCGGACTTTGGTTTAAGAGACACTATACCACGTTATACTAATCCTTACTGTGTATGTATGTCTATGTACCTACATATCGTAGATTCAGTAATCCTCTTAACCGAACTGGATGCAAAGAGGCAAGTCCTCTCGAAGGAGTTTAAAGAACACATCGTCTGAGCAGCTCTAAGTGGATCGTTGTTTATTCAGAGCCGAACGCGAAACACCAATAAAGAGGTATTGGGAAACGGCTCTCACATCCGCGGGAAGAAACCCGACGGTACAAACTGAATTTAGTTTTGAAAAAAAAAACTAAATGAAGCCAAGAGATTCATGGTAACATTATGTAAAGGTCATTTTAATACTGCATTGTTGAAATGATTGAGAGCGAAGAACCCAAACTTTTTATTATATATAACTTATTTTTTATCTAATTTCAAAGATGTAGAGCCAGTTATTGTGTCTGTCTATATCTAGACTAGTATATGGTCTGTGGCAGCGTAGAGGGGCTCATCGGCGCGGAACAGACAGCGCCAACAGACAACTAGTGCAATAAAAGTAACGCCTCATCGAGCCGCGCCCGCAACACCGCACTACGCAACCTTTTGTACTGCACCGTGCCAACTGCTGTAATGACGGTTCCCGAGTGTGCATGGAAACATACTGCATCGAAGCGACTTTATTGTCTAGCCATATTGAAGGGAAATCTAAGAAAATCTTCCCATACAAACCTAAGTATGGGTTGAATTATAAGTATTTGTCTGGAAGAAATTGCTTTTAGCGACAATTGTACATAGCTACTGTAATAAAAACTAAGAATGTTGTATTATTTTCTTTGTTTGGTGTGTACAATAAAGAGTACTCTATATATCTATATTTTTATAGAACACGAATATGTGAAGGTGTTCCTTCACACACAAAACTTTACCGTGCATCCCTAAAGAAGAATCGTAAAGTCAGTGGGGTTAGAAAATAGAAACCTCAGATAACGGGCAATATAATGATTTCCTTTGAAATATTCATGGGGCGGGCGGCGCGGGCGGGAGCCGCGTGACTTTACAATGGGACCGATACGATTGAGCCAAGTTCTTTTGCACCGACGTCGTTGACGGGATGGATTGAAAAAATACAATGAGCCGACAGGGGGCGCACTTACTCCGATATTAAATATTTCTGTGCATTTATTTTAGGGGTTGCAGACCAAATACAAACTTATTGACAGACTTTTTTTTCAACTAAGTTGAATAGTCGCGCGTGCGATTGCGAGACCTGAAATGAAGATATGTTTATCTCTTATTTAAATGAATATTTGTGAAAATAACATTAATATTAATATTTGGATGTAGTGCTGCGTGCGCTGGAAGACGGACGTGCCGCACTGCATTAGTCAGAATTAATAATTCGCGAATTGCGCGGCGTCAGCCGCTGCACGTCACCACTATGAGTTCTGACAAACTCATAGCTCCAGAACGCTATAACAAGCATGGATGAAGTTAGCATTGTGCACATTTGCACATTTGCATCCAACTTCACCGAAGAGGAGATCCGTAGCGCCAAGGTGCTGCTGTACCAGTTGCTCGGCAAGACCGACCGGATGCCGTCCCGTAGGAGGGATGAGAAGGGTGAGAGGAGCCTCCAAGACATCCTGTCAATATTAAAGGAGACCGATGCAGACGACGTGCCCGTTTTTGTGGCGAAGCAGCTGCATAAGCTGCCCCCCGTCACACTCGACCACGTCGACGTTGCCAGACTGCTGAAGGACATAACATCCCTGAAGTCAAGTCTGGCCGAAGTACAGTACAGATTGGAGGCTTCAGAAGCCACTATTCATGAGCTGCGCGCTGAGGTAATTTTATTACGTGGCGCCAGTTCTAAAAGTGGGTCACTCGCGGCCTCTAATGTGAACACGAGACGCGGAGCGCAAAATGCATCCGTCGGCAGTTTCGAGTCGGCGAATTTCGATGCGTCACCCGTTGCTGCCCCAGCGCGCGATGCACCGCGCCCCGCCGCCGCTCCCTCCGCTCCACCGGAGACGTCACGCGCGACCACGTCGACTCCGCGAGGTGGTTACGCCGCCGCAACCGAAACGGCAAACACAGGGGAAGCAGAATCCTCACGATAACATCCGTAGGACTGCGAAACCGGGCCCTCAGAAGGGCCAGTGCGACAAGGAGCGCTTCATCGAGGTGGTAGGAAGAAAGAAGAAGCCCGCCAGCCGTAACAAGTGCGGCACAGCACCGACGGGACCGCATCAACCGCTGCGTTCGGCCGTGCCGACGACGTTGCTGTATGTGTCCCGCCTGCACTACACTACAAAGGTCGAGGGGATCGTAGAGTACGTGCGAGGGAAGACCAACCTCACTCTGAGGGCCGAACGGTTGGATTCTCGCCACAGGGTGAATTTTAATTCCTTTGTGGTGAGAGTGCCGACCGAACAACTGTCGGCCTTCATGAAAGAAGAGTTTTGGCCGAAGGGTTTTGGCCGAAGGTGTTCCGGCGATACAGAGGCCGGCTACCGAGCACCACGAGCGACACGTCACCGACTCTACGTGTTAAATAATCCCGTGTAACTATAATTATGTATGCTAGTCTCTAAGGTATTTATTATAACATATTTGTGACGTCAGCCCCAAATCATTGTATGGTGTCCATAGTACAAGCTTTGCTTAGTTTGGGATCATACGATAAGTATTTGGTTGTCTGACGATATTTATTTATTTATTCCTATAATAGTTACCCGGCGTATAATGTATTGTATTACATAAGTTATTTATTGAATAAATTGAATTAAATTGAAATTGAATCATATTTTAGTATAGTGCTTTATAAGAATACGAAACAATAAAAATACTACGAGAATAGAATCCGTAGTAGCGAAGATTTATTTATTTATTTATTAATATATAATTCAGAAAAGGTTAATTACCAATAACACTAACTATTATACACACGAATTATTTATACACCATAAATCGTAATATACAAAAATTACATATGAAAAATGATACAAAAACACACATACGTCATTTCTCACAATACCTTACACATGCTGATAAAAACTTATTTCAGACATCCACATTCGCAAACACATCAATATTCGGATCAGAATCCAGGAGACCCTTTATTTAGATGTAGTATCCTAACAATCGCTGGTCTGTACAAAGCTGTTGACATTTTAAATATTGCCTACGTGTTAATGCGCCCCGCAAAGACTCAATCAGCTAAAAGGTGGACGCGGATAGCTGGGGTTCAAGTTGTGCGCACGGATGATGGCTGTCAAATAAACCCTGTTTGAATCAATATGTGAACTTACATTATTGACCAGGATTTCCTTCAAGCTTCCTCTCATTAAAACATCTTGCTTCAACGTCTTGCGAAAGAATAATGAAAAATAAAATAAATTTAGATGACGCTGTATTATGAATTTATAATCAGGGGTATACCTATGATTTATTATTGCACATCTTTCAAAGGAGGAAACAAAAACATAAATTAAGCTTTCTGCAGAATTTAGTTAAATGGTAGTTTACTTACTGTCATATATTATAAAATATGTAAAAATGTTTCTCATTATTTTGCATGAAACATCTCTGTTAACTGTTGCGCGGCGGTGTGCAGCTGCCCTCGAGTAGCCCGCCGAGTAATCCCGCGCCGGCCGCCCGCGCCCGCCCGCGCCCGCTCGCATGCACCCGCCCGTGGCTTCAGAACGACTACTTCTCCCTCTGAATTAATTCTTGTATGATAATATCACTTACCAGAGCTTCCCCGCAGACATTTTCCTTTGCTATGCATTCGTGATTTTAATGTAACAGCGTTTACTCGTCTTCATGCACTTACAGTTGTGAATTGAATACTGGCAGAGTGTTTTAAATGTGTAGAGACATTGTTAAATACTCCGTTCAATATTAGCATGTACTTAACTATATACTATATACTGAAAATGAAACTTACCTAGATTTGGACGAACCATCATTCTAATCCCACGAGAAATCTCCGATACCCCACCGCTTTCATTTCTGTCACAAAATTATAGAAACAAAAAATGTGTCGACCGCCAGCGTACGAGCGACACTCCCATGCATCACTCCGTGCGCTATGATTTCCATTTCACGGGCGGCGCGCGCCAATCCCGCGCCGAATGGACGCTGTACATATCCAAAAATCCGTCGTGCCTTCACGTCGCCGTCACGGTGTCCCAACGTGACTGCCGCTATTGATTTATCGTCTGTTTTGTGAAAAGGGTCTAACGCGGACATTTATATCAATTTCAGCGGCCGATCTAGTGGTCGGATGCTCTTGGGACGTTGAAGAGGTAATGTGATTTGCGTACGATGGCTCTGTTATGGGAGGTGGTTTTTTTTGTATAGTATTTGTATAGGATTAAAATAATAATCTTAAGGATTTTTAACCGACTTCAAAAAGGAGGAGGTTCTCAATTCGACCCGAATGTTTTTTTTTCATGTATATATTGTATGTATGTATTACCCGTATGTATTACCACATATCTCCGCCATCTGTCGACCGTTTTCGATTTTTTTTTAAGGTTTGCACGGGAATTCTTCAAGGTTGGTCTCATTTCCAAATTATTATCAGAAATCTAACCCCTTGGGGGTGAAATGGGGGGTTGAAGGTCACATAATTTCAAAAATATTTTTGATCGACTTGAAACTTTGTATATGTATTTTACATACAAAATAAAGAAAACGTCTTTCAGGAATTTGGAAGAAAAAATATGTAGGGGGTGAAATGTGGGCCCCATCCGGACTACAGCATATCTCCGGCGTTGTGTACCGTGAACCGATTTTGAAAAATCTTTTTTATTTAATACGCATTGTTAACAAAAATCGAAACCCACCCCCAAAGGGGTGGAAAGGGGGGTGAGGAGGGGGGGATATTTTTTTTGGCTGTAAATTTTTACTTTTTAGGGTTGTGATAAGGTGATAATATTTGTAAATTCTCAACGATTATTGACACTAAAAATCGTGAAAAAAAAAATATTTTTAACAAAAAACAAAAACCGACTTCAAAAACCTAGGTGCACTATAAATAAATACATCATCACGCCTGTATTCCCCGAAGGGGTAGGCAGAGGTGCACTGTAGTGCGCCCACACTTCGCCGATGTATTTTGGTCCCAATGTAATAGTGGGCGAGCCTATTGCCATTATACCGGGCACAGTCCCCCTCAATACGAGGGAGATTCGGGCCATAGTCCACCACGCTGGCCCAGTGCGGCTTGGTGAACTTCACACGACTTTCTATAGACCGTGCAGGTATCCTCACGATGTTTTCCTTCACTAAAAAGCTACAAATAACCTTACAATTCATTACATTTGGAGTCGGTGCCAATTCATGTGTGTATTTGCCTCGTCTGACGTTGATTAGCACCGACTCTAAATGTAATGAATCGTAAGGTTATTTGTAGCTTTTTAGTGCACCTAGATTTTTGAAGTCGGTTTTTGTTTTTTTTTTTAATAATTTTAAGTACGAATAACGCAACCAATATCTATTCAAAAGATACCAAATTTTAATTTCAACAAAATATTAAAATATCTATTTCATAGTTTCTTTAACACGTTCTGAAAAATATGGATTTTTGTACCAGAGACATGGAGAGGGACCCATACATGTGTAACAAGAGTGTTATCAATTCTTTTACGCGATCGACAGTACATGTTTATTTATTTTAATTATGTATTATAATTATTTTAATTTAGTAACTCAAAAAGAAAGAAAAATCATTAAAAGTTTATTGTATTATAATGCCAGGCAACGTGGCCACAACAAGCCCAGAACAAAGACATGCGGAGACGGGAGGGGAGGCCTTTGCCCGGCAGTGGGACATAAAATAGGCTATTAAAAAAAATACCAGGCAAAGCGACATGACACATGACGTGATAATTGCTGGAAGGCAGACGCCTCTATTCGTGTCCTGTAGGGAGCACCAGCAGGCCCCGCGAGCGGTCGTCGCAATTGAATAACCTCAGGCGGACGATGTCCCGCGTGTTACGGATGTGTGTATTACAGCGAGACTCACGGACTCAAGTAATGGCGCTCAGTGTCAAAATAAACAAGTCGTCTAAGTGTTATTTCGTCATTACTGTGAGTCTGCAATTGCTTTTCTCTGTATTATTTGTAATAGTGAGGTACAACGTTTTTTGGGAGGAAGTTACATCAACTAAACTACGTTATAAATATTAATAGTAATAGATCAAATTAGATCTCAAGTATATAATCCCGTAGAAACTAATATAAACATAACTTATTTGTACACATAGTATATAACTTCAAATAATAGTAAAATTACCTTTTGAAAAAAATAATTAATATTACTACTTAACTTATTTAGGGTAATAAATCACGTCCCTACATTTAATCATCGCAGTTATTCTGTCCCCATAATTGAGTTTATTCGGAATGGATATGAATGCGCTACATTATCGATAATGGGAAATCGCGCGCTCCATTTAACACACATGGCGTCAGTGGAGACTACTCGGTAGTGGAGGTGAACCCTGGGGAAGCCACATTATTATTCTTATAATATTATATTCTCTATCTTATATGTAATCCACCAAGGAGTAAATTTATCTTTGAAATATTTCATTAATAACGTTCTTAAATACATAAATTATGTATGGTCTACATTTCTTCGTAGCACATATCTTAATCAACCAATCGTTACGTTGTTACTATAAATTAGGAACGACATTCTGTTTAAAGGCTTTTAAAAAATCTTAGTGACGGGACGTAAAGAAAGCTCCGTGTATCTAATGTATGTAAAATCCAAAGTGTAGATATTATAGTATAACTATTAGTGAGAGTAGGTACCGATGAAGAGTACGACTAATAATCGTAAAAATCACCTCAACAAGATCCCACGTTCTACATTTTCTGAAATTTCAACACGACTCTCAATTCTACACTTCATACCGCTGCTCGTGTGTGCGCCCCGCAAACAGTCTCAACCAGAGATAAAATAAAACTCGAATTCCAGCTGCGTCTCGCACGTGATAAAACGTGGCGTAGCGCTGCGTAGCCACGTAGCACATAGCGTAGAGCTACAGAATGCGAAGTCTCAGAATCGGCGCGACGCGTTGCCTAATATATGCCCGTGCAAAACAGAAATATTATACCTACATTTTATAATATATCTGTAGTTAAAGCAAAAAAAAACTCACCTATTTATTTTCTGGGTTGCGAACCAAAAGGGTCCAAAGAATCCTTTTCGCTGCGTTTATTTAGTCTAACTTAACATGGAGCCTGTTTGTGGGCACAAGCCCATTGAGCGTTATGTATTGTTTTCAAAATGCTTTCAAGTAACAGTCGACTTTGAGCCCGCGACAGCCGGCATCCCAGCTTTTATTTCTCATATTAATTATAGGTCCGCGGCGCACGGAGTCGCGTGGAGCCGCGCCGAGTGGAGTCGTTCGTCACAGAGCGATATATATTACATAGACCCGCCCCCGCTCGCTTCGGCTACAGTTGTTTTGTGTAACGTATAATGAAATTGTAAAGGAGCGCTTGTTCATTACGCCAGTATTGGGAAAAGTTTTTATTTGAAAAAGAACACTGGGAACATGTTAGCGCGCCCTCTTTTATTTGTGCACTCGTTTTATTAAAGTTTAATAGGAATTTCTGAAACAAAAGGGAAAAGGAAGGATTGGTTTTTTTGTATTCACTTGATCGGTGTTGCGGAGCGGTTATCAGAGTAGGTACCGACTTTTGTATTTCAATTTTCAATGTGTTTTGCAATTATAAAAGATCATCGACATTCTAAAATAGTTTTGAAGAGGTTTTTTAGATCATTTCCTAACGTTTAGCTTCCGAATCCATTGCTTGATAAAACCAGCTTTTTATACAGCTGCCGATGTATAAGTGATCATGAAAACGCAGTCTTCGTCGATATTCGCATCCGCCCGCCCAGCTCCTGCGACGAGTGTTTGCCGGACTCGAGTGTTGGTGTGAAGCAAAGTGCATGCACTGATAAATAATAGCCGGGAAGTCGGCTGGAGTAAGGTACCTACAGAGCACGCTTTACCTCGTGCGAACTTGTCGACCTGCGCGGACTTTTGCAGTTGACCGGCATTGTCCGGCGGCATAATGATCGAGTTAAATTGGGTCGACAGCAAAAATTGATTTTATTTATTTTGAACATGCTGCAATAAATAAGTGGACCTTAACTGATCTCAAACTTTGAAATGGCATCCTACACGTCATGATCTCGTGTGCATATTTAAATTGGGTCTCAGAGCTGGGTATGATGTACACCGTCATTAGGTAGTTAGAATATGGATTATAATGAAGCGTTTCAAGTATCCATAAATATAGCGTCGAGACAAAGTGCGCCTGGCCACACAAGGTAAGGATGATCAACGTAATGGCACAACTAAGTGGCAAGTGCACACGGTCCCGTACTCGTATCCGTACAAGTGTTAGTCCAAGGGTTATTAATGATCGGCGCGAGTCGACCGCGGGGTTATTACGTCTTAATTCCCGACCGCGCGAGATTTATGGAGCGGCTGTAGTCGGTGCGCGGTAATGTTTGTTTATTTTAATGGGAGAGCCACTCCGAGCGGCGTTAAGTGATTCTGAGAGCTTGTGTGCGCTTAAGGAAATCTTACAGTGGTTACATTTCAGATAAATGCGAAGTGATATCTGAAAAAGGTTGCAAGAGAGTAAATCTCTAAATACAAAGCTTTTCTACAATTCGCAGTAGACGCAGCTATATTATTGAACACGTCATTGTATGCAGGATATCAATCACAGCTGAGTAGAGCTCTGGTATGCGAGCATTCCGGATACGTGTAGCTGCTTGTATATTTGAATAGCTTAACTAAGTTATGTGACCTAGGTGTCATGTTTATTTACATAGATACTAACACAATGAAGGCGTGATTAATATAGAACCCAGTAGGTAAACACTCACAACAGCGTTGTTAATTATGTTCTTTTTGTGCGAGAACATATAAAATTGTTTGCGTTTAGGCGGCGCGCGGTGGGCCAGCAGGTGGTAATAAATCGCGGGTCAGTCCACGCGGCGCGGGCGGGCTGCGGGCGGCCCGCGAGGATGTACACAGCTTTATTTTATTGGACAACATGGGCGTTGGTGGTAGCTTCACGATTAAGGACCGATTTTTCAATTGTCAGATAGGCCTTTACGTAACAAATAACTCGAATGAAATGTATTGAATCCACAGTATTCGACATTTTCTCTGAGCAATCAAAACCCGCCCCCAGTTTATAAAATTGCAGGTATGAGTGGGTCTAAACCTCGAGAGTTTTTTTTTTTATAATAATTTAGTCAGACGATAATAATTTACTTGGCCGGCGTAAATTTCCCGGTGCGAGTGATTATTCCCCGTCGCTCACTGCCCGGAGCCGCGGGGCTCGCCAGTGGGGAGTGGGGAGCGGAGAGTGGGAAAATTGGCCCGTGTGCCTGAAAAAGGTTACGTTTTTACGCTGATATCGAACCAAGATTGAGTTGGTCGCTCGGAAAATTGGATACCTTTCTTTTAGTAGTTACCTGCTCGGTGCATGTTAGATAGGGTGTGTTATAGCTGCTTATGCGCTGATACAAACAAAAATACAGTAAGTGCCTATGTTGAAACACAACTCGAAACTTAATCAGTAGTTCAATATTCGTGTCTTTATCGATCAAAGGAAAACAAATTATATTTATGAAAGAAATGTAAGCTTCTTATCAATAAACAAGAAAACAAGTAAGTGATTCCCCAATTAGTTGACAAAAATACAAACTATATCCTTTTCCTTATACTTACTACGATCTCCAAAAATTAATTATCCAAATTGGTTTCAGTAAGTTTTCCTTGAGAAGATGAAATAATATTCCTTTTACAATTCCCCATACGTAGTCGGTTCGGCCAGTAACATTATTACACGCTACCTCATTCTGAGCCAGTTCTTGCGTTTAAATAAAGTAGTGGGATTAACACGCGACGGAAGAGACCTGTGATTGACCATTTTAAAATAATATTGTGAAATATGTACCTAACACTGATTTATAGGAAAATTATACAGTTTACACAGATTCTGGGTCCGAAACCAGTCACCGTCACAGTCAGTTCGTTCATTCAAAGTCGCACTTAGTAAAATGAGCATAAGCCAATAACAGTTTTTTTTAACGTATTGTTATGAAGTATACGATCAGTGGGTGGCTGTCGCGCGCGACGCGAACAACAAACACTAGCTCCGAGAAAAAAAACATTCTGATGTTGGCGGTGCGACGCGCATTTACATATCAAAGCGTCTCTCCTCGTTGGCGCGGTGACGACGACGCGCGTTAACTTAATGCTCCTCACGAAATAACGCCGCGTCGTCATACTGATCTGTATAAGAGACTCTGTCTTCTGGGGTCGAATGGAATACAAAAGACAAGTATGGGCACCCCAGAGTATGTTGTGAAGTTAGTAGTAAATAAAGAGTTAGTTTCTTGATAAACACAATAACCTCAACTCTATGTGAATCACGGGACTATAAATAATAATATAATACAAGACTTCTTCATGGTATAAGACACTATCCAAAGAAAAATAGTTCCTAACATAATAGGTACTTAATAAATAATAATAGTACGTAATAAGTACCACAAACGATGTTAAACAAAACTACGATACGGCTGTCTTGGTTTTAAAATACAGGCATCTATTTTTATGCCGTTAAATTCAGGGGCTTGACACACCGAGCTCTAAAACGACCTCAATTTAAACCTAGATCTACGCGCTGGAATTTTAGAACCTTTTGAAGGTACGTTCTTGATATTAGAATTCGTGAAGTCATTTTTGATACCTGAATAAAGTATGTGTCCTGAAACCGAAGGCTACGATTGAATTCGAAAAACACCTACCTTTTTTTACAAAACAAACTATCTCAGCTTCAGTCAGAAAACTTTAATAGTAATTTGAGAGTGAAATTACCATCAGCTCTGTAACTTGCACAAAATAAACAAACTCAAGAGTGTTGTAACTGTCCCAGTGACATAGAGCCGCGCAATAATCCCGCCGCGCGCGGGTCGTCGGTGGCGATATTGTCGCGCGCTGACCTGTGAACTTGGCTCGCTGACGTCGCTAACATTGTTCTGTGAAAACAGACGAACTAGCACAGTCTGTGGAAGAATCTAGGGATGAAGTCACCTCTACTCTCTATTATGTTACTATGTCTTATCATTAGGACGCGTTACTGGTGACGAAGGGTCTTTTGTTTTTGTTCTCTCTAAATTAAATTTATTTTAATAAACGTCGCGAAATCCTTTCAAATCCATTCAAAATCTTCTAGACGCGTCACGGTGTCCGCTGATTTAATATTTACTTAATGAATTGCGCACCAGACCTTAAAATAAAAACAGGGTGTTTTAAAATGATCCATCAAAATTAAAATCACCCATTGACGCGTAACCAGGCGCGCGGCTCCATGATGACTCGGTGCGAGTGCAGTTCAGTGCTTGTTTGGTGCACAGCGGTACATTTCCCGCGCCACGCGTTACGACTCAAAAATGGCCTTTTCGGCCCAGCCCACCCACTAATGAACCTCTTACATATCGCACGGGGTTGCCGGGTAGACCCTTGTATTGCGTAATTAAAGGATTTCTTCTATATTTAACTAGTTTTAAGACTATGTAAATTAACCCTGATAGTACTGCTTGTGTCCATTTGAGTGATCCGGTTCTGCATGGTTCTGGTATGTATAAGCATACAATTATATAATAGGCCACAATTCATTCATTCAAGTCAATCGAAACAAATGGATTGCAACAATTGTTTAAATATGTCTTTTAATCAAAAAATCATTGCATTACGCGTGATATTTTGTAGTATTACCTCTATTTTGAATCTCTACTGAATAGCAGAGCCCGCTTGCCTTGTTAAAATCGTTCGGTTTGCGCACATGTTTGAGATAATTCAGTTTTAACAAACACGCACGTACCACATGCAGCCCCGCTGCCGACACCGCGCGCTACCCACTACACGCCACACAAACATTTTTAACGATCCAACTCTTTGACGACTTCGATTTGAATGAGGGCTTTAGTGAACTAAAGGTGTTTTTTTATTAATCTCGAAGTATCAAGAAAGTAAATTTCATAAAGTTAGTACCACTAACTTTATGAAATTTCTGTCACAATTCTTGAAATACCGCTTCCAGAGATTTTAGTTTTTGAACTCGTCCTCATAAAACTACTACAAATGTGCACTACTACACGCTACACGTGTACTATGAACAGTCTGTGCCTACTATATTCAGAATGACTACATTTTATCTACCTTCTCAACTTCTTCTTATACTTGGACTTTAGGACTATAAATATCTGTGTAGCAATTGAACGATATACAAAGGTATATTATGGAACACTACTTTCTTAAACAAACAAAGATAACAATCCATCCGCTGTTACAAACCACTTGTAAATCATTAAGCAATGTGTCAGCAATGTTACGACAATAATTCCGCTATCACCTCAGTTATACCTAATTAACGCGGGGCTGGCGATGTTGGTCGTTTGGGCCACATCAAGGCGCTTGTGAATGGCTAATGCCGCGACAGACGGCGGCGCGGGTGGCGCCCTCTGCCGGCATGCCGCGCGCCTTCAGGGATCCACCGTAATTACCGACACTAGTGGGCTGGGAAACTGGGTTAATCCGAACCTACGCTCAAGGAATGCGGAATTAGTATTTACTTCTTTGCATTCCAGCGTACATTATTTATTTTGGTATACAGTTATCTCCTTTATTTCTTATCTTTCTTATAAATTACATTTTTAAATATATTTATATAAAAAATACATTTAAAAATATAAAAAACAGTTCCCCACCGGCATCTGGAACAGGGTCCTAGTTACCAGTGGTTAGGGCTCCAGAGAGAGGAACTTCCTCACAATGCGCGCCGTCTCCAGAAGTACCGCCTTCTGAATCTGTCCCTTGATCCAGCCGCCTAACGCGAGCCTCTTTAGGCGTTTGTCGAGGCTCTTGGCTAATAAGCCATGGGCGGAAACGACTATCGGTACAATGATTGCCGCATCAATGTCCCACATGTCGACAACCTCGTGAGCCAGATCAAGATACTTGCTTTCTTTATCTTTCTCGGCCTTCACGAGATTCTCGTCATGGGGGACAGTGATATCGACAATCATTGCACGGCGCTCTTGGCGATCTATCAGCACAATATCAGGCTTATTGGCTACAATAGTCCTGTCTGTGATGATAGATCGGTCCCAATACAATGAGATATGACCTTCTTCGAGAACTGGTTGTGGTTCATACCTGTAGTACGGTACCTCGGATGTCACAAGGCGATATTTCAGGGCAAGTTGCTGGTGGATAATCCTGGCTACTTGGTTGTGTCTGTGTAAATATTGACCATTTGCGAGACGCGAACAACCGGAGATGATATGCCTCAGGGATTCTCCAGGGCGATGACATGCCCGACAAATGTCGATGGTGCCATCCCGAAGAATATATTTCCGGTAGTTGTTCGTCATCACAACTTCGTTCATAATTGCACAGACAAAACCTTCGGTTTCCCCAAAGAGGTCGCCGAATCGTAGCCAGGCCACGGAGGCCGCAAGATCTACATCGGGCCCATGAAGGGCCCGATAGTACCTTCCGTGTAGCTCCTTGCCCTGCCATACCAACCTACGATCATCCGTTGTCAGCACTACAGGTTTGCGCTAGTTCTCTTTTGCCAAAGATAGAGGGGTGAGTCCATTATCTACTGCCACTACATCCGCATGCATTTCCCCATCGGCACGGAGAAAATATTCCCTGAGGCTACGTATTTCCCGGTTATGCAAAGTCTTGACGTTTAAAAAGCCACGACCTCCACATTTCCGAGGGATATATAGTCTCATTACCGATGAGCGTGGGTGATGTATGCGGTATGCAGTGAGCGTAGTACGGACTGTTCTATCCAGGGTGTCCAATTCGGTCTGAGTCCACTTGAGTATGCCAAAGGAGTACATCAAGACTGGCATGACCCAGCCGTTGTAGGCTCGCACCTTGTTTCCGCCTGATAAAAGACTTTTCAGTACTTTTTTCAGGCGCCCCAAGAAGCGATCCCGCAATAACTGTTTCATGTCAGTCTCACTAATGCCTAACCCTTGTGACATACCCAAGTATTTGTAGGTCTCGGTTGCGGCGAGTGATCTCAGTTGGATGGAATCTGAAAGTTGGATGCCTTCAGACTCCACCAATCTCCCCTGCTTTGCATGCATGACCGCACATTTATCCACACCAAACTCCATCCTGATAGAATTACTAAAGGTCTCGTATACAGTTTATTATTATTGTTTACAATCGCACGGAATATCTTAAATTTGTTTGAATTCAGTATTCTTTGTTTAAATTATGATATTGTTTGTTAAAATGACTATTGAAGTCTGTCATGTTTATTTATGCTTAACTGGCCCAAACCTACCTTACCTTACATACATATATTGATGCAATAATTCATTACTTAATTAACGTAAATTGAAATTTTAAAGCCATAACCCGCTCACTAATAGGAACATGCAAAAATAATTTCAATCATCTAATTTAATTTATGGCATTATTAGAACATATTTTATAAATATATCCGTTTTGAAAAAGCTAAGATTGGAACACGTCTTTACAAATCTATGGCTTCGTTAAATGTATATTGCATTAACCGAGTATTATAAGAGTTTCTAAATTCTTCGAGCGGTTTTATTTGGCCTTGTCGCCTATCTATGCGACGACTATAAAGGGCACACTTTATTTGCGTCCCGTTCTCTCGACCCGCTAAAGTAACGTGAAGGCAAGTCGAGTCGAGTCGTGTTTAGGTGCCGCGAGATGTTTGTCGGCGGTGACGGGATTCGAGTGCTACACTTTATTTGATTAAATGAAACGTCAAAGAAATGTAGACGCCCTCGTGTCGCGACTTGGGACGCTAATTTAAAGTAACTTTGCCCAAAGTCGCGACGACAATTTTAATGTTCCCATGATACGCTATCCTTACTCTCTGCGAGTTTGTACACTTAAGGTTAATAAATAAATGAAGTACACAAACAACATATAGAGACGACATTTTGTTGAATATGTATCGTTCGCTCGTCGCTCTTTGATTACAAAAAACTAGGGTAGCTAATGTGTTGCCTGCTAGGGTGTGAACCAGATATTATCGGTTAGCAGTAACTATTCAGTTAAAACAACACTCGATTCTCAATATACCAATAAGTATACCTTCCAATGCTCACAGAAACTAGTAGCCGTATAACCCAATCTTGCTTCAATACACAAATACAACAGGATTGTTCGTACCCACCGACGACGACGCTACCGCGGAATGAACCGTTATCTCCTAAACGATACGTTCGCCTATCCCCGGCACGGTTTGATCACAATCCGTCTCCTGTTGTTAGCACAATTACACCATAGCTTGGCACAGGCGGGCGAGGGGGCCTGCGGGGGAAGAGAGAGAAGACACAACACAGGACAAGCGACACACAGAGAATTATTTAGCAGCGTCGCGCGACTGTCTTAGGACGGTCTGGAGTGCCCCGGCCGGCGCTGGAGGGTTGATTCTGATATTGGAACAGATATTATTGATGTAGGTGCTTGCATAATGCGATAACGCGTCTGAGTAACGATTATGCGAGGGGCGATATCTGACACGCGTTAACTATTTATGGTAATTAGGTACTCTGAGTATTGATAAGTCGATTATAATTGATAATTACCTTGAAGCCGTGTTATTCTTACTACTTATTAATGATAGCTTCATCGAGTCCAAATGCTTAAAACAAACGCTTTTTCGACTAAGTGTTATAATATGTGTGTTCATAGTTAAAGTTACCTTCCACCACTTATAATATTATACTAGGGTTTACTATAGTTAATATAGGTTTACTACCATTATTTCTCAATTTAGAATAGTGACATCAAAGTAGCCCACTGGTGTCGCGCGGCACACACAGTTCGAAATAGCCCGCGGGGCGAGCTGGCAGTCTGTTCCTCTGTCAGCTGACATTAGCCGCTACTGGCCGGAAACCTTCTCGCCTTGTAGCTCTAATTAATTAACTTAGTCCAGTATTGGAATCTTACTTGAGTCTATTAGTATATAGGTATCACTGCTAAGTTTATCTCTGGTATATTTATATTTAACTGGCTGATGTCCGCGGCTTCACCCGCGTTGATGTCGGTTATCGCGACCAAAAGTAATCATGAAATTTAAATCCCGTTGCCGCAACCCATGGGAGGTTCCTATTTCAGGGATAGCTTTATAATAGCTTTCCAAGGACCGCTTTATAATTACCTATTTTTTAAGTATTAAATCGATATAGTATTTTAACCTTAAGAGATAGTCATATACCATCGCTTTTCTTTAGACCTATATAAGATACACAATTCCACAATAAATCATTTTGTTACATCTCAAAGGGTATAGGCAGCGTTTTAGTTGATAGCCACCAGACGGCTTATTTTTTTCGGACACATCCAACGATATCATTATATTTTAGCAAATGTATACGAAAACTTGACAAATTATATATTTAAAGCTTCCTCTTGAATCACTCTATCTATTAAAAAAACCGCATCTAAATCCGTTGCGTACTTTTAAATATCTAAGCATACCCTATCTGTCCCTATGACAGACAGACAGCGGGGAGAGACTTTGTTTAATACTATGAAGTGATAGTTAAAAGGTGTTATACTCAGAGTTAAATCCATCAAGATACTTATCACAAAGAAACATACATTATCGACTTGAAGACTGGTTTTGAGAAAACGGTTGAGCAAATTGTGTACGTAACAACAGTGTTCTGGGCCAGCGTGGTGGACTAGGGCCCAAATCTCCCTCGTATTAAGGGGGAATGTGCCCGGTATAATGGCAATAGGCTCGCCCCCTATTACATTGGGACCAAAATACATCGGCGAAGTGTGGGTGCACTAGAGTACACCTCTGCTTACCCCTTCGGGGAATACAGGCGTGATGATGTATTTTTTTTTATAAAATCTATTTCCTATAGAAATAGATTTTCATTTTCTTGAATCCAAGATACAATAATAGTGAGTTTTTGCACAAACTAATTTGATTAGGTCGAGGAGCACCACAAACGAGGCGGAGCCGGGCGTATGAAGTTGATATTCACGGAACTTA
The DNA here is from genome assembly GCA_914767695.1 of Ptilodon capucinus. NCBI lineage: Eukaryota > Metazoa > Arthropoda > Insecta > Lepidoptera > Notodontidae > Ptilodon > Ptilodon capucinus. The sequence continues at coordinate 11,713,927 of OU611822.1, forward strand.
CTCCATCTGTCTCTACATGTTGTATTATTAAGTTTTAAGGACAATGTCACAAAAAAGCGGAACTTATATTGAAACTACGCAAGGAAATAATTTTAAATAAATATAAAGTACAGTTTTTGCAAAAACAAACCTGCTAAAGAAAAAATAAAATAATTTACTATTTGTCTTCAGTATCACGAAATATTATTAGTATTGAATAACAATACTCCGCTCAATCAGTAAATAGATAATGCCTAATAATATTCGCAAAAATCGGAAGGAAACCCAATCTCGTTCGATAAGAGATGATTGAAAGATGGCGGTGGATGGAAACAATAAATAATTCGCTTCGAGTGGGGCGCAATCATTGCGGCTGGCGGCTCTAATCAGCGGGGTCACGGGTGGCTAATCTCACACAGTGAGGCAGGGATAGTACGATACCTACAAGAATCGAACAAAACAACAGGTAATATTATGAATCACCAAAGACATAATTTAGGGCTTTACCCATTAGGAAAATAATGTCTAAGGTTAATTTCTTAAAAAATAACCATTTTCTGATTCCGGAATAAAAATAGTGAAGGACGGCATTTTTTTATAACAAACGTTTACATGGATCACGATTTGCATACAACCGCATCATTTTAATATCAATACTCGCATCGGCATCGCTACTTCTCGTTCCATATTTGATTGTCGCGTTGTCAGTCTGCTCAATATGCACCAGCTAATTGGGAACACATTTTTGGATACCCTAAATTCCGGCCAAGGTTACTGAGCGCTGGGGGAGTCCCCGGATCCCTGGGTCCGCGGTACCCTCCGTGCCCTGCGTCACGATACATATTTAATGCGAGCCATCAGCGCCCGCCGACCGCCGCCATTAGGCACCGCGCGCCGCTCGGCGCTCGCTAATATATTATTTTTGAGCCGCCCCCGGATGTAACAGATTTCCGACGATTTCGCGAGACGATTTAGACGAACGGTTTAATTGAAGCCACTCGGGGATCAAGAAAAAGTGCCGAGTTTGTGCGTTTTATGTTGAAAGATTAATAAAATTATGTTTGTTATTGTTTTTTTAAGGCGCACAACTCCCTTGTTCTACTCGTATAATCGCCCTTGCTAGCGAGCGAGTGAGACAAGTTACTTGTGATGTGGTTACATAAAAGTATACATTATTACACTTAAGTGTATGTTACAATTAATTTGTTAGCTATACTGATGATTCGTGATTGAACTTATTAACTCTCATATAGCTTCCATGCACAAGTCGGCTGATTTGGTTTATGCCTGTTTAACCTCCTTTAAGTTTTTCCAGAAAAACTAAAGATAGAAAGTGGCTCATTGCGACCGGAAATGACCGCGATTTACATTCTGATTTAGCGGACGGTTTCATTTTGGTTGTTTCCCGTCACTCGCGGAGCGAAGAGGGGATGCTGTTATCTTGGCTAATATAATCTAATTAACAAATCTTTTGATGATATGATACTAAATTGTACCATTCAAGTTACCCTCATTACATGGACCAGCCGCGGCCGCATATCGGCAGCAGCTCCATGCTCCTGTCAGTACTTATTGTTAGCGGGCGGCGCTCTCGGGTTAATGTAACTTACCTCTTGTTAATATTTTAGAAGGAGGTCCCACACCACCCCGCACCACCCGCACCACCCGCACCACCCCGCACCACCCTGCACCCTCGCAACCTGCACATTTCTTCTGCACGTCGTGAAACTGCCCACACAAGCTGTTGGTCCGTTTGGTTTGATTTTCTGAACATCTGTTATAGGCGTTCGACCTGCTATTCATTATTTTCACTCTAGTTTATCGGCAGTTAGTCTCTCTCTCTCTCTCTCTCTCTCTCTCTCTCTCTCTTAACTGCTGCGAGGTATCGCTGTAAACATATTTAAACTAATTAGTGGTAGCCTATATTGTAGAACGCTCGTTTTGAACTCATGGGATGAAGGTTCAAACCTGGGCTCGCACTTCTAGGATTTTAAGATTGCGTGTGCGAATTTCATTGTCAATAATAATTAGCACTTTGTGAGCACTATCTCAGTGAACACAAGTAATACTATTGTTTTGTGTAATACTAGCGCCCCACGCCTAAGACACGATGCAGCATCTACAAAGTTCATTAATTAAACAGCGGAGCATCGCGAGCCCGTGTCGCGTGACTCGCTACTAATACACGGAATATATGTATGTGTGATCTGCAGGGCGCAATCAAGATTAGTGCACCCGTATTTGAGATATGCACATTATAAAAATAAAAGTAAAAGTTTGGTAGAGTCTAGTTTGGCTCCTGCAAGTAGGTAGGTACTCGCGGGAAGTCTTGGTTTTTTGCATAAATCGTAAGCTGCTCCGAGCTGTCGCGGACTTCTGCATTCACTCTTCCACAAATTATACAACTACTTTAAAAACATTCAATTAAACGATAATAGAGATTATTCTTGGTTAACTGGTATTTTTGATCGGTAATCGGAAAGAACATCGGTATTATGTATGTATTCTACGTTGACAAAGTTCATAACATTTTAGAAATTATATCTTACTTAAATGATTTAGAAGTCTTAATCTCTTTCAACACAAGACTGTATATGGTATGTGTTCACAAAACATTGTAACGACATGCAAATGTTTAATATAATTAGCGACATTATACAGCGTGTTGCCACAGGGTCGTGTGTCGAAAACCTGACAAAGGAAGGTCGCGGGTGAGCGGCGCACAACACCCTCTATTGTTGTGTTATTAGCTCCGCCCGCGCCGCGACGGCTCTCTGCGCGGTACAACGAACATTCACTTAAGCTATTATTGAGGCATTAACGCGTAACAAATAACGGGAAACTGTGTAATAACACCATAATATACTTTGTCCTCAATCCGCTTACACACTTGAAAGATAAGCAGATATGCGCTGAGTTTTAACAGTGAGGTTAACAATGGAATCTTAGATAAAGTGATGGCTTAAATTCATAACTCATTCAATCACAACTTCATAACCCGCTTTGCTTTTATAAAATACGAGCATTCAACTTTGCGTGAAACTAATTTGTTTTGAGTATAATCAAAAACCGGTGGCAGATTAATTAGCAATTTCATCGTATACAGTCATGAAATCTGCAGTGTTGATATTATTAAAGTGTCTTTCTTAAAGGACAATTTCACTAATGGAAGTAAAGGTACTGTTGGTCCCTTGAAATATGTGATATAATCGGTTTGGTGTATTAGAATAAATCGTACATAATACGTCTTCGACAGCAGACAGTGGAGCATCGTCTGTGTCTGAGCATCGCAGTACTCGCAAAGTGCATAATCAACGCATGGTTACACTCTGCAGGTGATTGATTGCGTTGTATCTCCTGCGACATGTCGGCCGGAACTACACGTGTAGAGCTGTACCTCTCAATCTCAATATACATGTTCCTTGCATGATATTTCAAAGTGCTAAAACTTCTGAACCATGATACGTACATTGTCTGATCTTGACTATTTACTGAGGGTTTTTCAAGGTGTAACAGGTGTCATCCAAGAGTAAAAATAAAAAATAAATGTCAAGCGATATGTGAGCAGTATTGGACGTTTTGATACTAATGTTTTCATAGAGTCGCGTCAGAAGGCGCTCCAGTACCGTCCACTCTAATATCTTCTTTCACTCTGCGGTGTGTAGTTTTACTTCATTTGAAATAAGGTACAATATTACTTTACCATATTACGCATTGTGTCAGGGTCGCTCTCGCGGTTCACGCGAGCCGGGCTTATTACTACGAAGTGCATTGTCGCGCCCGCAGCCGCGCCACACTGGCTGGCTGGCCCAGTTACTGGTACCTCTCTGTTATGCGGCGCTACACACATGGTTGCGGAATACAGCGGGCTTTAAGTATGTTACTCGCACACCTACTACTCATCTCTGTAATGGACGCAGCGGTACAGTTTATACAGTTGTGTAAAGTTTAGAATAAATGTTAAAAAAATGTGTAGGTTCCAAAAAGACTTGCACATTAACCTCTACACGGAGTTACTTTTTAATTTTGATCTGTGTATCGAGTATCTGTGAGTATCTATAAGGTTGAATGTCCATGGCAGCTTAGGTATTTGACGCCAACATCAGAATACTTACCAAAGAAAATTCTACGACGGCGAACAGTCGTACGACTGTCAGGAAACTAGGTGTAATCCAGCACAAATTGTAGCGAGAGCAATTTTATTTCTCAACATTTGTTTGTCTGTGCGCTGTTTCCATGTGACGTTGCGCCGCAGCTCTAGAGTTACGTCGGGAGCGGGTTACGCAGAGTGCATAAAACTCCGTAATTGCACGCCGCGATGTATTCAAAAAGTTGCACCGCGACTCCACCCCGCATCCCGCACCCCGCCGCGTAGTACCTAAGGGACGCCCTGCAGAGTTACCAGATCAGACCGACCTTAGGGAAATCAGGAAACGGAAAAAAGCATCTTATTTTGTAAGTGTGTAAAACGTTATGATTATATTTTGTTTTATAAGTGACAGTAATCGTGTTTCACCCTTTTCTACAATTGGGACCTTTGGGTGATGTAAAAGCAAACTAACAATTAGGTACCTATGTTTCAACTGTCCGGTCTATCTATTTCGTATATTATTTTAGACCGAAATATACTTTTTTTTTATTAATTTTGAATTGCAAGTCTGGCATCCCTCCGCGAGCTGCAGCGAGCTCTTAAACGGTGGGATTATGACGAATGACACCCGAATATCATATTGCAGCGTTTGTATATGAGCGAACGTAATCCCGCGTATTTTGTCATTCGCCTTTAGTTCAGAGAACACTAGCGCGCGAGTACATTCACCGAGAAGGATTTAAAAGTATTTCTTGTATGAATGTATTCTATCTACACGTATGCAATGCTTTATTTAAATAGTTCAGTGCGTTGATCCATGAAGTCTTTTAGCATCTATGGTAACCAGCCCTCAAGTTCATAACGGAACCAAATCATACTTGGATTTGATCTATTACTTTGCCGTATAGTAACATCGGAATATATTCTGTATAAAGATAAGGTCGTTGTAGGATCAAAGTTATAGCGAATGAATGGTATAACGGGTGCGGCCATAAACAAGTATTTTATTCATTTCAATCAAGTCGGATACATTACACGTTATAGCTCTAACAGCGTTACAACCGCCCGGGAGTTACAGTAGGATTGGACGCGCTATCTGTCACTAATATCCCTTTACTGGGAAAATTATTAGTATAAGCAGTTTCTCTCGAATTTTATTTCACATGCCTTGAAATAAAACTATTTTACGGATTTTATCGCGTTTATTTACTATTTTATTTTCCCGACGTATCGGCTGCTTTGCAGCAACCATGGTCACGTGGGTACTGAGGTGTTAGACGTCCTGATGTCATAGTTAATAACTGGGTACCCTCATATTTAGTTGTTGTTTGCAGTCCGATCCACGCAGAAAGTGCTCACAGTGTCTTGAGGTCTTGCAATGGTACGCTTGGTTTTGGATGCCTTCACATGCCTTAATAGAGATAGAGAATATTATTATAAAATTGTACTTTCTCATTAGTTTAGAGGAAAAAATCATTTGTGTAACAATACGGCATATCTCATCAACTTAATTTAATGATGACAGCTCTAATTTATAAATTACTATTAGATGCAATAAAAGTACAGGGTGTAATTTTTTTACATTTTAGTCGGTTCGATTCCCGGGTGTGGCAAGCGAATTTTCGAAAATCTTTGAATGCAATTTTATTTGTTTTTAAAAATAAAGGAATGTTTTCTTTGAGTATTTTCTTTGAGATCCATGTTACCAGCACAATGTTTTGCGTCGCCACGTCCCCATATCCGGCCGTTGACCGTACGAAGCAATTATTTTGGTGTATCTCGTAAATGTAATTCGTGCGGAGTCGCGGAGGCCCTCGTGAATAAGCCGTTTGTAATTGATCATGTATCGACCTATTGTTGCATAGCTTAGAAAGGTATTTCAGTTTTTATTTTATTGTTTGTCATTCGTTTTTGCAGTAAACTTATAATGTAAAGTGATAGTTTATGGAATATACAATATTGCGGGAATCCATTGTAAAAACAATTGTGGAGAAAGGTTAAGATGCGAAATTGTGGAGCATGTTGTGTTTTATACTATGTCTTACTATTACACTGACTATGCTATGTGTATGCAGGTATATCCAATAATTCATACCGACTCAATGAATAGCCGAGCAGCTCTCTGTCATAGATGGTGGTACGCGCGTTGAATATGGACTCTAGCTTTATAACAGTTGCGCTACGAATAGTACTATAAGTCCGTAGTCTCGTGATCACTCGGTTGTTTTAGAAATATCTAATGTATTAATTGGTTATTTATTACTATTATTAATTGGTTATTTATTACTATTATTAATTGGTTATTTATTACTATTAATAAATAACCAATTAATACATTAACCAATTACATAGTCTATACTATAATAGCTCAATATACATTATACGTTGCACAGCCATATTTAGTGCGTCGAATTTAGTTAAGTATGTACTCCATGGTTTTCTGACTTTCGATTATGAGTTATGACATTTTAATTAATGTTAGCTTCGTATTACTGTATGCCTTCAATGTTATTAATTGGAGATTGTACAGATTTATTGCATCGCAATGCAGATAGCAATTGATTCCAATTGATTCGGACCGCCGCCGCCCTCGCCCGCCCGCCCGCCGCCCGCCGCCCGCCGCCAGCACACACCACAACTATGACTGAATTTATTTATACCATCTTTCAACTGTAATTTATGTCTACTCTCATTAAAGATGTCACCTCTTCTTTGAATAAAAAAAACGTGTCGTTTATTATTCCTCTGCTTGGATTAATTTAATTTATTCTCGAACATCCATTAAAATTGCAGTTTAAAAGTTATCATTAAACTGCAATTAATCTAAAATTATACTTCTAAACACGAATGTAATTCAATAAAATAACTATTAAACAATGTATCATTTAATGAAACATTATGTTAAAAGAGCACAATTCCTTGAAAACACGAAATCTTAATTAGGTAAGTAAAATCGTACTAACGAGATAAAACAACAGATTCATTATCGACCAATCACAGTTTGTATTGTGAGCGATGTCAGTCCGTGAGTGCGGCGTGGGCAGTGCGTGCTCGAGATACGAGCCAGTTGGCCTGTGATCTCGGGCGAGGAGCTCGGGATCGGCGGTAGGTACTATAGATAGGTAGGTAGGTACTATACAACACAATGGCTCGTCCTACAGACTTGTTGGGAAATTCGTTTGTTGTGGGAAATGAGGAGATATCCGCTTTGATGGCTTTGAATTAGATAAGTGTCGTAATCACATACAAGCCTGGTGGCGGTGCTTTTGATCTCACTTTATTTAAGAAAATGTAGGATGTACTTACAAGTCTTCATTTGCAAATATGTTCAGAGAGAAAATGTTCAGTTATTTGAATGATTATAATGTAATATTTTTATTAATTGTAATTATAATGTAATCATTATAATCAGTCAAATAAGTGAACAGTTTTCAATTGTATCACCCATTTATACGAGTAGGCATTTGTCAACAATACCACATAATATTTTTTTAAGAGAATGTGACCTTTTATGACCTTGCAATTTGCTGCACTTTGCAAAACTCTGCAATATTAAAAGTGAATAGGTAATTATCCATTACAAACGCAGTTATTTAATATTGTTTACATTTAATAACGTAGTCAGGACAATTAGTACGGGGGAGGAGGAGACGCAATTAAGAGGTTAACTACCTGAATGTCCCCGAGAGGGAAAAATCGCAGCCGCAACTAGCGTCATGCTGCCGCAACTAGCGTCGCACCGCCGAAACTAGCGTCATGCGGCCGCCGCCGCCGCCCCCACCCACGCCGGTCCCAGGCGACGCTACAAAGTAATTTAACGCTGGAATGTAATAGAATACGGCTCTGTTATGTGACTTACGTCGTACATAAATAGTAAATAATATTGGATGTTCAGGGAGCATAAAAATGAGCTAGCATGCACCAGAACTAATACTGAGTAGAAGTTTATTCCACTTTAAGTTAACATAGTATATTTTGCAAAACGTTAGAAATATCTGGTAGGTGGCTTTAATTGACATTAAATTAGTGTAAACATGTTATACGTGTGTCATATACTGCGGGGACCGTGGCTCGCTCTGTCTCCTAACACTAGCGGCTACTGGGTGAATAATTTAATAATAATGATAACGCAGAGGGGTGGCGGGGAAGGGGAACGCCACTCTGTCCTGTTGACTCTACTGTACTGCTATCGTGGAATCTCAATCTCTTTGTTTATCACTTTTATTTTTTACATTTGTTACAATTACCCCGCAAATTATATAACAATAACAATAATTAGGAAAATTTATACAATACTTATCACTACCATCGTATTAATTGTGGACAAAAGAAAAATAAATAAAAACCCAGAGTGTGATTAGGTAAATGTCTCTTACCATTTTTTCTTTTTGTTGTAATACGCAAAGGAATTTAACAATAAAACGCATTTCTGTCCCGCCAGTAATTGGAAATATCCATCTACATTTAGCGCGACCCGCCGCCGCCGTGCCGCCCGCACCGCCCGCGCCGGCGACACGACAACGCGGCAACTAAGAATTAAAAGCTCCAAACTGTTCGCTTTTTGCATTAAAAAAGCGACCGAATTCCTACTAACATTAATCGTCGGTGGACGGAGGAGTAAGCGGCGGCGCGGTAGGGAGGGGAGGGGAGTGCGAGGTGCGGCGGACGTTCCAGATCTAAGGCTTTTGTCTGTGGATTAACAAGTCAGTGTACAAATTATTCTGTCGGCGCTGCGGGCCCGCTGTCGGCGGCGCCTCGCCTCGGACGACGACACTTTCAATTTCGTCACCGATGAGCCCATTAATTATCAAATTGATTGGTCCCTTTGAGTTGTTTCGTTTTATTAGTTGCGACACTCGTTTGTCTGATGTTTCGTATCGGCGCCGCTAGAGGACGGCCGACCATCGTTATTCTACCTCAATGACATCGCCACTTCATAATTGCTTTTGAACAATACACTTAATTATAATAGAGACAATATGTTTATCTGCAAAACACTTGTTTTAAGTTTTTTGTAAACAACTGACGGATAATGACGACGGTCTTACAAAACTTATTATTGAATGGTTTTACAGTTACAGTCTATATGTATAATGTTGCAAGTTTTTGACATTCGCCGTCTCTGAAGTTTTAATAATGAATTATATATGTAGTCAGTACCTATGTTGAAGTTTACCCATGACCTAGCAGAAGAGACTAAAATTTTATTCATAAATAATGTTTATAAGCTTTATATCATATCCGTGAACTTAGTATTTACTGTCAGATACAGGATATATAAAAAATCTTCAAAGCTATAGCTAAAACTTCAGAACTATAAAACCAATAAGTGAATTGATTCCCGCCTCATCTGAGCTGGAAGTCTCCTGGCTATAGCAAGCGGCCAGTCGCTCGGACAAACACTCCGCCTCATCCGCTGGTCTTGTGGCGCCCTCTGACCGCCCGCCCAATTGTTTTACCCTTATTAAAGTATACACAACGGCTCCTCATGACTGCAATACAATAAATAAGCCCGGCCGGAGCACTGGCTACTTGAACATGGTTAGCTCTATGAACCACCGTGTAAACTTTAAAAGAGCAAGTCAAAATGAATATAAAGAGATTGTTGCAGTGGGGGCGCGTCAACACGGCTGGAGGGGCGACACGCGACTGAGCTTAGTCATTGATACAGGTCAAATATTGACCCGCAGCTAATCTATTCATTGCTCTTCCACGGTTTATTTGTTGCGTAAGCCCTGCTGGGGGTTTGTTGGCCTCAATTTACATTTGATGAAGTTTTGCAGATTAGCCTTTTTGGTCTCAGCGAACGGCCCAACTTTTGGGAAACTTCAAATTGTTTAGAGTGGCTCCGTACACAGGAAATGAACAGCCAGAAGCTTTCACTTATTTTTTGATTAAAATTTAATTGTTGCCTTTACATATACATATATTTAGTGAGTTACGTCAGAATTAACAACACACGTGTCGTCGTCGTCGCGACACTCGCTACTCGCGGGAATGGAACTAAATTGAAATTAAAATGTATAACAAAGCGACGCATTCTATCCTAGTAATTACTATTGTTAGGTCGTACGTCATTCCTCTTCATAGTCTTTTCGGTTTCATTCAGTTTTCCCGCCACAAAATATCAACATTAAATAAAATTGTATGTACTATGTCAATTGTCAGGGTACCTACGCATTAGTTGAGACAATAATAGGCATTTCTAAGGTATGGACGAGGACATGGAGACGATATACTAAAATACCTTAGCAACGGTGTACCCCTCAACACACGAAGGTACACATTGTATCTCAATCAGCGGTTAAACATTTCATACAATGGTTGTAAATAGTTCCGGAGAGCAATAGGCGATGCTGCGATACGTTTGTTGGCACGAGAGTATCTTATATACATTCTGGTACCTGTGATCTCTTAGTATTAATTACGTTTTAAAACTCAATCGACTACATTTTCGATTTCGTTTGATATTTCCAAATCCTCATTAACGACTACCATAACTCCATGGTGATCGCATACCCGCGCCTCGTTCGTCGCGCCTTAGTAGACATAGTTGGGGAATAGCCCGGGGTGAGGGAGGGGGAGGGGGGGCGAGCGTCGACATCGAACTTAACGCCAACTAATTATGGGCGTAATTAGCACGGCAGGCGAACTCTGCTAATTCACTCATAAAGAACTGACTTAACTTATCTACCTTTCATAGATAACTACATAACTTTTAGTAAACTATGCCCTACTGAGAAGGGCAAAAAGCTTTTAGTTAATGATTAATTTAATTACTTTGGCCATCAGTGAAAGGAAATCTCACAAGCTTGCGCAGAATACCCAAACTGTAAGTGTTAGGATTAATTAGCATTTTTTAATCTATAGAATTCTAATCTCTTTGTTTTTTATATCTATAAGTATCTTGTCTATGGTATGTATTTTTTTTACTCTCTGGAATACACCGGTCTCGAAGCAAACAAGATTTTCATTGCTCCTTCAGTAATTTAATAATATAAATAGTTTTAAAGGCAAATAGTTCACTAATATCAAGTACAAAAGTGATCCGTAACGAGCCGAATGCTAAAAACAATAAAATCAGCCGACCGTGAAATTAGAATCGTCGTAACTAAAGTGAACTCAAAGTTGTACTTTACAGTGATAAACAGTGGTAAATAACATTAAAGTGCTAAAAAACAGTGAGATATGGTGTGATGCATCAAGTAATTAACAATTTAGTGAATTTTCAGAACTTTCATAAACTTTCACATTGATTTTCACGTTGCAACAAGTTAGCTAACTTTAGCATCAAAAATGGCGTCGTCTGAACAAACTTTGGATATTTTAGGAGATCTTGCGGATATAATAGTGAAAACTAAAACAAATTTCAAAAAGGCTCCTAAAACACGAATAACAAAGGGCTACGTTGAAGCGAAGCTACAAATATTAGAAGATTATTGGAATTCGTATCGAAATAATTATGAAAGTCTAATAAAAAGTACAAACAGGGAGCAACGGAAAAAGTTGAAGTTTTTTGAAGAAGATTTATACAGTCAATGTGAAGAAGTTTATTTAGATCTAAAAGCAGACATGAAGGATATGCTTCAATCATTAGTTACAAATAGTGAAGAGACGGTTAAAACTGCATCATTACCTACAACTCAACTGGGAAATTCAGCAACTACTGTGAAACTACCAACTATCAATTTGCCTACATTCACTGGAGCATATGAGGAATGGCAATCATTCGAAGATACTTTTACGGCTTTAATACATAACAACAAAACATTAACTGATGTGCAGAGGCTACATTATCTGAAGTCATGTCTGATGGGCGAGGCAAAGAATACTATCAAGCATATGCAAATAACAGAACGGAATTACAAACAAGCTTGGGACACATTGAGTAATAGATACAACCACAAGCGACTGATTGTGAATGCTATACTGAAGAGATTATTTTCATTCAAAAAAGTAAATACTCAATCGCCGGGACAGTTGAAGGTTCTTATTGACAGTACAAATGAGTGTTTGAACAGCTTAGCAACATTGAACATTGCGACTACCACATGGGACCCTATGGTTATCTTCATATTGGTGCAAAAATTAGATTCAGTTACTCACACTGAATGGGAAGCCTATGTGAGTCGAGAACACCTAAGCGAACTACCTACTTTGAAAGATTTTGCAAAGTTTTTAGAAGATAGAATACAAACACTCGAGTTAACATGTCAAACATCATCAAGCACTCAGATACAGAAGACTATTAAAGAACGCACTTTTCACACATCAGATATATCAGAGACATCGGAAACATCAGCCGTGCAAGTAACTTGCAAATTGTGTAATGGTCAACATCTTCTATGCCATTGCAAAGAATTTGGAAAACTTGATCCTGAGAAGAGAAGCGAGATCGTCAAGAATAACAGACTTTGTTACAACTGTTTAGCACCAGGCCATCCTGTATATCATTGTCGAAAACAAATGTCATGCAAGATATGTCATAGACGTCACCACACACTTCTTCACTCCGGTAAGAAGCCAGAGGATTCCCAGAACATAGAGAAGAGTAATAAAACACCTGGAATATCCACAATGCATATCAAAGATGACATACAGGAAGGTCCTCCAGATGAGTCAATTGTGGCTAACTTTGCATGTAAACAAAAGAGAGCATTATTAGCAACTGCTCTGGTTCCAGTCAAGAGTGAGTGTGGCCGTGAAACAATGTTGAGAGCATTAATAGATCCAGGTTCACAGGCATCATTCATCAGTGAGAGCGCCACTCAACTCATTCAACTTAAAAATACTTCTGTACGAGGTTCAGTCACCGGAGTAGGAGCTACAACCACATCAGTTCGTTATGTGGTACAGATGGAGATTTCATCGAGATGTGATTACCAATTCAGTCTCCCTGTACAAGCATATGTGTTACAATCAAACATAACGAATAACTTACCATGCGCCACAATACAACCAAAATTGAATTGGTCACACTTGAAAGGGCTAACTCTAGCCGATCCACAATATTTCATGCCAAATAAGATTGACCTGCTCCTGGGCATTGAAGTATACACTGAGATTGTAAAGAATAACTTAGTAAAGGGGCCACCAGGCTCACCTTCAGCACAAGAGACGAGTCTAGGCTGGATTTTGTTTGGAAATATTTCTGAACATCCACAAAACAATGATGAAGTTGTAGTCATGCATCACCATGTCGATATAAACATGGACAACCTATTGAAGAATCTTTGGAGTATTGATGACTCAACAAAACGTAAGTTTACTGCTGAAGAGCGAAAATGTGAAGAGATTTACGACACACAGCATTCTCGAACGCCAGATGGAAATTATATTGTTAAACTGCCATTTAAAAACTCACCGCAAGAAATAGGATTGACAAGAGACATTGCACTACGTAGATTAGAGCAAATAGAGAGGAGATTAGAGAAGAATCCTGATTTGAAGAAAGAGTATAGTAGAGTTTTTGAAGAATATATACAGCTTAACCACATGGAGAAGGTTCCAATAAATGAGAAGAACAATTTTTCAATATACCTACCGCATCATGCTGTTGTCCGAGATAGTGAAACAACAAAAGTAAGAATTGTGTTTGATGCATCATGCAAAAGCTCAAACAACACTTCTCTCAATGAATTGTTATTAGTGGGACCCCAGCTTCAAGAAGATTTAAGAAATTTGATTATGAGATGTCGCATGAAGCCAATCTGCTTTATAGCAGATATCCAAAAAATGTACCGCATGATACTTGTCACCAAAGAAGATGCTGATTATCAACGAGTATTGTGGAGAGAAGATCCAACACAGCAAGCAGAAGACTATCGCATGCTAAGAGTAACATTTGGAACAGCCTCAGCACCCTACCTAGCTATCAAAACACTCAAGCAATTATCACAAGACGCACAAGAGAAGTACCCCATAGGGGCAAAAATATTGTCTGAAGAGTTTTATGTTGATGACTGCATTAGTTCACATAATACAGTAGAAGAAGCTATAGTAGCAAGTCAAGAACTAAGAGAGATGTTAGAAGGGGGAGGATTTATACTGCAAAAGTGGGCATCAAATAACAAAGAGTTTATAGATCAAATCCCACCACCATTGAGAAGTGCAAGTGTGGAAAAAGGAATAACAAATGAAAGTATTATTAAAGCTTTAGGATTATCATGGAATATGACTACTGACACATTCCATTATCAAATTATATTACCACTCAAGCCAAAGATTATTACAAAGAGAAATATTTTAGCTGACATACAACGATTATTCGACCCACTTGGGTGGATATCCCCGGCTATAATTCCTGCTAAAATATTAATACAAGATATATGGAAAGAGAGATTGGATTGGGATGAGAAAGTTGGTAACACACATGAAGAAGAATGGAATAAGATACGAGAGAGCTTTAAAGACTTACATAAAATACAAATAAATAGATGGATACATATGACAAGAGAATGTAATATAGAACTGCATGGTTTTTGTGATGCATCGATGAAGGGATACTGTGCTGTAGTATATTACAGAGTAGAAACACAGAGTGGTGAGATAGAAACAGGAATAATTGCATCAAAAACCAAAGTGTCACCTGTTAAGACAATTACTCTACCACGCTTAGAACTGTGTGGCGCAGTGCTTCTAGCCAAACTGCTAACACATGTTAAAGAATCAATGAGATTACCTGAAAATCATATATATGCGTGGACTGATTCAACCGTGGTTTTGTCTTGGCTTGCTGGTGATCCAAATAGATGGAAACCATTCGTCAGTAACCGTGTGATTGAGATATTGGACAATACCTCCAAAGGACAATGGTTCCACGTCAAGTCAAAAGATAACCCTGCAGATGTGGGTTCAAGAGGTGCATATTTGGATACTTTAATAAACCATAAACTATGGTGGGAAGGGCCAGAATGGCTAAGAAATAAATATATAAATTTTACCAAACCCAATATTGAGACAACAAATATTGAAATAAGAAAAATACTAGTTAATACTAAGCTAGAAGAAGAAAGCAAATTAAAGTTTGAAGATTTTTACACTTTACAAGAACTTTTAAGAACAGTGGTTTACAGTGTAAGATTTTTAAAGTTTAAAAAATGGGCTGAAGTCAACAAAGTAATTACAACAGCAGAATTAGAAGAGTCATTGTTAAAATGTATTAGAATAGCCCAAAGAGAAGAATTTAGTAAGGAAATAGACAATTTAAGAAAGAAACAATATGTAGCGAAGGATAGTAAATTAAAAACGCTGAACCCATATTTAGATGAAGAAAATATACTCAGGGTGGGCGGCAGATTGCGAAACGCAGAATTGAGCAACAATCAGAAGCATCCCATAATTTTAGGGTCAAAGGGCCATCTTTCACATCTTATTGTTGCTGAAGCTCACAAGAAAACATTACATGGAGGAATACAATTGATGCTCAGCTACATTAAATCAAAATACTGGATAGTACGTGTAAAGAACATTGTAAGAGCGCACATACATAAATGCATTGTTTGCGCTCGGCAGAAAGCCATAGCCACAACTCAGCTCATGGGCGATTTACCTAAGGTTCGCACCACGCCAGCTCGGCCATTCATGCATAGTGGAGTTGATTTCGCCGGTCCACTACAAGTATTAATGTCAAGGGGAAGAGGGGCCAAGACACATAAAGCCTACATTTCAATATTTATATGCATGGCCACTAAGGCAATTCATTTAGAGTTAGTCGGCGACCTTACCTCTGAGGCGTTCATCGGAGCATTTCAACGATTTGTGTCAAGACGAGGAAGATGCACTCAGTTGTGGAGCGACCATGGTCGAAACTTTGTTGGCGCTAATAAAGAGTTACAGGAAGCGTGGAAAGAAGCCAGCCTAGAATTACCTGGTCATCTGATAGAGACTCTGGCTGCAGATGGCACTCAATGGCGCTTCATACCCCCGTACAGTCCGAATTTTGGCGGATTATGGGAAGCTGGTGTAAAATCGACAAAGTTTCACTTGAAAAGGATTTTAAATACTCACCTGACATATGAAGAATTGTCTACAATTCTCTGCCAAATCGAAGCGTGCCTTAACTCACGTCCGCTGGTACCGATTGATACGGCAGACACTGAACTAGAGATATTGACTCCTGGTCATTTTCTAATTGGAGAAGCACCTGTCACAATACCTGGCCCGGATCTATGTGATCTCAACATTAGTCGCTTGTCCAGATGGCAACTTATTCAACGACTAGTAACAACATTCTGGCATCGGTGGCAAAATGAGTACTTGACTAGACTACAGGCCCGATCAAAGTGGACTAAAAAGCAGAAGGAATTTGAGATTGGCGACATAGTTCTTTTGAAGGATGAGCAACTACCACCTGGAAAATGGGCGCTTGGTCGAATCATGTCGAAACATCCTGGAGAAGATGGCCTCACAAGGGTTTACAGTGTGAAGTGTCGCCATGGACTTGTCAAAAGATCAGTTTCTAGAATTTGTGCTTTGCCAATTGATAAGGATTAAGATTTTTAGTATTTGTTTTATCTATTAAAATAAGTTTTGTTTAGCTTCATTTTACATTTAGTATGTAGAGTCAACAATTTGTTAATTTTCATTATTTTACTTTATGCTATCGAAGAAGATGTTAAGTTTTATTTTTCTCACTAATTGTTCTTGATTTATGAAAAATGTGTAATATCATGGATAATTACTTCTAATGATTGTTAGAATTCGTTTATCATACTGTCTTCTATGCGTAAGTTAAGGACTAGGTCCTTGGTGGGCGGTATGTTAGGATTAATTAGCATTTTTTAATCTACAGAATTCTAATCTCTTTGTTTTTTATATCTATAAGTATCTTGTCTATGGTATGTATTTTTTTTACTCTCTGGAATACACCGGTCTCGAAGCAAACAAGATTTTCATTGCTCCTTCAGTAATTTAATAATATAAATAGTTTTAAAGGCAAATAGTTCACTAATATCAAGTACAGTAAGTATTAAACACAGATATGTGTCTTACAATATTCAGTTTGAGTAACGGACTTCTTTCAAGGTCGATGTGCCTCTACTTCTGTTGCAACACACGTTCAGATGTAAATATTATTAACATCAACTTTCTTGTTGAGCCAATAATAACATCTGATAGTCAATATATAATATTCATGTTTTTTTTTTTCAATCCACAAAATACCATTCTATAGATTTCAATTTGTCTAAACTAGAACGGTAGTACCATTGGGTAGCACTAATGTTTGTCGTCACAGAGTGCCACAGCCAGCAACGTTCCGGAACTAAACAGTGCAGTAAAATTGTAAAGCAACACCAACTAGTTTGTTAATGAATGCATTTCGCCCGCACGATGAATTTGCGCAGAGAATGCAGATAGAGCGGCGCGCGGGGCGGAGCGGCGAGGCGGCGGCGGGGCGGCGGGGCGGAGGGGCGGCGCGGCGGGGCGGGGTGCGGTCGGCCACCAGTCTTCAATGTAATTGCAACAATTATCTGCCCCGCAACCCGACGTGTGCAAGGATAGGGTTGCCGCCCGCCCGCCCTGATCTATCAGCCGGAGTTGTTTATTTTGTTATTTTTAAGGCAATTAATTAATAATAACACAAGCTTGTTTTTAAAAAAGGTTTTTTCCACTAATTTATATTTTTTAGTTATTTGGATATCATGTGATTTTCTATTAGTTTTTGTGTTCTCCTCAGCAAGGCCTTTCATTTGATACCCATACTGTGATTAATATGAAAAATAAAGCTTGTGACTTGTAATAATAAAATATATGAATAAATATAAGCAGTGGTATATTAGTTCCTAATTTAATCACGAAAACTTCGGAGACATAACCCTCCATGTGAATGATAAAACAATTTCCTTTCGTATTCGTATAACAAGTCCCTCTATGCTGTTCTGTTCGTTCGCACAAGCCCCCGACACGCTTCATGTATATTTCATACTTATATTTACAACTATTGTGTTATTTCGGCGCGTCAATCCGGTCGAGCCTTCCTGAACGTCGCGGCTAAAAAACAAAAGCGTTATTTGAACTCAATTGTTATCCCCGAAGCGTGTGCCCCGCTGCCCTCGGGGCCCCGCGTGAGCCCGCTCCTTTGTAGCGATAAGCCGCGGGGAGAGAAGGGTAAGGGGAGAGTGTGCCTCGTCCGAGAGGGATGATTACACCCGATAGGGATACCCTTCAACTCGAAGGGATTGAGGACCGGAGGTAAAGAATTCCTCAAAAGAAATAGTGCCTGGATAACATTAAAAAAATTGTTGTTGTGCTCCCGACTGTACAGGAGCATTTGTGCGCGTCGCGTTTGTGACAAACAAAGTTAGTAAGGAGAGGTCTCATCTGCAGTACATTATATCCTGCTTTACATCACTTCGGTTCAGCAACCATGAATGATGTTTCCTTTTAATGATTAAAATTAACGTAATAGCATGTTCGTACATACAACACAGAAAGTAGGTAGTACCAACTCATAACTCTCGCGCCTCGCCACCCGCCACGCGCTCTTGTGTAAAATATCTATCACTGTGTAAAGTTATTTTACTACGATTACTACTGGCGTTATAAATGGCAAACAATTAATTTATTATTAATCCTCATTACCACTTGTCTGTAGTCTGTACTATTAATAAAAAAAAAAATCGGAATGTAATGTGGACACTGTTTACGTCATTCACAAAATAAAAGAAGTGGATTTTTCTTTTAATTCGAGGTTATTATATTTGTATACAATGTAGCATTGTGAGTGTATCGAGCCACCGTGTGACAATTAATCACATCGCTGTTTAAACGCCTCCTAAACGTGATTCGTATTAACAACGCACACACCGCATTTTATTGACATGTAATGGAAAACTATTGGCTTCAACTAATATTTTTAACAAAATGGGCTTATGTTTCGCAGCACAAATAGTGTCAGTACTCTGCGTTATCTGCGTAGTAGAGTGCTTTTGGTCAAAACAAATGTAAGAGCCGCTTCACTCGATTGCAGTATTATACCCTCAATAAACAAACTAATAATGTAAGCTACTATAAAATATGGGTACTTAAGCTATGGAACTCGCCTAGAGATAAAAATATCATTTACATAACGGTGCATTGCTTGCATTTTGGAGTTGGGACACGAGGGCGGAGGGCGGGCGGCTCACGCGGCCTCGCGCTCGCGGGGCGATGGCTCTAGCTCTGAATGATAACTCGCGCTTTCCACACAAATGTTTATATTCAATCATGTGTTGTTTTGATTAGATCGCGGCGGTGGCGGTGTGGCGGCGTGGCAGTGGCGGCGGAATTCGTAAGCGGCTCGTTCAGGCGTTTGAATAACAAAATTGTTTCATAATTTCAATTGTCGTATTCATGGAGAAAAGTTGGCGCTTCACTCGCAATGCATAAATATTCAGTGCCCCCCTCCCCTCCTCGCTGCTCGCCTCGCCGCACTCCCCGCACTCGCCAGGGAGGGGTGAAGTGACTGAGATTTGGGATCGGTGACATTTTTTGTTTTTTAGATTTAGATGTAGATTAATCCGCCAGAGGGGTCGCCCGAGCGCGCATATTTCAAAAGTAATTCGAATAATGTAATTGAAATATATCGGAGTTGTTTGCGGAGCTCTATATTATTTGTTCGGCATTTTTGGGGGTGTGCTGTTTAATTATTAGATAGCAGTGGTAATGTTGGTAGTTGGTAGAACGATCGCTTTAAACGCAAGAGTTGCAGGTTGAAATCCCGGGCTCGCACTTTGGGGATTTTCGGATTTCATGTGCGAATGTGTTAAATAATGTCTTAAATTATGATTACCACTTGCTGAATGATGAAGGCAAGCATCGAGAGGAAATCTGAACGTATATAAAAGTGTATGAAGTTCGCCAGCCCACATTGGGCCAGCGTAGTTGCGAACTTGGCCCCAAATCTTCCTCGCATTGAGGGGGGAATGTGCCCGGTATAAGGGCAATAGTGTGTGAGTGTAATAATTATATTGGAACGAAAATACATTGGCGATGTACATGGTGCATTGGTGCACTGCAGTGCACCCTTCGGGGCTTACAGGCGTGATAATGTGTAATGGGTTTGAGGATTTGTTAATAATCGAACGTGCACTTGCCTACATATACCCCAATAAAAATAAATGGCAATTTCTTTAGATTTCGTCGACTTGTAAGCAGATTTTTTAGATTCTCCATAGTCAATCAATGTTTGATATCAGTTTCAACGTTTAACAGATGAACAGACTGACTGACGGACATTATTAGACATTATTATATAACATTATAGTAAGGTGAGGTTTTTTGCCTTTCTGGTACAGAACCCTTTATATCTGAATTTTAAACTTGTTTAACTAACGCTACTTATAAAAGTAGATTATGGTTGTTGAAATATACATTACATTTAACAGAATAAATACGTTGATCTATGGTATTCCGATATTTCATGGTGCTAGTTTCACACTGTCGCAGCGGCAGTGTCGAGGCGCGTCCGGAGGAGCGCCGGCACCGTTGCGTACGTTATTGTTCGACATAAAACTCACAGTGCAATAAAACACACGTATTTCACAAAATAAACTCATAATTTGGACTTTTATTCCGACACGGCCATTCAGCGGAGAGACTACGCTCGAAGCGTGGCTTCGTTCGTAGTCGCTACGAGGGAGCCGTGTCCGACGCCGCCGGAAGCGGAAGTCGTTAGCCGCCGCCCGCCGTGTCCTCTGTCACTCGCGAACAGCCGAATGGTGAATTTTATCTGCGTGCTGCATGCGTTCAGTTCAGTTATCATAACACAACCCGTGTCGCAAAAGACCCCCCCCCCCCCGCCACTGTAATTTGGGATAGGACATAACTAAAGTGCATGAAAAGATGTATGACTGTGGATGAAGCGAAAGAGGTTTGTCGGGATCGTAGCGTGTGGCAAACGGTAGTCTCTGCCTACCCCCATGGGATACAGGCGTGAGTATATGTATGTATGTATGTACATGACTAAATTGCAATAACTGATATAATCATAATTACTTATTTAAATTAATACTAATACTAAGTTACCTACTTATTTAAAAATCTTACGCAAATTGTTCAATGAGCTGAAGTTGTACCTAGCATGAGCACCAAAACTAAACCTATGTCGTGACAGGAATGAGAGTGAGACTATGCGCGACGCAGCTCTCTACACATAGCTCATCCGCTTTTAGAGGTAGTTTCCGATACGCAGCATCCAAATGGTGGAACAATATTCCCCCACCGATACGGAATCTGCAAAGTATTCACGGATTTAGAAGCAGGTTAAAGCGATATTTTCTTGAACACCAAAAAAGACAGGAAACATTAAAACACGACACAAGTGCTATATAATGAACCATTGTTATTGTATTTCACAGTTCACACTCATGTTTTGTGCATTATATGTTACATTTTTTTTGGCTGTGCTATACCCAATGATATTCTACTAAGAATATCATTGGCTATACCTATTAGAAAACACCAATACTGTTCACTGCATAATAGTGATACTTACTTTGCCCTGTTTGTTTATTGTTAGCATTTGACCGATGTTGGGTGGTAAACAATATTGCAATATTTTTATTACCGCAGTGCATTTTGTATTCAATCATTTATTGTTTTAAATATTATTTATTATTTTTTTAACGAAATGAGCGAAATGATGATATTTAATGGAATAAGATGAGGAATGGCATCACCTGCGACAAGCGCGGGTATTTCGCCAATGTCAAGTAATTAATAGCAAGGACAAATTCAATAAATACGCGTAATAAATAAAAATGAATGATGACAGTGATAAAGATGGCGGATGATCTATTTATTATTTATATAAAATCTCTTTTTTCCTACCGAAATGTCATCTTAATGTCAATGTCAATGACAAAAAAAAATCAAAAAGTTGCCAAAAGTTACTCTATGTGATTGTCTTGTAGCTGATACAGTTGTTGTAAGTTGTAAAACATGTACCTACTATAATTTTGTAATATTGTAACTTTGTTCAAATGTGTTGTCGTAAATAAATGTTTCTTTCTTTCTTCTCCTCTCGCATAAAATAAGACAGAGAGCGACCGAGTCAATCCGTGACAGAGGTCTTGTCTTCACATGCGCGCTAACACCACTGATCTGAATAAGTATTTTTTATTTACATATTCAATTACGGAATAATTTCTTCACATATACAATCCTATTATATGCCGTGTTAGTGGGGCTGCACTTGCACCTCACATTGCTTATGTAGAAAAAATCTGGGGAAGGCTTTGCCGATCATCTCGATCATTAGCATTTTACTGCAAAATTGAGTAGCTTATTATTTTTGTGATATACTTGTCTCTGGTGATCCCAATACTTATCTGTTGATGCTTTCGTCCGCTCGATCGTAGATAACCTTTGAGATGCCGAAACAAAGCAGCCGCGGCGCCGGCGGATCAAAGCCCAACTAAATTATACTAATTAGATCTTCAGCAGTTTGCTTCCCGCGAGATCCTGCCCCATCCGCCGCCGGGTCATTCCCCCCACCGTTTACAGTAATAAGGGACATTGAGAGCTCAATAGGAGAGCGGCCGAAGGTCCGAGGGCCCTCAATGTAATACGCCGAGTGATGCCGGCCGCCCGCTCCCAATCTGTAAACAACTTTGTTATATTTGCGGAACATTTAGTTAAAAATTGACTAAATGTGGTATATACATTAGTAAGGTATTAATAAGTACATAACGTGATGCTTTTACGCATATTTCCTATGCTATAAGATGAAGAGTTTGATTATTTAACATTTTAGTTATTGTTTCAGTTATACACTTTTTAAAAGTTAAACTTCGGCAAAACGTAGGAACATTGCATTCCGTGAATATCAGCCGACCCCTTCGAGAAATATGGGCGTGATGGTAATTTTGATGCGCTTAACATTGTTTTTGAGCTGCTTGATCTCTAATAGATAAAGCTGAAGTCTTGTTTGCTCCTGAAACAAGACAAGGTTGCGCTCACGCTGAGGGGAGAGCGCGCGTGCTGAGATTATAAGGATTAATTTTAATATTAATTAACTTTAATGAACACACATCAATGGCGCTGTCACCGCCACCCGCGCTCTAATTACTACGACGATGTATTTAGGAATCAATTGATGTTTTGAATAGCGTGCGGTAACCAATGTTCACAGTACCTGTTAGGAAATGAACATTGTAATACATTTGTCATTAATAAAAGTTACTGGTTTCTACTAAACAACTTGATTGTTATTGTTGTATATGTAACCTGAGTATTTTATAAGTAATACAGAAGGTCACGGTGTCACTCTTATATTTATAAGGAAAATATGTCGAAATTCATGGATGTACTTATTTTTAGTGAGGTACGGAAATTGAAGCCAAACAGGGAATATATACTTTTATATTATGTTTTGTGATTCCAACACACGGAAAACATCCAGCCGAGCAATTGACTCTGCAACACATTATAAATGGGCATTCTTTTCTAATCACAGATGTGTCCCGAATTCCAAGTTATTTTTTTGTTTTTATTGCACGTGTAACAATGATAGAATAAACGTGAAAAATACTATCCAGGCTCGGTCACGGGTCCAGATAAGATAAGTAATACCTAAGGGTTGAGTCCGCATTATTTTCATTCTTAACTCCGCAAAGTCGGCGGACTGTTTCCAGCTGAAATTTGGTAGATGTGGCCGCAATGCAAGAGATAGCATGCTGCACTGCCCGCCCGCGCCCCGCGCGCTATCATTAATGCCATATGCGGGGATAGATTTATTTCATACAGACTGTGCCTACTTGTCCACTTCTGTCATCGTCATGTGTTGTGAAGAGTGAGGTAAAAACTAAACTCCACTCATTTATCAAGTTTGAGTTTAGCGACAGATAATTGTTGCATTGAAAAAAAATAAACGGATTTTTTCGCTTCTTAACTTTGAATTCGGGCTCTGTGACCCAACTTGCGCCAACGAGGCTTCGTAAAAGTGGATCACCGTGCGAGAGGCGCGAGGCGCGAGGCGGCGCGACGTGTCCTGTCACTCGCCGTGAATACTGATGATGCACGAGGTCGTGCACGCATTTCCTTATGATTGATTTATTTTGTGCTCACTGTACTTACGTAGCGATTTTATGGTGATTTTGTAAATTGCTGTGTCATTTTTATTCGTTCAACGAATATAAACAGACTCAGACTTCTTCCGTTCATATCACAAGGCGGCCCAAATACTTGGAAATATTACACTATAACCTGCGCGCCTAACAAAATAATATGAGCGAATATGTACTGATACAATTGCTAGCGACAACGGCGCGTTACACTCTGTTTGACCGTCCGCGTCGGCTGTCACCGGGCCGCATAAACATGCCAAACATATCGCACGGCCTGGGAACAGCCGTAAACCGCTCAAGTTGTGCTCGTTCACCCTCCTGTCCCAGAATGCTTAGCGCTTACGGGATCTCTTGAATTTTAAACAATATACGCTACGATATAAAAGATCGCGATTGTTCTAAAATTATACAGATGAGTGTTCATATAGTATAAATAACATAATTTAAATTAATAACACGTGATCAGAAATACAGTTACACAAAAATATTTACGTTTTTACTTTTTTGTATCTAATTTAAGTTTTGTATTCTCTCTGTTCTTTGTGTTTGTGCTGAATAAATGTTTTTTCTTTCTTTCTTGTTTCTTTTTATACCATCACCCTCATGGTGAACAGCCAACATTAGACACCAAGCATTGGAAATAACATGATGTAAAACCCACGCATTAATATACTACTTTTTGAT
The DNA here is from genome assembly GCA_914767695.1 of Ptilodon capucinus. NCBI lineage: Eukaryota > Metazoa > Arthropoda > Insecta > Lepidoptera > Notodontidae > Ptilodon > Ptilodon capucinus. The sequence goes on from OU611822.1 coordinate 11,738,728, forward strand.
AATGGCAAGGTTTGAACGTGCGTGTGAGCGCAGGGCTAGCGCGCCGCGTCACGTGACGGGAATGGCGACGCGATAGGACTCCCCGCGATCATCGTTTGCCTGAAGATCTATTCCCGAACAATAGTCATGTTAAGTGCGCGCGTCCATTCTTATATACTATCTAGATTACCAACTATGAGCTTATTTTGAGATGCAGCTCTCATTTTAAAAATAGAAGCATGGATAAGCCTTTAGCTGCAGAAACGCAATAAATTATTATTCTGCATAATTTCGAGTGAACAAACTTTTAAACCCCTCCTAAATATATATCCTCGCAATATTTACTCCAATTAGAGCTCATCTCCACAGTTTAGCCACATAATTTAAAGCACGTACGACGCGCACAAAGAGTCAATTACCAAAATGTACGGCCCATATTATAGCCTCGCCGCGGCCGGCAGAATAAATAAGGCGCGTAGGCGGGCGGCGCGGCGGGGGCGGGCGGAAGCCCGGCGTACAGCCATGCTATTCTATTTACAAGCTCATGTGAACAATCATCGTGTTCATGAAATATACATTATATTACTTGGACCCGCACCGACCCTCCATCTGGCTAATCAACTTAATGCTAAATTTTAGTAGATCGCCAATTCGGTTTATATTCTAAATTGATTCAAATCAGACAATTGCATAACGTTACCTGCAACACGTCCTGGATTTACAACAGGCAGAGTAGACGCAGCCGTCTCGCGGCAAGGGTTTTGCTCGCCGCGCGCACCGCCCGCTCCGCCCGCCCGCAGAGTACACGGTGCGAATATTAAAAGGGCGTCGTTCGGCAGAAGTGCAGTACTTTAGGCGGCCTGTAATTAATGCCGGGTAAATGAGGCCCTCCCGCCCGCCTGATGAATATTTAGATTTATTGACACCCCTCACATACAGATTGGACGATGAATTAATTCACGAGAAATGTACTCGTTGAATAAATTACCTGTTTTTTTCTTAATTCGAGGCACACGAGTCAAGGCGTGGCGAGGCGTACGTTATGTACGGCGCTCAGTTATGTGCCGACAGCTTTCCCAATCACCCATATTTATTTATTTATTACGCTCTTGTTATTTTCTAAATAAATTTATGAACGATGGGTTCTTCATATTTTTATTGCTTAATAGGAGCTGTTATTTTCAATATAATGTGGTAAAAGAATACAATAATTAATTATCTGCCTAGTGACCCTTAATCCATATATACCTATCCAATGTCTAATATCAAAGTAATCGAAATGTGGTTGGTTGTGTGTGATGATGTGATGATGATAGATACCCATGATAGATACAACGTCGGAACTTGATTCTGTCCTTACCTAAAACCATTATCATGTACCGAGTTTGTGTCACAATATTTTAATCCGCTATAATAATTAATTATATAATTAACGATTGTCCGGCCAGAAATGGATGATAGCACTATCTCAAGGTAGATACATGATTTTCAAGTAAGTGGGTCATTTATATTAGTTCCTATGTTAAATTTCTGTAGCGGTAGTTTGTGATTACAAATTTGTGTGACAGATGATGACGAATTTGATTCAGATTGTGCAATCATATCAAACACATCGTGTACGAATTTACATGAATATTTTACAATTATTCGATATTAACCATTCCGCTGTGCACATTCCACAAGAGCACGGCGGCGCTGCACTGACTAATATGCCATTTAAAATATAATCCGTGCGCCGCCGCCGCCGGCCTCCCGCGCGCCCGTTCGCACATATTCGACGTTTAACGAGTTTCGCTTTGTGAGACAAACAAATTAGCCGCGGGTCCAGCGCGTAGTTAACGCTAATTCAGTGAATGCCGCCGCCATCCAAAATGCAGCACACTGCTTACAAATTATTATTATGAAACTTAATGTCTAAAGTAAACTTTTATTATATTATTTTATTTTATTATTAATTTGCTTACATCTTAACAAAACCAATATTCCATTCCTTGTGTACAAATAAGCAATACTTCAGAAGCAGGTGCATGAAACTGTCAATTTTAATTTGAAAACAGGCTATAAAGAAGTCTCTCAGTGTCTCCTAAGCCTGGAGGAGAAAGCCAAGTTTTCTCCAAATTATGCGGTTCAAGCGCCCACAACCAAACCAACTAATTGTGTTGATTGTTATACCTAACTTTTTTCTCCACCATACCTTAGAATTCTTAAAAAAATATTTGTCTAATTAATTATGTGACTATGGGAATGCTATATACCAAGCGTATATATCTATTGACGAGTGCATGAGTAAGTGTTTTACGTACGCTATAAGTAATGGCGTCCGTCCCGTCCCACTTCAAATGGGATTAAGAATAAATAACAGTAGTCGCATATTGATTCAAATGTCGACCTTGATTCGAACACGTTACAATGATCACGTTTATTTATTAATTTAGGCGGCCACATGAGTATATGTAAAAACATTAACGCATACATAAAAGAAAAGGATAAAACATAGTAAATAACTTATCAATTTGCAATTATAGATATATCCGGTTCATATCTTAAGATTGTAGCAAGCACCGCATCTGTTGGTTATAATGTATTTTTTAATCCTTTTATCACTGGGGCTTCTTGAAGCCTCAGTGATAAAGCGATATACTTGTATCTCGCTTGATTTCTACCAGACTGTCTTGTCTCGTCTCTGGGAGCTAATTAAACACTGTCCATTGATCCTTAAGTACGTGGTGTATCGCCGGCCGGCAACAAACAAAGCTCAGAGAGCGTTTAGTGTAAAGAATACATTAAGCTTCGTTAGACGGGGCCGAGTCCGGTGCACAGAGCGGGCGGGGGCGGGTGTACTCCCCACAGGGGTTATAGTGGGTGCAAGATTGAACACCATGAGTTGAGGCGCTCACCCACTTGCACTGAACATCATACTCTGTCAAAGATTAATGTAGTGACCTTGTGTCGTATTCAGATATCTATTTGGTGGATGTAGAGACTATAAAAGTTATTTTATTTATTATGTAACTCTATACTATTTATATAACTGTTTACTATTTATATAAGAGTCGATTCAAAGCAGAGACTAATATGTTTTTAATAAACCTGACTTCTCCGAAATTTCCTTTGTGGTGCAGAGCCAACTTGATGACGTTCTCTACTCGACTACAACCGCCAATCATTTAAAAGTAAAAACTGGAAATCATTTCCGTGTTCAATTTGTGGCTTTTGAAATGTTGTTTATCACTTTTCTGAGTACAAAGTATCGCGGATATCGCGCGATCGACAACTGTCTACATCGCATCGCGCGCGATACCGCCCGCGCCAGGTGCCTAATGCGCAATTATTACATTCATTACATTATATACCGATTATCTTCATGATTACACGATTATTTGAGTATACGTTGAACAAGTACAATTATATACAGGGTGTTTCAGAAATCCGAAATAATACTTTGACATTTGCATCAGTATCGGGTATACAACTGAATGGAATAAAAATTTGACCATGTTTTTTCAACATTTTTTTCGTCGTCAATTTTTTTATCTTGCAATATCTCGAGTCCTATGTCAAATTTGCATGTTCTGTTTTGTGAATATTGGTAGCCACCCCTCATAAGTGTAGTTTACACTGCTGGCTAGGGTTATGGATGTACCCATAGGTCAGAACACAATACCTGTCACAAATGTTCAAAGGTCTATAACTCAGAAACTATGATGATTAGGTATAATCTGTCTTTACTATGTGTTCAGGCAACACCGGGCGGCTTGCGCCGCCGCCAGGTGGCGCCAAAAACTTTAGTGCCGCGGCCATTACCAATTACGAACGCTGACGAACGAACGACTAACCAAACTTTTTGTACTTTTATTTTATTATTTTTATATTACAAACGAATACGAAGAAAAGCAGTACATATGGGCTACAGTATATGTACCCCGAATATTATTTCGGACTTCTGATACACCATGTATAGTAAATATAGGACATATTCATATTTTTTGTGTATTGACGATGTATAGGTCCTGTATTGGATTAAATGAATAAACAATATCTGATATCGAATCATTGTATCCACAAAACTCATCAATATACGAACCCTGTGAAAACTAAATCAACGAGTACAGTGCATAGCATAAGTTATTTTCAGAACTTTTATATAGTTTATAATTATATCCAGAATATTAATACGAGTATGTACCAAATATTATTTAGGCGTATTGCGACTTTGATTGTTACTAGGTATTAGGTAGACGCCTCATATTGGATATGATCACAGTAGGTACAGTCAGGGCGGGGAGGGGAGGGGCGGAGTGTAGGCGCGGGCGTCGGTCAGCGCGTTCTATCACCTCGTAAACTGTTTAACGAGCTCTTTATCCCCGTCCCGCGCGCCGCCCGTCACGAGGTTATACTACTTTTATCGCTCACGTGTGCGCACTGAACAGTGGACACTCCACTCATTATTCTACGACAACTTTATTAATATCCTATTATCTACTCATCGACTTGGAGTACCGTTTGGTGTATGTGCCTTAAAATATCGGGATCTGTAGAACTGGAAGATGAGAAAACATTTCCGGTCAGTTTGGGACAGAATAATCTTTGGTAGATTTGGTAGCTTTTGACGCCGACTATACGCACTGCCATGCCGTATTGCTTTTCGAAACACTTGTTATCAAATGTATTTACATCGTCATAAGTTTCATTTATTGTATGTTTTGTTGATGGACATGATAATTGTGTAATTGGCTGACGGGTACCTCTACTCGGCCACCAGTTGTGTATCACGCGACAATGACCGACTCGCGCACGAAAGATAGTCGTAGTACCTATAATAGAAAATGAAAGACCAGAATTAATAACGTAACATAATTAAAACATCACATGGTCAATTGCATCGTCTTTTTCAATTTCAATTTATTTATGTATTAAAATACAAACGGGTCGTGGTTTTTAGGGTTTCGTACCCAAAGGGTAAAACGGGATCCCTATTACTGAGACTTCGCTGTCCGTCCGTCCGTCTGTCACCAGGCTGTATCTCATGAACGGTGATAGCTAGAGAGTTGAAATTTTCACAGATGATGTATTTCTGTTGCCGCTATAACAACAAATACAGAATAAAATAAATATTTAAGGGGGCTCCCATGCAACAAACGTGATTTTTTGCCGTATTTATAGATAATGGTACGGAACCCTTCCTGCGCGAGTCCGACTCGCCTTGGCCGGTTTTTATCAAACACCTTAGTTTAAGCTGACAAGCTGCAGAAAGACTTCCGCTGATCACGCTCATATAAAACGTCAGTAAATACATGACATAAGTATGCGTTTTTTTATTGAATTGAATGATATTAATAACTTTGTAGTAAACATTCACTATTTATTGTGAACAGAATACTTACCTGTTGTAAAAGACTTAATAATTTTATTTTTAACGTTTTGTCTTGTATTAAATAATTGAATACTTTATCCGTGATTGATAGCACTTATCGCAATGTCAATGTTATTATTACTTTTATATCCGCTATCTTATCTAGCCTTCAAGCGTCGCGAGATACGCGGCGTCAATACCAATCCAACTAAAGCGTGACGTTGGTCCGTTACTATGAGGATTTACAGATAGTGACGTCGGTGATATAAACTAAAATAATTTGGAATTACGACTCCTATACAATTATTACTGAGGTCGCGCGTCGCAGCGCTTTATATGTAAATAATAACAATATTCGCTAAGCCGCTATAGAGTGGTGACGAGGTTGCCCAATCGTGGGCGGCATCATGCCACCGGCTCGGGCCACGGGGCACTGGGCAGCACTAACTGCAAGTACGACCAATGAAATTACTCAAGCGCGCAAACTTCCCGCCGCCTGCTCTGCAAACTTAATTAGTGAAGTAGTTTTAAACAAAACATCACAAAAGCTCCCACAACTTTTATGCGGAAGGCTGTACGAAACCTTATTATTATTTACACTCAGCCTAGCCCTACTCTTCTACTGAATATATTATTATTGAAAATGTTGGCATCAAGGAAATAATGTGAAAGTAATTAGTATTTATACCTAGTAATGGAATTGCTACGTAAAGTTGTAAGGGTCAGATTGGTTTCCTGTATATTTATACGATGGCTAGATAATATGTATTACTGAACAAGATGCATTTATCGACTCTATTAAGTACTATCATATTATATAAAAGTTACGTAAAACAATCTTTGACAATCTATAATGTTCTGTGGGATTGGGATTAGAGACTGTTTTACAAATGCGACATCATTCTGATAAAGTGCGTGTTCATCATGCGTACTCCTCGCCAGCTGGGTGACCGGTGATATAGGCATGTTATGGCCGTGCTCTATCGGCTCTATCTACGAGCTGTCTGATAGCGCGGCTATCGGACGGGTGGACGGGGCGGGCCTGAGCTACAGCCTTGGCACAGCTCTCTAATGCTATTATCCGGTTACCTTACTACTTGCCTTGAAGAAAAAAATATTCCGATTATTGCTTCCTTAATACGATTCCTGTCTTGTAACACTTCAGCATCACGATATTGCGTTAAAAACTGTTAATGTAAATAAATAGTTAGCCAGGCTACATTTAAGGGAAATTCGACCTTAATAATATGATATCAGAATTTCTCCACAAGAATAGCTCCATGGGAAGTCACAATTCCAATATTCTGACAATACCGTGAAATGCATGAATAATATTGTTTTAATTATTTAACAACGGAAGCATAAGCAGATAAATGCCTAAATTTTTAAGTAATTGAATAAGAAGGTACCAATTCAAACCTGATATTTATTTGCATAAAGTTGCGCAAATTCATAAAGTGACGCGAGTGATTTAATTAATCTCGATTTATTATTTACAATATATAATGCGATAAGTGGTTATCATAGTATTAACATGTATCAGGCAATAAGTGGAAGATTGTGAAAGTCACCTACCTACCACATTATTTCGAGCACATTGACATGCTAGTTGATTGCGATAATAACCCATAGGCCCACATATTAACACGGCGGATTTTGATGTTTTCTCAAGAGCTGAACCAACTAAGCGAACCCAGCTTCTACGCACAAAGGGATCTAGGCCAGTACAATATAAAAGCCGTATATAAACAATAGAATTTTTATTTTACGTCTCTCTCTTTGTAACATGACAGGCGAACCCAGCTCAGAGCGTCGTTGCGTTTTCTCAGACATACAATTACTCGCGAGATATGCAGGACCTAACGATCTGTTGTTGTGAGATGGAGTCCAGTTACACAGGAGACCTACACAGTAGAGGAAGGGGCCCACGTTACCCTCCGCGGGCAGTCACGACCATGCGCCAGCCGCTCGTGCCGCTATGCATCCGGAAGGTGGTAGGGAAAACAAAGATAATGTCCGCTAGGTAATGGTCACAAACTCTAACAAAAATGCGCAATTTGTCACGTTTTTTCGATGAACGTGAACACAATAAACATAATCGTCGTATAATAATATTGTATTACTGCAATACAGGATTAACCTAACGACTAAAATACCGATTAGACTATACTCAACTTCAGAACATACCTACCGTGATAATCTTGCTATCTACGATACACGTAGCATGCATCCAAAGTCATTTCATAATCCAGGAAATGAACAAGTAGCTCTATAAGTCCTTGCGTGAGGCGGATTGAAGGCCGCTGCGGCTAGCCTTGTCTCTACCGAACTGCCCTCGTGCGCAGCGGATTGTTCACTGTCACAGCGCATCGTGTAGCGACTAGCGTTGGTGTTAATGAGCGTGTTCGTTTTATCGCACACATTGATAATAACTGCTCAGTAACAATATTATTAGAATTTGTTATAAAATAATTTAGGAATATCAAATACTGGCAATTCTTTCGATTTATTTTTACTGTTTATAGTAGGTAGAAAATAAAACAAGGTGAGCCGTTACTCACGTTATGTTGCGTTATCCACGTTTTTATTCAGAAATTCCAAGTTTATTAACATTCGTTTGTTTGTCATATTATAAATTCATTCGCTAGCGTAATATCTAAACAACCTGCTTACAATTCCAGTCTTGGGGCCTCCGCCGCAGCGCGCCTGCGACCTGCGCCTGCGACACCTCGTCTACGTCAAGTATTGTGGACAATAACAATTACATAGAACAACTTAATGACAAATTGGTTTTTGTAGAGAATAGAGATAGTATTACAGTTACAGGTGGTATTACAGTTAGAAATTAGAATTACAGTTACAGGATTAAATAAAATATTAAAAATAAAAAAGCCTTTATTCCTGCTACCAAGCAAAAATATAAATGTAAGTGATATAAAATTAGAAGAGTACTTATGCTATAGTGATAGAAGTCGCTCCGTCGTCGGTTACAGAAATACTGTTACTATATTTTGAGCACATTTTATCAACAAACTTATAGCACGGTTTGAGCCGACATTGTTGTAGCTGAAGGCCCCTGCTCAATGGTGGGTTAGCAAGCCTAGCGAGGTGCCGCGGGGCGGGCGCGCAACACAACGCGTCCCGCGCTCCTGTCCATACACTATACGGTGCAATAGCCTAGTCCAATTTACAATACTGAGCAACGCCTCCAGCGCCGCAGAGCTTATTGCTATCGTGACAACGCGACACGAGCCAACAATCTACCCGCCACCGCCGCCGCCGTCGAAACTGTACGTAAGTATTACAATCAACACAATTTTTTTTCAGAACCGGTTTCTATGCATTGAGGAAAGTTATGCCATTTAAGGGCTCGGCGTGGCTGGCGGTGACGGCGCGGCAGGCGGAAGAACATAGATTGAAGGCGGTAACGCTTCGTTGAGAAAAACGCCTGTAAGATAAACTCCGAATATCAAAATATTACATCATCGTAACAAAGAGACAAGAGAGTCGTTGTAAAGATTAAATGTATTTATAAATTACTATAATCGATAATATACACTATCATTTACATGGAACTGAGTGAGTCGTGTATTACAGTGCTACTTATATAAGATACATTATGTACAGATCCCGAAGTCGGGGTGACTAGAACAGAGATGTATTTTTCATTGCCTCTTCGGCCAGTGTGTGACTTCACTGATACATTATACGCAATTAAATTATTAATATTAGTTATACTTATTTCACCTGTCAAGTAATTCGTTCAGATTCCCATTACGTAGGTAACTATAGTAATATATTAAACGCTTCATAAATATGTGCTCAAGTTTGGCCCTCCACTGTCATTATAATGATTAATGCGGACAAGCGAGCTTTATTTACAGCGAGTTCCCTATATATAATATTGCTCTAATTATTTTAGTTCATAAAGAGGAAAATAACTCATTGACGTAAATATTATACAAAATAAATGAACAGTTGGGATTGACACGGAAGTGACGAGTGCAAACGGCGGCACCCAGCGGCGGGCGCGGTGCCGGCCACCGCCAGAGGCCGCGCCGCGAGCACCCGGGCGGGACAACACATGGACGGATCGCACTTAACACAGACATACACAAACTTATTGTTTTCATAAGATTGTACCATTGTACAAAGGAATAAAACATTAATAATAAAGACAATTCAAAGAAATCCAATGGGAAACAATAATTTTACATTATAACTTCATTAACATTATACCGCAATCATATTATGGACAGTCTAAGTAATACAAAGATCAAAATGACCTTAACATTTTCTTTTATGTATTATTGTTAAAATCTTATTTATTTTTATTATCGGGTAGCCGATGATACACATCCTTGCCTCTAACTTTATAAAAATCAAATTCCTGCACGAATAAGTTAATGTTCCATACAAAAGTTTTTTGTGACAAATGACTTTTCAATTCGATTAAAGAAATTCTATAAAGAGAAGAATTGTTTTATGAAGGTAGAGAGTAGAGTAATAACAATATGGAAGAAAGAGTTGCTCCAGTATAATGTTATAGTTGAGTGTGGTTTGTCTGTGTGTGTGTGTGTGTGTGTGTGTGTGTGTGCTCAGGGCAGGTTGGAGTAGAGGTGGTGGTGCGCGCGGTACACGGAGGTGAGCCGCGGGTCCAGGTTCTGATACTCCTTGCCGGAGCGCGGCCGCAGCGTGCTCGTCGTCTGACGCATCACCCTAATATGCAATCAATTAAAATCGTTCAATAATCTGACATTAAGAAATCAAAGTTCGTAATTAGTGCATTAGGGAAGTGAATGGACTCCAACGCTTACCTCATTGTATTAGGTGTGTCAGTTGAGGAATGTGAGGAGCATATCGAGAGAGTCTCTATATAGTCTGACATGTCAGATGTGCCGCTCGACGTGCTATGCGTGTCCATTATGCCTGCAAATAAGGCACCGGTCAATATCGTTTTAAATAAATTAATAAGTTGATTTAAGAGCAATCATATTAAGTTCTCACCTCTCAATGGGTTGGCAGATAGCACGGGTACTTCCGCCTCGGCGGACGATGATTTAGCGGGCACTCGTATTCTCTGCAGCGTGGCAAAGTCCCGCAGCGGGTCCGTGCTCTTGGAGCGGCGAGGCAGTGAGGTGTGCATACAAGTGGTGGCCCGTCGCGCGCTCCGGTAATGACGCCTCGTCGCCGCGGTCGTCAGTGGCAGTTCAAATTCGATCAATTCGCCGGCGCGTCGCAAAGACCAACTCGATACGCCCGAATCGTTCGAACTGGACGAGTCCCTGTTCCCACCGGCTTTTCCCGGCACCGACGTCGACCGCTTCGCGAGCGGAACACCTCTACCTCGACCCTTGGAAGCCTCTGAGCTGTCGGCATCTGAATGTTTGTTATCCGCCGCGCAGTCGCAGGGCGTGGACGTTCGCTCGCCTTCCAGAGCGATATTTCGAAGAGTCTCTATAGAAGACGCAGAGCCGTGACTACCGATACTACCCTCGAATTCTTTAACGTCTTCGAGAAATCGGGAAGAATCCGCTGAACTGGAACGCTTTCTGTACTCAACCTTTTCAGTTCGGTCTACCTTCACGCGAGATGCTCGTATTTCGACAGCTCGGTCTACCGCGTCGGTCCGACGACTCGCGTCGGGTGCACACAGTGTGGGATTGCTCGCGGACTTTTCATCCAGTAACCTGTTGACCGGACTCTTTGCGGGGTGCTTTATTGTTTGGATAGCAAAACTACCTACCGGCGACATCGGAGTGTATCCGGCGAGCGGCTGCTTATTCTGGTCCAGTTTATTTCCTTCTATAACACCGGGTTCCATCATCAAGTAGTCGTCGTTCATGTTGACATTTGCAGTTTCAAGCTCCTTATCTTTATCACGTTGAGGATGCCCACACTTTGAGCAAATAGTCTTACCGTCGACTCTTGTAAATGTAATGGGCTTTAAATTGGCACTAATTGCATCAAGCTCCACTTGAGTTACACCGGCTCTCCTGAGCAAATCTTTGGCATTTTCGTAATGTTCTAAAGACAAAGCAAAATTTAGATTCTCATAATTCGCTAACGGACCATCGTCGACCTCTAGGAGGCGCTCGTCCAAGCTGCGCGAGAGGCCGCTCTCGGCGGCGGTCTCGTCTCCTCTATCGCACGTGCGCTGTTTTCTCCTGGTTTTGCGAGATAGATCTATAGTTGCGTATAATGCGCTTCGGTCGTTTGGCGTAAGATTTTCTTTATTTGGCACTAAGTTATCACTTGACACAGTATTTTTTCTACAATAGGGAAGTTTAATCCAATTGTTAGCCCAGTCCGTCACGCGCTGGCAGGGACAACTCGCGGGCTGGAAATTCTCTTCGGTGTCCACTATCGTGGGCTCTCTCCGTCGTTTACCAAACTTCAGTAAACAACCGCATGGCTTTTTTAGTATGACAGCATTGGAGCTGGAGTTTTTAGTGAATTTAAATAGTTCATTGTTGAGACACTCTTTAAGTCGTTTCGGGGTATCGTAATATTCTCCTTCGACCTGCCAAAATAAACATTAATTTATTATTATGAGCCCTAAACAAAACACCCGTAATTGATCAATGATTGTGTGTCTCACCTCTGCCGACGGAAGTCTCGGGACATCATAGTTCTCATAGGGGCCCACTCTACTCTGCTTCTCCTCTGTGGAGGCGACGTGCGTGCAGCTGCAGGCCGACACGGGTGGCGCCATCGGCGGCCTCCGAATCAAGTTGAGCTCTAGTCTTGTGGGTTTGGGAGGTCTCTCCGGCACACGATCTGAGCAGTGGCAGGTCTCCTCAGTCTTATCAAGCGGACTGGGAACAATATCACAGGGCGGCGCGAAGTCGGACTCTCTGTTCGCCTCGTGCACGGGCTCCATAGTCCAGGCGGGGTTGAAGTGCTTGGCGCCGGGCGTGAGCGCCGCCGTTGAGGAGCGCGACAGTGCGCCCAACTTGGACATGCAGCTCATGCAGCGCTCCAATGACACGCCCCCCCCGCCGCCCCACGCCGCCGCATCCGTGCTCTCTACCATCTCATTGACCGACGCCGTGTCGCCGAGGCCCATGTCCTGGAAGTGCGTCCTCTCCGCGGAAGGCCAGTACGGAGAGACGGGTCCCGCCTCCTCGCCCGCGCACGCGTCTTCGTAGTACCGCGACTCCACGGGTGGCAGAGACCGATCTATCGTGTTGAGCTCGGACAGCCTCGTGTCCGAACGGTACGCCTTCTGGGATTTTGGGCTTTCCACACCTAATCCATAATAATATGTGAATAAAAAATTTATAAAGAGAGCAGTCTAACTTTAAAAACAAATTGATGCCAAAAACAAAATCGTCCCAAATAAGATAAATTTGTAAATCACCATACACGTCGATGCACTCCAAGTGTCGTGGCCGGTAATAATGAAATATATTCGTGATAATGTTTCTTGGTCGTATTTTTGTAGTACCTTCGTTTTTCCTTAAGTTGTTCGGTCGTCTCCGAGGCGAGAGGCGGCCCTGCGCGGCCAGCTGGAAGTCGCGCGCGATGTCCTGCGCCTGATCCGAGATGAGCACGTGCAGGCCCTCGCCCTTGCCGCAGTGCGAGCCGCCCTCGAAGCAAAACCTCCCCTCTACCACACCGTAACGCCTATGCACATAATACCAATTACTCAGATTACCAAAAGAAATGGGGACGAAAGGTTTGAAATAAATAAAGTAGAAGAAAGATTTAGCGTGCTCCAAGTGCGTAGAACGGACGCACAGTGAAGGATCGTCTAATAAAAATTGCAGATTTGCAGCGTTAGGGAGCGATATGGTCGTGTCCTGTAAAGCTGGTTTACCTAAGATGAGGCAGCTCCCAGATGCCGAGCAGTCGCGGCGGCACGCCGGCTGTGAGAGCAAAGCGGCGATCATGGAGGTGTAGCCGCGCGGGGCCCGGCGGCAGCCGCTTGCTGCCGCAGGTGACGCCCGGGCCGCTCGCCCCGCCGCCCGCGGCGGAACCGGCCGCTCCCACAAGCACCAGGTAATGGCGCGGCTCACCTAGGTGCGCAGTCACCTTCACCTAAACGAACGGAAAAAATAGTACTATGTACAGAATGGCCGCTTCTTATTTTTTTGTTTTTGTGAATTCATCTTTTATACGTTTATTACCGGCAGTAGCATCGCTTATTATATCTCGACTCACCTGCCATTGTATGAGTCGCTCCCTGGTCTCAAAGGCAAGAATGGCGACCAGGTCCCGGCAGACGAGCGCGAGCGTGTTGGAGTGCTTGTCGAGCGTGAAGCCCGCCTCGCTGCCGAGGTACTGCTGCAGGGAGAGCGAGGCCTTGCTGGCCGCGCCGCTACAGCGAGCGCGCGAGTCGCGGTACAACTGCAGGTGCACGCAGTCTGCACACACACACACACGCATGTCATCGCACTACACTCGAAACCGTCCACTAGCCGATCTGAAGCCAAACTGCTGGCCGACTCATTTTCAGGTTTGGTACCAGGTGCTGTGCGAGTAATATTTCAACTAAGCATAGTCAATGACTCAAAGAGCAATTGTAAAATATTGTGAGTTTCCAAATTATGTGTTGCCCTTTCTGAATGAGCCTTGGATTGCCAGCGCCCACGGCACTAGGCATAATGCATAGAGCACAAGGCAGGGGCAGGTGTGCGTGTCATTAGTAGTTATCGATCGCGTGCAATAAACGTCGCAAGGGGAGAAACTCGCATTTTCCGTGTTTTATGGAGTCGAAAATAGGCACCATGGAATCCTTTATAGTCTAACACGCATTCAACAGCTACGCACGACGCCGCGTGGCATGCGAGATATTGTACTAAATCACTAAAAAATACTGTTTTTTTTTTACTTTGGACAAGGATTAGAAAATAAAGTTAAATACAGAAAGCAGAAATTATCCTGTCAAATATTTCATTTCGCCGAATAAGATGTGATAACATACATAAAAAAAATACACGGCTCCACCAGTCTGCATAACTCGATGTAAAGATTTGTGTTTGAAGATCTCCTCTCGCGGCCCACCCAGGCTCCCGCCAATATTCTCACGGCCCGCGACAAAACTAATGGCAATAACAAGAATCTCCTAACAAACGTTTGCTATATGCCGGTAACGATACAGATGTAGTCACACAAGAAATAGCGTGATATTATGCACTGCAGCCCACCTCTTCCCCCTCCCTCTCCGCCGCCGGCGCCGCTGTTACCGCCGCCCTATATCGTGCACAAAGCTACCTACTCGCTCGTGAATGATTCACTCGCCGTTTTATAGTAATTTCTTTTTTCACTGCGAATAAGTGAGCCAGCTTAAACACTTTCCCAGTTCAGACACAATCCAGCCGCGAGGCGGACGACTACTCGAGTAGTATAGTTTATACCTTTTAGGTTGTGGGATTTGAGATGTTTAGTTTGTTACAAAACGTCGTAGCAAGTGGTCATAGCCGACGGGATGTTTTATTACCAGTTTATGAGGTTCATAATACGGAGGAAGTAGACGTTAACATGAGAACAAAGAGCGCTCCTCTGAGCTCTCTCCTCTGAGCCCCTCTGGTGATCGTAAAGGGCGCGTTTGATTGGCACGCGTCGCGACGCGTGTAATTACAGAGCGCAGGGTGCGCGCGCGCACCGCGCCGGAAGTGCCGCAGTTGGTGGTGCCACACACGATGCGTTTATACCAAACAAGGAATGACTTCAAACAGATTTACAACTTGCACACATCTAATGATTTCACTTCACTTATTAAAAAAATCTATGGCTTCCATCGAGTTTAGCCGATCATTTTGCCAACAACGGAATTTAAAAACACTTAATCGGTGGGTAATCCTAGAACGAACCCGACGAACAGAGAATTAAAACATTGTACGGGGCTTCAGCTCTACGTGGACGTCGACAATTATTTTATTATATATTACTTCGTCCGCGTAGAAGTCGAAATGGTTCTAATAGGAGTTTTAATTGTTTTTTTAAGTTATTCATTTTGTTACAACATGTTCAAATGTCCTTACCATTCCGTGTCCTAGAAGTGCATAACTTCTTTAAGCTTAGAAACCTTCAAATGAGGAAGGTACCTCATTTGAAGGTTTATAGTACGGTATATACGGTTTATACGGTATATACTACGGTTAATACGGTTATATACGGTATATAGGTATATAGTACGGTGACTTTCAAGACATTCAAATTTTAAAGAGTACCCATTTAAGTGCATTTTAAGTGAGTTAAACCTTTTTTGAATAAAATCGGATTGAGTTTTCAAACATGTGTCAAAATAAAATGTAATTTAAATCAAAAGCACTAAGGAGTATTGATATCAACTTTGAAGCAAATCACCACCAAAATAACTTTCTACCCCTTTTTAACCCCGTTAGGTGATGAATTTCAATAGAATACGAAAAACGTCTTTCACACATTCTGTATAAGGTTTATGGAAAAAATTTAAGTAGCTTGGATCAAGGAATTACGAATGTCCCATACAAAATTTTGCCCTCCTTTTTCACTCCCTCAGGGGAAGAATTTCGGAAAATCCTTTTTTATCGATTGCCTACGTCATACAAAGAACACACCCTATGTTTTAGGTCTCTACGATTAGCTGTTTAGGCTGTGCGTTTGTTCGTCAGTCAGTCATTTAGGACAAAGCATTTTATATGTATAATAATAAGCTTTATATTAACTTGCAATGTATGTATGTCCGGGTGGAATCTTACAACTGAATTTTAAATCAGTTATCTTTAACCGATTGAGCTGTAATTTGGTATACACGCTTATTCTGGATGACAATGCATACTTAGCTAAGTGACGTCATTCTAATTCCAATATGGCGGATCATCCAAGATGGCGGAATAGTTATTTTTTCTGCACTACCGCAGCATGGGTATCAAATGAAAGGGCTTGCTGAGGTGAACACGAAAACTAAGGGCAATTAAATAAAAGCTTGTTTTTAAAAAGTTTCTATAACATTAATTTATAGAAGATTAATATGTGCGTGAGCCACAAACACGTTTTATTAAGTATCTATCAATAAATCATTGTGGAGGGTAAAACGTGATCCATAGAGATGTACGGGGGAGTCGGTAGCGCCCGTTGCGGCGTCATTTGCTGGAATCATTTACTTTTCAATGAGTGTCGCGGTGCGGCAATCGTCCGATAATGAAGATTGACGTCGATGGATGCAACACATCTGCACGATGATTTTGATACTTTGGTGGTTTTAACAACTCTATAGAGCCCATATTCCAACCACAAATTAGTCCATGATCCTTTACTTAATGTTAACTGTTAGTCATCTGCCCAAGAAGGAGGCTTATTTACTGAATTCCGTATCCAAAGAATACCTATTTTTTAACGTCGGAAAAAACTTTATACGAAACTAAGTAGGTAACATAAATGAACCTTTATTTTACCTACTTAGTTTCGTGTGACTGTATAATTATTCCTTCTATATCAAGTGTTAGCAGATTGTAAAACTCGCATGATGTTCTGAAAACAATCAGTTTGCAATAAAACTGGTAAGTATCTAAATGCAGGGAGCGACATAAGGTCAGCAATAGTAAACGGGCCAAACGCGCCCTCCCCGCCCGGTGCGGCGGGGGCGGCAAGCTGTTGACCCACTTTGCTCTTACAATATACCAGTTGAAAAAATAGTTGCGCTTATTCCATTTAATCAATTTGAAATGCTACATTCATCTTTAAGAAGCAGCATGCAACGACTGGATCGAGTCCCGGGGGTGCCGTAATGGACATCGGCGCAGCCAGGCGCTTACACCTATCGATGCCTGCCGTTTAACTATTCAGAAATAAAACGTGCTCGAAATATGACAGAATAGTATATGTGAGTACAGGGAGGGCGGTGACTGGTGATGTGTAACACTTAAATTGTAATCATTATTTTCATAAGGGATCTTAATTGAAGATAATAAACTGTTCGATTATTGGCAGTAATAAGTGCGACTTCTGCATTACCGCTTCAGTGGGATTAGCACGCATGTCAATACAAGACCATTGTCTTATTTCATCATGGAAAAGGGCAACATCAAGATATTCCGTGACATACGTCTAGTCTTGCCGCACATGCTACAACTACTGATCTTAGTAGGTTCCCACACAATATTAGTTCGTCGTGCATTCAATTAATTGCACATTAAATTCCTCAACAACTTGTGGTTTGTTTTGAGCTATATGTGTGTGTCACGATGACCCAGTTTCACGGATCAGCCTCCGACTCCAACTGGGAGCCTAATATTTCTAATTCAATTAAGTGTAGCTCCCTCATTAATGGAATATTGCAATCAATAATTGATTGCAGGTATACTTAGATTTTTAGCGCTTAGATTTTTTAAGCTAAAATCATTATCCAGTCGTCGAAAAATGCATGATTTGATATTTCTTTATAAAATAGTCAACAATGTTATCAGCTGCAGTGACATTCTTAACCATATATCGTTCACTGTACCTCACAATGTTCCTCGGAATCCCATTACAAGATCGTTTTATACGCCATTAGTAAGAACCAATTTGGGTCTCAACTCTCCTGCAGTAAGAATATGTAATGAGTATAACATGTTTAACAGTAAAATTAGCAACTTAGACATATTCAACAGTTCATTATACGAGTTTAGAAAAATTATACTTAAATCATTGCCATAAATATTGTCATTTTATTTAATTTTTTCATTATTCAAATTTAAAATTTTAGCTTTAAATTAATTTTTAGTTTAGTTTCGACTTTATTTGTTTCTTTTTTAGGTGTTTAAGTCTCACGTCGGTGAAAGTAGTACACACCTGTCATTGGTGTACCCATCAGATCAGTTTATATTTAATATTTTATTTACCCAATTGTTAATAGGTATACTGTTGGTGTGTCGTTCTTAAATAAATAAATAAATACTTGTGCCTCCAAAGTGTCTTTATTAATGATCAGTAAAATGGGTTAGAAGCTAGGCATTAATCTACAAACATTCTGTTCAATATGTTTAAAAATAATTAATGTTACGAGTATATAAAAAGTTTATCTAATAGCTAGATCCAAACAAATGTCAGTGGAATTAATCTGATGACCCTTCGCTGGGACGCGTCTCGCCACGCGCTTGCGCCGTTAGCACTGTGGCTACAGATAAAAGACACTTATGTCAAATATAATGCCACCATCACTGGGCCACCTCCGCTGCGCTATCCGTTTTGAAACACAAAACAAAAACTCCGCATAAGCACTAATGGATGCGTGAATGGCGAGTTTTTATTTTGACAAAATATCGGCTTCTCGGTGCTGGCGGCGTTGGATGGCTGCTTACGTACTCACCAACATGATTGAGTATACTCTCATCATTATAATATGGTCTACAAAGATGTAGGTGTGCTGTCAAAATTTAAATTCATTAAAACATAAATACGGGTTAGGCAGCTGCAGCGGGTAGCGGGCAGCGGCCCGAGACGTCGCCGCGCCTCGCCACTTGTGGCTCTTCATTACATGGTAATGATTGTGTCGATGAGCGCGAGACATGGACGCCACACACACGGCAACACACGATATTTGAGAGATTGAAAGATATATCTACTCGATATATCACTGGGAGCTAGTTAATTGGCAAGTATAATCACTGCTGTGTTTGCCTCGTGATGAACCGGGACAATAAATATCATAATATTTTTGACTCTCGCATGTTTTAAAAAGGGCGCAAAGTAATAAAGCAATTAACTATAATTACAGAATTAGGTGTAGCAGTGTACGGCGGATAGTTGATTACTAACGTTATCAGTTAAATAGCGATTCGAGCAATTTTTTCGTAGAAGCTAAATTCCGTAGCGGATTGAATATCAAGTGGTAGGTAGGGGCTGTACCTGCGGGTGAGCGTGACCGCCGCACCCGCGCCTGCTCCGGTGCCATAAAGTGTGTAGGTTGTGCGAGCGTTTAGCAACAAAGTAAAACTACTACATGTCACAACATAGAACAATATTACCGCTGCGGAATCTATGCCGCGCTATCACCAGTAAGTAGGCACTTACTTATCGGTAACATCACCTAATTTTATCATCACTTACCGCGTCTTTCCTGGGGTAGGTCATGATCGCTCTACAATAATGATGTTCGACAGTTAGTCGATTAATGTGTCGCCGGTTACCCTGTACCACACTGTGAAAAACTTATAGCCTATTTTATCGTGCTGATAAACCGGTCACTCGCTCCTCACTGTGTTTATAGGGATAAGGTTGGCAATAGCAGGACAGGAAACCGACGGGTGTCGGTCGCAGGGTGAATTGAATTATTCGCAGTTCTGTCGCTTGGTCACTACTAATTCAGACCAATTCACTGATAGATTGACAAGTTTAATAGTTTTCGACGCATTTTTTTCGTATCGGCAAAATGGCGACCTAAAGTGACAGTCTCATACCATGCTTGACAGGCTGTTCATAAGGCAGAGGGCTTATGTAAACTTATGACAATAGCCTGCGTGGTCGGCTTGCAGTTCTCCGTCCGTGTGGTGGTGCGGTAGTAATGTAGGATGTGTCTGTGCATCGATCTGCCGTTTATAATGACCAAGTGTCGGCGTCGAGAGCCCTCGAGACCTCTCCCAGCCCTCGCCCGGCGAGGTGCCGCGCTCCTACTCCTCCGCACTCTATCCTTATATTAATCATATCCACTTATCACGAAACTAAAATTTCAAGTAGTTTAATTTACAGAGACGACATTTAACGGCCAGCCTCGAGTATGAAACTTCTAACGAGTCGTTTCCTCTGCCCGCCTTTCAGGGATCACTTCCAGTCGCGCATTATGTGTGACGCGATGATCCGGTCGAATAGAATTGCAATTCCAAAGCAGTATTTCAGGCATCGTTGTGAAAAACTCCGTATATTTGTATTTACAAGCAGTAGTGCAAAATGCAATGCACGAAACTTTGCCTTCTATAATATGAAATCCTAGAAATGTGATAACAGGCCTGCGGCGTGTCACCACACCTTACCGTCATCGTCTCGTCGCGTCACGCTCCGAGCACTCCGATGTCAGGTGCGAGGGTCGCGGCGTGACGCGGAGTGACGCGGCGTGAAGCGGAGGGACGCGCCTGGATCGATTTACAGATACGCGCGTCACGGCAGAGGCTCACCATCATACTCTACGTCACTCAAACAAATTATATTTCTGTTTAAAATACATTGATCCTATGGCCGGGAACGATACAGATGATCTCTGATGTATATAGTCGTAACATAACTAATCGAGGGATATGTCAAATCATCAGGTGATATTACAAACGAGTGAACTTCGAGTGAGCTTTCCGCTTTGTCACAATTAGAGTCTGCTTACATCACGACGGAAAACTGTGAATCGTCGCTAACAGTTAAGCAAATCGAGTGGGTCACAGAACAAAGTAACTAGTCACTGAGGAATGAACGCTAACGAGGACACCATTAGCGCGCACCACCCGCGTCTCTTGTTGCGAGCTCGACGAGCGAAAAAATGTGTCATTATCAATTCCCAAGCCCCGGCGAGTAGCGAGCGAGAGCAAACCAGGCTGAGGAAAAGCTCTGTCCCGTGCCGGACCGCCGTCGCCACCGCGCTGGTGACTGAGTGGCCCAATTACCCGTCTTTATTAGCAATACACGACTATGGACATTAGTACAATACGAAAGTTAAACATAAACCCCAACTTCCGAACGGATCTCAAACCCATCAAAATTCTAAGCATCGTATTATAGATTGCTAAACAAATATCCTGGTTTATAGCTTACATTTACCCAAGTGTTTAAATGTAGTTATTTTAAACTGTGTGTCCTTCTATAATTTGGCATCCAGCTAGAGTATTTGGGCATCAGAACTAGAGTTAAATGCGGTACTGGCCCATTTCAGTGGCATTGGTGTTGGGGCGGCGCGGGGCGGGGGATTATGCACATACGTCACACGGCGATAGCGGTGATTTATCTGGCTCGCGAGCTGGCCCGCGCCCCGCATTTCTGACATAGGTACATGATTATCATGCAAGTTACATAAATTACAGTGGACCATTGTACATTCCATGTTTTCCTGTGGATTATATTATGCTCGGTTGTTGGTTATTGAGGCTTGTATCTTTCAGGTTACTTTTATCAGCCGACATCAAAAAAGAATGAGGTTCTTCATTCGACCCGTAGGTATGTTTGTTTTATGTTTGTTTAATTTAAAAAACCGGCTTCAAGTACCTAGAAATAACAAAATAATTTATCTGTTGTTGGTGGGCGGAGCGAATTAGCGTGTGTCCCGGCGTAGTGTCAAGCTGGATTGGCCCTACTCGAAATGTTTTGTGTCAGTACCATAAATAACTGTACTACTAATACCGTAACTTAACTTGAGTGCACCTACGTTTTTAAGTAGTTTTATTAGAGATCTATACTTCAACTAACGTTCTAAACCGAGGATTACAACAGTACTAAAAAAAAAATAACAAAAACAAAAACCCACTTCAAAAACCTAGGTGCACTAAAAAGCTAGAAATAACCTTAAAATTAATTACATTTGGAGTAGGTGCCAATCTACGTCAGACTAGGCAAATACACACATGAATTGGCACCGACTTCAAATGTAATGAATTATAAGGTTATTTCTAGCTTTTTAGTGCACCTAGGTTTTTGATTTTTTTTTAACGCTTTTTAGTGTCAATAATCGTTGAAAATATGCAATTATTATCACCTCATAACAACCCTAAAAAGTAAATATTTACAGCGAAAAAAAAAAGTTTATTGTTTAAGCCATATTCGATGAGAGAGCCATATTCGTGTGGAGATCGTGGTGCGACGTGGTAGGCCCGCGGACACGTCCTATGTCAATATCAAGTTTGACGAAAATGAAAACAGAATTAATTTCTCATCGATACCTTATTTTACACATAGAACGTATTATGGTTATGGTTACCGCAAGTTTAAATAATTATTCGTAAGTACCTACATTCAATCTATTACAACTACTCAAATAAATACCTTTGTGATGATTATCGTATTATAATGTGCACGGGTTATAAGTAATTTGATTTTTGTTTTTAATCCTTCTCCAAAATTATTTGAGTAGACGTATTTAAATCCGTAAATGATAAATCTACAAATGATCATCCATTACGCGAGGTCAACGCAAGGCCCCAGCTGGGACGCTGTCTCACCTGCCACCGGAGACAGCTTGCGCATGACGCACCATCGCGACTTCCACTGCCGACAAACAAGCACACCGTTACATTGTTAACCTAGACAAAACACGACACGACAGGCGCGTGACATAAGCCCCTTAATCACTACGTAAATAATGACTTTTACCTTTTTCCCGTCGCGGAATTTGACAGTTCCCTCGATAATACTGTTGTCGTCCGCCATGTCGAGCGAATGTCGCAGCAGTGCGCCGTCAGTGCCGCGCGTGCATCACGTGCATCACAGCACGCACGGCACGCACGCTCACTGCATCACCGGTTCACATATTCACTGCACTCGCACACACCTGCAACAATAACAAAACACTATTCACACAATGTTTCGGATCGAATGTATCATTTAACTTAACATTCAATGTTACGATTACTAAATAAATCCATAATAATAAATCCAATCGAAAAAATCCAAACTCCCGAAATATTGAACGTTATTCGCTCCAATCACGTGCTTCCAATTGAAAACACCAGCTGAAGAGGGTATATACGACCTCAATTGTCTCAAAATTGCTTATTTATTGTACTTCCCCAATATCAGTACAAACAACAAACATATCTGTAATTTGGGGATTCCCCACTCGGGAGTCACCGCTATCGGCGCTCGAACGCGCGAACAAATCATCATCAAGTCAAGCCTTCTTTCTAGGTCATACTGCCGCTTGCGCCTACAGCCACCGATACTATTACGACCGATAACGGAAGGGTGTTGACGATTGAGCGATTGAAACACGTCCCACGAATAGTGTACCGTACCCGCACCACATCAACCGCGGCCGCAGCTCCATTAGTAGTCTGTGCGACTGCCAGAAACTACCTACTCAGCAATAACTATCTAAAATATACGTAATTATAAATAGCTACTGGCCGTTGACACAAAACAAAAAATATTTGTAGTCCGTAGACGGACACCTCCAGATAGATGCTGCCTCGCAATCACCCCTTTGTTCGTAACGTCATCGAGAGAACATGCGGTCACAGTCACTCTCATATATGAACTCTGCTGTACGGGACACGTGTATGTAACTTAAGCCAGTGTAACTGAAATAAAATTGTAATATAAATCAGGTGTTAGACGGTGACTGAACTCGAATATTATTCACGTTACCTAAATAGCCGGGTTGTTGTCTCGGGGACGATACGAAAGCGCCAGAAGATATGCTACAAAAGGTTTTCTTAAATCAGTATATTACATAATGTTGCCAACGGGTGAGAGACACGTGGTTATTACATTACGGTCCACGGCATTACAGAGAGTTATCAGTTCAGCACCAGCCTGGTAGCCGCGCCTCTACCGCGCCGCCCGCGTACTGTTGTGTTTATGGTCTCATAACACAAGTTTTCAGTATTGCTTACTGTTTTGCGTAATGTGGTAGTTTGAAGAGTCAAACTTTAACGTGGTTAGAGCACGAGCATAAATAAAACTGCTAAAATTGTTACAAGATCCTTATATCTGTTGTAATGTAATGCACAGATAATTCACAGAAATAAAAGTCTGGAAGGAATTAGGGGAGGCCTATGTCGAAGGATAACCTGACAAAATTACTGGTTGCTGAAAATAATACTTGATAATTATAACTTTATTTAGATTACACTTAATCAATTATTATAATATTAAATTAAGGAACTAATGGTCAGCTAATAAAAGCTTGATCTAGATATACACAGATATACCAACCCCAGTATAATAATATTCCATGAGTGTTGTGATGTATTAACGTATTGCACAAATTTGAAATTGTGGTTCTCGTAAACAGTATGTAGTTTTTATATTAGTAACCATAGCGAGCTTTGTAGGGCATACTGTTATACAATTTTGGTTCATCTTTTAGAACTGACAACTTCGTTTGAATAATAGGGCCACGAAACCTGTTATGAATGCCCTAATGTGAAATATTATCTTGAATAGTCAATAAAGTTATGTATGTATCGGTATGTCGTATCCAGTAGGTAAGCACTATCGATAATACTATCATTATTACTTTTATAATTTTGATAACCTGAATGTATTTTTTTTTTTGAAGGACTTACACTGTTGGCCGTGAGGTGGCCTTTACAGCTTTACCGGAGGAGTGGCGAGCGCAGAGTGCACTCCAACCAAGACCTGAAGGGCGGAAAGGGGTGGCAACTAGCTCAAGGGCGCCACAGAGGGCACGACTTCGGCTTGGGCAGTTACCGTGAGGGGAGAGGTAGTGACTGCGCTCCTAGGTGCAAAGATGCACCTACGAGCGGAAGAGGGGGTTCCTCGACCTCGCCGGTGAGATCGGTGTCTGTTTGAGGCTGGTGTAGGTGTGTTGGTGGCCCTCTCAACGCCCGGGTCGAGGAGGGTGGTGATCGTGTCGGGAGGATCAATCAACACGTGCCGCGGACGGCGGCGACGAGTTGATGATGTGTGCGCGGGGTCTGGCTCGTAATTGCCGGCGGCGACAATTAGAGGATTTAAATGCGACGCGGCTTTTTTAAAATAGCGTTCGGACGCTATTTTTAAGTGTTTTCCAATTGAGAAGAGGCCAAGGTCGGAATGAAGATCTACGTTCCGTATGTACCACGGGGTACCTACGGCCGATAACCTGAATCCATTCCACTTGCCGGTACAGAGTATTTAAACATTGTGCTTGCCCTGCAGGTAAGCTACGTAATAGCACCTAATAATATTACTTATACGTAGACATCGATACTTCGCAGTCTTCTCGCATCAGGTAAAAATGCATGTCATTGTAAAGATGCATACCTGCATTTAATTACTCACATTAAGTAAGAGGTACCTATAGTGTATACCTATATACTTTAACGATTAGTTAATATTATGTGGATCTTTCGTGGATTGTGTTTTGTGGATCAGATGGATACGTTATCTTAATCGACAGCTATTATACAGACATTGTTGTGCGTCGCGCTAATCTCACGGAGCGGAGACATCGATTACACGAAGAAAATATATAATATCACGGCGCTATCCGGCATGGTACATCATATTATGTAAAGTTTATATTACATGTAATACGGCCCGTATTACATTGGATCGTCATACTGTGAGTGCGTTACTGACGCCTTCCAAGTACAAGGAGGGATAGGTGTGATGTAATGTCTAGGTGCACTAAAAAGCTACAAATAACCTTACAATTCATTACATTTGGAGTCGGTGCCAATTCATGTGTGTATTTGCCTAGTCTGACGTAGATTTGTTTTTAATTGAATAATTAAGTATTATTAAAGTGAATAATATAACTCTATACTCTGTGAATATTTCAAGCGTCTACTGCTGAAGGCAATTAATATCGAAAATAAAGAATTACACAGTTACTGCCTCAGTGACATATATTATTAATTACAAGCAAGTGTAGGCATAGGTATTCGTCAATAGATGTATTGACAGTAAAAACGTTAATATACAGTACTGCTATTCAACGATAGATGTCGCATGTCTAAACAAAAAAAGGTCACGTTTGTTGTATGGTTCTATCTATCTATCTATCAGCCAGGGACGTCCACTGCTGGACATAGGCCTCCCCCATAGATCGCCACAAATTACGTTCTTGGGCTTTATGCGCCCATCGACTCCCGGCGACCCTGGTGAGGTCGTCCGTCCATCTGGTCGGGGGCCGTCCCACATTCCGCTTACCTGTTCGTGGCCGCCACTCTAGGACTTTGATGCCCCAACGGCCATCCGTTCTCCGGGCAATGTGTCCGGCCCATTGCCACTTCAAACGTGCAACCCTTCAAGCTATGTCTGTTGTCTGTTGTCAGCTATGTATGTGGTTGTATGGGAGCCCCCTTAAATATTTATTTTATTCTGTTTATAGTATTATTGTTATAGAGGCAACATAAATACATACATCATCTGTGAAAATTTCCACTCTCTAACTATAACGGTTCATGAGATACAGCCTGGTAACAGACAGACAACGAAGTCTTAGTAACAGGGTTCCCGTTTTACCCTTTGGGTACGGAACCCTAAAAAGAAACGGACCCAAAATCGATTCTTGTGGGATACCCATAAAGACATTGGATTTGTTGAATTTCACTCCATTAATCTCTACGCACTGAGTCCTATTTCCTAGGTACGTAGCCATGAATCCGAGGGCGGCACCACTGATCCAGTAGATTTTGCTTTAACAGTAGCGTATCATGATCAACACAATCGAAGGCCTCGGAGAGATCGCAGAATATACCAATGGCATTCTGTGACCTCTCCCAGCATCATATATGTGTTTAAGAATGGTTCCCGCGTCAGTGGTTGAGCGACCCTTAGTCAAACCATACTGAGCATTTTGGAGAAGTTTATTAGTGTCAAAGTGAACAAGTAGCTGCCTGAGTATAATTCTTTCAAAGATTTTACTAAGGATAGGCAGGATTGAGATACGTCTAAAGTTAGTAAGATCATTTTCACAACCGGCTTTAAAAATTGATATTATTTTACTTAGCTTCATTAAATTGGGAAATACACCAGCATCGATACATACATTGAAGATGGACCATGGATGGCAATGCTGACTATTATTAAAGTTAGTATTTTTAAAGAAATTTTGGCTGTAAATATTTACTTTTTTAGGGTTGTTATGAGGTGATAATAATTGCATATTTTCAATGATTATTCACAATAAAAAGCGTGAAAAAAAATTAACAAAATACAAAAACCGACTTCAAAAACCTAGGTGCACTAAAAAGCTAAAAATAATCATATAATTCATTACATTACATACAGCGCCGACCCCAAATAATGGGATAAGGTAAGGCAAATGATGATGATTTGGAGTCGGTGCCAATTAATGTGTGTATTTGCCTAGTCTGACGTAGATTGGCACCTGCTCCAAATGTAATGAATTATATGGTTATTTTTAGCTTTTTAGTGCACCTAGGTTTTTGAAGTCGGTTTTTGTTTTTTGTTAAAAATTTATTAATTTTATGTTTGGCTGTAAATTTTTACTTTTTTAGGGCTGTTATGAGGTGATAATACTTGCATATTTTCAACGATTATTGACACTAAAAATCGTGACAAAATATAGTAATTGTAAATATAGTATCTTTGATAGATTAAATTTTTTGCACATATGTAAAACCATTCCTAAATTATTCCCCAAGAGGGTCGGAGGACATACTCGTAAAAACAATCATTTTTCATTCGTATAAAATTTGCCAGAATTGATTCGCATAAACAATAGACCACCGCTGAACGTTGATATATTTTTTAACCCACTACAAAAACGTCTACGCCAATTCAAGTATGTAGTTCGAGGTCCGATCATAGTTTAAAGGTAGCTGTACATAATCTAATTAAAATAGATTATTACATACCTATTATTAAGATTCACAGTATGTTTTGGAGTCTCACGATGGGCGTCAATAACGGGTTTATGTCTAATCAATCGCGTATTTACTTTGTATAATGTTGCAAATATTGCAATCTAACGCAAAATAAAGCTATGTTATCCGATGTCATATCTACCAAATTACATAAGGTGAACAATAATGTCTTTATTAACTATAAGGACCGAGTGCATAAATATTTGGCTTCATCGTTACACTCACATACCTGTTACAAAAATCCTTAGATTCCGTCCCAGTCAATACATCTTATACCACTAACACACTAACATACAATCGAGTGCACTCAAATATCACTGGCCTCACTATTATATGTATCGGCCGACACAGATCTCACACTACCAGGTGCCGCAACACATTCAGCGCGCGGCAAGAGGCGAGCGAAGCAAGCGGCCGAAGGACGCGGGGAAAGTTTACGCAAGTTTACGTCGCGAGTGAAAGCTCGGTGCAAGCCGGCGCGAAGCATGCGCGCTCCAGGGGCGGCCTCTCCACACTGCCGGAGTGCAGCCCTCGGCCCGGCGCGCACCCTCGGGGAGAGCGGGGGGGGCACCTCGCCCGGATCCGAAAGTCTTCAGGGAAATTTTGACGAATGACATTTTCGTAATGTTACACTTTAAGAGTAGCGCGCTGCGACTGCGAGGGGCTATGCACTCCGCTAATTGCGCTTTTAATGAATACTGATGCGTCGCCGCGGGGGGTGCGTGGGGTGGTGGGGGACGTTTTATCCGTCACAGAAATGAGCTTTTTGTGTAATTGGCAAAGTTTTCGTGCATTTGGTAAACAGCGTTTGGATCTAGGTGATATTTCGTGTCCAAAACCTTTTATAGTTAGGATTAGGAAGACTCACATACACAGTTGAGCGTTTATTAGTCACTAGCTGTGTCACCCACTCTTATGGTTACTGTGTCGTAGCGTGATGTTATAAAGTCTATAACCTTCCTCAATAAATAATCTATACAGTGAAAAATATTTTTTGAAATTAGACTGGTAGTTCCAGAGCTTAATGCGTTCAACCAAACAAACTCTTCAGCTTTATAATATTACAATAATAATTCTTAAGTATAGATGATTATACGATGAGATATCGCAAACATATATAATAAGAAGCAGCTCGCAGGACACAACCGTTCCTCAGGGAGCCGACCACGCGTCCGAGCCGCGCGGTACAGTACCTCGCAGAGCTACTGGCGGCGGCCGGGCGAGGGTTCCGTACACAAAGTATTCTACACTGAACATTTATCTAACGAAAAGATAAACTGGCCTTTTTTAGGGTTCTGTACCCAAAGAGTAAAACCCTATTACTAAGACTTCGCTGTCCGTCCGTCTGTCACCAGGCTGTATCGCATGAACCGTGATAGTTAGAGAGTTGAAATTTTCACGGATTATATATTTCTGTTGCCGCTATAACAACAACGAATACTAGATTTTTTGCCGTTTTTATAGATAATGGTACGGAACCCTTCGTGCGCGAGTCCGACTTACATTTGGCCGGTGTTTCACCGACTTCAGTCGATGACTGACGATTTTGAAAATTTTTGTGACGTTTGCTAGGGAATTCTTCAAGGTTGGTCCCATTTTGAAAACATTGTCAGAAATCAGCCCCCTTGGGGGTGAAATGGGTGGTTGAAGGACACATAATTTTAAAATTATTTTTTGATAGATTTGAAACTTTGCATATGTATTTTACATACAAAATAAAGAAACACGTCTTTCAGGAATTCTGAAAAAAAATGTGTAGGGGTTGAAATGGGGGTCCAAACCGGACTTGTTCATGTGTAATGGAACGCAACCCATTGTATAATCTGTGGCGGCGCGGTTTCCCGCCATTATTATATATATTGTCTGTCACCCGTAAAACTTTTATAAGCACAATACAGTTCTCCGATGTACTCAGTTGTTTTATTATTATAAAACGCCTAAAACTCTTCATGGTAGCAGAGCGTGGTTCCTAAAGTACAAGAACTCCGATTAAGTTGACATTGACGCCGTAAATAGTGAAAAACATTAATAGTACTACCGGCAAAATAGTGCTACCGAAAAATGCCGCCAACAAACTTTTTCACTCTGGAAAAATTATCGGGCCGATCAAACTATTCTTCGTGGAAGTTTGGTGTGAAGACCTACCTGCAACACGAAGGACTGTGGGAATGTATAGAAACTAACGATGCTGAGTCCAAACCAGATGCTAGTAAGGACGTTAAAGCCCGAACGAAGATCATCCTTCTCTTGGATCCCGTGAACTACGTACACGTTCAAGATGCCAAGACCGCGAAAGAAGTGTGGAGTAACCTCGAAAAAGCATTTGACGATAATGGGTTAACACGAAAAGTTGGTTTGCTGAAAGACTTAGTGACGACGACGTTAGAAGGCTGTGGTAATATCGAGGAATACGTGAATCGCATTATGAGCACCGCACACAAGCTCCGAAGTATCAAATTCAACGTGGATGATGAGTGGATTGGTACACTGATGCTTGCTGGCCTCCCGGATACCTACAAGCCAATGATTATGGCTCTTGAGAGCTCAGGGATGAATATCACTGCCGATGCCATTAAGACTAAGCTTATTCAAGAAGTTAAGAGCCCAGAGCCCTCCGCATACTTCTCAAATAAACAGAAAAATTGCCCAGTGAATGACAAAACAAAGGGTCCCCGCTGCTATAACTGCAATAAACATGGTCACATAAGCAGGTTCTGTCAAGCTCCGAAGAAAACAAGCTCCAGTGATCAAGCTAAAGCTCCTAAACAGGATAGTAGCTCAGGTTTTGTTGCAGCTTTTTCAGCTTTCACCGGTGAAATGGATAATCAGTGGTATATTGATTCTGGTGCCGCTATGCATATGACCAAGAGGTGTGACTGGTTGTATGACACACAGAAGCCCTGCACATCAAAAATAACTGTCGCTAACAAGACACCGCTGCCCGTTAGTTGTTCTGGTAAAGTAGACATATCTGTAAACGGGGATAAGAAAATACAGGTGAGAGATGTTTTATTTGTACCAGATATTGCAGTAAATTTACTCTCTGTAAGTGCAATGAGTAAAAGTGGATGCAAGTTAATTTTCCACAGTACTGGCTGTGATGTTTATAATGATAAAAATGTTCATGTTTGTTCTGCCACTCTGAGTAACAACCTGTACCGATTAAATACAGATACTAAAGTGCAAGCAAACTTAATATATACTGGAGTTACAGATGAAACCATCCTATGGCATCGCCGCATGGGACATGTGAACCTGACTGATGTGAATAAGTTGCCAAGCTGTGCCGATGGAGTGACCATACCTGCCTCGAAGATCAAAAGTGAAGTATCCTGTACCGTATGCTCTGAAGGTAAACAATCCCGACTGCCATTCAGCAACATGGGTTCCCGTGCTACTCAACCGCTGGAACTGATACATTCCGACTTGTGTGGCCCCATGGAAACGCTATCAATTGGAGGTATGAAATATTTTATTAATTTTGTGGATGACTATACTAGAAAAGTGTATGTATACTTTAGTAAAGATAAACTCAATATCCTGAACATATTTAAAGATTTTAAGAATAGAGTAGAAAATGAGTTAGATAAAAGGATAAAATATTTTAGAACGGATAATGGCACCGAGTACTGTAACAAAGATTTTGAAAAATATATGAAAGATTGCGGTATAACTCATCAAACTAGTACCCCTTACACTCCGCAACAAAACGGTCTCTCCGAACGCATGAACCGAACGCTTGTTGAACGTGCAAGATGTATGTTGTTTGATGCAAAGTTAGGAAAGGCATACTGGGCAGAAGCTGTTGCTACCGCAGCTTATATAATTAATAGAACTCCAACACAGTCCTTAGGCGGCAAAACTCCATATGAAGTGTGGACCGGTAGGCGACCTAACATATCACATATGAAAATATTTGGGTGTGAGGCAATGGTACATATTCCGAAAGAAAAGCGTTTAAAATGGGATCCGAAATCGACAAAAATGCTCTTTATTGGTTACTGTGATAGTACAAAGGGTTGCCGATTAATTAACCCCAAAACTAATAATGTGATAAAAAGCAGAGATGTGACTTTCCTAGAGAGTACTAGTGAATATGTAAATAAGTGTGTACCGTGCCAGATTACAGATCAGGTGCTTACCTCTGAGGTCAGTGAAAGTGATGGTAATAGTGACGCGTCTCACTCCATGGAGCCCACCACTTCTCGAACCAAGTCTCCGGAACAGAATGATGACTCCGTGGCTGAAGTGGAGGAGATTAAATCATCCAGTGAGTATGACACAGATCAAGGTGAGCTAGATGAAACATACATACCTGATACGCCGATATCGCCTCCCGAGTCAAGAAATATAACGTTGAGGCCCCGTAACAAGCAAGCAGTACATAGTATGCAGAACAGAGATCTGAGCCCTACTAGCTATTTTTGCTATGGCAATCCGAATGACCCACAATCAGCTGACGAAGCATTATCCTCCGAGCAAGCGAATGAGTGGAGAAAGGCCATGGAAGAGGAGTACAGTGCCTTGTCTGAAAATAACACATGGACACTGGTAGAACCTCCACCTAAGAAGAAGGTCATACCTTGCAAATGGGTATTCAAGTCTAAAACTGATCAGAATGGGAAAGTTGTACGCTATAAGGCTAGACTGGTGATCAAAGGCTACAAACAGAAGAAGGGAATAGATTATGAAGAAATATACTCACCTGTTGTACGCTACACGTCCGTCAGATACTTGTTCGCCGTAGCTGTGAAATACAACCTGGAAATAGAACAAATGGACGCAGTATCTGCCTTTTTACAGGGTGAGATAGATTCTGAAATCTACATGCAACAGCCTCCGATGTATGAGACCGGTTCGAAAGTATGTCTCTTACATAAATCCATTTATGGACTGAAACAGGCAAGCAGGTTGTGGAACATCAAACTAGACCGAGTTATAAAGGAAATTGGCCTTCAGCGATCGAATATGGACCCGTGTATTTATTACAATACAAGACTAATGTTATTTATTGCAGTCTGGGTTGATGATTTAATTATTTTTTCATCTGACAAGGAAGTTAAAGATGAAATAAAAGAGAAATTACAGAAGCAGTTCAGTATGAAAGATCTAGGTGAAGTGAGACAATGCATCGGCTTAAATGTAACGAGAGATAGAGCGGCAGGCAATTTAATGATAGATCAGGAGAAATATGTAAAAGAAATTCTATCAAAATTTGGCATGCAGGATTGTAAACCAGTCAAAACTCCAATAGAAGTCGGCATTAAGTTTAGTCAATGTACTGAAACAAGTAAGGAAAACTTTCCGTACCAGCAGGCTGTCGGCTGTCTTTTATATTTAGCGCAAGCTACTAGACCTGATATCAGTTATGCGGTAAATACTCTGAGCAGATTCAACAAAAATCCTCAGGCTGAACATTGGATGGCAATCAAGCGAGTGATGAGATATCTACAAGGTACCAAAGACTATAAGCTTGTATATACCAAAGATGGTGGCTCGACATTAGTGGGCTACTGTGATGCGGACTGGGCAAGTGACACTATTGATAGGAAGTCGTGTACTGGGTATATATACTTACTACAAGGCGGTGGTATATCCTGGAGCTCTCGCAGGCAGCAAACAGTGGCACTATCGACGGCTGAAGCTGAATACATGGCGATGGCATCAGCAGCACAAGAAGCGCTCTGGTTAAGACTACTGCAGAAGGAGCTGGGCGAAGGCAACGACGAGGCGCTGACCATATTCAGCGATAATTAGAGTGCCATAAAACTTTCGGCGTGTGATACTGGTAGTTGTAGACCGCGCACGAAACATATAGACATAAGGTTTCATTTTCTAAGAGACTATGTTACGAAGTGTTATATAAAGTACGAATACTGTAACGGGAATCGAATGGTAGCTGATATCCTTACAAAGGGGACTACATTAGAGAAGCACATTTATTGTAGTAGGCACATGGGCTTGCGTTCAGGGGAGGATGTTCATGTGTAATGGAACGCAACCCATTGTATAATCTGTGGCGGCGCGGTTTCCCGCCATTATTATATATATTGTCTGTCACCCGTAAAACTTTTATAAGCACAATACAGTTCTCCGATGTACTCAGTTGTTTTATTATTATAAAACGCCTAAAACTCTTCAGGACTACAGCATATCTACGGTTAGTGAACCGATTTCGAAAAATCTTTTGTTGTTTGATACGGATTGTTAACAAAAATCGAAACCCACCCCCAAAAGGGGTGGAAAGGGGGGTGAGGGGGGTGATTTTTTCTACTGTAAATTATTACGTTTTTTGGGGCTGTTATAAGGTATAATAATATCTGCAAATTTTCAACGATTATTGACACTAAAAATCGTGAAAAACAAAAACTGACTGGTTATTGGTTAAGGTTAAGGTGATTTGTAGCTTTTTAGTGCACCTAGGTTTTTGAAGTCGGTTTTGGTTTTTTGATGTATTTTTTTTTAGTACTGTGGTAATCCTCGGTTTAGAACGTTAGTTGAAGTATAGATCTCTAAGAAACTACTTAAAAACGTAGGTGCACTAAGCACCTAGGTTTTTGAAGTCGGTTTTTGTTTTTTGTAATTTTTTTTTTTTTAGTAATAGGTACTTATGATACGATATGACTTTCATGTTTCGTAACAAAATTTCACATCAAATGTTAAAATGCATGGTCTTCCTTCTATTTCTGGCACTATGTTATTTAGCAAAAAATAATCCTTATGATGAAGCCTTCGATCGGTATGATAAAGCTACAGGTGATTATTTTTCTCGTGTAACGTGTTCCATTCCCGGTTTAACCATGTAATTAATTAAATATCTATGAATGCAGTTTAAATTGTTTTAAAATTTAAATAATGTCTTCTTTCAGTAAAATGTTCCATCTACAATATTCAAGGTACTTTCCCTCCATGTGGCATATCCGTGGGACGCACTGTATATATTTGTTTTCAAAATTTCTATAACACGTATTTCTTTAAGTTGTATGTAAAATACATAATATTAAACAAAGTCGATCTAAAAATATTTTTGAAATTATGTGACCTTCTTCCCGCTATTTCACCCCCAAGGGGGATGATTTCTGATAATATTTTGAAAATGGGACCAATCTTGAAGAATAGATACTTGCTATCACATCGAAACCATTATAGTAAATACGATTTATTTAAAAATGAATGATAACTATTCTTTTTCAGCAACAGTATGATTTTATTCATCAATTGCGCATTTATCAAAGTCCTTAGTATAATTCCAATTAATAATATTTACAAATAAAATCATTATAACATATCACCCTAGTACTGTTTAATACACAGTTTACATGTTCAACTTGTCACTATGAGTGAGGGTATAGTCCGATCAATCCGCGTCTGATCTGCACTAACTCATGACTAGGTCCTTCTCTGCAGCGTGAATAGTACTAGGAGCGCGGCGAGTGTGGCAGCGAGCGGCGCGAGTCGCGCGGCGGCACTGCACGCGTGCTGGCCAGGGCCCACGCAGGCCGCGTACCCCATCAGGTGCGGCAGCTGGCTCTGCTCGTACACCCCCGAGAACATGACGTGGTGAGGACCCCAAGCAAACACCGCCACGTCGTCGCCGCCGTGCGTCTCGGAGGCTAGCGGGGTGTCTACGTGTGACCTCCACTCCAGATCACCTGCCACAAAAATAAGTTGAAATATAATATTTATTCTACGCTATAGCATCCGTCCAATACATGTTACTGATACTCACGGTAGTTCAGTTCTGTGGTGACATCGGGGCGTACGCCGTTGACGTGTGCGCGCGCGCCGGGCCCGTTAGTGTAAGAGAGCGTCATGTAAGGCACGCCGTCCCAGTCTCTGTCTCTGGACGGTCCGAGGATGTCGTTCCCGCGGGCCGAGTACCCGTTGAAAGCCATGACGTGAGCGTGGTCTGCGGTCACCACAATTAGCGAGTCGTCCTCGGAGAGCAGCTCGGTGGCGCGCCGCACCGCAACGCTCATCGCGATGGTCTCGTCCAGCGCCAGCTCTACGTAGTTGTCGTGGTGCGCGTGGTCGATGCGGCCTCCCTCCACAAACAGGAAGAAGCCCCTCTCGTTACGGCTCAGCGAGCGGATCGCCACCTCCGTGAGCTCTGCGAGTGTCGGCTCGGACACGGGGTCCCCCTGCATGTTGTACTGAAGGTGGTTGCCCTCGAACAGCCCCAGAAGATACTCGGGGAGATCATTAGCAATGTTCATCAGCTGCTCGCGATGCCACACGTACTCGTATGACACGTTTTGAGATGCTTTCTCGTTCTGCCACTCTTCTATCAAGTTACGGCCGTCAATTCTTCTACCCTGAGTTCCTTCTTCATCGCTAGTGGTATTCGGTAAGAAGTTTCGTCGTCCACCACCAAGTATTACCTATACGATCATAGAATAAATCATTACATGGAAAGTCTATTTAAATTCATGAAGTTTAAATTCATAAACTACACATAAAGCTTCACAAACATAATATAACCCAAAAAAACCGCCCAAGTGCGATCTGGACTCGCGCACCGAGCATTACTCTAACGAAAAGTTATACTGGATAGAGAGAGAAACATAACTTTGCCGTTGGTATACTGATGTCCCCATACAAAGTAACTACAAAATAAGTTTGTAATCGCAAAAAAAAATATTCTATCTAACAATAAATACGGATTTCGGTTTTTTTTCCTTTACTTGTGCTAT
Source organism: Ptilodon capucinus (assembly GCA_914767695.1). Classification (NCBI taxonomy): domain Eukaryota; kingdom Metazoa; phylum Arthropoda; class Insecta; order Lepidoptera; family Notodontidae; genus Ptilodon; species Ptilodon capucinus. Next base: position 11,775,195 of record OU611822.1, read on the forward strand.
AAGACCTTGCTTCTTGCCTAATTTCATGATTCTAGGTCAACGGGAAGTACCCAATAGGTTCTTGATTCCCATGCAAATTTACTGAAAATGCAGCATAAACCGCCGTATCTTTTGATTGCGTTAACCTAGACGTTTGATTTTTTTTTGGGGAAGCAACGTTTAAAAGTATAGAGACCTAACTCAAAAATAATGTTGTTGAAAAATGGTCGTTAGGACGACCCTTTAAGATTTATTGTCGAAATCCTAATATATTTCAAAATGGGTCTCTATACTTTAAAAGATGCGATAAGTCTCTGTTATAAATTTCCACTTGATACCTTCACGCGATTCTGAGAAAAAGGGTTTTGACAGACAGACAGACAGACGGACAAGGAAGTGATCCTATAAGGGTTCAGTTTTTTTTCCTTTTTAGGTACGGAACCCTAAAAACAATATAATATATTACTATTATATTATATTTGACCTTAAACTTGTTGCCGGGATGCGCATGCACCAGCTGGTGGGCGATGTCTGGGCAGCGGTCAGTGTCGTGTCCGGCCTCCACCACTACGGCGTCGTTCTCCCAGTTGCGATCCGCCACCTTGGCGAACGTGCCCGCCGGCGACGCGTGCGTGATACGCGTCGTCGTCACGATACCTACACACACGCCTCGCTTGTTATGTTTATTACGGTCAACGAGACCGTCGTTCCAGGATAATGTTGGGCTCCAACTCACCGGCATCGCGCCCGTCCGCGAGCGCCCACTCGGCAATAGATTCGACACGTCTGGTGGTGTCAGTGGAAGCCTCACAGTCGCCACGAGTGACAGCTGCGCTTACCCCGATTGTACCGTAGTTGGCTTTCGAGCCGCACAGATACGCGGTGGCCGAGCAAGCGGAATCGGCGATTTGAGCGTTCACGCAGTATGTCTGGATACATAGGGGGTTCGAAACATTAGTTAGAGCAAAGACCGTCGCATGTATAAATATGAGTAGTGAGGTACAAATAATTACGCCATCGTCACACCTTGGACAAACCGAGCGACGGGAAGGTGTCGAAAGACAGCTCTGCCTCCTCGCCGGTGTCACCGCGGCGTTGTCCGAGCAGCGTACGCGCGGCGGCCAGCGTGGGCACGGACATGCCGTCGCCCAGGAACATGACCACGTTGCGCGCCCGCCGGCCCTCGCCACCGCCGCCGGCGCCGCGCGCTAACCGCACGCCGATGGCGGCCTGCGCCTCGTCCGCCCAATAGTCGGCGTCATTCTCAGCGATGTTGCGAGCAGTGCGCGGGCTGGGCTCGCCCGAGTCGCCACCGGCACTGGCGGGATGGTAGCGATCGGCGCGCGCGGCGGCCAGCGCAGCGCATAGCATTAGCGTCAGCGATGATTTCATGGCGGACCGTACGACTGAACCCGGTCCGCGAGGCGCACGCTTTTATCATTTCCGCGATTATCTAATCTTGGATAAAAACTTCTTAATCAAAAACTATAGATTATGAATTTTAAATGAACCGAACGTATTAATCAACTTTTTTGTCAAAATATGCGGTAAGATTAAAGATTAGTGCAAAGAATTTGCATGTTTTATTAAGTAAATAATCAAATCTTCCTCAGAAACAAACATTTCTTCATACTTATTCCATGAACTAATCGAAATAACATTAGGTACATGAAGCGTTTACCTTAGAAGCTCAAAAAGGAGGAGTTGGTAATCAATCAAACCAGTATGTATATTTTCAAATCGTTTCTTTAATTAATTGAAGCTTTACAAGTCAGTAACGGGTTAATTTATTAGTAACCAAGCATAGGGACGCTAAAGGTTTGTACTAAATAGATGAACCTATTTATTTATTTATAATCGAAGCTACGGACATTTTACATGATAGCCGTATAATGAGTTACGTAGTCTTTATACCAACATGTTACATTCACAAAGACACATACATTTCACTCTCACTTAGTTTTATTAATTATGCAGAGAATGTTCAACTTGTCACTTTGAGTGAAGGTATAGTCCGATCAATAGGCATTCAGATCTGCACTTACAATTAACTAGGTCCGCCTCTGCAGCGTGAATAGTACTAGGAGCGCGGCGAGAGTAGCGGCGAGCGGCGCGAGTCGTACGGCGGCGCTACACGCGTGCCGGCCAGGGCCCACGCACGCTGCGTACCCCATCAGGTGCGGCAGCTGGCTCTGCTCGTACAACCCGGAGAACATGTCGTGGTGCGGGCCCCACGCGAAAACTGCCACGTCGTCACCGCCGTGCGTCTCGGACGATAGGGGCACGTCAACGTGAGACCTCCACTGTAACGCACCTGACAAAAGAAACCAATTATTTTATTTATACGCATCACGCACGTCTCCACTTATCGGATTCGTGAACATGATAATAATACTCACGGTAGTCCGCTTCTGTGGTGACATCGGGGCGTACGCCGTTGACGTGTGCGCGCGCGCCGGGCCCGTTAGTGTAAGAGAGCGTCATGTAAGGCACGCCGTCCCAGTCTCTGTCTCTGGACGGTCCGAGGATGTCGTTCCCGCGGGCCGAGTACCCGTTGAAAGCCATGACGTGAGCGTGGTCTGCGGTCACCACAATTAGCGAGTCGTCCTCGGAGAGCAGCTCGGTGGCGCGCCGCACCGCATCGCTCATCGCGATGGTCTCGTCCAGCGCCAGCTCTACGTAGTTGTCGTGGTGCGCGTGGTCGATGCGGCCTCCCTCCACAAACAGGAAGAAGCCCCTCTCGTTACGGCTCAGCGAGCGGATCGCCACCTCCGTGAGCTCTGCGAGTGTCGGCTCGGACACGGGGTCCCCCTGCATGTTGTACTGAAGGTGGTTGCCCTCGAACAGCCCCAGAAGATACTCGGGGAGATCATTAGCAATGTTCATCAGCTGCTCGCGATGCCACACGTACTCGTATGACACGTTTTGAGATGCTTTCTCGTTCTGCCACTCTTCTATCAAGTTACGGCCGTCAATTCTTCTACCCTGAGTTCCTTCTTCGTCGCGAGTCGTATTCGGTAAGAAGTTTCGTCGTCCACCACCCAGTATTACCTACACGATCATCAAATAAATTATTTGAAATTCATCTTTCGGTTAATGAACATTCTTCCATGATACTGGATTCCGTTTGAACCAACGTATAGGTACAGGTACTATATATTCGGTTCTAACGTTGCTGTATTGATTATCGTCATCGACAAATTTCGGAAATTAACCTGTATGCTTAGAATGACCGCATAGATATAAGATATGTACAGTACAAAAAGCTCGAAGTGACATCATTTTATCGACCAATCTGACAGTTGAATGAAAGGGATAAAATATGTCTACACGGTCATGCTAAGCCAGCAGGTCTAGATGTGACCGGCTCAGCCCGTTGTCTGACATTGTGCGTTGCTGAATTTGCAATCTTAGTAGGTGTTGTCTGGTGGTATCTATTTAGCAAATATTATTCGAATTTTAGTTAATATTCAGGTACAATCCGAAAATTAATTTCAATTTAGAAAAATTATAATTATTGACCTTAAACTTGTTGCCGGGATGCGCATGCACCAGCTGGTGAGCGATGTCTGGGCAGCGGTCAGTGTCGTGTCCGGCCTCCACCACTACGGCGTCATTCTCCCAGTTGCGATCCGCCACCTTGGCGAACGTGCCCGCCGGCGACGCGTGCGTGATACGCGTCGTCGTCACGATACCTACACACACGCCTCGCTCGTTATGTCTATTACGGTCAACGAGACCGTCGCTTCCGGACAATGTTGGGCTTTAACTCACCGGCATCGCGCCCGTCCGTGAGCGCCCACTCGGCAATAGATTCGACACGTCTGGTGGTGTCAGTGGAAGCCTCACAGTTGCCACGAGTGACAGCTGCGCTTACCCCGATAGTTCCCTGATTGGCTTTCGAGCCGCACAGATACGCAGTTGCCGAGCAAGCGGAATCGGCGATTTGAGCGTTCACGCAGTATGTCTGGAAAAATAGGACAATCGAAACATTCGTTAGAGAAGAACGGATCCATTTGTTAAAATAGGGGTGATAAAAATTAATTTATGCCATAGTCACACCTTGGACAAACCAACGGTAGGAAACGTGTCAAAAGACAGCTCTGCCTCCTCGCCCGTGTCGCCGCGGCGCTGTCCGAGCAGCGTGCGCGCGGCGGCCAGCGTGGGCACGGACATGCCGTCGCCCAGGAACATGACCACGTTGCGCGCCCGCCGGCCCTCGCTGCCGCCGCCGGCGCCGCGCGCTAGCCGCACGCCGATGGCGGCCTGCGCTTCGTCCGCCCAGTAGTTGGGGTCGTGCTCTGCGGCGTTGCGCGAGGCGGCGTGCAAGTCAGGCTCGGGGGCGCCGACGGGGTGATAGCGGTCGCCGCACGCGACGGCCAGCGCGGAGCACAACATTAACGCCAGTGACGATTTCATGGCAGACGACTGAACCGAGTCTGCGATGCGCAGGCTTTTATCATTTCCGTGAGTATCTAATCGAGGATTAAAACTGGTTAATCGGAAAGTAGATACAAGTAGATACAAAATTAATATGAAGAGGATAACTCGAACATCCAATAGGAAAAAACAAAAAACGTACATACGTATCAGATCATAAGTATCGCACTTATTTGGAAAATATACCCTGCTTGCCTCCACCGTTCATCTAGTGTCATGGCTTGTAGATTTTCCTTAAATTCTTTGAACTATGGCTTCTAAAATTAACATTGCGATTTGGGTAACATTTAAATTATTTACAGTGGACAGGTGTACCAAATACAGGACAGGTATATCACTCGCAAGACGTCTACCTACCTGACATGTCCGCAGCACCTCCCCCAATTACTATATCGGGAGGTGAAAGGCGGTTTGAGCGAAATTTTGTTAACTTTACAGTAGGATTAGCTTTAGCCCACAGTAGGCTGACATAAGCCATGACCAGTACAAAAGGCTCGACGTGACGTCATTTTTTTTCTTGACAAATCTGACAGTTAAAAGAGATAAAACTTATATCTATACGGCCATGCTAAGCCTACAGGAGAGCATATTCATTCGACGCAAATACGCAGATTTCTAATATGTACACACATATATTGTTTTCTTATATTTACGCGAATACTATACATTGAAATAAAACTATTTTACGGATTTTATCGCGTTTATTTACTATTTTATTTTCCCGACGTTTCGGCTGCTTTACAGCAACCATGGTCACGGGGGGACTCAATGTACACACATATATAGTCAATGTCGCCCAAAGTGTCGCTTAAAGCTAAATAACCTTTAACCCCTCGATATAGTTTATTCACTTCACTAAAGTTGCTATTCCACAACCACGATCAATAGGTACCATATAACTCTAGGGCCCACCCACATTTCAACCCATATTGTAGTAGATACCTTCCACGAATCACTCACAATTCCAGCCAGCGCGCCATATCCTGCTCCCGCCTAGGCTGCGTTTTAGTCATTTTAAATACCACCAACCGACCATTCGAGTCAATCGACCAAACTGCAACTTCGTAAAGCCGTCAAGCGTCTCTTTTTAACCGACATCCAAAAGGAGGAGGTTTCTCAATTCGGCCTATTTCTGCCTAATTATTTTTAGTTACAACAGTAGGTGAATGATAATTTAACAAACTTGTGCATTACATTTTTATTATACATATTATAAATAAAAATACAATATACGTAATAGAATATAATTGATATCACCGATATTAATATATCACCACTAGCTCGATCCGTGCACGCGGCGCTCAGGGCTGGCACGCGTGCTGGCCAGGGCCCACGCAGGCCGCGTACCCCATCAGGTGCGGCAGCTGGCTCTGCTCGTACAGCCCGGAGAACATGTCGTGGTGCGGGCCCCACGCGAACACCGCCACGTCGTCGCCGCCGTGCGTCTCGGACGCCAGCGGCACGCTCGAAGGGTACGCGAAGTTCACGTCATCTGCAATTTGTATCATTAGGTACCATAGATGAATGATTGGTCTCGCTTCGCTCGACTAGATAACGTCGCTGTACTTGTGAAACGTGGCAGCAAATAGTACGCCGAAATTGGCGTACCCGAGTCAGTCACACTGCAAGCTGTGTGCGAGGTGCACGTACCGAGTGTTTTATTAAATTTCGTGCATTATCCAAAGTAAAATGCCAGTTTGCGTAGTGAAACTGGGTAAAAATAATACTACAAGAAACAAGAAGGGCACTGGGATCACATACCATCAGTAAATATCGGTACATTTCAAAATTTCAACATAAAATAACATGAAACGCCATTCAGTGTTGCCGCGTATACAAGAATCAAGTTCCCTGTATTTGAGATTTTTATAATGTGAACTTATTGTTATTGTATTTTATATACTATACCTTATATATACTACAACCTATTTCATTTATCTAACCTAGTTATTATATACTTAACCTAGTTCTTTATTATTTAATGTCAAAATGTTAGCTGACACTAGTAAAAGGTATGATCCTACCCATGAAACTGAATAACTTTCCCCAGAGAATATGGGTCGAAAAATGAAAAAAAATATACGTCTTCCCATACGCGCAAAATATTTTTTCCATTAACTCCGGTAACAGTTGACCAGCAGGCAACACAATTCTTCACGCATATTATTATCCTTGCAAATTGTCTTACACACTCTACAATAACGAGTTGCCGCATCCACGGAGCTTTTGTTTTTAGATAGTGCGGTATCTAGTCGAGCGAAGCGAGACCAATAATTTATATATGATTAGGTATATTAACTAAAAAGGTAACAATTGTCATTAAATCTTTTCAAAAACCCAACGTACGATAGTCATACTGCGTGACATCTTCGCGAACTCCCCGCTCGACGTGCGGTCGGAAGCCGGGCCCGTTTGTGTAAGAGAGCGTCATGTAAGGCACGCCATCGTCACCTATGTCGTCGGAAGGGCCGAGAATGTCGCCTCCGCGCTGCGTGTACCCGTTCAATGCCATCACGTGCGCGTGGTCGGAGGTCACCACGATTAGTGAGTCCTCCGGTGACAGCAGGTCCGCGGCGCGCGCCACCGCGCGGCTCATCTCGATCGTCTCGTCGAGCGCCAGGTGGGCCAGGTTCTCGTGGTGCGCGTGGTCTATGCGTCCTCCCTCCACGAACAGAAAGAAGCCGTTCTCGTTGCGACTCAGTGAGCGGATCGCCACCTCCGTGAGCTCGGCGAGCGTCGGCTCGGTGGCGGGGTCCGCCTGCATGTGATACTGCATGTGGCTACCCTCGAACAGGCCGAGTAAATAATCGGGCAAATTCTCGGCAGTGTTCATCAACTGCTCGCGGTTCCAAATGTATTCATAGCTAAAGTTGCGCGCCCTCTTGTCCTGTTGCCACTCTTCGATTAAATTCCTGCCGTCTAACCTTCTTCCGCGAGTGCCTTCTTCGTCCAGCGTGTCGTTAGACAAAAACTCACGTCGTCCTCCACCCAGGATCACCTTGAGGGGGCCATATAACGATTAGTGAGTCAAAGATTAATTACTATTAGGAGAAAATAGTTATTCGCCTCATCGCCGCTAATCAGTAACTAATATCTTCCGATACCTTGAACATATTCCCCGGGTGCGAATGCACAAGTTGTCGCGCGATATCGTGCTGCGTGCGCGAGGCGCAGTCGCCGGCCACGTCGGCGTCGCTCTCCCAGTCCCGCGACGCCGTATGCGCATAAGCGCCCGCCGGCGATGCGTGCGTTACCCGTGTCGTTGTCACGATTCCTACACATGTAAGGCGTGTCAATAATTTGATAATGCCATTAGGTAGGTATACGTCAGTATAGCCTATCGAGTACAGAAGTGGCCCCTCACCGGCGTCTCGTCCGTCCGCCAGCGCCCACTCGGCGATGGAGTGCACGTGATACTCGTCGCGCGCGGCGGCGTCGCAGTGGCCGCGCGGCACGCGCGCGCTCACACCGATGGTCGCGATGTTGGCCTTCGCACCGCAAAGGTAAGCAGTCGCCGAACATGCAGAGTCCGCGATTTGCGCGTCCACGCAGTACGTCTGCTCGAAGGAGCCGAACAATCATTATGACATACTCACTTACCTAATATAATCGTTAAATTAAAATTAAGGTAGGTAAATAGTAGGTAGGTAGTAGGTAGGTCAAACGGTGAAGGAAAAATCGTGAGGAAACCTGCACGTCTGAGGGAACTTATCTAGTTCTCGATAGATGTGTGAAGTCTGCCAACCCGCTCTGGGCCAGCGTGGTGGACTATAGCCTGAATCCCCCTCGCATTGAGGGGAGGCCCGTGCCCAGCAGTGGGACGTTAAAAGGGTAGTAGTAGTAGTAGTAGTAGTAATAGTAGTAGTAGGTAAATAGTATAATAATGCGAACTACCTTAGCCAGACCGATCGTAGGAAAAGCTTCGAAGGAGAGCTGCGCCTCCTCACCGGTGTCACCGCGGCGCTGTCCGAGCAGCGTACGCGCGGCGGCCAGCGTGGGCACGGACATGCCGTCGCCCAGGAACATGACCACGTTGCGCGCCCGCCGGCCCTCGCCGCCGCCGCCGGCGCCGCGCGTTAGCCGCACGCCGATAGCGGCCTGAGCCTCGTCCGCCCAGTGCTGCGGACTCAACTCCTCCTCGCGGTTGAAAGCGACTCGAGACGTCGCCGCGCTTCGTGGTGGCCCGTGGTACACATCGCGCTCTAACGGTTAATAAATAATAATGTATTTATAGTTTGACCGGTGGAGCTCTTGCGGAAAAGAAAATGTTTCTATTAAATTGAGGATACTAGTAAAAAAATCGTGTTGTTAATAAATACTCCTGTACGCGATCCCATATTTCATACACAACACGCGTAGCTATAACTAACTATTTCGTGTAGTGCGGCCGCGATTACTACAGCACTACGCTACGACAGTTTTTGACTCTGTATTATAGGTATGTATATACAAGTTATTCAATTCACTTCATGTGTAGCTATTATTTACTTATGTTTGTTTCGGTACTCCTACACATATACAAGCCACGAATAATGCCACATTACACACGGCCGAGTAGGGTACGAGATGTAGCAGCAGTACCGTGTGTCGGGCGCGCCAGCAGCGCCACCAGCGCCCCCAATGCCAACACCCCCCACCGCCTCATGCCGCACAGCACCACCTCGCTTCTGTCGCTTCACTAATCTCTATATACCGGGATCTGCCGCGTGCGGAATATTGTGTTACGTTACGGTGTTACCGTCGTCGTCGCGGCGAACGAATGCGTGGCAGCGCAGCCGCAGCCTCCGGCAATCGCACCTATCTCTCATCTCGACACTATCACCCTCGCCGATTATTATTATCACCCACTCACTCATACTCCTGACACATTCTGCACTTACTACCATTTAACTCTTTTGTTCAAGGTAATCTAATTTTATTACGCGCATTAACGACAACCATCCACTGATCGCATTTATAATAGACATTGTAGTGAGATAAGTACCTAGAGTGAGCAAGATACGTCAGACGTGTTCACGCATCAGTCATACTACGATCATTTAAATAGCAGCGTACGTCGCCGGCCGCGGCGTGGGCTCGTGCTAACGCGATAAGGGCGCGGCTCCCTGCGCGCGCCCCCTGTTCCACCACCGCCATGTTTCAATGACAACCACGTCGATAGCACATAGTGAATCATAATAACACAGGACTATTTCAGTTCACCCGTACACTTATACTAAATAAATTATTTGCCTTTTATTCTTATACTTGCTCATCTACACATTACCCTAATCAAGAAGCGTATATTTTCAAAAATAATAATCTAGTAATAATCTAGTAGCGTGATGTTATAAAGTCTATAACCTTCCTCAATAAATAGGATATACAATGCAAAAATATTTGTTGTAACCGGGCTGGTAGTTCCAGACCTTAATGCGTTCAACCAAACACAGAAACTCTTCAGCTTCATAAATAAAATTATATTATGTATTATATATATTGTACCTATAGATACAATGAGATATCGCAATAACATAATGAAAAGCAGTTCGCAAGATACAACCGTCCTATGTGTTAGCGCGTTCAACGTTTATAATATTAGTATAGATAAACCAAGTAAGTAACTAATGACTCGCCATTTTACACGATTTTTTTTTTGTATTTTTTTTTAAATTATTGTCAAGAATCTTCTAACCATGCCAAGGTCTAGAACCTTCATTAGGCACGACGCATTCGCACTTGACCGGTTTTTGTGATGATAAAACGGTACAATCGCATTCTATCTACATCATAATATACTACAATTATAATATTCGATTAGATAGGTGCTTCAGGAAGGCATAAAAAGAAGACTATTATGTCGGCGGCGATAATCACACGTTCTACGATGGCCTTTTCGCAACTCGCGTTGGTCGCCGCGACCCTCGGCCTGGCCGCCGCCGCCGTCGACCGCTACCACCCAGCGCCGGGGCCGCAGCCGCCCAGCACGACCACGCTGCGGAACGTCGCCGAGCACGACTCCAACTACTGGGTGGATGAAGCGCAGGCCGCCATCGGCGTGCGGCTAGCGCGCGGCGCCGGCGGCGGCGGCGAGGGCCGGCGGGCGCGCAACGTGGTCATGTTCCTGGGCGACGGCATGTCCGTGCCCACGCTGGCCGCCGCGCGCACGCTGCTCGGACAGCGCCGCGGCGACACCGGCGAGGAGGCGCAGCTCTCCTTTGACACCTTCCCTTCCGTCGGCTTGTCCAAGGTGAGTGGTGTGTGCAACTGCGTGTGACTGCTAACGTTTCATTACTTCGAAAATAAGTTTTATGTCCTATGTAGGTACTCGTGACAAAATTATGAGCCGCTTAGTAGGTACGGCCACTTCCAATGCACATAATAATATCTCTAACGTACCGAAGTTTTGAGTTAACAAGCTAGTATTTATTTTTTATTTTTAGGGTTCCGTACCCAATGCGTAAAACAGGAACCCTATTACTAAGACTTCGCTGTCCGTCCGTCCGTCTGTCACCAGGCTAAACCGTGATAGTTAGACAGTTGAAATTTTCACACATGATGTATTTCTGTTGCCGCTATAACAACAAATACTAAAAAACAGAATAAAATAAATATTTAAGGGACTCCCATACAAATAACGTGATTTTTTTTGCTCCTTTTAGCTCGATATTAATAAAGGCAACAGGAAGACGCTTGAAATATGACACAATATATTCACTTTTAAAATAATTAATTAAATTAAAATAAAACTAATATTTAAGGGGGGCTCCCATACAACAGACATGTTTTTTTTTGCCGTTTCTAAAGATAATGGTACGGAACCCTTCGTGCGCGAGTCCGACTCGCACTTGGCAGGTTTTAATTTTTATTCAGTGAAACATTTGGCACTGGTTTCCAGACGTATTGCGTGGACGCTCAAATAGCTGACTCAGCGTGCTCCGCAACCGCATACCTGTGCGGCGTGAAAGCCAACCAGGGAACGCTCGGCGTGTCGGCGGCCGTGCCGCGCTGGGACTGCGCCGCATCCACCGACACGGCCAGACACGTGGAGTCCATCGCCCAGTGGGCTCTGGCGGACGGCCGCGACGCCGGTCAGTATCCACACGTCGACCACTATACTAATAAATAAGTTACATGGTATAGAATAAAACTATTCAAAATCTATTTTGAATGGACAGGTGTAGTAACCACGACTCGAATCACGCATGCCTCGCCCGCGGGCGTCTACGCCAAGGTGGCCAACCGGCACTGGGAGAACGACGCCGAGGTGAAGAGCGACGGCCACGACACCGACCGCTGCCCCGACATCGCGCACCAGCTCGTGCACCACTCGCCGGGCAACCAGTTTAAGGTGACTTTACCTGCCTGCCTGCGTTATACTGTAACACCAATATATAATATATAATTGACTCATACTTATACATTTTATAATATCGTATGTCGTATAGTAGGTACGTATTGTAAAAGACTGTTTAAAAGTTATATAAATATAATTTGTAGGTATACTTTGGTAACGTACATAAAGAAATGCTATTCATATTCGACAGGTGATTCTAGGCGGCGGCAGGCGCGAGTTCATTTCTACTACCACTGTCGACGAGGAGGGCTCCACCGGTACTAGGACCGATGGCCGCAACCTCATTCAAGAATGGCAGAATGAAAAGGCGGCGCTCGGCTCCGACTACCGTTACATATGGAACCGCGACCAGCTAATGGAAGTTTTCTCCTCGCCCCCGGAGTACTTGATGGGGCTCTTCGAGAACAACCACCTGCAGTACCACATGCAGGCGAACCTCACCACCGAGCCGACCCTCGCCGAGCTCACGGAGGTGGCCATCCGCTCGCTGAGCCGCAACGAGAAGGGCTTCTTCCTGTTCGTGGAAGGAGGCCGCATCGACCACGGGCACCACGACAACTACGTGGAGCTGGCGCTCGACGAAACCATCGAGATGGCGGCAGCGGTGCAGCGCGCTACCGAGCTGCTCTCCGAGGACGACTCGCTGATCGTGGTAACCGCCGACCACGCTCACGTCATGGCCTTCAATGGGTACTCGGCCCGCGGGAACGACATCCTCGGACCGTCCAGAGACAGAGACTGGGACGGCGTGCCTTACATGACGCTCTCTTACACTAACGGGCCCGGCGCGCGCGCACACGTCAACGGCGTACGCCCCGATGTAACCACAGAAGCGAACTACCGTGAGTATTATCACTCTCATATATTGGACGACTATTATAGCGTAGGTAGATACTGTAGGTTCATACATTATCTTATTTTTGTGGCAGGTGCATTGGAGTGGAGGTCACACGTAGACGCCCCGCTGGAATCAGAGACGCATGGCGGCGACGACGTGGCAGTGTTCGCGTGGGGCCCGCACCACGAAATGTTCTCGGGGGTGTACGAGCAGAGCCAGCTGCCGCACCTGATGGGGTACGCGGCGTGCGTGGGCCCGGGCCAGCACGCGTGCAGCGCCGCCGTGCGACTCACGCCGGTCGCTATGGGGCTATTTGCGCTAGTGCCACTACTCGCAACTGCTGTGCTATACAATTAAATTATTATTATAGTATAACTAGCGGCCCGTCCCGGCTCCGCACGGGTGGACATTTTTATTTTGTAATATTTTTACCTTAAAGCTTCACTTTACACTATGTTGGCAGTGGTATTTGTAGGTGGCAGCAAAACCATAATCAGGAGATCCTACTCGAGAAAGAGCAACATACAATTGCCCATGAGAAAAGCACTCTGTCCTTACGCACACCCCTCTCCCACACTTCGGTGCCCGCTCTCTCGCCGCGTTGCTCGCTGCGCTGCGTGGACCGACTGGCTCGTCGTTGGCGTGTTTTTTTTTTTTTTTTTTTGTTTATAAGGACATTTTTTTTTTATTTGTTTTTTTTTTTTTTTTTTTTTAATTTCGTAATATCTTTTGAATGGAATGTCCGATTTCAATAATTCAAAAAGTAATCGGCAAGTATTGAAACAGTCTTAAACACGAAGTAATTTATTTGGATAAGAATTAATACAAAGGTATGGATAACATGGTGTGAATTTGATCGTCATTTCTATCAACTTTTGAAATGTAAAAAAGTAGTTATAGTGACATAACTACAGTAGTCTCGCAAACTTTTTGTAGACATTGATGTTGTTCGGAAATAACAGCGCCTGCACTAAATTTAACGGCAATTATTTATGTATCGCTCACTTTGCGTGCGTTTTTTTTTTTTTTTTTTTTACATTTTAATTTTGCCTATTGCCTATTGTGAAAGACAGAATGGGAGATATATCGGACAAAAGTAACTACCGCCCTATCTCACTAGCAACAACAATAGCCAAGATTTTAGACAGTGTGCTTGATTCTTGCTTAGAAAAATATTCTAATATACATGACGCTCAGTTTGGATTTCGATCCGGACTTTCCACTGAGAGTGCGATTGCAAGTCTTAAGCATACTATACAATATTATACTGACCGCAAGACGCCGGTATACGCTTGTTTCTTGGATCTATCCAAAGCTTTTGACCTAGTGTCGTATTCAGTACTCTGGAGAAAACTGGGTGACAGGGGTGTACCGGGGGAAGTGCTAAGTTTTTTTTTTTTTTTTTTTTTTTTTTTTTATATTGGTATGTGCATCAAACTAACACAGTTAGATGGGGTAATACTCTGTCGGATATATATAGGTTGGAGAGCGGGGTGCGGCAGGGAGGTCTGTCATCGCCTAAGCTCTATAACATATATATAAACGATCTCATCGTGGAGCTGAGCAGCATGCGTGTCGGTTGTCGTGTCGATGGCGTTAGCATTAACAACATAAGCTATGGGGACGATATGGTGCTGCTGAGCCCGAATTCATGGTATTTAAGGCCGCCGGTAAATATAGCGATACTGCAGTAAATATAACCCTGAATGGCGTGAACATAAACTATGTAAAGAAATTTAAATATCTGGGGCATATTATTACCGACGACGTCGAAAGACGAAAGACGTCGAAGGACGATGAGGATATTGGAAGGGAGCGTAGGGCTCTAGTAGTTAGGGGCAATATGTTGGACCGCAGATTTTCCCGTTGCAGTGCTTTTGTTAAAATTACATTATTCAAAGCATATTGTCAAAACCTGTATACGGGAAATCTGTGGGTTAAGCACGCCCTTAGCTCGCTAGACACCTGGCGGCTTTGCCGCCATTATTCGCAAAATGATCACAGTTTTTTTTTTTTTTTTTTTTTTTTTTTTTTTTTTTTTTTTTTTTTTTCCAAATAATCGCTAATATTACAAGATTTTATATGTATGGTGTCAAATAACTCTGCAATAGGTCGAAAAGGTTGCATAAGGTTAATATAGGTTGAATATCGTGGGGTGTTAGGTAGGACAACCTCCTCGTGTGCCCGCCCCATTGTGATTCCTGTGGGTTCGCCTGTGGGAATGACAATGGACGCGGGACGGTGCATCCTGGGCATCGTCGATAATCGCTCTCTTCGGCGGGGGATTGTCGGCGATGGCAAATAGTCCGACACAGGGGCGTTGAGGGTGCTGCTCCCGGTGCTATCTTTTGGAGAGTACCGGGATCAGCATCAGCAAAGCATGGGGGGGTAATGCGTGATGTATGATTGTGTGTGTGTGTTTAGCCCGCGATGAAAGGTACGGCCGGCTCTTCCTAAACGCAGAAGGTGGTAGCGCGCTGAAATGCTGGAAGGCGGGGGGGATAAACCCTGTCACTAGCGCTGGGGGGTAGGGGAAGGGACCTCACCCTTTAAAAAAGGAAATCCATATGGAACATACGGTGAATGCAAATATTCCCCAGGTGGGTAAATCCCACCCTCTAGAAAGAGGCTGCCCCATCGTATCTGGGGGGGGCAACATCCACCTCGTGGGCTCCGGCCCACGTACCGACGAAAATGGCAAGCAAATGGAAATAGAATTGGAGAAGCATGCACCTTCTCGGTGCAGCAGTGTAGGAACGGGCCTGAGTACGGACTCACGGGAACCCCGAGTGGTGTTGGAGCGCATCTGTGCCAAACTACCCATTCTAAAGAAAGACACAGAGAAGCGGGAGCGCATTCTTTGCGCTACACCTGCTGCCGCTGTGCCCAGTAGTGTAGATAGAGCAATGAGGGGGCGGGAGCGCAGTTCTCGCGCCAGACCTGCCTCTGACGTTACTGTCTACGAAACTGCATCGGACTTGTCCGTATGCAGTGCGGTCTCAGTAGAATCACTGGACCAGGAGGTGGAACACCTAGGCTCCAAATTTTGGCGTTTAGGTAAAAGGTCGAGGGAGAAACGAGACGATGATGACTCTTTGAGTGATCCATCGTCTCCGAAAATTGCGGCGAAAACACCTGCCCAGTACAAGAAGTCGTCTGTAACCAACCTGCCGAAGATGGACGAAGTTGACTCTGCTCAGTTAGAGACAATGGTTTTGGACTCAGTGGACACCATTCTTACGGTGGCCACAAAATCCAAAAATTTGAAGGGGACTTCGGTGCGGGCCCTGAAAGATGCTGCAGTAGCCATCAAGGCGTCATTTCAGGAAGCTCGGACGCGCACGATGTCTGAGGAGGTAGCTCTACTGGTGAAGGCCAATGCTCAGCTCACGACGGAACTGAAGATTCTTCGCCAGGAGATGGAGTTAATGCGGGCTGCTCAGGCGAAGGTAATACCGGGGAAAGTGGCTACTGCTCAACCGATGGAGGAGATGATGCGGGTGATTATGGTGCAGGTAGGTACCATGATCAATGCCCGCTTTGAGAATCTGGAGGAGCGGCTTCTCCCAGAGAAGCGCGCAAGACCAGCTCTGGCATCAGATAAGCCAAAGGAGGCTGAACCGCAAACGGTGGCGTTGAGTACTCGTGGAGCTGTGGCAGTTAGCAATCGAGCTAAGACCGCCTCCGCTAAGGTGAGCAGTGGGAAGAGTGCTAAGAGTGCTACAATGCCAGCAATTGCAGACGCGCCCTCTATCTGTGCACCAGTTCAAGCCACTGTGGTTGAGGCATGGACTGTGGTTGGGAAGCGTGGCCGGGCTAAGAAGCAGACGGCTGTGGCGAAGCTGGTGCCAGAAAGGCAGGGATCTGCTTCTAGATTGCGAGTCCCTCCCCTCCCTTCTAAACTTAAGCCGAAACCTCAGCCGCAGCCCAAGAAGAGGGCAGCCAAACTTCGCGCCCCCAGCACTGCTGCCGTAGTGATCACACTACAACCAGCGGCAGCGGAGAGAGGTGAAACCTATGCCAAGGTACTGGCAGAGGCAAAGAACCGCATCAGGCTTGGTGACTTGGGGATACCACCGCTGAGGATGAGGACGGCAGCCACAGGAGCCAGAATTCTTGAGGTTGCTGGCCCTGAGAATTCGAAGAAGGCGGACTCGTTGGCTGCCAAGCTCAATGAAGTGTTTGGTGGCAGGGAAGGCATCACGGTAACAAGACCCATCATCACTGCTGACCTACGAGTAAGCGGTCTGGATGACTCCGTCCAGTCGGATGAGCTGGCTGTGGCCCTTGCCAACGCTGGCAGTTGCCCAGCTTCAGCGGTCAACGTTGGGCATATTCGGAAGGGCTCTGAGGGAATGGGCACTGCCTTTGTTAGGTGTTCGGTAGCTGCCGCAAAGAACATTGTGGCCAGCGGTACTCGGATTCCGGTTGGATGGGTGTTGGCACAGGTCCAGCTTCTAGAGCGCAGGCCACAGCGGTGCTACCGGTGCCTTGCTCAGGGCCACGTTGGGGTCCAGTGCAAGTCGGAGGTTGATCGTAGCGAAGAATGTTATCGCTGCGGTCAGAAAGGCCACAAGGCTAAGGATTGCTCCGCCGCTCCTCAGTGCACAAGTTGTGCTGCTGCTGGGAAGCGGGCGAACCACCTTTTCGGGGGCAAGGCTTGCGCCAAGCCCCCGTTGAAACCAAGGCAGAGGCGCAATGCAACTGTGACTGAGGCCAAGGCCAAGTCTCAGCCGGCTCCCCAAAATGTAGGGCAAGCGGAGCTCATGGAGGAAACTTAGTATGGCCCTTAGTTTCCTACAGGCGAACATTAACCACTGCGCTCGTGCTCAGGATCTTCTTCTGCAGTGTCTGGCGGAGCGGTTAATCCAAGTTGCGGTGGTTGCCGAGCCGTATGTTGTCCCGCCCAGATCTGATTGGGTGGGGGACCTGGATGGTGTGGTGGCAATTACCACTCAGTCACCGGCTCATTCTCCTCCCCTCGACGGAGTCACGAGGGGTAGGGGTTTCGTTGCAGCCTCTCTCGGATGTGCGATTGTCGTAGGGGTCTATCACTCTCCTAATAGACCCCTGCACGAACTGGAGACACTCCTCGATGGGGTGGGAGCCTTAATTGGTCAGACCCGCCCCCGCCCTGTAATTGTCCTTGGAGACCTCAATGCCAAATCTGTAGCGTGGGGGTCTCCGAGAACGGACCCTCGAGGAGGTACTGTAGTGGAGTGGGTCATTGAGACAGGTCTCTGCATCATTAATAGGGGTGCAGAAAACACCTGTGTTCGTCAGTGGGGTGGCTCGATCGTTGACGTGACGTTTGCCTCCCCAGACCTCGCCTGCCTTATTCGTGACTGGCAGGTGTTGGTGAACGAGGAAACACTCTCAGACCATCGGTATATACGATTCAGTGTTTCCTCGTCCCTAACGGACCCGGTGACAGCTGGGTCCCAGGAGGTTGGTCCACGGTGGGCTCTTAAGCGCATGGATATAGAAGCTCTGAAGGAGGTGGCCCTGGTCCAAGCGTGGAGTGGCTCTCTGGAGCTGGTAGCAGTAGACTTGGATGCGGAGGCGGATGGACTGTGTGTGGCTATGTCACACGTTTGCGACGCCGCGATGCCGCGTATAAGGGCCCCACAGCCTAGACGCCAGGTCTACTGGTGGTCGGAGGAGATAGCCGAACTACGGCGACGCTGCGTTGGCAGGCGCCGCCGATATCAGCGGTATCGCAGGAGACGGCGGCAGGAGACTGAAATATCGGTGGCCCTATACGCTGCATACAGGGAGGCCAACAGAGCTCTTCATGTGGCTATTTACGAGGCCAAAAAGCTGGCATGGCGTCAGCTGTTAGAGACGCTGGAGAGTGACCCATGGGGCCGCCCGTACAAGTGGGCGAGGCAAAAGCTTCGCCCATGGGCCCCTCCCATCACCACGACATTAACACCTGAGGTCCTTCAGCGGGTGGTAGAAGGCTTGTTCCCCGGAGCCCCGGGGATTGACTTCGTGCCTCCCACCATGACGGCCACATCAATTGTACGCGAAGGGGGCGAGGGTGAGCCTGCCCCTATTTCTGAGGGGGAGATGGAAGGTGCTCTCCATAGGATGAGGGCCAAAAACACGGCACCTGGGCCTGACGGCATACCGGGTCGTGCGTGGGCACTCTCCTTTGAACATCTGGGACCCCTCCTAGAAGCTCTATTTAATAGATGTTTTCGGGAGGGGAAATTCCCCAAGCGGTGGAAAAGGGGTAGGCTCGTTCTCCTGCGAAAGGATGGTCGACCCGCGGACGAGCCCTCCGGGTACCGTCCTATTGTGCTTCTTGACGAGGCTGGCAAGCTATTGGAGCGTGTGATCGCTGCCCGCCTTGTCAACCACCTGGAGTTGGTAGGACCTGATCTGGCGACAGTCCAGTTCGGGTTTCGCAGAGGGCGTTCGACGCTTGACGCCATAGCTCGCGTCCGCGACCTCTCTGAGGACGCATGCTTAAGTGGTGGGGTGTTATTGGCTGTGTCCCTAGATATAGCCAACGCATTCAACTCCCTGCCCTGGAGCACTATACTTGAGGGTCTGAGGTACCACGAAGTGCCCCAGTACCTTCAAAGGCTAGTTGAGGACTATCTCTCTAACAGAGAGGTAGTCTTCCCGACGAAAACTGGGGAAGGGAGTAACTCCATGTCGCGCGGCGTTCCGCAGGGGTCGGTCTTAGGACCTCTCCTGTGGAACGTTGGGTATGATTGGGTCCTCCGGGGTGGTAATCTTCACGGTGTCAACGTCGTTTGTTACGCTGATGACACGTTGATTACCGCTCGGGGGGATAACTATCGGGAGGCAGCGATCCTGGCCACGGCTGGTGTCGCGACCGTTGTGGCGAGAATCCAGATGCTGGGTCTTGGGGTGGCGCTCCACAAGTCGGAAGCAATATGCTTTCATGGCCGCCGGCGAGCGCCACCCGCAGATTCCACCATAGTGGTGGGGGGAACTTCCATCCCTGTCAGGACGAAACTGAAATACCTCGGAATCGTCCTTGACAGCAGATGGAAGTTCGAAGCACATATGCGCCAGCTTTCTCCAAGACTTCTGGGGACAGCTGGCGCACTGAGTCGTCTTCTCCCTAATATTGGGGGAGCGGAGGGGAGCTGTCGCCGTCTCTATACAACGGTGATCAGCTCCATGGCACTCTACGGGGCCCCTATCTGGGCTGATCGGCTTGATCGACAGAATACCGCCCTGCTGATCGCACCCCAACGGGTGATGGCCAAAAGAGTGTGCAGGGGATACCGCACACTCTCTCATGAGGTGGCGTGCGTCCTCGCCGGGTCGCTCCCGTGGGACCTTGAGGCAGAGGTGCTGGCCTCAGTGTACTGGCGCAGAGCGCAGGCGCGCGAGCGGAACGAGCGACCGGCGCCGCAAGAGGTGGCACACTGGCGCTCTAGCGCCAGAAGGGAAGTGCAAACCAGGTGGGGGGAACGGCTCCTTATGGGGCCTACACAGAGAGGGGCCGGCGCTCGACGACTCCTTGAAGCGATCTGACCCGTACTCGGAGAGTGGGTCCACAGGAGACACGGGAGGCTCACCTTCCGGCTGACGCAAGTCCTCACAGGACATGGGTGCTTTGGGAGGTACTTGTGTCTTGTCGCCAGAAGAGAAGCCTCCCCAGCCTGCCACCAGTGCGGCTGTGCAGAAGATACTGCTCAGCATGCGCTGGAGGCATGTCCAGGAGGAGCCGAACCGCGTCGATCTTTGGTCGCGGTTGTGGGAAATGACCTCTCCTTGTCGGCCATCATAACATCGATGGTCAATGACGAGAGGTCGTGGGAGGCAATGGCCTCCTTCTGCGAAACTATTATTTTGCAGAGGGAGGCGGAGGAGCGGGAGAGGGAACGAGATCCCCTCGCTGACCCGCTCCGGAGAGTGCGAACACGGAGACGGGCTAATCGAGCCCGTACTCCGTCTCCGCTTAGAGGGCCTGGAGCGTCGGTTGCGGGGGCAATCAGCGCTCTAAGCCAGAGGTAGGCCCTCGCGTGGTGATGTGCGATGCCCTAAATACTCCGGGGCATCTCACAGACGGCAAAAGCCGTGAGGCGAGCCAGCCAACGGCAAGCGCCGGCGTCGGTGGGGGTTGCGGAGAATGCGCGAGCGGTCCCGCGCCCCCCATCACTAGCCGAGGAAGGTGGAGTATCATGTGGTTTTTAGTCGGTAGTGGCAACTCTTGTTGCTGAGCCCGACATATCCCGTTCGTTCCCCTTAGCGAGCGGGGATGTGTAAATGCATTTTCCACATGTAAAAAAAAAAAAAAAAAAAAGGTTGAATATCGTAAAAGAGGCCTTCAGGCCGACGCGACCCTGTGGAGGGGGCTTCATTGTCCTCTCCCTACTCGAGGGCTGCTGGCGTGTCCGTCGTTTGGCTGGCCGACCTGCTGGCTGGGTTGAGGTCGGCTGGAGCCCCAATGGGGGGCTGGCTAGTTGGCTGGCCGACGGACTGCCGGTGGCGCTGGCTGACCTGCCGGTTGGCTGGCTGGCTGTTCTGGGTTGGGTCGAACCTCGCGAGGTAGAGGATCCCCTTCCTGGTTCGGCTGGCTGGCTCGCTGGTGGGAAGGCTGGCGTGAGGGGCTGGGTCGAGACGTAAGTCTCCCCGGCGGGCCCTGAGCGGCGGGCGCGGGGGTGCCTGCCACTCAAAAAGGGGCCAGTGGCGGGGCGCTGTGTCTGGTGCGCCGACACAGCGCCATTTTAGAGGAAGCCTGCATAAGGCTGCTGTTGCGTCGGGGCCGTGGAAGATTGCGTTTCGCGTTCCCATAGCCCCGACTCCTTGTGACTCGTGGAGGTGCAACGTTGGTTTTTAGTGGGTATGCGGTCTCGTGCTGTGAGTCCCACATACTCCCTACTATCCCCCCCGAGGATAGTAGGGAGATGCATAAAGCATTTTCCAACGATAAAAAAAAAAAAAAAAAAAAAAAGGTAGGTCGGAGGGGGGGGTGCCAGGTCGGACAACCTCCTCGAGTGCTCGCGCCCATTGCCACATCCGGGATACGTCCCTGGTGTGACAATGGGTGGGAGACGGTGCACCCTGGGCATCGTCGACAATCGTTCTCCTTTGCGGAGGTGATTGTCGGCGATGGCGAATGGTCCGACACGTGGGGGGCGCGAGCGTTGCTCTGGCTGTTGCTGGGGCGGCGTGGCGGCGCATTGTGGGCGAGAGCTGCCCCCGGTCTCTTTCGTGGAGGTGCTGGGAGCGGCTGCGAGCCTTAGGGTGGCTGGCTGCCTGGCTGACTGGTGGTGGTGGTTTGACCGGACCGCCTGCCATGGTAGGCCGGGTGGCATATCAGCCGCCCATTGTGGGGGTCTCCGGTTGGCAGGCTGGGCCGCTGGCTGGGAGGTGGAGAGGTGGAGCCCCAGAGGGGGGCCGCGAAGCCTTTCCTGCCCGGCTGGCTGGCTCAACTGGCTGGCTGATCGGCGACGGGTCGGCTGTTCGGCTG
This sequence comes from Ptilodon capucinus, assembly GCA_914767695.1. Lineage (NCBI taxonomy): Eukaryota > Metazoa > Arthropoda > Insecta > Lepidoptera > Notodontidae > Ptilodon > Ptilodon capucinus. The sequence continues at coordinate 11,797,251 of OU611822.1, forward strand.
CAAGGCTGGAAAGCTGGCTGAAGAGAGGTCGCGATGGCCTTTAGGCCGACGCGACCCTGTGGAGGGGGCTTCATTGTCCTCTCCCTACTCGAGGGCTGCTAGCGTGTCCGTTGTTTGGCTGGCCGACCTGCTGGCTGGGTTGAGGACGGCTGGAGCCCCAATGGGGGGCTGGCTAGTTGGCTGGCTGACGGACTGCCGGTGGCGCTGGCTGACCTGTCGGTTGGTTGTGATGGATGAACCGCGAATGCGTGATGTATGAAAGGAAGCCGCCGAGAGGAGGCAGTATGATTCGCGCGGTGTGTCTGCCAGGCGCACGCGGCTTGCCGCCACCGGGCGATCCCATTATTCCCTGTAGGTGTCGTGGACATGTCTCACGGCCTACAGTGGAACCGGGGGTCTTGCCTTTACCGGCCGGACCGAGAGGAGTAAACCTCAATAAAAATCCGAGGAGTTCGGCGCTGCGGTCCGTGGCGTCGAAGGCTCGAAAGAGCGGCTGGATCGATAAACCAGTCTTAGCGACCAACCCTGGGAACCGCCCGTCACCCAGGTGTATATAGGGTTACCGGGGGAGGGAGACCCGGTGGACTTTGCTTTCCCAACTAACTCGTGGGATTAATGATGGATAAACATAAACTAAAATTAAAATTTTCGACGGATACGCGCAAAACTATTGACCTTGGCTTGAATAAAGGACCGGATTCTCCTTCTGGATCGGTTATGTTGACTGGTGCGGGCGTGGACTTGAAAAAGGCTGCGTCCGCAAGAGTATTGTTGGAGCGGCTTGCCGCTGAAGATAAGGTGGTGGATGTACCTTCAGACGTGGAGTCGTTGATGTCTGACACCGACGACTCCGTTTTTGATAGGCTGCCCAGTCGGACAGCTGATGGCGGTCCCTGCAGGGTGTACAGGGGCCACCGCAAGCGTCCTCGGCGCGACTCAGACGACGACTCGAGTCCGAGTCGCCGTTCCTCGAGTTGCGGGAAAGACCGCCCAGCGCATAAAGTGCGGGCTGGTAAGAGCTCCCCCGAACAGCGGAGGGACGAGTCTGGGCGCTTTCTGCAGCGAACGGACTCGCCCGTTCGAAAAGGTTGCGATGAAGCCCCTCGGGGTAGAGGTAGGCCTCCTACAACAGGAGCATATGTCGGCTTGGCCAAGGCCAAGGCTGACCTCATAGCCCAGGAGCGAGAGGCTATGGAGCTCCAGGCCGAAAAAGAGGTGGCGGAGGCAGCGCGCAGGGTTTACTTGCTGCGGTCGGAGCGTCTCTCCGAGACTTCCGCAGTTGGCGAACCGTCGGCATGCGACCTGCGGGAACGGGTCCTGCAACATGTGGGCTTGATCACCAAAGTCGCTTCGAAATCTTCGAACCTTAAGGGAACTTTTGTAAGGACCCTCAAGGACGCGGCTCTGGTGATCACGGACGCCGTAGAGGTACTCAGTCGAAGCACAACATCTGCTGAAACGAGGAAACTGTCCTCGGATAATGCCCGCCTTAAGGCGGAAGTTGCGGAGCTCCGTGGCGAATTGGCTTCTTTGCGGGCTGACTTGCTGCGGAGCCAGCAAAACCCGGACAAGACAAGTCCCCCACCTCCTCCAAGTGCTTTGTATGAGCCCGAGACGTTGAAGCGCTCGATAATTGAGGAGGTGGGGACAATGGTGAATGCCAGACTGGATGCGCTCGAGGGCAGACTGCTGCCAGAGGAGCGCCTCCGTCCACCCCTGGCCATGGACTTCGCCAGTGTGGCCTCCCGTCCCCGGCCTGTGCCGAAGGTGGCCGCCAAGACTGCGCAAGAGGCCCCCCCGGCGGAAACGACTTCGTTGGAGATGCTGGATGGGCCAGCTGCTTCTTCTGCACCTTCTGCTTCTCGGGGAGGCGAGAGGGTGAAAACAAAGAAGAAAAGGAGTAAGCGGACCGCAACAACTGGTCCTACACAAGCGGGTAGTAGTGGCGCACCGCAAACATCTGGTGCGCTCAATACTGAGGGCTGGTCGGTCGTGTCCCGGCGTAAAGCCAAGGCTGGCGCGGCCTCTGAACCGATCGCCCAGCCCAATAAGCGGAGGCAGCGTCCACCTAAGCTGCGACCCCCCCCGCGCGTCGGCAGTGGTTTTAAAGCTGCAGCCAGACGCTGTGACCCGGGGGGTCACTTATGCCGGACTCTTGCTTAAGGCCAAGAGTACCATAGACCTGGCTAATCTGGGAATTATGGCTTTGGGATTTAGAAAGGCCGCGACAGGGGCGCGGATCCTTGAGGTGTCGGGACCCGAAAGCGGGGATAAGGCGGACCTACTTGCTGCGGAGTTGCGAGAGGTCCTGAGCGAGGCCGACGTGGTAGTCACTAGGCCTGTTAAGTGCGCAGACTTGCGCTTGGCAGGCCTGGACGACTCCGTCAATAAAGAAGAGGTGGCTGCGGTAATCGCAAAAGCCGGTGAGTGCACTGTTGCCTCAATTAAGGTGGGAGAAATTCGTCGGGGCCAAAAAGGCCTTGGCGCAGTAATTATCAGCTGCCCTGTGGCGGCTGCCAATAAGGTGGCCAGGACCGACCGCCTCCTAGTTGGGTGGTCGTCGGTTCGGGCCAAACTTCTGCAGCCGCGACCTCTGCGGTGCTACCGGTGCCTTGAGATAGGGCACGTCCGGGAGCAATGCACCGCAGAGGCAGACCGGGGAAGCGCCTGTTTTAGGTGCGGCCAGGTAGGACATAAGTCCAGCGGGTGCTCCGCAACACCATACTGTCTAGTATGCGCTGCGTTGAGCAAACCTGCTGGACATAAGTTGGGAGGTAAGGTGTGCATCGGCTCAAAGCCGGCTAAGTCGCGCCAAAAAAGGGGAAGAACTGGAGCCAAAGCCCAGTCACAACCGGCTCGCCCTGTGGCGGGGGGCACTACTGAGGTGGAGATGGCCACACAATAACGCCATCACAAGGCTGGGTTGTAGGGGGCTAGCCATCTTGGCAGAGTCTCCTCCCCACAACAAGAGTCCTGGGTCGGTAGGGAAAGGGGTACCTGTCGTTCCATCAAGGGGCTCGTGAGGTGGTGCTGTGCCCCTGTATCGGCACAGCACCATATAGCCGGATCGGGTGCGCCACTTTTTACATGGCGCACTCAAACGAGGAGGCCTAAGAGGCCGCAGTCGCGTCGGGGTTGCGGAAGTATGCATCTGCGTTCCCGTGACCCCGACACAATGCGACCGTGAAGTATAACAGTAGGTTTTTAGTGGGTATACGGCACTCTGCCGGGAGTCCCACATACCCCCGTCGACTTCCCCAAGACGGCGGGGGATGCGTAATTGCATTTTCCTACTCAAAAAAAAAAAAAAAAAAAAAAAAAAAAAAAAAAAAAAAAAAAAAAAAAAGGTTAGGTTAGGTTAGGTTAGGTTAGGTTGGGGTGCCAGGTCGGACAACCTCCTCGAGTGCTCGCGCTCATTGCCACATCCGGGATACGTCCCTGGTGTGACAATGGGTGGGAGACGGTGCACCCTGGGCATCGTCGACAATCGTTCTCCTTTGCGGAGGTGATTGTCGGCGATGGCGAATGGTCCGACACGTGGGGGGCGCGAGCGTTGCTCCGGCTGTTGCTGGGGCGGCGTGGCGGCGCAGTGTGGGCGAGAGCTGCCCCCGGTCTCTTTCGTGGAGGTGCCGGGGGCGGCTGCGAGCCTTAGGGTGGCTGGCTGCCTGGCTGACTGGTGGTGGTGGTTCGACCGGACCGCCCGCCATGGTAGGCCGGGAGGCATATCAGCCGCCCATTGTGGGGGTCTCTGGTTGGCAGGCTGGGCCGCTAGCTGGGAGGTGGAGAGGTGGAGCCCCAGAGGGGGGCCGCGAAGCCTTTCCTGCCCGGCTGGCTGGCTCAACTGGCTGGCTGATCGGCGACGGGTCGGCTGTTCGGCTGCAAGGCTGGACAGCTGGCTGAGGAGAGGTCGCGATGGCCTTTAGGCCGACGCGACCCTGTGGAGGGGGCTTCATTGTCCTCTCCCTACTCGAGGGCTACTGGCGTGTCCGTCGTTTGGCTGGCCGACCTGCTGGCTGGGTTGAGGACGGCTGGAGCCCCAATGGGGGGCTGGCTAGTTGGCTGGCTGACGGACTGCCGGTGGCGCTGGCTGACCTGCCGGTTGGCTGGCTGGCTGTTCTGGGTTGGGTCGAACCTCGCGAGGTAGAGGATCCCCTTCCTGGTTCGGCTGGCTGGCTCGCTGGTGGGAAAGCTGGCGTGAGGGGCTGGGTCGAGACGTAAGTCTCCCCGGCGGGCCCTGGGCGGCGGGCGCGGGGGTGCCAGCCACTCCAAAAGGGGCCAGTGGTGGGGCGCTGTGTCTGGTGCGCCGACACAGCGCCATTCTTGGAGGAAGCCTGCATAAGGCTGCTGTTGCGTCGGGGCCGTGGAAGATTGCGTTTCGCGTTCCCATAGCCCCGACTCCTTGTGACTCGTGGAGGTGCAACGTTGGTTTTTAGTGGGTATGCGGTCTCGTGCTGTGAGTCCCACATACTCCCTACTATCCCCCCCGAGGATAGTAGGGAGATGCATAAAGCATTTTCCAACGATAAAAAAAAAAAAAAAAAAAAAAAAAGGTTAGGTTAGGTTAGGTTAGGTTAGGTTAGGTTAGGTTAGGTTAGGTTAGGTTAGGTTGGGGTGGGGTGCCAGGTCGGACAACCTCCTCGAGTGCTCGCGCCCATTGCCACATCCGGGATACGTCCCTGGTGTGACAATGGGTGGGAGACGGTGCACCCTGGGCATCGTCGACAATCGTTCTCCTTTGCGGAGGTGATTGTCGGCGATGGCGAATGGTCCGACACGTGGGGGGCGCGAGCGTTGCTCCGGCTGTTGCTGGGGCGGCGTGGCGGCGCAGTGTGGGCGAGAGCTGCCCCCGGTCTCTTTCGTGGAGGTGCCGGGGGCGGCTGCGAGCCTTAGGGTGGCTGGCTGCCTGGCCGACTGGTGGTGGTGGTTCGACCGGACCGCCCGCCATGGTAGGCCGGGTGGCATATCAGCCGCCCATTGTGGGGGTCTCCGGTTGGCAGGCTGGGCCGCTGGCTGGGAGGTGGAGAGGTGGAGCCCCAGAGGGGGGCCGCGAAGCCTTTCCTGCCCGGCTGGCTGGCTCAATTGGCTGGCTGATCGGCGACGGGTCGGCTGTTCGGCTGCAAGGCTGGACAGCTGGCTGAGGAGAGGTCGCGATGGCCTTTAGGCCGACGCGACCCTGTGGAGGGGGCTTCATTGTCCTCTCCCTACTCGAGGGCTGCTGGCGTGTCCGTCGTTTGGCTGGCCGACCTGCTGGCTGGGTTGAGGTCGGCTGGAGCCCCAATGGGGGGCTGGCTAGTTGGCTGGCCGACGGACTGCCGGTGGCGCTGGCTGACCCGCCGGTTGGTTGGCTGGCTGTTCTGGGTTGGGTCGAACCTCGCGAGGTAGAGGATCCCCTTCCTGGTTCGGCTGGCTGGCTCGCTGGTGGGAAGGCTGGCGTGAGGGGCTGGGTCGAGACGTAAGTGTCCCCGGCGGGCCCTGAGCGGCGGGCGCGGGGGTGCCTGCCACTCAAAAAGGGGCCAGTGGCGGGGCGCTGTGTCTGGTGCGCCGACACAGCGCCATTTTAGAGGAAGCCTGCATAAGGCTGCTGTTGCGTCGGGGCCGTGGAAGATTGCGTTTCGCGTTCCCATAGCCCCGACTCCTTGTGACTCGTGGAGGTGCAACGTTGGTTTTTAGTGGGTATGCGGTCTCGTGCTGTGAGTCCCACATACTCCCTACTATCCCCCCCGAGGATAGTAGGGAGATGCATAAAGCATTTTCCAACGATAAAAAAAAAAAAAAAAAAAAAAAAAAAAAAAAAAAAAAAGGTTAGGTTGGGGTGCCAGGTCGGACAACCTCCTCGAGTGCTCGCGCTCATTGCCACATCCGGGATACGTCCCTGGTGTGACAATGGGTGGGAGACGGTGCACCCTGGGCATCGTCGACAATCGTTCTCCTTTGCGGAGGTGATTGTCGGCGATGGCGAATGGTCCGACACGTGGGGGGCGCGGGCGTTGCTCCGGCTGTTGCTGGGGCGGCGTGGCGGCGCACAGTGGGCGAGAGCTGCCCCCGGTCTCTTTCGTGGAGGTGCCGGGGGCGGCTGCGAGCCTTAGGGTGGCTGGCTCAACTGGCTGGCTGATCGGCGACGGGTCGGCTGTTCGGCTGCAAGGCTGGACAGCTGGCTGAGGAGAGGTCGCGATGGCCTTTTCAGGCCGACGCGACCCTGTGGAGGGGGCGTCACTGTCCTCTCCCTACTCGAGGGCTGCTGGCGTGTCCGTCGTTTGGCTGGCCGACCTGCTGGCTGGGTTGTGGACGGCTGGAGCCCCATTGGGGGGCTGGCTAGTCGGCTGGCCGACGGACTGCCGGTGGCGCTGGCTGACCTGCCGGTTGGTTGGCTGGCTGTTCTGGGTTGGGTCGAACCTCGCGAGGTAGAGGATCCCCTTCCTGGTTCGGCTGGCTGGCTCGCTGGTGGGAAGGCTGGCGTGAGGGGCTGGGTCGAGACGTAAGTCTCCCCGGCGGGCCCTGAGCGGCGGGCGCGGGGGTGCCTGCCACTCAAAAAGGGGCCAGTGGCGGGGCGCTGTGTCTGGTGCGCCGACACAGCGCCATTTTAGAGGAAGCCTGCATAAGGCTGCTGTTGCGTCGGGGCCGTGGAAGATTGCGTTTCGCGTTCCCATAGCCCCGACTCCTTGTGACTCGTGGAGGTGCAACGTTGGTTTTTAGTGGGTATGCGGTCTCGTGCTGTGAGTCCCACATACTCCCTACTATCCCCCCCGAGGATAGTAGGGAGATGCATAAAGCATTTTCCAACGATAAAAAAAAAAAAAAAAAAAAAAAAAAAAAAAAAAAAAAAAGGTTAGGTTAGGTTAGGTTAGGTTAGGTTAGGTTAGGTTAGGTTAGGTTAGGTTGGGGTGCCAGGGGGTGCCAGGTCGGACAACCTCCTCGAGTGCTCGCGCCCATTGCCACATCCGGGATACGTCCCTGGTGTGACAATGGGTGGGAGACGGTGCACCCTGGGCATCGTCGACAATCGTTCTCCTTTGCGGAGGTGATTGTCGGCGATGGCGAATGGTCCGACACGTGGGGGGCGCGAGCGTTGCCCCGGCTGTTGCTGGGGCGGCGTGGCGGCGCATTGTGGGCGAGAGCTGCCCCCGGTCTCTTTCGTGGAGGTGCCGGGGGCGGCTGCGAGCCTTAGGGTGGCTGGCTGCCTGGCTGACTGGTGGTGGTGGTTCGACCGGACCGCCCGCCAATGGTAGGCCGGGTGGCATATCAGCCGCCCATTGTGGGGGTCTCCGGTTGGCAGGCTGGGCCGCTGGCTGGGAGGTGGAGAGGTGGAGCCCCAGAGGGGGGCCGCGAAGCCTTTCCTGCCCGGCTGGCTGGCTCAACTGGCTGGCTGATCGGCGACGGGTCGGCTGTTCGGCTGCAAGGCTGGACAGCTGGCTGAGGAGAGGTCGCGATGGCCTTTTCAGGCCGACGCGACCCTGTGGAGGGGGCGTCACTGTCCTCTCCCTACTCGAGGGCTGCTGGCGTGTCCGTCGTTTGGCTGGCCGACCTGCTGGCTGGGTTGTGGACGGCTGGAGCCCCATTGGGGGGCTGGCTAGTCGGCTGGCCGACGGACTGCCGGTGGCGCTGGCTGACCTGCCGGTTGGTTGGCTGGCTGTTCTGGGTTGGGTCGAACCTCGCGAGGTAGAGGATCCCCTTCCTGGTTCGGCTGGCTGGCTCGCTGGTGGGAAGGCTGGCGTGAGGGGCTGGGTCGAGACGTAAGTCTCCCCGGCGGGCCCTGAGCGGCGGGCGCGGGGGTGCCTGCCACTCAAAAAGGGGCCAGTGGCGGGGCGCTGTGTCTGGTGCGCCGACACAGCGCCATTTTAGAGGAAGCCTGCATAAGGCTGCTGTTGCGTCGGGGCCGTGGAAGATTGCGTTTCGCGTTCCCATAGCCCCGACTCCTTGTGACTCGTGGAGGTGCAACGTTGGTTTTTAGTGGGTATGCGGTCTCGTGCTGTGAGTCCCACATACTCCCTACTATCCCCCCCGAGGATAGTAGGGAGATGCATAAAGCATTTTCCAACGATAAAAAAAAAAAAAAAAAAAAAAAAAAAAAGGTTGGGGTGCCAGGTCGGACAACCTCCTCGAGTGCTCGCGCCCATTGCCACATCCGGGATACGTCCCTGGTGTGACAATGGGTGGGAGACGGTGCACCCTGGGCATCGTCGACAATCGTTCTCCTTTGCGGAGGTGATTGTCGGCGATGGCGAATGGTCCGACACGTGGGGGGCGCGAGCGTTGCTCCGGCTGTTGCTGGGGCGGCGTGGCGGCGCATTGTGGGCGAGAGCTGCCCCCGGTCTCTTTCGTGGAGGTGCCGGGGGCGGCTGCGAGCCTTAGGGTGGCTGGCTGCCTGGCTGACTGGTGGTGGTGGTTCGACCGGACCACCCGCCATGGTAGGCCGGGTGGCATATCAGCCGCCCATTGTGGGGGTCTCCGGTTGGCAGGCTGGGCCGCTGGCTGGGAGGTGGAGAGGTGGAGCCCCAGAGGGGGGCCGCGAAGCCTTTCCTGCCCGGCTGGCTGGCTCAACTGGCTAGCTGATCGGCGACGGGTCGGCTGTTCGGCTGCAAGGCTGGACAGCTGGCTGAGGAGAGGTCGCGATGGCTTTCAGGCCGACGCGACCCTGTGGAGGGGGCTTCATTGTCCTCTCCCTACTCAAGGGCTGCTGGCGTGTCCGTCGTTTGGCTGGCCGACCTGCTGGCTGGGTTGAGGTCGGCTGGAGCCCCAATGGGGGGCTGGCTAGTTGGCTGGCCGACGGACTGCCGGTGGTGCTGGCTGACCTGCCGGTTGGCTGGCTGGCTGTTCTGGGTTGGGTCGAACCTCGCGAGGTAGAGGATCCCCTTCCTGGTTCGGCTGGCTGGCTCGCTGGTGGGAAGGCTGGCGTGAGGGGCTGGGTCGAGACGTAAGTCTCCCCGGCGGGCCCTGAGCGGCGGGCGCGGGGGTGTCTGTCACTCAAAAAGGGGCCAGTGGCGGGGCGCTGTGTCTGGTGCGCCGACACAGCGCCATTTTAGAGGAAGCCTGCATAAGGCTGCTGTTGCGTCGGGGCCGTGGAAGATTGCGTTTCGCGTTCCCATAGCCCCGACTCCTTGTGACTCGTGGAGGTGCAACGTTGGTTTTTAGTGGGTATGCGGTCTCGTGCTGTGAGTCCCACATACTCCCTACTATCCCCCCTGAGGATAGTAGGGAGATGCATAAAGCATTTTCCAACGATAAAAAAAAAAAAAAAAAAAGGTTAGGTTAGGTTAGGTTAGGTTAGGTTAGGTTAGGTTGGGGTGCCAGGTCGGACAACCTCCTCGAGTGCTCGCGCCCATTGCCACATCCGGGATACGTCCCTGGTGTGACAATGGGTGGGAGACGGTGCACCCTGGGCATCGTCGACAATCGTTCTCCTTTGCGGAGGTGATTGTCGGCGATGGCGAATGGTCCGTCACGTGGGGGGCGCGAGCGTTGCTCCGGCTGTTGCTGGGGCGGCGTGGCGGCGCAGTGTGGGCGAGAGCTGCCCCCGGTCTCTTTCGTGGAGGTGCCGGGGGCGGCTGCGAGCCTTAGGGTGGCTGGCTGCCTGGCTGACTGGTGGTGGTGGTTCGACCGGACCGCCCGCCATGGTAGGCCGGGTGGCATATCAGCCGCCCATTGTGGGGGTCTCCGGTTGGCAGGCTGGGCCGCTGGCTGGGAGGTGGAGAGGTGGAGCCCCAGAGGGGGGCCGCGAAGCCTTTCCTGCCCGGCTGGCTGGCTCAACTGGCTGGCTGATCGGCGACGGGTCGGCTGTTCGGCTGCAAGGCTGGACAGCTGGCTGAGGAGAGGTCGCGATGGCCTTTTCAGGCCGACGCGACCCTGTGGAGGGGGCTTCATTGTCCTCTCCCTACTCGAGGGCTGCTGGCGTGTCCGTCGTATGGCTGGCCGACCTGCTGGCTGGGTTGAGGTCGGCTGGAGCCCCAATGGGGGGCTGGCTAGTTGGCTGGCCGACGGACTGCCGGTGGCGCTGGCTGACCTGCCGGTTGGCTGGCTGGCTGTTCTGGGTTGGGTCGAACCTCGCGAGGTAGAGGATCCCCTTCCTGGTTCGGCTGGCTGGCTCGCTGGTGGGAAGGCTGGCGTGAGGGGCTGGGTCGAGACGTAAGTCTCCCCGGCGGGCCCTGAGCGGCGGGCGCGGGGGTCCCTGCCACTCAAAAAGGGGCCAGTGGCGGGGTGCTGTGTCTGGTGCGCCGACACAGCGCCATTTTAGAGGAAGCCTGCATAAGGCTGCTGTTGCGTCGGGGCCGTGGAAGATTGCGTTTCGCGTTCCCATAGCCCCGACTCCTTGTGACTGTGGAGGTGCAACGTTGGTTTTTAGTGGGTATGCGGTCTCGTGCTGTGAGTCCCACATACTCCCTACTATCCCCCCCGAGGATAGTAGGGAGATGCATAAAGCATTTTCCAACGATAAAAAAAAAAAAAAAAAAAAAGGTTAGGTTAGGTTAGGTTAGGTTAGGTTAGGTTAGGTTAGGTTAGGTTAGGTTAGGTTAGGTTAGGTTTTTTTTTTTTTTTTTTTTTTTTTTTTTTTTTTTTTTTTTTTTTTTTAAATAGCTGTGAACCTCTAACTTGATCAGAGTCCTTGTTTTTCTACTTGTGAGATAGGCGGGTTTATTTATTTTTATTTATATGTTCCTACTTTGTAATTTATTTCTTATGATTACAGTCTTACAATTATTGTCTTATTCCATTTATATCTATATGATCATACATTTAGGAGTACAGGGTAAACAATATGTATTTATCTATTTATTCTTATTTACATTATTTACTTATTTGGTATCTTAATTATTATTACATTAATGTGTTGTTTCTGTTTCGTTTTCATACAATTTATTTATCGATGTTGTTTTTACATTTTGTGCTTTTGCCATGGTTATATTTTGTCATAATATATATAACATAATTCCTTATTCTATTTATTTATTTCTACTTATTACCTTTATTGCTATTTTCTTACAGAAATCTATGAATATGTTTCTCATGTTTTTATTGCCTATAATTTTTGCTAAGTTTTCTTTCTCTATTCTTATGTTAAGAGCCTGTTCTGCCTCCTGCCTTTGGAGGAGGTATACGGGACATTCACATACAATGTGGGGGACGGTCTCTGGTGTGCCAGGCTCACAGATGCATGATGGGTTCTCCTTGCATTTGAACCGGTGCAGGTACTCGGAGAACCCACCATGCCCTGTCATTATCTGGGTGACTATCCCTGTAGGCCTTATTTTTGTTGTTATTCTATATGCCTCTACCACATCGGGGAGGAACAATTTGGTGATGGACGCCGTTTCCGGTGTTTCATATCTCCGGTTCCATTCGTCAATCGACTTCTCCCGGATTTGTCGTTTGACGAATGAAACCGGGCATAGGTCATAGTCTGGTCTGCGCTTTGATCTCAGTGCTGCTTCTTTCGCGAGTTCGTCGGCGCGCTCGTTCCCCTCGAGCCCCGCGTGAGCCTTAACCCAGAACAAAGTCACAGCTTTGTTCTGGTGGTTAATTAACCTGATATTTTTGCGGGTTTCAATTGCGAGGGGGTGGGTGGAGTTGGCGTTTGTTATCGTCTCCAAAGCCGCCCTGGAGTCGCTGTATATGCCGAAACTGCTCTCTTGTCTGCTGAGGAGCACCCTGGTAGCTTGGCATATGGCCAAGAGTTCGGCCTGGTAGACAGTGCAGTGCGGTGCTAGTTTGAGCTTGAGGGTCCTTGTCTCAGCTTCGCCATTCCAAAGGGATAGTGCTGCCCCGACAAGGCCCTCAATCTTGCTGCCATCGGTGAAGATCCTAACAGCTTGGCTGTTATGGATCTCCACTTGCTGTTGGTCTACCAGGCTAATGAATTCAAGGCTCATATGTTTTGCCGGGTGGGGTCCCTCCGAGTATGCAGCTCGACGTTCGACCTCTTTGTCTCCCAGTATTGACTGGGATGCCCCTCTCCTGGCTTCGTAAAGGGCCGCTGCCTCTTGTATACGGAGGTCGAGTGGTAGCATTCCAGTCAACACCAGTGCCGAGTTAAGGGAGACAGTGCGATATGCCCCACAGAGTTTCTGCGCAAATCCCCTCTGTACGGCGTTTAGTGCCTTTTGTATGCCCAGTTTCTTTGTTGCCGGTGCCCAGGCGCTGGCCGCATAGCAGATGACCGGCTCAACTACTGCTGTGTATATGGCGCGTATTACTTCGGGGTGCAGTCCCCAACTGATCCTGGCGGCTCTCGACAGCTGTTTATAGATGTTGGCTGCCTTCCTACATGTATTTGCGGCGTGAGCGTTGAAGGTCAGCTTTTTGTCAATTGTGAGCCCCAGGATCTTTATTTCGTCAGACATGCCTATGTCGATCCCGCCCATGCGCAGGTGTGGGGTGTCGAATTTCAGCTTTCTGGTTATCACCATAGCTTTGGTCTTGTGTGGTGCAAATTTGAGCTTATTTCTTTCGCCCCACCCCTGGACATAGGCGAGAGCGGCATTGGCCTGCCTCTGCACCTCAAGCGCCGTTTCACCGGCAAACAATAATACTACGTCATCGGCAAAGGCCTGGCAGTGGTAACCCCTTCCTTCCAATTCCTGGAGCAGCGGGTCCAGGAGAAGGTTCCAGAGGATCGGGCCTCCGATTGAACCTTGCACGCAACCTTTGTTCGTGTCCTTACAGTATTCGTGACCTGCGTACCTCACTCGTACCTTTCTGTCCGTGAGGTAGCTGTCGATTATCCTTCGAATATTGATGGGACATTTTTCTTCCGCCAGACGGACTCTTATAGCCGGCCACCATGCGCTATCAAAGGCTCCCTCTATGTCTAGTGATACCATTGTTGTTAGCTGTTTCTGGTCTAGTTTTAGGTGTATATGTTTTATTAGGTCATAGAGGGAGTCTTCGGTGCTTTTCTGTGGCATGAATCCGTACTGGCGTGTACTGATTCGGGGAACAAGGTGGTACTTCATTCTACGGACGATCATCTTCTGTAGAACCTTCCCCAGGACCGGTAATAGCCCTATCGGTCTGTAGGATTTAATCGCTGTGTAGTCTTCTTTGCCAGGCTTTGGCAGAACAACCACTGCCGCTTCCTTCCAGACGGTAGGAAAGTGGCTCAGCTCCAAGCACTTGTTCATTGCAGCCAGGTGCATTTGTGGGTCTCCCAATATGACCTGGCTACAAATGTCCGCAGTGAAACCATCCATGCCGGGTGCCTTTTTGGGGTTAAAAGACCGCACCGAGGCCAAGAGTTCCTCCATAGTAAATGCCGGGTCATAGTTTTCATTATGGTCCTGTACATTTACCTGTTCTGCTAATGCTCTTGTCTGCCTGTGGTGCGGGTCATCTCCGTCTTCTAGGTCCTCGGGATAGAAGGCCTCAGCGAGGGCTTTAGCCGACTCCTTCTGGTCCAGCTGCTCTCCATTTTTTATTAGGGGTAGATCCTCCTGTCTCTTTTTTGTTTTCCCTATCACTCTATATATTCCCTCCCAGAGTCCCTCCTTGTCCTGTTTCCCACAAAACTGTTTCCAACTTTCCACTTGTGCTTTTTTGGCTTCCTTTTCATAATTTTCTTTTTGTTTCAGGTACTCCCGGATGACGGCTGGTCTTCGCGTCGGCGCTGCGCATCGCACTCTACGCTTCCCGGTGGCGACCCCCCTCTTCATCACTGCGAGCTCCTCAGACCACCACGGCATTGTAAGTTTTTGTTTTATCTCTTTTTTAGGTACTATTTCGTTACATACTGTCGTGATTGTTTGGGTGTATTTTCCTATGAAATTTTCTAAGTTCTCTATATTATTTATTTGTTCAATTTTAGATTTTGTTATGTTATTTTCAGATTTAAACTGTTCCATTTTCTCACGAAAATGGATCCAGTTTGCCCTTTTTGTATTGTATATTCTTGTAGTTCTATGTACTTCTATACCTTTGAGTTTTGTTAGTCTAATTTTGAAAATAATGCCGTTGTGGTCGGAGGTTGTGAGGTCTTCGGTTATTTTCCAGTCGTCCACCAGTGTCAGCATGTCCTCTGTACAGGCCGTGACGTCTACGTGACTTGAAAACCTTTGTCCTCCTCTGATGACGTCGAAGGTTGGGATGTTGCCTTGATTGAGCACGTGCATATGCATCTCTTCGATCGTACCTGCCATTACTTCCCCTCTCTGATCCATCTTGTTACTCCCCCACCAGATGCTTTTGGCATTGGTATCTCCTCCTATGACGATTCTTCTGGGTCCCAGCTCTCTATTGATCTTCTTCAGGTGCTCCATATACGGGTCTAACGGCTGGTCTGGCTCGAAGTAGAAGGATACCATGCTGATCTTCCAAGCACTGGTTCGAATGCTTACCACCACTATATTGTTTGTGGTAAGTTTCGGATGTTGGGTCACGTCTATGTCTTGGTCGAAGACGGCTATAGCCGCTTTGACGGTCCCTTCATTCGCTCCAGTGTTCTGAAAGATCCTCACGCCTCTGTAGTCCTTCATACTTTTTGTCCCGCCGACGTATGGTTCTTGGAGCAAACCTATTGTGAGTCGTCTCTTTCCCGCTTCGATCATGAATTCGGAGGTAGCGAGCTGGTTCCTTTGGAGATTTGCTTGACCTATGCCGTATGCTGTTTTGTTGGTGGGGTTTTGTGGAATCCATGTAGTGCCTGGGGCCACCTTAGCAGTACGAAATTGCTGCCCTGGCTAATGTGTCCCATTTTCGCCTAACTGGGCAGTCTTGGCTGAAGGCGTTATGTTCTGCCTGCTCCAGTTTCGCGTGCCTGCAGTTGCAGCATTGCGGTGCCACATTAGCGAGCCAATCAGGGCAGTCCGCCTTCTTGTGCGGGCCTGCGCAGTGGCTACATTTCTCTGTGGTCTGGGTACAGAAGCGTCTGCTATGTCCGTAACCCAGGCATAATGAGCACTGCACTAGTGGGGACTGATCTGCTACATGGATTCTTTGGAGGTCGATTAATACAGTTTCGGCCTCTACCATTCGATTCCACAGCTTTGGGGAGACTTTTAGAATGATGTGATTCGTATGGGGGTTTTTTGTATTCTTCCTGTATTTAATTTCTATTCTATCGTCGGTTTTATTAAGGTTAGCAAAAAGTCTTTTATTTTGGTTCCTCAGGGCTTTAATGACATCGTCATTTGTGTTTATCGTGAACACGCTCCTGAGGATCAGTAGAGGATCCTTGTTTTTTATATCTTCCACGCTGAGTTTTCCCCCTCCTTTTGTGATTCTTTCTTTTAGTTTGTTTCTATCCTCTTCGCTCCCACAGCTTATTATAATTTTCCTATCCTTCGCTTTCCTAACCTTTTCTATTGTGATCCATCCTTCCTTTGCGTCCACCGTTTTCCTTATTTCCTGTAGGACTTCTTCTCCGGTTTCGTTTTCGTCCTTGGAGGTGACAACCACCGAGTGCAGTGCTGTTGGCTCCGGGGATTTCTTCCCGTTGCTTCCCGCCACTGCTCCCGCGTAGGTTGTCTTCTCCAAGGTTTCGATTGCTGTCTGTAGCTCTTTTATTCTCTCGTTGTTCTCTTTTACTAACCGAGTTTGCTCCTCCAGTGTCGAGAACATCTCGGAGAGTTTGTTAGATGTGTCCTTGTCCTTTTTTCTTAGTTCCTTTTCTTCTTCCCGTTCTTGTTTGTTAGTTTTTTCCCTTTGTTCATCTTCCTTGGAGCTTTTTCCCTTGATCTTTTCCTTTTCTGTTTCGCCTTCCTTTACCAGTTGATACAGGCGCTCGATTGCCGAGTTCACCTCGTTCTTGATGTCGGTCTTGAGGTTCCTTGAGACGCTGAGGTGCGTCTTGGCTTTAGTCAGACATGCTTTTGCCTCGTCGACTCTATTTCTATAGGTCTCTTTTGTTGGGGGGCTCCTCGAGGCCTCCGCCGGTGACGGTTTCCCGGGTAGTGGCCTACCTTCTTGGGGGAGCGCCGTCTTGGTCTTTGGCTTTGTTAGGGCCGTCGAGATGCTTGCTCCGGAAGATGTGGAAGATGTGGAAGATGTGGGGTTTTTCTCAGTGTCCTTTTTGGCTGTTTCCCATTCTCCGATGCTTCGTCGGACGTTCGAGGTCGGGGCCTGTACAGCCTTTTCGGTTTTGTCAGGAGAGATGGGAGTGTTGCCTCTTTTAACGGGGGTACGGTGGGCCGCAAACATCCTGAGGTCTCGCGGTATTGGTGTCGATAATACGACAATTATTAATTTAAATTGATATAATTATTATCTTAATTCTAAATTGTAAGTTTGTATAATATAATTGTAAATAGTTGTAAATGTGTATAAATTGTAAATAAGGTTGTATAAATTGTAAATAAGGTTGTATAATGTCCGATTGTATAAAAAATTGTATCAATAGTCACTTGTCAATTCCTAATTACTAAATAATACTTGGTCAAAAAACCTTTGGTCAGGTTTTGCGGTTAACTCTTGCTATACCGCAAGTCAAGTGCAAGTGACTTCCCTGACGTGATGTCTTGGGATTCGTAAGTGTATCCCGTGACTATCCGGGATACGTCAAATTATAGTCCAAAGGTCAGATCTGAATTTCTACTTTTGTACCAAAAAAAACCTATCTGGATGACTTCCCGCCAATGTAGCCAACGTAGTGGGTCGACACTGGGGGGGCGGGGGGGCGATTTTTTCCAAAATTTGGAGGGCTACACGCGCAAGCGACACGTCGTTCGACGCGGCTCGACGAATGCAGCACAGTGGACCGAAAAACAAGAGATGTGTAGAAGAAATTTAATTAAAAAAAATAGAAAAAACGAAAAATTTTGTCAAAATTTGTCAAATTTTATGCTAATTTTTATGCTCAAACCCACAGGTAGCAGGGAGCAGCGTTCCAGAACAACGATTCCAGTCAAAATTTTTAAAAAATTTTGCAATTTAATAGGTTTTAATCAAAATTTTCAATGTTTCAGACACGATAATGTACTACGGATCGCAGAGCTTAGGTGGATTTTTCTAAGTTGAAAAATAATCGAAAGTTGCGATTTTTTCCAAAATTTGGAGGGCTACACGCGCAAGCGACACGTCGTTCGACGCGGCTCGACGAATGCAGCACAGTGGACCGAAAAACAAGAGATGTGTAGAAGAAATTTAATTAAAAAAATAGAAAAAACGAAAAATTTTGTCAAAATTTGTCAAATTTTATGCTAATTTTTATGCTCAAACCCACAGGTAGCAGGGAGCAGCGTTCCAGAACAACGATTCCAGTCAAAATTTTGAAAATTTTTGCAATTTAATAGGTTTTAATCAAAATTTTCAATGTTTCAGACACGATAATGTACTACGGATCGCAGAGCTTAGGTGGATTTTTCTAAGTTGAAAAATAATCGAAAGTTGCGATTTTTTCCAAAATTTGGAGGGCTACACGCGCAAGCGACACGTCGTTCGACGCGGCTCGACGAATGCAGCACAGTGGACCGAAAAACAAGAGATGTGTAGAAGAAATTTAATTAAAAAAATAGAAAAAACGAAAAATTTTGTCAAAATTTGTCAAATTTTATGCTAATTTTTATGCTCAAACCCACAGGTAGCAGGGAGCAGCGTTCCAGAACAACGATTCCAGTCAAAATTTTGAAAATTTTTGCAATTTAATAGGTTTTAATCAAAATTTTCAATGTTTCAGACACGATAATGTACTACGGATCGCAGAGCTTAGGTGGATTTTTCTAAGTTGAAAAATAATCGAAAGTTGCGATTTTTTCCAAAATTTGGAGGGCTACACGCGCAAGCGACACGTCGTTCGACGCGGCTCGACGAATGCAGCACAGTGGACCGAAAAACAAGAGATGTGTAGAAGAAATTTAATTAAAAAAATAGAAAAAACGAAAAATTTTGTCAAAATTTGTCAAATTTTATGCTAATTTTTATGCTCAAACCCACAGGTAGCAGGGAGCAGCGTTCCAGAACAACGATTCCAGTCAAAATTTTGAAAATTTTTGCAATTTAATAGGTTTTAATCAAAATTTTCAATGTTTCAGACACGATAATGTACTACGGATCGCAGAGCTTAGGTGGATTTTTCTAAGTTGAAAAATAATCGAAAGTTGCGATTTTTTCCAAAATTTGGAGGGCTACACGCGCAAGCGACACGTCGTTCGACGCGGCTCGACGAATGCAGCACAGTGGACCGAAAAACAAGAGATGTGTAGAAGAAATTTAATTAAAAAAATAGAAAAAACGAAAAATTTTGTCAAAATTTGTCAAATTTTATGCTAATTTTTATGCTCAAACCCACAGGTAGCAGGGAGCAGCGTTCCAGAACAACGATTCCAGTCAAAATTTTGAAAATTTTTGCAATTTAATAGGTTTTAATCAAAATTTTCAATGTTTCAGACACGATAATGTACTACGGATCGCAGAGCTTAGGTGGATTTTTCTAAGTTGAAAAATAATCGAAAGTTGCGATTTTTTCCAAAATTTGGAGGGCTACACGCGCAAGCGACACGTCGTTCGACGCGGCTCGACGAATGCAGCACAGTGGACCGAAAAACAAGAGATGTGTAGAAGAAATTTAATTAAAAAAATAGAAAAAACGAAAAATTTTGTCAAAATTTGTCAAATTTTATGCTAATTTTTATGCTCAAACCCACAGGTAGCAGGGAGCAGCGTTCCAGAACAACGATTCCAGTCAAAATTTTGAAAATTTTTGCAATTTAATAGGTTTTAATCAAAATTTTCAATGTTTCAGACACGATAATGTACTACGGATCGCAGAGCTTAGGTGGATTTTTCTAAGTTGAAAAATAATCGAAAGTTGCGATTTTTTCCAAAATTTGGAGGGCTACACGCGCAAGCGACACGTCGTTCGACGCGGCTCGACGAATGCAGCACAGTGGACCGAAAAACAAGAGATGTGTAGAAGAAATTTAATTAAAAAAATAGAAAAAACGAAAAATTTTGTCAAAATTTGTCAAATTTTATGCTAATTTTTATGCTCAAACCCACAGGTAGCAGGGAGCAGCGTTCCAGAACAACGATTCCAGTCAAAATTTTGAAAATTTTTGCAATTTAATAGGTTTTAATCAAAATTTTCAATGTTTCAGACACGATAATGTACTACGGATCGCAGAGCTTAGGTGGATTTTTCTAAGTTGAAAAATAATCGAAAGTTGCGATTTTTTCCAAAATTTGGAGGGCTACACGCGCAAGCGACACGTCGTTCGACGCGGCTCGACGAATGCAGCACAGTGGACCGAAAAACAAGAGATGTGTAGAAGAAATTTAATTAAAAAAATAGAAAAAACGAAAAATTTTGTCAAAATTTGTCAAATTTTATGCTAATTTTTATGCTCAAACCCACAGGTAGCAGGGAGCAGCGTTCCAGAACAACGATTCCAGTCAAAATTTTGAAAATTTTTGCAATTTAATAGGTTTTAATCAAAATTTTCAATGTTTCAGACACGATAATGTACTACGGATCGCAGAGCTTAGGTGGATTTTTCTAAGTTGAAAAATAATCGAAAGTTGCGATTTTTTCCAAAATTTGGAGGGCTACACGCGCAAGCGACACGTCGTTCGACGCGGCTCGACGAATGCAGCACAGTGGACCGAAAAACAAGAGATGTGTAGAAGAAATTTAATTAAAAAAATAGAAAAAACGAAAAATTTTGTCAAAATTTGTCAAATTTTATGCTAATTTTTATGCTCAAACCCACAGGTAGCAGGGAGCAGCGTTCCAGAACAACGATTCCAGTCAAAATTTTGAAAATTTTTGCAATTTAATAGGTTTTAATCAAAATTTTCAATGTTTCAGACACGATAATGTACTACGGATCGCAGAGCTTAGGTGGATTTTTCTAAGTTGAAAAATAATCGAAAGTTGCGATTTTTTCCAAAATTTGGAGGGCTACACGCGCAAGCGACACGTCGTTCGACGCGGCTCGACGAATGCAGCACAGTGGACCGAAAAACAAGAGATGTGTAGAAGAAATTTAATTAAAAAAATAGAAAAAACGAAAAATTTTGTCAAAATTTGTCAAATTTTATGCTAATTTTTATGCTCAAACCCACAGGTAGCAGGGAGCAGCGTTCCAGAACAACGATTCCAGTCAAAATTTTTAAAAAATTTTGCAATTTAATAGGTTTTAATCAAAATTTTCAATGTTTCAGACACGATAATGTACTACGGATCGCAGAGCTTAGGTGGATTTTTCTAAGTTGAAAAATAATCGAAAGTTGCGATTTTTTCCAAAATTTGGAGGGCTACACGCGCAAGCGACACGTCGTTCGACGCGGCTCGACGAATGCAGCACAGTGGACCGAAAAACAAGAGATGTGTAGAAGAAATTTAATTAAAAAAATAGAAAAAACGAAAAATTTTGTCAAAATTTGTCAAATTTTATGCTAATTTTTATGCTCAAACCCACAGGTAGCAGGGAGCAGCGTTCCAGAACAACGATTCCAGTCAAAATTTTGAAAATTTTTGCAATTTAATAGGTTTTAATCAAAATTTTCAATGTTTCAGACACGATAATGTACTACGGATCGCAGAGCTTAGGTGGATTTTTCTAAGTTGAAAAATAATCGAAAGTTGCGATTTTTTCCAAAATTTGGAGGGCTACACGCGCAAGCGACACGTCGTTCGACGCGGCTCGACGAATGCAGCACAGTGGACCGAAAAACAAGAGATGTGTAGAAGAAATTTAATTAAAAAAATAGAAAAAACGAAAAATTTTGTCAAAATTTGTCAAATTTTATGCTAATTTTTATGCTCAAACCCACAGGTAGCAGGGAGCAGCGTTCCAGAACAACGATTCCAGTCAAAATTTTGAAAATTTTTGCAATTTAATAGGTTTTAATCAAAATTTTCAATGTTTCAGACACGATAATGTACTACGGATCGCAGAGCTTAGGTGGATTTTTCTAAGTTGAAAAATAATCGAAAGTTGCGATTTTTTCCAAAATTTGGAGGGCTACACGCGCAAGCGACACGTCGTTCGACGCGGCTCGACGAATGCAGCACAGTGGACCGAAAAACAAGAGATGTGTAGAAGAAATTTAATTAAAAAAATAGAAAAAACGAAAAATTTTGTCAAAATTTGTCAAATTTTATGCTAATTTTTATGCTCAAACCCACAGGTAGCAGGGAGCAGCGTTCCAGAACAACGATTCCAGTCAAAATTTTGAAAATTTTTGCAATTTAATAGGTTTTAATCAAAATTTTCAATGTTTCAGACACGATAATGTACTACGGATCGCAGAGCTTAGGTGGATTTTTCTAAGTTGAAAAATAATCGAAAGTTGCGATTTTTTCCAAAATTTGGAGGGCTACACGCGCAAGCGACACGTCGTTCGACGCGGCTCGACGAATGCAGCACAGTGGACCGAAAAACAAGAGATGTGTAGAAGAAATTTAATTAAAAAAATAGAAAAAACGAAAAATTTTGTCAAAATTTGTCAAATTTTATGCTAATTTTTATGCTCAAACCCACAGGTAGCAGGGAGCAGCGTTCCAGAACAACGATTCCAGTCAAAATTTTGAAAATTTTTGCAATTTAATAGGTTTTAATCAAAATTTTCAATGTTTCAGACACGATAATGTACTACGGATCGCAGAGCTTAGGTGGATTTTTCTAAGTTGAAAAATAATCGAAAGTTGCGATTTTTTCCAAAATTTGGAGGGCTACACGCGCAAGCGACACGTCGTTCGACGCGGCTCGACGAATGCAGCACAGTGGACCGAAAAACAAGAGATGTGTAGAAGAAATTTAATTAAAAAAAATAGAAAAAACGAAAAATTTTGTCAAAATTTGTCAAATTTTATGCTAATTTTTATGCTCAAACCCACAGGTAGCAGGGAGCAGCGTTCCAGAACAACGATTCCAGTCAAAATTTTTAAAAAATTTTGCAATTTAATAGGTTTTAATCAAAATTTTCAATGTTTCAGACACGATAATGTACTACGGATCGCAGAGCTTAGGTGGATTTTTCTAAGTTGAAAAATAATCGAAAGTTGCGATTTTTTCCAAAATTTGGAGGGCTACACGCGCAAGCGACACGTCGTTCGACGCGGCTCGACGAATGCAGCACAGTGGACCGAAAAACAAGAGATGTGTAGAAGAAATTTAATTAAAAAAATAGAAAAAAACGAAAAATTTTGTCAAAATTTGTCAAATTTTATGCTAATTTTTATGCTCAAACCCACAGGTAGCAGGGAGCAGCGTTCCAGAACAACGATTCCAGTCAAAATTTTGAAAATTTTTGCAATTTAATAGGTTTTAATCAAAATTTTCAATGTTTCAGACACGATAATGTACTACGGATCGCAGAGCTTAGGTGGATTTTTCTAAGTTGAAAAATAATCGAAAGTTGCGATTTTTTCCAAAATTTGGAGGGCTACACGCGCAAGCGACACGTCGTTCGACGCGGCTCGACGAATGCAGCACAGTGGACCGAAAAACAAGAGATGTGTAGAAGAAATTTAATTAAAAAAATAGAAAAAAACGAAAAAATTTGTCAAAATTTGTCAAATTTTATGCTAATTTTTATGCTCAAAACCCACAGGTAGCAGGGAGCAGCGTTCCAGAACAACGATTCCAGTCAAAATTTTGAAAATTTTTGCAATTTAATAGGTTTTAATCAAAATTTTCAATGTTTCAGACACGATAATGTACTACGGATCGCAGAGCTTAGGTGGATTTTTCTAAGTTGAAAAATAATCGAAAGTTGCGATTTTTTCCAAAATTTGGAGGGCTACACGCGCAAGCGACACGTCGTTCGACGCGGCTCGACGAATGCAGCACAGTGGACCGAAAAACAAGAGATGTGTAGAAGAAATTTAATTAAAAAAATAGAAAAAACGAAAAATTTTGTCAAAATTTGTCAAATTTTATGCTAATTTTTATGCTCAAACCCACAGGTAGCAGGGAGCAGCGTTCCAGAACAACGATTCCAGTCAAAATTTTGAAAATTTTTGCAATTTAATAGGTTTTAATCAAAATTTTCAATGTTTCAGACACGATAATGTACTACGGATCGCAGAGCTTAGGTGGATTTTTCTAAGTTGAAAAATAATCGAAAGTTGCGATTTTTTCCAAAATTTGGAGGGCTACACGCGCAAGCGACACGTCGTTCGACGCGGCTCGACGAATGCAGCACAGTGGACCGAAAAACAAGAGATGTGTAGAAGAAATTTAATTAAAAAAATAGAAAAAACGAAAAATTTTGTCAAAATTTGTCAAATTTTATGCTAATTTTTATGCTCAAACCCACAGGTAGCAGGGAGCAGCGTTCCAGAACAACGATTCCAGTCAAAATTTTGAAAATTTTTGCAATTTAATAGGTTTTAATCAAAATTTTCAATGTTTCAGACACGATAATGTACTACGGATCGCAGAGCTTAGGTGGATTTTTCTAAGTTGAAAAATAATCGAAAGTTGCGATTTTTTCCAAAATTTGGAGGGCTACACGCGCAAGCGACACGTCGTTCGACGCGGCTCGACGAATGCAGCACAGTGGACCGAAAAACAAGAGATGTGTAGAAGAAATTTAATTAAAAAAATAGAAAAAACGAAAAATTTTGTCAAAATTTGTCAAATTTTATGCTAATTTTTATGCTCAAACCCACAGGTAGCAGGGAGCAGCGTTCCAGAACAACGATTCCAGTCAAAATTTTGAAAATTTTTGCAATTTAATAGGTTTTAATCAAAATTTTCAATGTTTCAGACACGATAATGTACTACGGATCGCAGAGCTTAGGTGGATTTTTCTAAGTTGAAAAATAATCGAAAGTTGCGATTTTTTCCAAAATTTGGAGGGCTACACGCGCAAGCGACACGTCGTTCGACGCGGCTCGACGAATGCAGCACAGTGGACCGAAAAACAAGAGATGTGTAGAAGAAATTTAATTAAAAAAATAGAAAAAACGAAAAATTTTGTCAAAATTTGTCAAATTTTATGCTAATTTTTATGCTCAAACCCACAGGTAGCAGGGAGCAGCGTTCCAGAACAACGATTCCAGTCAAAATTTTGAAAATTTTTGCAATTTAATAGGTTTTAATCAAAATTTTCAATGTTTCAGACACGATAATGTACTACGGATCGCAGAGCTTAGGTGGATTTTTCTAAGTTGAAAAATAATCGAAAGTTGCGATTTTTTCCAAAATTTGGAGGGCTACACGCGCAAGCGACACGTCGTTCGACGCGGCTCGACGAATGCAGCACAGTGGACCGAAAAACAAGAGATGTGTAGAAGAAATTTAATTAAAAAAATAGAAAAAACGAAAAATTTTGTCAAAATTTGTCAAATTTTATGCTAATTTTTATGCTCAAACCCACAGGTAGCAGGGAGCAGCGTTCCAGAACAACGATTCCAGTCAAAATTTTGAAAATTTTTGCAATTTAATAGGTTTTAATCAAAATTTTCAATGTTTCAGACACGATAATGTACTACGGATCGCAGAGCTTAGGTGGATTTTTCTAAGTTGAAAAATAATCGAAAGTTGCGATTTTTTCCAAAATTTGGAGGGCTACACGCGCAAGCGACACGTCGTTCGACGCGGCTCGACGAATGCAGCACAGTGGACCGAAAAACAAGAGATGTGTAGAAGAAATTTAATTAAAAAAATAGAAAAAACGAAAAATTTTGTCAAAATTTGTCAAATTTTATGCTAATTTTTATGCTCAAACCCACAGGTAGCAGGGAGCAGCGTTCCAGAACAACGATTCCAGTCAAAATTTTGATAATTTTTGCAATTTAATAGGTTTTAATCAAAATTTTCAATGTTTCAGACACGATAATGTACTACGGATCGCAGAGCTTAGGTGGATTTTTCTAAGTTGAAAAATAATCGAAAGTTGCGATTTTTTCCAAAATTTGGAGGGCTACACGCGCAAGCGACACGTCGTTCGACGCGGCTCGACGAATGCAGCACAGTGGACCGAAAAACAAGAGATGTGTAGAAGAAATTTAATTAAAAAAATAGAAAAAACGAAAAATTTTGTCAAAATTTGTCAAATTTTATGCTAATTTTTATGCTCAAACCCACAGGTAGCAGGGAGCAGCGTTCCAGAACAACGATTCCAGTCAAAATTTTGAAAATTTTTGCAATTTAATAGGTTTTAATCAAAATTTTCAATGTTTCAGACACGATAATGTACTACGGATCGCAGAGCTTAGGTGGATTTTTCTAAGTTGAAAAATAATCGAAAGTTGCGATTTTTTCCAAAATTTGGAGGGCTACACGCGCAAGCGACACGTCGTTCGACGCGGCTCGACGAATGCAGCACAGTGGACCGAAAAACAAGAGATGTGTAGAAGAAATTTAATTAAAAAAATAGAAAAAACGAAAAATTTTGTCAAAATTTGTCAAATTTTATGCTAATTTTTATGCTCAAACCCACAGGTAGCAGGGAGCAGCGTTCCAGAACAACGATTCCAGTCAAAATTTTGAAAATTTTTGCAATTTAATAGGTTTTAATCAAAATTTTCAATGTTTCAGACACGATAATGTACTACGGATCGCAGAGCTTAGGTGGATTTTTCTAAGTTGAAAAATAATCGAAAGTTGCGATTTTTTCCAAAATTTGGAGGGCTACACGCGCAAGCGACACGTCGTTCGACGCGGCTCGACGAATGCAGCACAGTGGACCGAAAAACAAGAGATGTGTAGAAGAAATTTAATTAAAAAAATAGAAAAAACGAAAAATTTTGTCAAAATTTGTCAAATTTTATGCTAATTTTTATGCTCAAACCCACAGGTAGCAGGGAGCAGCGTTCCAGAACAACGATTCCAGTCAAAATTTTGAAAATTTTTGCAATTTAATAGGTTTTAATCAAAATTTTCAATGTTTCAGACACGATAATGTACTACGGATCGCAGAGCTTAGGTGGATTTTTCTAAGTTGAAAAATAATCGAAAGTTGCGATTTTTTCCAAAATTTGGAGGGCTACACGCGCAAGCGACACGTCGTTCGACGCGGCTCGACGAATGCAGCACAGTGGACCGAAAAACAAGAGATGTGTAGAAGAAATTTAATTAAAAAAATAGAAAAAACGAAAAATTTTGTCAAAATTTGTCAAATTTTATGCTAATTTTTATGCTCAAACCCACAGGTAGCAGGGAGCAGCGTTCCAGAACAACGATTCCAGTCAAAATTTTGAAAATTTTTGCAATTTAATAGGTTTTAATCAAAATTTTCAATGTTTCAGACACGATAATGTACTACGGATCGCAGAGCTTAGGTGGATTTTTCTAAGTTGAAAAATAATCGAAAGTTGCGATTTTTTCCAAAATTTGGAGGGCTACACGCGCAAGCGACACGTCGTTCGACGCGGCTCGACGAATGCAGCACAGTGGACCGAAAAACAAGAGATGTGTAGAAGAAATTTAATTAAAAAAATAGAAAAAACGAAAAATTTTGTCAAAATTTGTCAAATTTTATGCTAATTTTTATGCTCAAACCCACAGGTAGCAGGGAGCAGCGTTCCAGAACAACGATTCCAGTCAAAATTTTTAAAAAATTTTGCAATTTAATAGGTTTTAATCAAAATTTTCAATGTTTCAGACACGATAATGTACTACGGATCGCAGAGCTTAGGTGGATTTTTCTAAGTTGAAAAATAATCGAAAGTTGCGATTTTTTCCAAAATTTGGAGGGCTACACGCGCAAGCGACACGTCGTTCGACGCGGCTCGACGAATGCAGCACAGTGGACCGAAAAACAAGAGATGTGTAGAAGAAATTTAATTAAAAAAATAGAAAAAACGAAAAATTTTGTCAAAATTTGTCAAATTTTATGCTAATTTTTATGCTCAAACCCACAGGTAGCAGGGAGCAGCGTTCCAGAACAACGATTCCAGTCAAAATTTTGAAAATTTTTGCAATTTAATAGGTTTTAATCAAAATTTTCAATGTTTCAGACACGATAATGTACTACGGATCGCAGAGCTTAGGTGGATTTTTCTAAGTTGAAAAATAATCGAAAGTTGCGATTTTTTCCAAAATTTGGAGGGCTACACGCGCAAGCGACACGTCGTTCGACGCGGCTCGACGAATGCAGCACAGTGGACCGAAAAACAAGAGATGTGTAGAAGAAATTTAATTAAAAAAATAGAAAAAACGAAAAATTTTGTCAAAATTTGTCAAATTTTATGCTAATTTTTATGCTCAAACCCACAGGTAGCAGGGAGCAGCGTTCCAGAACAACGATTCCAGTCAAAATTTTGAAAATTTTTGCAATTTAATAGGTTTTAATCAAAATTTTCAATGTTTCAGACACGATAATGTACTACGGATCGCAGAGCTTAGGTGGATTTTTCTAAGTTGAAAAATAATCGAAAGTTGCGATTTTTTCCAAAATTTGGAGGGCTACACGCGCAAGCGACACGTCGTTCGACGCGGCTCGACGAATGCAGCACAGTGGACCGAAAAACAAGAGATGTGTAGAAGAAATTTAATTAAAAAAATAGAAAAAACGAAAAATTTTGTCAAAATTTGTCAAATTTTATGCTAATTTTTATGCTCAAACCCACAGGTAGCAGGGAGCAGCGTTCCAGAACAACGATTCCAGTCAAAATTTTGAAAATTTTTGCAATTTAATAGGTTTTAATCAAAATTTTCAATGTTTCAGACACGATAATGTACTACGGATCGCAGAGCTTAGGTGGATTTTTCTAAGTTGAAAAATAATCGAAAGTTGCGATTTTTTCCAAAATTTGGAGGGCTACACGCGCAAGCGACACGTCGTTCGACGCGGCTCGACGAATGCAGCACAGTGGACCGAAAAACAAGAGATGTGTAGAAGAAATTTAATTAAAAAAATAGAAAAAACGAAAAATTTTGTCAAAATTTGTCAAATTTTATGCTAATTTTTATGCTCAAACCCACAGGTAGCAGGGAGCAGCGTTCCAGAACAACGATTCCAGTCAAAATTTTGAAAATTTTTGCAATTTAATAGGTTTTAATCAAAATTTTCAATGTTTCAGACACGATAATGTACTACGGATCGCAGAGCTTAGGTGGATTTTTCTAAGTTGAAAAATAATCGAAAGTTGCGATTTTTTCCAAAATTTGGAGGGCTACACGCGCAAGCGACACGTCGTTCGACGCGGCTCGACGAATGCAGCACAGTGGACCGAAAAACAAGAGATGTGTAGAAGAAATTTAATTAAAAAAATAGAAAAAACGAAAAATTTTGTCAAAATTTGTCAAATTTTATGCTAATTTTTATGCTCAAACCCACAGGTAGCAGGGAGCAGCGTTCCAGAACAACGATTCCAGTCAAAATTTTGAAAATTTTTGCAATTTAATAGGTTTTAATCAAAATTTTCAATGTTTCAGACACGATAATGTACTACGGATCGCAGAGCTTAGGTGGATTTTTCTAAGTTGAAAAATAATCGAAAGTTGCGATTTTTTCCAAAATTTGGAGGGCTACACGCGCAAGCGACACGTCGTTCGACGCGGCTCGACGAATGCAGCACAGTGGACCGAAAAACAAGAGATGTGTAGAAGAAATTTAATTAAAAAAATAGAAAAAACGAAAAATTTTGTCAAAATTTGTCAAATTTTATGCTAATTTTTATGCTCAAACCCACAGGTAGCAGGGAGCAGCGTTCCAGAACAACGATTCCAGTCAAAATTTTGAAAATTTTTGCAATTTAATAGGTTTTAATCAAAATTTTCAATGTTTCAGACACGATAATGTACTACGGATCGCAGAGCTTAGGTGGATTTTTCTAAGTTGAAAAATAATCGAAAGTTGCGATTTTTTCCAAAATTTGGAGGGCTACACGCGCAAGCGACACGTCGTTCGACGCGGCTCGACGAATGCAGCACAGTGGACCGAAAAACAAGAGATGTGTAGAAGAAATTTAATTAAAAAAATAGAAAAAACGAAAAATTTTGTCAAAATTTGTCAAATTTTATGCTAATTTTTATGCTCAAACCCACAGGTAGCAGGGAGCAGCGTTCCAGAACAACGATTCCAGTCAAAATTTTGAAAATTTTTGCAATTTAATAGGTTTTAATCAAAATTTTCAATGTTTCAGACACGATAATGTACTACGGATCGCAGAGCTTAGGTGGATTTTTCTAAGTTGAAAAATAATCGAAAGTTGCGATTTTTTCCAAAATTTGGAGGGCTACACGCGCAAGCGACACGTCGTTCGACGCGGCTCGACGAATGCAGCACAGTGGACCGAAAAACAAGAGATGTGTAGAAGAAATTTAATTAAAAAAATAGAAAAAACGAAAAATTTTGTCAAAATTTGTCAAATTTTATGCTAATTTTTATGCTCAAACCCACAGGTAGCAGGGAGCAGCGTTCCAGAACAACGATTCCAGTCAAAATTTTGAAAATTTTTGCAATTTAATAGGTTTTAATCAAAATTTTCAATGTTTCAGACACGATAATGTACTACGGATCGCAGAGCTTAGGTGGATTTTTCTAAGTTGAAAAATAATCGAAAGTTGCGATTTTTTCCAAAATTTGGAGGGCTACACGCGCAAGCGACACGTCGTTCGACGCGGCTCGACGAATGCAGCACAGTGGACCGAAAAACAAGAGATGTGTAGAAGAAATTTAATTAAAAAAATAGAAAAAACGAAAAATTTTGTCAAAATTTGTCAAATTTTATGCTAATTTTTATGCTCAAACCCACAGGTAGCAGGGAGCAGCGTTCCAGAACAACGATTCCAGTCAAAATTTTGAAAATTTTTGCAATTTAATAGGTTTTAATCAAAATTTTCAATGTTTCAGACACGATAATGTACTACGGATCGCAGAGCTTAGGTGGATTTTTCTAAGTTGAAAAATAATCGAAAGTTGCGATTTTTTCCAAAATTTGGAGGGCTACACGCGCAAGCGACACGTCGTTCGACGCGGCTCGACGAATGCAGCACAGTGGACCGAAAAACAAGAGATGTGTAGAAGAAATTTAATTAAAAAAAATAGAAAAAACGAAAAATTTTGTCAAAATTTGTCAAATTTTATGCTAATTTTTATGCTCAAACCCACAGGTAGCAGGGAGCAGCGTTCCAGAACAACGATTCCAGTCAAAATTTTTAAAAAATTTTGCAATTTAATAGGTTTTAATCAAAATTTTCAATGTTTCAGACACGATAATGTACTACGGATCGCAGAGCTTAGGTGGATTTTTCTAAGTTGAAAAATAATCGAAAGTTGCGATTTTTTCCAAAATTTGGAGGGCTACACGCGCAAGCGACACGTCGTTCGACGCGGCTCGACGAATGCAGCACAGTGGACCGAAAAACAAGAGATGTGTAGAAGAAATTTAATTAAAAAAATAGAAAAAACGAAAAATTTTGTCAAAATTTGTCAAATTTTATGCTAATTTTTATGCTCAAACCCACAGGTAGCAGGGAGCAGCGTTCCAGAACAACGATTCCAGTCAAAATTTTGAAAATTTTTGCAATTTAATAGGTTTTAATCAAAATTTTCAATGTTTCAGACACGATAATGTACTACGGATCGCAGAGCTTAGGTGGATTTTTCTAAGTTGAAAAATAATCGAAAGTTGCGATTTTTTCCAAAATTTGGAGGGCTACACGCGCAAGCGACACGTCGTTCGACGCGGCTCGACGAATGCAGCACAGTGGACCGAAAAACAAGAGATGTGTAGAAGAAATTTAATTAAAAAAATAGAAAAAACGAAAAATTTTGTCAAAATTTGTCAAATTTTATGCTAATTTTTATGCTCAAACCCACAGGTAGCAGGGAGCAGCGTTCCAGAACAACGATTCCAGTCAAAATTTTGAAAATTTTTGCAATTTAATAGGTTTTAATCAAAATTTTCAATGTTTCAGACACGATAATGTACTACGGATCGCAGAGCTTAGGTGGATTTTTCTAAGTTGAAAAATAATCGAAAGTTGCGATTTTTTCCAAAATTTGGAGGGCTACACGCGCAAGCGACACGTCGTTCGACGCGGCTCGACGAATGCAGCACAGTGGACCGAAAAACAAGAGATGTGTAGAAGAAATTTAATTAAAAAAATAGAAAAAACGAAAAATTTTGTCAAAATTTGTCAAATTTTATGCTAATTTTTATGCTCAAACCCACAGGTAGCAGGGAGCAGCGTTCCAGAACAACGATTCCAGTCAACATTTTGAAAATTTTTGCAATTTAATAGGTTTTAATCAAAATTTTCAATGTTTCAGACACGATGGTTAGGTTAGGTTTTTTTTTTTTTTTTTTTTTTTTTCCTGTCCGGGCGCTTTGATGGCCCGGCCCGCGAGCTAAACCTCTGACTTTAATCAGAGCACTTAATTGTAATGGGATAATTAATTACACGGGGATAATTTTTTATTCTTTTCCCTTACTTCTACTTAATACTTTATTATTTGCCTATTAATACATTTTTTAGTTCTTAAGTACTAGTTGACTTATTACATAAAATTACTGTCTAGGATTATATTTCAGTCATATTACATTAAAATTTTTAATTACATTACACATTATTATCAAATCAGTCTTTATTGTTATTATTTCTTGACATATTATTATTACCTTAAACATAGTTCTCACAATAATCCTTATTATTACATAAAAATAACCGTTACATTAAAATTAATTATTAAATTAGCATTATTATTACATTAAGCGTCATTATCACAGAGAGCATTATTATTGCGTTAAACATTATTTATACGTTGTTATACATTAATCCGGTTTTACAACCTTATATCTAATTGGCATACATGTTATATCCAGACGATTAGTTTGTAGTTCTTAGAACTATTGTACATAATCAGCTTTGTAGCTTGGTTTAAGAAGTAAAGAGATACGAGAAGAAAGATAATAAAGAAGGAAAGAAGAAAGAAAGAAGTGTGATCCATTATTTGGTCTTATTTCTATTTACAACTTTTGTTGCTGTTTCGGTACAATATTTCAAGAAAGTTTCGCGTCTGTTACAGTCTTTTACTATGTCCTTAACATTTTCAGCTCTTATTTCTAGGTCCAGCATTATCTCAGTCTCAAATCTTAGTAGTGCGTGAATGGGACAACTAAATAGTATGTGCTCTATAGACTCACCTATACCCGGTTCACAGACGCACGATGGATTCTCCTTGCATCTGAAGCGATTCAGATACGCTGAGAATCCACCGTGTCCGGTCATAACCTGTGTTAAAATACTACTAAACTGGATCTTTCTAACTATTGCGTAGGATTCACCAATGTCTGGGAAGAAGAGTTTTGTGGTCGATGCCGTGGTGTCCGTGTTATATCTACGGTTCCACTCATCAAGCGACTTAAGACGGATCTGTCGCTTGATGTGTGAAACCGGGCATAAGTCGTATGTTGGTCTAGTCTTTGTGTTGAGGGCCGCCTGTTTTGCCAGTGCGTCCGCTCTCTCGTTCCCCTCCAGGCCGGCGTGTGCTTTAATCCAAAATAGGGAAATAGCCTTATTTTGGAGGGTTAGGTTAGGTTAGGTTAGGTTAGGTTAGGTTAGGTTAGGTTAGGTTAGGTTAGGTTAGGTTAGGTTAGGTTAGGTTAGGTTAGGTTAGGTTAGGTTAGGTTAGGTTAGGTTAGGTTAGGTTAGGTTAGGTTAGGTTAGGTTAGGTTAGGTTAGGTTAGGTTAGGTTAGGTTAGGTTAGGTTAGGTTAGGTTAGGTTAGGTTAGGTTAGGTTAGGTTAGGTTAGGTTAGGTTAGGTTAGGTTAGGTTAGGTTAGGTTAGGTTAGGTTAGGTTAGGTTAGGTTAGGTTAGGTTAGGTTAGGTTAGGTTAGGTTAGGTTAGGTTAGGTTAGGTTAGGTTAGGTTAGGTTAGGTTAGGTTAGGTTAGGTTAGGTTAGGTTAGGTTAGGTTAGGTTAGGTTAGGTTAGGTTAGGTTAGGTTAGGTTAGGTTAGGTTAGGTTAGGTTAGGTTAGGTTAGGTTAGGTTAGGTTAGGTTAGGTTAGGTTAGGTTAGGTTAGGTTAGGTTAGGTTAGGTTAGGTTAGGTTAGGTTAGGTTAGGTTAGGTTAGGTTAGGTTAGGTTAGGTTAGGTTAGGTTAGGTTAGGTTAGGTTAGGTTAGGTTAGGTTAGGTTAGGTTAGGTTAGGTTAGGTTAGGTTAGGTTAGGTTAGGTTAGGTTAGGTTAGGTTAGGTTAGGTTAGGTTAGGTTAGGTTAGGTTAGGTTAGGTTAGGTTAGGTTAGGTTAGGTTAGGTTAGGTTAGGTTAGGTTAGGTTAGGTTAGGTTAGGTTAGGTTAGGTTAGGTTAGGTTAGGTTAGGTTAGGTTAGGTTAGGTTAGGTTAGGTTAGGTTAGGTTAGGTTAGGTTAGGTTAGGTTAGGTTAGGTTAGGTTAGGTTAGGTTAGGTTAGGTTAGGTTAGGTTAGGTTAGGTTAGGTTAGGTTAGGTTAGGTTAGGTTAGGTTAGGTTAGGTTAGGTTAGGTTAGGTTAGGTTAGGTTAGGTTAGGTTAGGTTAGGTTAGGTTAGGTTAGGTTAGGTTAGGTTAGGTTAGGTTAGGTTAGGTTAGGTTAGGTTAGGTTAGGTTAGGTTAGGTTAGGTTAGGTTAGGTTAGGTTAGGTTAGGTTAGGTTAGGTTAGGTTAGGTTAGGTTAGGTTAGGTTAGGTTAGGTTAGGTTAGGTTAGGTTAGGTTAGGTTAGGTTAGGTTAGGTTAGGTTAGGTTAGGTTAGGTTAGGTTAGGTTAGGTTAGGTTAGGTTAGGTTAGG